>OX387650.1:11739870-12939870 GCA_947568875.1 Fissipunctia ypsillon
GGTATTGAAGAAGTCACGGTCACGATCTCACGACCTGCATAATTAGGTACATGTTGGTTATTGATTGCTAAACTCACGGATGGTTCTTTAACGAATGGACCCATCTGATTTGGTTTACTTGAATAACCAACTGACTTATTAACTTTTTTTTTTTGTTTAATCCTAGTCATCGGTTCTCTTGCAAGTAAATAATTTATGCATAGTAAAATCTAGGTTTGACATAAAATCTCGACCCTTTAAACGAAAAGAGAGTAGAATTACTGGTAAATTATGCAACTGAACCAGAATCCGAAATTAGCATTCAGATTTTATTATATAATTGACCCTGATTTTGAAACACGACACAGCACATTCAATACATTATTTATTACGGAAAAAACAACAAAAGTTACAAAAAAAAATACAAAAAGTTTTTGTCAGAAGTGGGATTCGAACCCACGCCCTCAGAGAGGACCAGAACAACTCGTACCTGTTTGACAGGCAAGGAAACCTTGAGTCTGGCGCCTTAGACCGCTCGGCCATCCTGACACATACGTGGAGTGTCGAAATAAGCGTTCGCGTTCACGAACGAAATGTTTAAATGTACGGATAAGAGATGGCGCTACTGTTGACTGACGAGCTAAAAATAAATTGATGACTTGATGAGTGTAATCTTTACCAGCGTAATTTTATCAAAAGTAACAAAATGATTTTGTTTATTAATATTTATTGTGTAGAATCATTCAAGTTTCTGAATAATTATTAAAAACGCGTTGATATTTTTTTGGATTGATTGAGGTACTTAATACATTTTTTTTTTATTTTGATGGTCAAGGTTCTTAAGCTATTAACGCGATGAAGGAAGGTAAAATACTTCTTATGCGATAGGGTTTTTCAATTCAATTTTTTTTTGTGTGTGTATCAATTTTAGATATTTTCCTCCTAAATACAAAGATGCAAACTATATCTACCTACATCTTTTACAAAACAGTAACTTTGTTATGAAAAATTTAAACTTACAAAACAGTTTACAGTAAAAACAGACGTTAGGTCCATTCCTTAGAGTAGGTAGGCACGGTTGTGTCCAACCGTGACACTGCTTGAGTTACATAATTATGCATAAGTACATAAACTCACGCCTTCTTCCCATGGGGGTAGGCAGAAACTATAGAAAGCCACCTGCTATGATCCTAATATACCTACTCCTTTTAACTTTATACATAATTATCAGACAATTTGTAGATACCTTTGTAGGTAGGTAATAACATGTTCATTCATTCCGTTCTGTGTGTCTGCTTACGATACGATACGAGTATAATATTGTTATCGACCTGGCCTACAATACACTTTTAAAGACCTGTGCAAGCCAGTGCAATCCAACCGACAATGTTGTTGACTTGCTTTGCCATTTTCCGGTTATCCGTTATCATATTTTTATTCGCGTCGCGTGTCGCACCTGTTTGCAGCAGCATTAATGAGTCTGATTAAACAAGAATCTTTACTTATTTCTCGTAAAAGTAGGTTGGTGTAGGTTACCTAAAATAGGTAATTAGACACCCACGTAGGGTGTAGGAGTACCTACCTATGCACAAAAGAAGTTACCTAACTAATATTAGAAAATAATACCTATTGATAATGATCATGTTCGAAATCAATTGAGGAATACATCAACAAAAATCTAACTAAGCCGTTCGCACGGACGTAAAAATATCGCGCCGGGATTTTATCGCGCACTGGACTTTCAACTCTCGGTGTTGAGCCGAACATTGAGAATCCAACAGACTACAGAGTGCATTCTTGCGCGTCGAAAAATCACACAGTTGGATTTTCAACTCTCGGCGCTAAGCAGAGCGTTGAAAATCCAGTGTGCAAAAAAAAATCGCCGCGATTTTTTTACGTCCGTACGTACGTCTGCTTACTCTTAGCGTGACACTACGATTTTTTAGTAATAGTTAGGTTGATAATTACTAGTAGGTTACGTCAGGTTAGGTTAGACTTTTTTTTAGGTTAGTTTCCGATACATACCGGTACATTTTTTTTTCATGCCCGTGAAAAAGATGTCAGATAAATAAAAGCATGGCTGTGAGTAAAACCCTACAATTCAAGAGCTGTTTTCGTTATCACAACATCCTGTTACCTACTGTATTATTGACAAACAAACGAACGCTGTATGTAATTTTTCGCATTTTTGAATGAACTGGGTCGATTGTAATAGAGTAACGCGGTTTTAACGTCAGTTTAAGTAAAAAAAAAAGTAGATAATTATTAAACTAATTATAGTAGGAAATAGACTCTGAAAAATATGTTACTTGCTTTTTAATGTTCAGCTTGTAATAAAGCAAATAATGAGGAAGAGAAAGTCCTTTGTTTTATGAATTAAGTCAGTGCAGCAATGCAGTTTTAACTGTACCTAGTATCTATAAAAATTGTGATATAACATTAACGGGTAATTAAAAGCGATTAGGGATAGAATCGGAATAAACTAGATTTTTCCATCGTCTTTATGTGTACTGTAGAGGTTTGATGCCGGTGGCAACCTTATGTGAACAAAATGTAGAAGCACACTATTTCAGAACAACTGTTATAATATCTCTGTCAAAATCTTTAACCAAATACCCAAACAGATCAGAGAGATGCCATTAAATTACTTTAAAAAGAAACTTAAGTTATGGCTCTCTAATAATGTGTTCTACACAATAAGTGATTTTTTAAAATCATAAGCAAAGTTACAAATAATAATAAGATCTCTATAATTTAAAAAATACATTTTTGATTCTTTACCACGTGATGTCAAAAGTTGTATAAACTTAATTTTATTTTTAAGGTATTTTTTTGCACGCTGAACTAAGTGAGCAAAATATGTGGAACCACTTATATTTACATTTAAGATCTTTTATGTACCATATTTTATGCAAATAAAGATATACTATACTGTGTCACAGGCCGTTAAGTAATTTACCTATGGACACGTTCGAACACCAGCAAGTGTCGAACATATTCGAATTTGATAGGATAAGCCAATTGTTTTGTATAGCGGTCAGTTATAAAATAGCCGTGTGTTGTAAATGTGTTTTCTATAAGTAAATTTAATATAATACTCGCTTGTGTCTGTGATTTCGTAATTTAGTCGTCCAAGCACACTTAACAAACCAGACGCCGACATAACACACGTAGTGATCTGCTTGGCCCCCTCGATCCCCTCGCAGATCATGACAGTACCTAGCTTGCTTTGTGATGGTGATGATGTGCATTTTTCTCTACATCATGTCCCGGAATTAAATGCACAACCTCTTAAGGAGTCATTGTTGGGGTCATTATGAACAACGTTTACTGTGGGACTAAATCTGAAATCGCGAAAAAAATCAGCTGTTCCCTACATTTATGTTCGCACAACTCTCTCAAAATGTAGGGAACACTAGATTTTTTTTAACGTAAAAGTTGTTCATGATGATGAGTACAATGACTCCTTAAGAGGTTGTGCGTTTAATTCTGGGATATGTAGGTATACGTAGTCGCACTTGAATGAAGGGTAGGTAGGTACTAAGTATAGGACAAACATTAAACTAATTTCTTAAATAATGTTAACATAAAGGTAAACACAACCTTTGATAACTTCATTGAACGTAGAAAAAATTAAGAATCATAATTTTTTCTCCAACAGTGACAAAATCATCAATCCGTATTCCGTTCCATAATTTCCATACCTACCATGCGTGCGGAACAAATTGGAAGAAAAAAAAGTGACAGGCTTAAATAAGATTTTGGTTAACATGTCCATCTAAAATAAAGTGACCGTCATCATCATCAATCAACATCCGTCAAGGTTAGGATGTTCAATGAAGTTTTTAAATGTTTTATAGGTAGTTGTTTGTTTATCGTGTTTATTGTGGCTTAAGGCCCGGACTCCACCAAAGAGGAGATGTGCGGAAATGTCCGAAGCGGAGACGAGAAGAGTTATTTTTCAGCTAGGGTGTATGTTGTGGCTGGCGGGTTGTGCGACGCGGGGGGAACACATCTCTTCTCGTCTCCACTGCGCGCCGTCGCCAGCTTGCGAGGCACAGCTCACATCTCCGCTTTGTACCGCCACCCAGCTCAATCTCGGCGAAGCACAGCTCACATCCCCGCTTCGATCGCGCCATACAAATATGATACATCTCCGTTCAGTGGTATCCACTGAAGCTGAATGGAGACGAGGTGTGTGAATAACGAAATTCTATTGGTTGTTTAAAACACATCTCTCCTCTCCTCTCGTCTCGTCTCCACTTTGGTGGAGTCCGGGTCTAAACCATGTAGGTACCAAATGAGTTGAACAGATTTTGAACCTTTTTTATTCTCCTCTGCTGCAATCTTCTTTTTTGTGATAGTGGCTCTATTATGTCTGTTTTCTGCGTTGTTGTGTCTAGTGGTCGCAAGCGCTACTGCTGAGAATGAGGTCCTAAGTTTAATTCCCAGATCGGGCAAAGTGTTATTGGGTTTTTCACCAAGAATTTCTCAGTAGGAGACTGTTGTCTAGATTTGTGCCCGATTGATAGCAACAGGCTTGCCTCATGTGCCATGGGACTCAAATATCACTGGCGTAATGTGGGTGTACTGTATTACTGGTTACCTCTGCCTAACCTTTCGGGGAAAACCGGCGTGATTTTATGTCTGATGTTGTCTTCATTGTACATCGATCTTCATTGTGTATCGATACCTACCTTCGTAGTTTGTTGTCTAAGAACATACCTACTGGAACTAAGTATACCACCTGTTCCAGCTGTTTTTAGAAAGTTTTGTGGTTAGCACGAGACATAGTAAGTCATTAACTTTAAATTTTGATAATTTTGGTGCAGAATCCTATAATCGATGACGATACTATTAAGTATATGCATTTAGATAAGGCAGACGAAGAAGGTAAAGGTTAGAACAGTCACCTAATATTACCATCTACACCAGCACGCAATTACACAATCACAGTTTCTAAATCAGAACACAGTCAAGTAAATGGGAACTAAATAGATTAGTTGCGGCAAAAATTAAAATTTGTAAGGTTAGAACTGTGAACCGATCATTGGCTCGAAAGACCTTGCTACCTGATTTAGATATTGTCGCCTTCGAGACATAGATAATGATTTTAGAACTATAAATTGCTCTTGAAGGCTTAATTTTCATTTACTATAATTTTGGCTTCGGGTTCAAAGTAATGTTGTTTTATAAGTCGTACATTTTATCTATCAAATAAGTTGGAAATTGAATCAGCACCCTAATTGCGTAACACACTGTCAATCACAATCTGAATGATTTTGCAGCAAATTGCTAATCCGTTCTTCTTCTTAGCGTGTCGATGGCAATCTAAATAGACTCGGCCCAGAACTCGGCTACGAGTTTGGCGCCATCACTAGCGTCCATCAGTTCCTGTAACGTACAGCTGACAGGACACGCAGGACATGATATTAAGTGTCCCATCGTTTGTGGAACAGCACCACATTTACACTCTAAGGCGGAGTCGTCAATGAATCTCCACCTGAACAGGTTTTCCCTGCTTCGGCCAACCTGGGTCCGGAGTCTGTTTAAAGACTTCCAGGTCCTTCAGGCTAATCTTCCACTTCCAGGCTAATCCGTTGCTTCATATGTTCGAAATATTTATCTGCTCAACAACGTAAATAACGTAATGATTGTTGTTGAACTGTCAAAATGAAACCGATTCCTACTGTAAGTGTGTTACGCAATTGCCCCGCCGTACACGCTACACCTTTTAATCTTATCAGTCACGAATCATAAGTAGTCTTAGAGTCCAATATCTCAATGTCTGTCTGTCTGTCTGTCAAATTACCTATGCAACGGCTGAGTGATAACCATGATCTTGATCACACTGTATTAAAGAAGACGAACTTGAGTTAACGTTTTCAAGGACACTAAACGTCCTTATACGTCATAACAATAAACCTTCCATATTATCTCGTTCAGTGTCCTTGAAAGCGTTAAACACATTGATTATGTGCAAGAGTATGGTAATAAAATGTTATGTGTCAAATAAATTGCGGACCATTGGTACCTAATGCAAATGCTGTGACACTTTAAATGATGATAATCCTCCACAATTTGATACATAACATTTTATTCAAGAACCTGTTATCCTAATCAGAGCTATGACCGTTTGAAATGGTGATGCTTGTTTAGCCCTTGACATGGATTGACGGGAACTGCTAAATTACGTCGGTTGCATTAAGGGGCAACGCAGATTACGGTCGACCGGTTACATCGACCGTTTAGGTCGATCCAGTGCAAGACCAGCGTGGCAGTTTTGCACTTACAGGTACAGTAGGAATCGGTTTCATTTTGACAGTTCAACAACATTCATTGCGTTATTTACGTTGTTGAGTGGACAAATTTTTCGAACATATAAAGCAATGGTTTAGCAATATGCTTCAGAATCATTCAGATTGTGATTGATAGTGTGTTACGCAATCAGGGGGTGGTTACAAGTTGATCTCGATGGTGTCAATTGGTATGAAATTCCCAAGCTACTCTCGTCCATATCGATCGATGTTCGGTGGCTCATCCACGACATCGACCATCGTCAACATCAATCGATCGCAGTCTGGGCTGACGCAGTTTTGGGTGGGCTGCAGCGCATTGCAAAAATTCTTCTACATCAATTTCGTACATTTTGTATGAACTATCGCACGCGGGCCGCTCCGCGCTTTTTTATTGATATGCGATTTATTGTGACCCCACGCGGCTGTGAGTAATGTGCGTTTAGGGTACCTACAGTCTGGCCGTCGAGAGAATGCGTTCCTAACACCTGTCAGATGGACAATTTCTAGTTGTAACATCACATAACATAACATCACGCCTTGTTTCCCCGAAGGGTTAGACAGAGGTGTACCTATTATAGTACACCCACATTTCGCCAGTTATGTTTAAGTCCCATGTAATAGGGGGCGAGCGTATTGCCATCTACCGGGCATAAATTCAAACTCCGGGCTGCTACTGAGAAATTTCCAGATAGAAAAACCGAATAGTTTTCTAGTTGTCAACCCAATTTCTAGTTTTAATAAGGACCAAATTCTAGAGTGTGTGTGTCTAGAGCGTATTCTCTCGACTGTACCTACATACGAGTACTTACAGCAGCATCGAACAGCGGTTTAGAATTGAGATCTCGTGATGATACTGCAGCACGAAGATATCATATTTTAATGGTGGAAATGTGTCAATTGTATCATGACATGCTATTTTGCTATTGATTTATGTAACTTTATAATTATAAACTTCATTGCTGTTACATAAAAAAGTACCTACTGTTGCTTAGTCATTTCGTGCTTCACGGTAAGCACGAACAAGCTGTGTTGTATCTTTTTTATTATTTTCTGAAACGCTTGGTGGTCCAATTTCTGTATCCAGGTAGACATAATGAATTGCTAAGTATTTTTAGTATCTAATTGTTGTCATTCATTTGTAATTACCGTTTTTACCACCCGCCTATCTAAATGCCTTCAGGTTAATTTAAATCCTTTTTTCTATTTTTGTCTAGGTATGATTTATCGTTCTTGTGTAAATCCTATCATATTCGACTTATTTCTTCAAGATATTCATCGTCGATACCTACCTAAACAAGACAAAACAACAAAACAAGAGTCAAGGCTGTTAAACTTAATTTATTTCTACCAACCATCCAATCTATACAAATAAATAACATTGAAGTCTGTTTGTAATGTCAAAATAATAGCTTTTTACTAAATGCATATGAAAGTACCTATATACGATACTTATAACAAAAAACAATTTTAAAAAAAAATCTGTCTGTCTGCCTGTCTGTCTATTTGTTCCTCTAATCTAATCTCCGAAACGGCTGGACCGATTTTCATGGTACTTTCACGGGCAGATAGCTGATGTTATAAGGAGTAACTTGCTACTTTTATTTTAGGAAAAGAATTGAGAATTCCGCGCAAAAAAACCCCATGAAATTTTGATCCACGCGGGCAACGGCGCAACAGCTAGTAATGAACAAACATCTCTCTAACAATGTTAATATAATTCAGAAGATGTTCTTAGATTCTAATAAGCCACCTGCCACAGTGAAATCAAGTTTCTTTTATCGAGTTGAATCGTAAAGCCGCGCGTCTTGGCCGTCTTGGATTTGGCCTTGCCCCATAGTTGGCCTGCTGAATGAGTGTCAATTTGAATTGAATTAAATGTGCTACCAATAGGTGCATTTAAGTCGTTTAGCTTTTAAAGAGAGGAGACGTTTAATTAGGAGTTTTTGAAACGTGAGATTTTACTTTTGAATCGACCTGTAACTTGTGTGTGTTGTGCGTAGGATTTTGATCAAGTTATGGAATTACATAACATAAAACCACCCCTGTTTTTCATGAACGGTTTAGGCAGAGTACACCCAAATTTTGTCAATTATGTAATAGGATGCCAGCCTCTTGTTATCAAACGGGGATGTATCCAGACTCCGGGCTGCCACTGAGAAAGCCCTGTCGGAAAAACTCATTAACTCTGCCCGACCTGGGAATCGAACCCAGGACCTCACGCTCAGCAGTCGTGCCAACGACTGTTAGACCAACGAGACAGTAAGTTAGGGAAAGTAATAGGTAGGTACCTATTTGCTAACGAAGTCTTTGTAAAAGGAGCAAGTAAAATAGATTCTTGGTTCTTAAGTAATGATGTGAAGGACCAAAAACTAAATCTTAGCCACAATCGTAACAGTGTTTAGATAAATAATTTAATACGTAGAACATCAACTGTGATTTTTTGTTAAAAAAATAATAGCTCTAAAAAAATTTATGATTCATTTAACGGCGCACTGAGTTTTTTATACACACAAACACGTTTTTATAACCCTTCTTTGAAGTAGTAAACAATTAAATTAAAACTAGGGAAATTATATTGGTATTATTGGGGATATACAGGGTGTAAAGGACAGCCCTCCGCAGACTGATGGGGTGAATGCAGTATGTCATACTAACCGGTAACCGGTGACCGGTACATGAAATTACTTCAGGAACGTTAAGGTAATCCAATAAACCTGATTTGTTTTATTATCTCACACGCAATGTATCGTTACCGTGGTAAGACGCGCGTAGCGAACGGCAGCGCAGCGAGCCTTCGGCTGTCGAGTATTTCAACATCCATTGCTGATTTTTTGATTTTAGCTGTTTTATTTACATAAATGGAGTGCTGCGTACAGAGAATGTAATTTTACATTGAAATAAAGGAATAGTAACTGAAAAAACGATTTAAAAAAATGAAAATTTTCCTGAGAATATTTCCGGTGGAATATGATTCAAAATAAGGAGCTGAATGCACCCTGTTAGTTTGCGGAGGGCTGTCCCTTACACCCGTATAATATGCATTATACACAATGGAAACATGATTTTATAAAGTTGCCTCGATAGAATAAATTCGCAAAGTTACCTGTTTTCGAGTCATCTTTTCTTCTATTTCCTTACTTTTTTATGTAGATAAGTAATTTATAGGGTGTAGGTACTATAGGTAGGTACATCTCTGCCTAACCCCTCGGGGAAATAAGGCGTGTTGTTATGTTATTTATAAGTAATTTGATATTATGATTCATTTACTAAAAATAAAGTTCATAGATGACTGGAGCGTTTTTACACGATAGTTTTTTTATTTAACCCGTCCAAAGTTCCGGCTACTAGAAGTCGTTTGCATGTGAGCGCTCAACGGTTTTCACGATTATATTTATTGTGTGTTGTTTATTGTATTGAGAGGTTAAGAGCAATGTGATGAAAATAACAAAGAAAAACATTGAAATTTTCTTTCCTCTTTACACGTAAAGAAAAAGACTGAGACAAAGGCAAACGCTCGATGCGCTCTTAAGTAAACACAGAATGCTCTTAGTAGGTAACTGTAAAAGTAATAAAGGTATATCACACGTATGGAATGTCAGTTCCATAGAAATATTCAATGTCTAACTACAACATAAGAAATACCTGTTACTTCCCAGTAACAATGTATTAAGAACTTACGTAAGTAGGTACTTATTATTTCCTCTGTTAACTAAACAATTTGTTCAATACATAGGTAAGATTATGTACACTCGTATTTACTATTAATTTGTTTAGATTTGTATTGGAAAATATTTGCTGACCCATACAATTTGTTCCCGTAAAAACATTAAAATGAATTTAATTAAGGAATATTACGTCATGTGCAGTGATAGGAATAGGTAGTGCTAATTTGCCTAAACTTCGAGGAAGGAAGTAGCATGGAGTAGATAATACCTCCTCTAAAATCCCGGAATCATTTTAATGACGTTTAAATCCCGGGATTTAAAAACCACGAATTATTTATTGGACTTTATTTATAGATAGATAGAATACTCTTTACTACGAGTATGTACACCATAAAAATTACATATATAAATGTGTGTGTGTGTGTGTGTGTGTAACCCTAAAAAATGTTATGATTTTTCAAATCAATAATTTGTAACTACAAATAAAGTCCAATAAAAAATTCGTGGTTTTTAAATCCCGGGATTTAAACGTCATTAAAATTATTCCGGGATTTTAGAGGAGGTATTATCCACTCGATGTTACTTTCTTCCTCGAAGTTTAGACAAATTAGCACTACCTATTCCTATTACTGGTCATATGTCGAAAATCTGATGACTGTAACAGACTGCGTGTTTAACCAGGCCACTGAGAAGTTTTACTTAATTTTATTAATACACTTATTCTGTTACAACGTACCGACGTAACTCGTTATTATTCTTTACCTTTCACAATTAAAGGCACTACTTATTAAGGGGGAAGCGCCAGGTAGCCCGCGAAATTCAAACTTTCTTATGTTTCTTGCAATTTGCAAGTTAGTATTAAGTTGTATGTTGATTAAAGTATCAGTCGCGGCCGTAACAAATATGCATTTACAAAATCATGATCATGAAAATCAGTAATACAACTCCTCCTCCGTTTCCCTAATCCTAATTGTAAAGATTTCATGAAATATTCATTCAATAGAATTGGACCTGGGCTTAAAGAGTTGTATTGATGACTTTAATTATTATAATTCTGTAAATACATACTTTTTACAGTCGCGAATCATAATATATTTTGATCAACATAAAACCACGAGAACTGCTACACCGAAATTACTGGTATCAACTTGAGACCTTACATGGTAACAGATAGGCGCTTTCAGTTACGTAATTAGCTTTCTAACCTAAAAACAGGAACCTATGTTTCCGCGAAGATCGTTTCTAGCTAACGTTAAATAAATAACATTTTAAGTACGTCAAGATTATCTACATAAAACCTAATACTGACTTGCAAATTGCAAAAAAGTAAGAAAATATGAATTTCCCGGGCCACCTGGCGCTTTCGCCTTAAGGCGACGGTAACCGACTTTTAATGATTTTAATGTTAATGATTTGGAAAAAAACATATGTTATAAGACCATTTTCTTAATAACTAAATATGTGAATACTTGAGATTATGTTTATATTAGTATTTTGTAAAGTTATGTCTAACGTGGATAAAAAACTGAGAATCACGCAAAAACTATCAAGCGTATTTTTATGAAACCTTCACCATTTTAAAGATAATTTAATTATTTATCTTTTAGTATCCGTGTTTTAATATAATCCCTTTAGTTTTTTGTATAATAAATTAATAATGCGTCTAATTTACTACAGCGCTTCTTGACGGGCGAGTCCTATTACTGGGTGGACGTACGACGCGTTGCGTGAGCTCAGCACAGAACACTCAAGGCCGTTGAAATATTACACCAGGCATGTTCAAATGTTAAATCTTCTGTAGCAAGATAGGTATAGTTGCTGGCACGAGTCGTGAGCACAAACTCCACTCAATTTGTGCTCACGATTCGTGCCGGCAACTATACAGGATGTAAGGGACAGCCCTCCACAGACTGATGTGGTGAATTCAGTATATCATACTAAGATGACCAGTACAAGAGATTATTTCAGGAACGTTATGGGAATCCAATAAACCTGATTTGTTTTATTACCTCACACGCAATGTATCGTTACCGTGGCAAAACGCGCGTAGCGAACGGCAGCGCAGCGAGCCTTCGGCCGCCGAGTATTTCAACATCCATTGCTGATTTTTTTTATTTTAGCCGTTTTATTTACATAAATGTAGCGCTGCGGACAGATAATGTAATTTTACATTGGAATAAAAGAATAGTAACTGAAAATACGATAAAAATAATGAAAATTTTCCTGAGAATATTTCCGATAGAATATGATTCAAAATAAGGAGCTGAATGCATCCTGTTAGTTTGCGGAGGACTGTCCCTTACACCCTGTATAGGCTTAGATAATTGGCTTTTGTAAATAATAAATATTTTGGTAATATTATTAGCAGAGATCGGAATAGGTAGAGTTTATTTACCTAAACTTCGAGGAAGGAAGTAACTTTGAGTGGATAATACCTCCTCTAAAATCCCGGAATAATTATAATGACTAAATGCCGAGATTTAAAACCCACAAATTATTTATTGGATTGTATTTATAGTTACAAATTAATATCATATAACATTTTTTAGTATTACACATATTTATATCTGTAATGTAATAATAATATAATAATTATAATTTAATAATTTATTGACACCAAAAATATTAACATTTTAAAACCATGTTGCGTAAAAATACATTTGTAGGCTATAATGATAATAATGCAACATAATAGCATCTGTAGCCGAACTAGGTGAAAAACCTGAATCTCGGCATACAGCGCCAAACCTCTCTGACAATAGACTGAAAAATTTTAGCCAAACATTTACAATTTAGTTAGATATTACAAAAAATAGATTAATATTACAGTTTATTTGTTATTAAAATAAAGAAAATGATTAGGTACACTTAAAAAGATGTATCTATAAATTAAGTCCTATATATAATTAGTTTTTTTTTTTAAATCCGAAGGGTTAAACGTGTTTTTTACTTAAACTATCACTCTGAAATAAGTCTTTAAATAAATAAATATATAAAATATAATCCACTCCTACGTCTTAACATTAATGAGTAGGTATAAAGTCACAGACAGCCCCGACTTTAATATTTGATTGTAATTTACATATAAAATTAATATTTCAATGAGCTCCAAACAAGATATCTTAGAGCATCTAAACATAAACTTATCATTATTTAGACTGCAATCAAAATCATAATGCTCTAATTAACCCCTTTACTACATCTCAAGAGCTCTTGAATCTGAATAGCACTTGAAACTGTAATGTTGCAATTGAAATAAGATGGACGGATTTAGACTGAAATTAATACTAAATGCTAGTGCAATGAGATGCTATTAACATATAAATTTATATATATTTGCGAAATGTATCTTAATTTAGAGTAGGAGTAGTAATTATTGAGTTAAATGCCGATGAATCTGATGTTAATTTTATTGGTCTAGTTGTTGCATTTGTAATTTGCATGTTTCTTGAGGAGTGTCGAATGTTGTTTTAATGTAGGTATTTATTTAATATTTTTGGCTGGGTCACACATAAAGAGATTTAGTTGGATCGTCTAGGATTATCCAAGTAAACTTCCAGTTGTTGTTTGAACTTTTTGTAATTGGGAAGTAGGTACTAATGCCCGTTTTCACATAAAAAAGTTTTTCATTATCTAGGTACAATAAATAGTAACCATGAAAAAAACCGTCCAAGTGCATGTCGGAGCACGCACAATGAAGGGTTCTGTAGTTGAAAAGAATTTATCCCAAAAACAAACTTAATATTTTAGTTGAAAGACATGTTCTCCCATACATTGATATACGTCACGGTCAATTCTCCAACCGCAAATTTATGTTTTTTTTTTAATGTGATAAAACGACAAATTAACTATTTTCAGACTTTTCCTTTACTTTTGCTGTGAGACCTTGCTTCTTGCCAAATTTCATGATTCTAGGTCAACGGGAAATACCCTATAGGTTTTGATTTATTTGCGAGTATCAAAATAAGTCGCATAAATGGCCGTATTTTTTAATGCGTTGACTTAGAAGTTAATAACTTGATTTTTTTTAGAGCTCCAAGGGACCATAGACCTACGTATTTGATATTAATTTCAACTTGATACCTCCACGCGTTCCTGAGTAAAAGGGTCTTGACAGACTGACAGACAGACAGACGGACGGATAACGAAGTGATCCTATAAGGGTTCCGTTTTTTCCTTTTAAGGTACGGATCCCTAAAAACAGAAAATTATCAAAATCTGTGCTAAGTTTGACTCGGGACTCGGCAAAACAGGTTTTCGGTGAACATTTAAAATGTAACTTAACACAAAGTCCATAAAGTTAACATAACTACCCTGTACAAGTACAAAGTCTGGTAAACTTAGCATTCCTGCTGCGCACGAGTATTTATAGCCGGGATACGACAACAAACGCAACTCGTGCGCATCTGCGTACAGATAGCAAAACAGGTGCATTTGTTATTTGATAGTTGATATGAATCGATATTCACGTTTGTTTACTTTTATAATTTTAATTTGATATATCGACAATACCTAGTCTTTAAAGTGCTGACTGTTCATCGAGTGAATTGTTACAGCCAGGTACAGGGGCTACACACCATGTTCGGATCGGCACATTCGACTCGGCTTGTAACAACAAAGCCTACGCGAAGCAATTAAGTACCTACTGCATATATCGTTTCATTTGGCTCTTGTCGGCATCGGCAAACTCCGTCCGGCATCTACATGCTCCGTGCGGCATCTGCATGTACCTACATTACCTATCAATCACAATCTGAATGATTTTGAAGCATATTGCTAATCCATTACTTCATATGTTTGAAAACTTTGTCTACTCAACAACGTAATTAACGCAATGAATGTTGTTGAACTGTCAAAATGAAACCGATTCCTACTGTAATTGTGTATTACGCAATTGCCCCGCGTGTCGGCTCGGAACAATTCATGGTAGCCGAATGGCTTTTTCCCGAGCATATATCTAGTATTCGTTATTTTGTATTGATTCCTGTTGTATTCCAGATTGCAAGTGCAGATGTTTAAAATAAAATACCTATCGTGTGGTCCCGACAAAGGATTGGTCACTTAGATTCCAACAATGCAACAACCTTCTGTCTTTCTAATTAGACATAGCCATCACCAACCCATCTGCTAAGTTCATCAATTAACTTTTGCAGCCATGCAAAAGAAGCTAACTTATTTTATGTGATATTTTACAATTAATAAAAATTACAGATGCAAGTTTTTATTTTAACTTTAAAGAATTTTTGTTGGGTACATAAAGAAAAAATGTTATTACTCACTCAAGTTTTGTTATGTGTGTACCTCTATATTTTATTGTAGTTAACTTAAAATTTATCTTAATTTTAAAAATTATATTAGAACTGGTATTTATCTGGATATTCTGTATATCTTATTAAAATAAGTTTTTACTTAGGTATTCATGTAAAATTAGGATGTGCATAAACAGGCAAAATACGGACTGTACGCTAAACCACCATTTTTTTACAACTGGTAACACCTGTATTTTCTGCAAATAAATGGTTCTTATTCTTAAAAAAAAAGTGCAAGCAGTACCTGTAGGTATGGTATGTTCAAAATCTTGCTGACGAAAGTGTAAACAAGCCCAAGTTTAGGTTACATTCTTACGCAATCACCCACAAAAGGGCATTAGTAACACATTCATATGTATTTAGAAGGTTTTTAACATAATATCTCAACTTTTTCCAACAATTATAGTTTAAATAACATTGTAAAAAATAATTGAAAAGCCATCGATGCAAATTGAGGTTATAAAATTAGGTAACCTCAAATAAAATCATCAAATAGCACAATAATAAAATATTATTATTAACTATTATTGCGCATAGGTGTCAAATGAAAAACATATTTAAGGTGAAGACAAGAATTACGGGTTTAACTATTCAAATAATCAAATCAAAGCACTCAATTTGCAAGTGGCAATACAAATTTGCATCCACATTTGTGCTGGCACCGCTGCTGCGGCTGCTGAGACCCTAAAGCGGCGCATATACTGTAGCCTTATCGGTAACTACAGTTTTGAGCCGTTTGGGGACGAAACGCTCGAGTCATGGAGCCCGAGTGCGCGTCTCCTTTTTAAGGAAATTTCTCGCTGACTGGTCGACACTTCACGTGACCAGAGGGCTGGCTCGTTCTTTGGCCAAAGAATTAGCATTGCCATTCAACGTGGCAATGCTGCCAGTCTTCTGGGCACGTTTCCGGATGACAGCGATGCGGACGAGTACTTCGACGTCTAAGTTTCCTTTTGTTTTGTATATTTATTTGTATCGTTAGTTAGTTCGTTAGTTAGTGGAAAAATATGTTTTAAGTTTTTTATAATTTGTATTTATTGAATTATTAAGTAAAATAAAATTGAAATAAATTATTTTATAGAGCCTTAATCCACAGGTACTTGTTTTGATCCATTTGTTTACATTTTCATCAGACAGGTACCTATCTACTTTTGGAACAGACTATACAAGGTGTAACATAAATAACGCACAACCTCTTAAGGGCTCATTTTACTCATTATAATGAACAACTTTTACTATAGGACCAAACCCGAAAAAAAAATCTGCAGTTCCCTAAATTTTGACGAGTTATGCGAACATAAATGTAGGGAGCAGCTGATTTTTTTTGCGATTTCAGGTTTGGTCCCATAATAAAAGTTGTTTATAATGATGAGTACAATGTCCCCTTAAGAGGTTGTGCGTTAATTATGTTACACCTTGTATAAGTAGTATGTTATTATTTCTCCCATACAAAGGGCCATAACTTAAATAAGTACAGAACTTATTATACAGGAAGTCCTACAAGCAGTTGTAAGACCATTTAACTGACCTAGTAACTATTGCCTAACCGAGTTACCATACTTACTATTACTGGTTCAGTAACATAATAGATCGTGGACACTTTCTACACATTTATTATTAAAGGTCTATCTTAAAACGTTATGTAATATTAATTACTGACACACTGTTATATTATTATTGCAGTATTAATTTGTTTTTATTTGGGCTGTGATTTGAATTAAACAATATTATTATCAACGAACTGACACGTAAAAATAAATTGTCAATCAATTTGATGTAGGTAGACCTGTAGACCAACCCTACAGGCTCTTGGATTGAAGATTCATAATTCCGTGTCACATCTGCTTGGACCACTTTTCGACCTTATAACTAAGGTGATAAGGTTGAAAAATGGTTCATCGCAAATGTCCGCGATGGTACATAGTTAGACTATATGAATAAACTACACAAGTTCAAAACAAGATCACTTTTCAAGCAGTCTGATTTAGTTGATGGCAGTCGGTGGAGTAATAAAGCATATTTTGTGTTAAACCCTCCATCATCATCATCTGCTTAGCCTTTTCCCAACTATGTTGGGGTCGGCTTGCAGTCTACCCAGACACAGCTGAATAACAGTATTTTAAATGGAGCTATAAGACCTCCACAACCCAGTTACTAGGTAATACGATATCCCTTGCTAAGACTGGTTGTCAGACTTTCTGGCTTCCGACTACCCGTAAAGACTGTCAAAAATCCACGAATGACAGCCGGGACCAACAGCTCAACGTGCTTTCCGAAGCACGGAGGGGTCTTGGTATGTAAAGATGGTCACCCATCCACGGACCGAACAACATTGACAGGAAGTTTTTATAGTATCCTCAACACACAAAGTGGAATTAAATACGTATTATTAAGCTCAAAAGTTACCGAAGCAAAGTTAGTAAAAATCTATAATATAGAACCACCAAGCTTCCTTTAACAAGTGAAAAAAGAATCACGTAAATCAGCTCAGTAATCACGGAGAAATCGATGAACATAGATACATAAAAAATATATACAGAGAAGCATAGAACGACGAACCTCCTCCTTTTGTTGAATGACTGCATAATCTTGCTAGGTTTTCTTGCTATGCTAACGTTACCGCAAGCACAGCCGGATTTAACGTGTTAGCAGTTGAATCCTAATTGATCCCTTGTAAACATACCTATCTTTAACAGGAGACATTTGTTTGTAAATACAGGATATTTTGCAATGATTAATGCACAGGGTGCATTAAAATGAAATAACGGCTATACATTAGTTTTATATAAGACTAGCTTTCGCCCGCGACTTCGTCCGCGTGAAATTTCTTGTTCCCCCGACCCACCCCGACGCATACTTCGTTTTCGCTTAGCGCTCGTTCTTACTTTTTTTCTTTTTGTTCGGCCTCTAAGGGTCCTCGTGTAATGTTACTTACCGCATAGCCTTCCTCAAGAACTGGGCTATGAAATGCAAAAAGAATTTTTCAAATCCAACTGGTAGTGACAGAGATTAGCGCGTTTAAAGAGTCATTAAAAAATAAAATTGTTTGGTAACAGACTAAGCGCATTTTTCAAAGGTCCGATTCGAATAATTTAAAAAATGAATTTACATGCACTTAATCAACCTTGATTATGAAACTATTTATTTGGATAAGGATTATTTTATAACAAATTTGATTACCATTAAAAAGCTATAGTGAGCCAACCTTAAAAGATAGACATTTATGCTATCGCAGACTTTATTTAGAACTTTTTAAGAGAAACAATTCCGTCATATACATGATTTTTGCGTAGCTTTAACCATTTACGCAGCGCACGCAGTGGAAGCTCTCAAAAGGAATAAATTTTCCCCATTTTTGCAACAATTTTCATTAATGCTCCGCTCCTATTGGCGTTAGCGTGATGTTATATAGCCTCTAGCCTTCCTCGATAAATGGGCTATCCAACACTAAAAGAATTTTTCAATTCGATCCAGTAGTTCCTGAGATTAGCGCGTTCAACCAAACAAACAAACTCTTCAGATTTATAATATTAGCCTAGATGACACTGAACAGCACCCTAATTGCGTAACACACTTACAGTAGGAATTGGTTACATTTTGATAGTTCAAACAACATTAATTGCATTATTTACGTTGTTGAGCAGGAGTGGATAGGAGAAAGGGAGACCTTTGCCCTGCAGTGGGACAACGCAGGCTAAAATAAATAAATAAATGAGCAGACACATTTTCGAACATATGAAGCAATGGATTAGCAATATGCTTCATAATCATTCAGATTGTGATTGATAATGCATTACGCAATTAGGGTGCTGGAGCAAGGAAACATCGTTAAGATGGGTTTTGTGTAAATAGCGTCTTTACTAGCTGAAGCAGATTAGACAACTGGCAACCGTGACGTCATTTCACGGAATCCTCATAGGTTCAGAAAAGATTTAGATTTTGAATGGTTAGGTTTACGAACGTCTGACCAAAGCCCTAAGCTTCATAATCAGCCTATAATGTTCCCACTGCTGGGACACAGGCCTCCTCTCGTTGAAAGGGAGTGCGCTGTAATCCACCACGATGCCGGTTTCCTCACAATGTATTCCTTCACCGTTTTGAGAGCAGTGGTGATGGAATTATTTACACAAAGTAAAGCGCCTACGTGGGTTCGAACCTACGACCTACAACTCGTAAGTCGGGGCCGTTACCACTGAGCCACCACTGTTCTGCAGTTGTGCTAAGCAGGTTGGCCGACTTCCATCCAGTTGTCAAATTTGTCATGGTGGGCTAACAGGCGGTCGTGAGCAAGCGTGGTCAATGCTAAATCTTCTCCGTTTGAGAAACAATTACAGGTTATCAGAGTCGCAGCGTTCATACAACCCGATTCCTATCGGCTTCCTTTCGCCTTCGGAACAACCACTCTTCTTAATGTCTACTATTGCCAAATAATATGGTACACCTGTGTGTGTAACTGTATATCAAATCAGGTTACATATACAGGGTGTAAGGGACAGCCCTCCGCAGACTGATGGGGTGTATTCAGTATATCATACTAAGATGACCGGTACATGACATTATTTCAGGAACGTTATGGGAATCCAATAAACCTGATTTGTTTTATTACCTCATACGCAATGTATCGTTACCGTGGCAAAGCGCGTAAAGCGAACGGCAGCGCAGCGAGCCTTCGGCTGTCGAGTATTTCAACATCCATTGCTGTTTTTTTTTTGTTTTAGCTGTTTTATTTACATAAATGGAGTGCTGCGTACAGAGAATGTAATTTTACATTGAAATAAAGGAATAGTAACTGAAGTAGTAACTGATAGTGACTGACTGCCTCGTTGGTCTAGTGGTCGCAGGCGCTAGTGCTGAGCATGAGGTCCTGGGTTCGATTCCCAGGTCGGGCAAAGTGTTATTGCGTTTTTCTATTCGGAATTTCTCAGTAGCAGCCCGGAGTCTGAATTTGTGCCCGGTTGATGGCAATAGGCTCGCCCCCTATTACATGGGACTTAAATATAACTGGCGAAATGTGGGTGTACCATATAGGTACACCTCTGCCTAAGCCTTCGGGGAAACATGGCGTGATGTTATGTGTTAGTAACTGAAAAAACGATTAAAAAAAAAAATGAAAATTTTCCTGAGAATAATTCCGGTGGAATATGATTCAAAATAAGGAGCTGAATGCACCCTGTTAGTTTGCGGAGGGCTGTCCCTTATACCCTTTATTTAATACCAGTTTAATACAGTCATCATAAGGTTAAAGACATTACAAAAATACCTACAATTTTTTGTCTGAGTTTATGCCCCTCTAATGATAATTGTAGCTGCGTTACTGCAGGTTACCTAAGTATTATAACAATTACACAACCCGACCATAGTTTAACCTTTGCAACTCACCTTCTACTAAACAATGCCAGGGCGAAATTTAATTCTAGGGTACCTAAACCTTAATTAACCTTAATTTAAGGGTAAATCTTGATACTTAGGGTATAAGTAAACTGCTTAAGTAAAATGCTTAAAGATAAACTTGTAGGTATTTAACACGTTAGCACTACCAAGTATGGGGCCCAGTCACTAGATTTCATGGGATTAGTAATAATTAACATTAACTTCGCTAAAGTTAATGTTAACAAAGGTGTTTTTAATTAGTCATCTAGGAAAATCCGTACATCTGTACCTACAAATAAATAACATTGAAGTGTCTGTTTGTAATGTCAAAATAACAGCTTTTTAGTGTTTCGTAGTCAACAAGGAAACCTTATAGTTTCGCCTCGTCCGTCCGTCCGTTCATCCGCAGCTTAGCTCAGAGACTCTTAGTACTAGAAAGCTATAATTTGGCATGGATATACATATTAATCACGCCGATAAAGTGGTAAAACGAAATCACGAAAAAAAAAATTTTTAGGGTACCTCCTGTACACGTAAAGGGGGGATGTTTTTTTTTCTCATCTACCCCATGGTGTGGGGTGTTGTTGGAAAGGTCTTTCCAAAATATTGCAGGTACATTTGCAGTTGGAATGTATGAGAGAACAAGTTTTTCAACTACAATGTTAAGTTTGTTCTTGGGATAAATTCATCCCAACTACGGAATCCTTCATTCTGCGTGGTCTGACATGCAGTTGGCAGGTTTTTACTAAATGCATATCAAAGGATATACGGTACTTATACTAAAAAAACAATTTGTAACATTTTTATCTGTCTGTCTGTTTGTTCTGGGTTATCTCCGAAACGGCTGGACCAATTTTGACGGGAATTTCACTGGCAGATAGCTGATGTTATAAGGAGTAACGTAGGCTTTAATTTAAAAAAAGAATTAGGGTACCACGCATAAAAAATTAAAACCCTTGAAATTGTGAACAAAATCCGATTCAAATAGAGAAGTATTGACATCCACGCGGGCGAAGCCGCGGGCAACAGCTAGTCTAATATTAATATTGAGTATGAGCAATCCAGTCGTGCTAAAATAACAAATGTTCTGAGATTAGTTCTGCAACACGTGATTAGTTTCGCGTGGTCAACTATGAAGTTAATTAGTGCACTGCGTTGTGTAGGTGAGGTTTTATTTTATATATATTTACTTGTATTTGTATTAGGATTATGTTTGAAAGCAAACTTTTGCTTAGAGTGGTGGTGCAGGTGGTGCTAGAGTAGAAATATCTATGGAAAAATAAAATTTGTAAATAATCTTATATCTCTCGCGCATAAACAGAAGATAACTTTGAAATACGTATGTTACATTCGTCATGTCCAACATAGCAAAGATTTAAGTACAGTTTGCTCATTTTCTTGTTGCAATATTACTGTCATTCTCAAAAACATTCAAAGGAGCTTCGACCATTAATGAGATGTCCAAGACAATCGTCATTTTCATAGTTAAAATAATATTTCTATGGTCATTTTACAATAAAATTAACAAATAAATGGATTTGCTTATCAAGAAATCCACGCAAATTACAGATGTATGCAAATAAAGTTAACATCATAATACGAATGGAAAGAAAATATCGTCATAAATAAACTTGTTTTTGTAAGTACTAAGGCGAATAAAGCCGATGACCTTAGATTCAACAACGGAGGAAATTAAACTGGCCATCCATAATGTAACAATAATGGTATCCCTGGCGTTATCATTAAAATTGTGATTTAGTAAGATAACGATATAATTACCTATATGCCTTTATATTTATAAGTTAATGCAGTTTTCAAGGAACAATTTCAGGTACAGCTAAGTTTGATATTGCTGTCTTTTTTTTTGTGGATGGGAAATCATCAAATGACTTCTCCCGCTCTGGGCGGATCGGGAGGGCGTGTCAGACTTTTTCTGACTAAAACCCACCCGTGTTCCTTCTATTGCCTGTGCCCGGGCCACGGTAACTCTTTTGAACATCCCGCAACCCTGGCTGTGATATTGCTGTCTTGCGGTTGGCTTAATGGTTCAATCTTAGAACTCTGCATATAACTGTTTCTGTGACAGTTTTGTTGCATTTCTTACTGTCGAGGTACCTGTTTCCAGTTAAAAATTAAAATTATGAATGATCATCTACCTACTGTACTTACAATCGTTGCTCATGCTTTCGAATAGGGTAGTTACCTATAGTCTGATATATTATTGATGCTACGGCTACATTATCGCGATAACGCGAACGCGCGCTCTCTGTACAGCTAGACTTCGACCGGTGTGGGAAAGAGACCGCGCGAAGTGTAGTTCGCGTTATCGGGACATTGTAGCTTTAGCATAAGAAAGGAAATATCTCTGTAACATAAACAATTTGCACGACTCAGCTAACACCATTCTAAGACACAATGGTGCCTACACTATTTTGTAAACACGTAATTTCCTCATAAGGTCTATTCCAGCTATTACAATTCCAAGATATAAAAGGATTGAATACGATTTGGAATCCCGGCGCATGAGTCATACGGTTTCCTGCTAAACCACAGAGTTGCTAGTCAATGGAGTTCAAAGGCGCGGGGAATCGCCTTTTGCAAAAATAATAGGTACCTAAGCATAATGAAAAATTAAAGGTATACTTAAAAAAAACCGCTTAGCTTTAGATTATCTTCCTTTGCCTATCTCATAAAATATGTGAGCTTGTACACAGCTTAGTTTGGAGCAAAGAATATGAAATCGCACCTGCGTAGCTATTTACAATTTTATTGTAGTTGTTGGTTTAAAATTATACAAGGTGGAACAGGACGATTGATATTCCTTTAAACCACGTACAGAGAATCATGCTCTTTACCCGTATACAAAAAATCAATCAAATCCATTGAATACTTTAGCCACAGGAAATTATTTTTCATTTTCTTATTTTTCAACATGATGTAGATCTGAGTCCGTAATAATAGGTACCTAAACATGGCCGCCGCCGCGCCCCGCACCCGGCACCGCACCGTTGGTCAGTGACTTTTCGTAGATAAAGTGTGTTTACTTTTTATGCAGTTGATTCTGCTATTTATTTTGTTTGAAAACTGCATTTTTTAAATTTTCCATTAACTACTAATCGTCGTGTTTTATAATGTTTCGATGGACTAGTACTGTGCTCGTTTTAATTTAATGTCGTACATCCAGATCCACGTTGCACGTCCAGAACTGCAAATACACATAGTGTCTCCATTGGTTTGCCTGATGCCATAATATGCCAGTTAATAGAGGAGAACTGCAAAGAGTCAACGACTTTCCAAGAAAACGGTCCCACAAATACTAGTTCAGGCGCGAGGAACAAATATTCGAATTAGCACTCCATTTTGTTGCTCCTCAATGTGTTTATCCAGCTCGGGTCATTGGTACGTTCCTGTTTAAGTAATGGACATCTTATAAACTTGGGATTAAATCTGCTGTTTATTCATTGCACATTATTGCTTGATTTAGAATCGTAAGTTATGGTTCAAAGTACTTTGAGTGCCTGTAATATCGTGGAGGAATGGCAGCTGTATTAGAATTCATGGTGGTATAATTTAGTACCTGTCAGTTGGACTGGGCTAGCAATTCTATGGACCAAATAAATCAGGCAATACTTCAATGGAACTACCTATGGTGGTGGTTTCACAATTGTGTTATAGGTACAAATTATGTTTCTGAACGCAGTTAACCTACAGTTTTCAAATCAACAACAACAACATAACATCACGCCTGTATTCCTCGAAGGGTTAGGCAGAGGTGTAGCTACACGTCTGCCTAACCCTTACCTATAGCCACATTTCTGCCACAGCTCTGGAAAAATATGAGGTCTCACGGAGATTAAATTGGGAGTCCCATTGTGAGGAATTGTGGATCACAATCAAGTGTGAGAGTGGCCTAAATATTAATATTTGTGCGGTTTATATTCCACCTCCAATCAAACAAGACTATATCGATGCACTGTTTCGAAATTTTACAGAAGTAATTAACAAAAAAAGCAAAATCAATTCTATCAACTTACTAATCGGTGATTTTAATATGGGTAGCATCTCATGGCAATATAATGTGGATTCTGGTCTATTGGTTCCCAAAGGGTCTAGTAGTAATCTAGAACACATTTTTTTAGACATGCTGGCCTTTAATGATCTTCATCAATGCAACACTATACTCAACGCGTCAAATCGTATTTTAGATCTAGTTCTTAGTAGCAGTAACAACAAAGTACTGGTGTCTCAGGCCTCAGTTCCACTTATACAAATTGATCCACATCATCCAGCGCTGGAAATTTCATTTAAAACTAATCATAGCAATCCTTTAGTGCAAAATAAAATCCCGTATTTAAACTTTTATCTCTGTAATTATGAAGCGGTCAACGCTGAACTTGCGAAAATAACTTGGTCTGATGAATGGAATTCTATAACTAATATCAACGAAATGTTGCAAAAATTCTATGATATTCTCAT
Organism: Fissipunctia ypsillon; assembly: GCA_947568875.1. Lineage (NCBI taxonomy): Eukaryota > Metazoa > Arthropoda > Insecta > Lepidoptera > Noctuidae > Fissipunctia > Fissipunctia ypsillon. The sequence continues at coordinate 11,764,969 of OX387650.1, forward strand.
GCCAATTATTAAACTGCATACTCCAATAACAAAACCACGAGATGAACGCTATCCTGTCTGGTATAGTCGAGCTTTACTAAAAGTTATTAAGGAAAAAGCAAAATATCACAATCTATATAAAAAATATGGGAATCCTAGAGATAAGATTGCGTTTGAATGCCTGAGAATGCGTTGCAGTGAGTTAGTAAAATACTGCTATGCTAATTTTAAAAAGAATATAGCTGAACATTTACGTACCAATCCTAAGCATGTATGGAGGTACTTAAAAAATAAACGGATAGGTAACAATTATATTCCCAACAAAATGACATTGAACAACACTAGATTTGCCAGAGGCGGTCAGGAAATTTGTGACTTGTTTTCCGATAATTTTAAGTCTATATATAGAGTAAATAGTAACATACACTCTTCAACGCCAGTTGAAACCACCCCCTCTAACAATAACACTTTCAGCCAGTGCAAACTTGAAGTAAGAGAAGTATTTGATTACTTGTCTGCCCTAGATTGTGATAAGGGACCCGGGCCGGATTCAATTCCTCCTCTCTTTCTTAGAAAATGTGCAGCGAGCCTGGCTGATCCTCTGACTGCAATTTTCAACTATTCTTTGGCACAGGGCTTATTCCCTGACCAGTGGAAAATAGCGCACATCACACCAATCTTTAAATCTGGTAGTGTTGATGATGTTGCAAATTACAGACCAGTGTCCATTCTATCCGCTTGTGGTAAAATTATTGAATCGCTTGTTCAAAAAAAAATGTTTACTCACTTTAAAAATGTGCTGGATGATAACCAGCACGGTTTTCGCCCAAAAAAATCAACACAGTCTAATCTAGTCGAGTATGTTTCATTTATATCATCTGCATTAGATGACGGTAGAGAAGTTCATGCAATATACACCGACTTTAAAAAGGCCTTCGACTTGGTAGATCACCACTTACTGATTGCCAAATTAGAAGGTACGGGCGTTCATGGGTCGCTGCTGCGTTGGTGTGAATCGTACTTAAGAAATCGCTCACAATTGGTGTATCTCAAGGGGTTTAAATCCAAACAATGTTATATACCATCAGGAGTGCCTCAGGGGTCACACTTGGGACCTCTACTTTTCTTAGTTTTTATAAACGACTTGGGCTGTAAGATTGATTCGGAATATAAATTTTTTGCTGATGATTTAAAAATATATCGAACTATATATAACGAATCCGATATTGTTCAGCTTCAGCTGGATTTAAATAACGTACATAATTGGTGCATACAAAATAAAATGTCATTAAATCAAAACAAATGTTACTTCATTAAATTTAGCAGAAAAAGGAAAATATCTCAAAATTGTTACTCGATTAATAACAGCCCGCTCCGAGAAGTTGATACTATTAGGGACCTTGGTGTTTTAGTGGATAGTGGTTTAAGTTTTAGGAGTCATTACGACCAAATGATTGCTCGGGCATCTAAATTGTCAGGTTTCATCGTCAGGGAAATGAAAATTTTTAGAGAGCCAATTCTGACTATTTCCATTTATAACAGCGTTATTCGGAGTATTCTGGAGTACTGTAGTACCGTATGGAACCCGTTTTATCAGGTGCACTCTGATCGAATAGAGCAGGTTCAAAAAAGGTTTCTATATCACTTAAGTTATTCAGATAACAGATGTCGTAGTCTGAACTCTTATAACTCTAGACTGAGTCATTATAAAATGAAATCTTTAAGCGCACGTAGGAAATCTTTGGATTTCATTTTCTTGTATAAATTAATAAATGGTTTAATAGATTCTCCCGAGCTTTTAGAGAAAGTAAAATTTAGTATTCCACGTAGTAGTAGCCGCTTAATTAACCGAAGGACTTTCGTCCTGCCTCATAGTCGAACTAATATAGGTAATTTTTCACCCATTTGCCGCATGCTTTCTCTTGGGAACTCCATTCGTGGTGAAATAGATATCTTTGCTGGTTCTGTAGCCTCAGTTAGGACTAAACTTAGAGTCGTAATTGTATAATTATTTTTGTAGTCAATTGTTCTTTCCCAAAACTTTTTCATTAGGTTTATATGAAAACAATTTGTAAGTTTTGCTTAATTTTATCTTTTTCTTTCTTAATACTAAGTGTTTAACATAAAATATGCATGTTAGATTCACATCTAGTAGATGTCAATCAGACCTATCGTGTTGTAACTGTTTTATTGCATTTGTGATTGTACATCAGTTTTGTGAATTATAATAAAAAAAAAAAAAAAAAAAAAAAAAAAAAATTTCGCCAGTTATGTTTAAGTCTGAGTGTGTGTTTGTTTTACCTACCATTCGAGGACGTGCGTATCAATACACAAGGCATGACCGAGGACCTTTTCAAAGCGATGACCTTTTCGAGGGTCCTCGGTTTAACTTTACCAAAGATTCGTATTCTGCAAGCGATTTTGGGTCTTTCTGTATACTTGATACGAAAGAGTTGTCTAAACCTCGGTTTGATCAAGATTATTCATACACACAACACACGCATTGTGTATCCACCAGGTGGCGCCTCTGCCGCCTCATATACAGCCTCTTTACACTCATTTCACGTTTGTTGTATTATCCGAGGACCTAACTATGTGTTAACTTTAACACAAAGAACCTCGGTTCGGTAGCTTTGCCACGCAATGTGTATTAAAAACCTCAGTTTGCTAGATTTTCCAAACAGTGTGTATTCTAGTCCTCGTTTTGATAGTTTTTCTCGTGTGTAGGAAACGAGTTATGTGCTATCATTTAAATAAAATTATGGAGAAGAAAATCGAAGGTAGACTGAATCCTTAAACAAATCTTTAGAAGCTACCAGGTGCACGAAGAATAAGGAGGTTTCTTCTGCAGTATGTGCTAAGTACCCAGGCCTGCTTAGATTACACAACAATATGATTTGCACCATAAAAATATGTAGTTTAAAAAAAAAAAACTAAAACACACGCTTTTATCACAAAAAAAAAAAAAAAAATTATATTGACTTGTATTAGTATTGGAACGAAGCTTTGTGAAGCGAGTTGTGGCTAGTAGTATAAATACTAAATCTATGGTGGTAGGAGTAAACTGGCAGAAATTGTGACGTAACGAAAAAGCGTTATGCCGTCAGTTTCAAGTGTCAAACGTTTTTGTGTACTAGATGGCTCTGTATTAAAAAAAAAACAAAAACTTTTGACACTTGAGACTTTACTAGATGGCTCTGTATTAATACATAGGTAATACTTAAACAGCTAAAGGAACTTCGTTCCAAGCGGGTGTCCCACGACACCTTCTGGTTTTTTTAGCTGGGCACAGGTACTTAAATGGTTAAGAATTTCCTAAGATAATTACCTAACTCAAAAAATGCTAAGTTAAAATTAATTTATTTGAGAACTACATTGAATACCAAGGAGCTAATAAAAACGCGAGAAAAATAGACGTTTTTCCAACAATTGATGGAAAACAACTGGGACTCTAGCTTCTACCTGTCAGTCTTCCTTTTATACAAACTTTCCCCCATCTTATAAATAAACAGTGGCCTGACGGTGTCATGAATTAACTAACTAAAATTGCCTCACCAACTTTACGTTGCCTATCTTGACGTAATTATCAGGCAAACTGAGACTTCCTTCATTATGAAATCTTGGGAAATTGGGTAGAAAATATACTTACTTACCTACTAAGTATATTTTAAATTCAAGTGGCTACATTGTCTGGTCTGTAGGTGTCTCCTGTAGGTCTCGTTTATATAGTAGCCTTATATAGTATTTTTATCTCACGAAACGACACGCGCTTTACTTGTGTTAACCAAATGTATGCATAGAAGTTAATTAAAATGCAACTTCGTCATATGCAATTTAAAAGAGGGTATTTGTAAATTCAATGTCATATTTAGAAATAGGTATTAACCTTTGGTTCTTGTATCCATAATAAGAAGATGGCGATTGCATAATTTTTTTGCATCTAATTTGCTATTTTGGTAATGGTCGCGACCAAAGAGGTCGCGACCATTACCATATTATATATCTTGATAGAGGCTGTATAGTCATGGGTCGCGACCAATATAATGGTAGTGTCAAGGGAATTGTGTAAAGCAGTTTGACAACAGTATCATATTGACAACAGTGTTTTAACAACATCACACATGTTTTCCCCGAATGGTTAAGCAGAGGTGTACCTACTATACCCACATTTCGCCATGTAATAGAAGGCGAGCCATTAATCGCGCACTAGGTAATCCAGACTCCGGGCTGCAAAATTCCTGACGAAAAAACCCAATGACACTGGCCAACTTGGGAATCGAACCCACGACCTCATGCTCAGCAGTAGCGCATGCGTACTTACATAGCAGTGGGCACTGTTGTGTTCACATATGTATGTCCTGGTTAATCATCATATTTTTGTGATTTTGGTAAATTTTTGGTCATGTGCAACAGAGTGCAAATAATTTTATTAGATGCTTGGCTCAAATATAACTATACTGTGACATTTTATGTGTGAAATAGGTTTTCCTTATACGTCGAGTCACGTCATTAGAGTATTACATAAACGTAGATCTATTTTAGCACATACATAATAGTAAATTGTCAATAGTAGGTAGATACGGTCAACAACAAAAGTCGATTAACAATTCAGTGTCTTAAATCTTTAACATTTTTATATTGTAATTGAAAAATCATGACGAAAATTGAGGTTATAAAACTAACCTCATTGTAAAATGTGATTTAAAATTAGAATTTCGGGTTTAAGATCTGATTTTTGTTAGGGATAAATTACCCGATAGCCAAAGCGTATAATGTTATAAGTGTGTGTAATCTATGGTCACTCCTCCCTTCTCTCTGGCACCTCGCAAGAACTATGTTGAATTTATACCATAAACGCTTTTTATTAAATAATGATTACTATCAGTCTTCTATTATTCTTCTACACACCTAACAGGTAATGGGCCCAGCACGGTTCCACTGCCAATGAAACTGAATGCAATTAGCACATCTAAACTGCGTTCAAGATCTGTCAGTGTCAATATTCCACAACAATGACAGCTCTTGAACGCGGTTTAGAAGTGCCGATTGCGTTCAGTTTCATTGTTGAAATCCGTACTTGTCTTCGGATAGTCAAATCCAAGCACTTAACTGGTAAGTGGCGCCACAAATTAGCATACACAGGCACTTTTTCCGATCAATTTGTTGATATTTTCAACCCACATTGTTTTCTATTACATCCTGGGTAGTGCGCAGTTTATTTTTTTTACCAAAATCCCTTATCAGCCACCCAATTCCCATGGGAAGCAACCTGACATTGCCCAATGTTTATACACAAAGTAAGATAAGCAGGATTTAGTAAAATGCTATCAAAACAACCTATGGAAGGCGACATTGTTATGAATTAGATCGTCACTTGACCTAACAGCTCATTGATTCTTTACAAAACATACAACGGTTGAAGAATTTACCCACTTTGTGTGTGAACGGACAATGTAAACGGTATGTGTTTTCGTTATGATAATTGTAAGTTATTTGAAAGTAATTTTTAATTCATTCAGTAGTTTGAGTTCAGGAAAGGTAAAACAGTTTTGTCTTTTTATTTTATGTAGGCAGTCCCCAAGTACCTATCCTCCACGAGTGGCGAAACTAATTGTAGGTGGCTACTGTCAACTACAATGCTGACAGCTGATGTGCTGTCAGCTGTCAGTGGTATCGTATCTGTCGGTCTTCTACAGACTGTACTTCGAAGAGTGTGCGCAGGAGCTCCACGACCTGATCCTATCATCGCCCTTTCACTACCTGACTACCAAATGTACTGCAGGCTACCATCCGCACTTGATTGGTATCCCAACCAGTCGTATTAAGCGCTTCACCTCCACATTTATTACGCGCACAGCCAAAGTGTGGAACTCTCTGCCAGCGTCTGTGTTCCCTTCCTCATATAACCCGCCTGCCTTCAAAGCAAGAGTGAACACAGGCATCTTCTGGGCACGCTCGTTCCATCGATTTCCATCAGGTGTGATGAAGGTCAAGAGCAAACCCATTCAGTGATTTTTTTTTTTTTTTAAGTATTACCGAGTAACTGGGTTGTGGAGATCGGATCGGCCTTCGCTAGCTCCACGTAAAATTCTGGTATTCAGCTGAATTCGGTTGGACTGGAAGCCGACCCAGACATAGTTGGGAAAGGCTTGGTAGATGCTGACGATGATGTTGATAACCTACTGTTAGTTCCGCTAACATATTGCTAACTGGCTAATATTTTAACCGCGGCATCAGCTATCCCCATATGGGTACATAGACCATGTTGATACGAGAATAGAAGTAGCTAAATACGTCTTTCAAGAATATTCACTTCATTTATCGCATTAGGGCAACCTGTAATGATAGATTTAAGGTGTCATAAATAAATAATATTTGTGTAAGTTTTTCTTTTTTTGCAAAACAATCAATCTGCCGAGCGTTTTTGCAAAACGTTGCAAAGAAAAAGGCAATTATTGTAATTAACAGTTCTCCAAAGCGTTTAAAAGTGACTGATTATTATGGATTTAATATGGTTAAAAAAAATGTAATTTAGGACTGATTACGAAATATCCATTGTTGATTTAATATGATCTTGAATTTATAATCAAGTTCGTAATAAAAGTATCCATCCAAGATTCATACTATTTCAAATGGATGCTTTATCTAAATATTTAAGGTACAGTAGAGGCGCGTCACTTTGTCTCTAGGGCATAACTTTGGCCCAAATCGAGACAAATGTCTATATCGCTATCTATTCGTTACCGAAGGAATACGGCGTTAGGTTGTGTGGTCGCGACACGACGAGCAGGAGCTAGACCACCACCTCTTAAAGCAGTATTATTGTAATCTTACTTGAGTTTGGGAAAGAGATGGAGCTAGACGTCCTGTATAGCTTCATCTCTTTCTCACACTGAAGTAACATTAAAATAATACTGCTTTAAGAGGTGGTGGTTGGCCCCCTGTTCAAACAACAAGTCTAGATTTGAGCCAAAGTTACGCCCTAGAGTCCAAAGTAAACCGCTATTCCGTGGCAAAATTTTACCAGCTGATTTTTCAATATAATGTTTGTTGCGATTTTTCAGAGCCCTTTCACAAAAGTACCTCTCACCATTTCTTTCTTTTAGCAAGTCCAACATTAATCAAAACCACTACTACCACTTTCATTCCAAATATTTGCAAAATTTTCGCAAATCGTCCAACTATGACCATCTTGTACTCGGATGGGCCACGTGGGGTCAGTGGCCGAAACACTGAGCCTGATCGTCGATATCCTGTACCTTATATTAGCATTCCCGCTTCGTCCCTATAATGCTCGATGTGTGACTCATCATGGCCGGCCTGAAGATTGAATAATTCCGGAGGTTCGTAGCCGTGGTGATGTAATGTGTTGTGTCATGATTTAAAAAGGACATTTTGAAGGACTGTTTTTTTGGGTCAGTTAATATTTTCTGCAGACGGAAAGAGTGATTGATGATTTTTAACATAGGTACCTTACATGGCTTGGATTTAACCTAGGTAATGTATATAATTTTTATTTCTGTATTATGTTAAGAAACCAGCTGTGAGCGACAAATCAGCAAAAATAAAGTTCATAAAGATATCATCATTAACAATAGGTACAGTGATGATAAAATATACAAGGTGTAACATAATTAACGCACAACCTCTTAAGGGGTCATTGTACTCATCATTATGAACAACTTTTACTATGGGACCAAACCTGAAATCGCAAAAAAAAAAAATTGCTGTCTCCTACATTTATGTTCGCATAACTCGTCAAAATGTAGGGCGTTAATTATGTTACACCTTGTATAATTATGGCGTTTTTCATTGCTAAAATACAAACACAAAAACTAACAAGGTAACCTCACAAAATACACCACCATAGACAAATACCCAATTAATGGTGACGCTTAGTCCAACCTGGGAATAAAACACGGGGTCTCAAATCTGCACTACCACCTACCACTAAACCGACTTGGCAGTAGTTCTATAAAACAAAATGCATTTTAAATAAATCAACAATCAATCTAAGTACAGCAACACACAATGTTCCACCCATTACATTCCATTATCATCTATTCAGTAACAACGAGCCTGACCACTGATCACTGACCTTTTAAAATCTGACCCCTGAATATTTTCTCTGGACGGTGTGGTGTTGTAAGCCTGCATAAAGATGCGCACTTTGTCTCATATGCACTGACAAGGTCCGTAGTGTAACCAGGTAACTAGGTTTGAGACGGACAAGTCTTAATACATGCTAAATTGCGAAACTTTACGAGGTATTTGTAGTTTATAGCAGGAAAATTTGGATTAATGGGTAGAGGTTTACATGAAGCAAATCTGTTAAAGGTTTGATTTTAAATAGTTTTCTATTGTGTTATATCGATGTTCCAGGGCTAGACAAACAGCTGGGCAATTGCGTAAGACACTTACAGTTGGAATCGGTTTCATTTTGACAGTTCAACAACGTTTATTGCGTTCTTTACGTGGCTGAGCAGACAAAATTTTCGAACATATGAAGCAATGGATTAGCAATTTGCTTCAAAATCATTCAGATTGATAGTGTGATTGATAGTGTTTTAGGCAATTAGGGTGCTGCTCAATTTGTAAGAGTGAAATTAGAAGTCGAGTTGTAAATAATACCTAGATTAAAAGATAAGTTTAACATGACTTGTTCCAAAAGAAAGAAAATTCTAATGTTTTTCGTTATTTTGTCATAGTAGCAACACTGACTGAATGGTGAATTACCTACTAACAAGTATCTATAGAAACTTTTAAGTAGTCCGTGCATCTGCGTCCTTAATTTGAAGTTAAGGCTTCTTCAAAGAGGCGCGACTCGCGACGCGGATCGCGCGCAACACGCGGTGCCTTTGTTTCACGTCGTGTGTCGCGCCTGTTTGCAGGTACCTTTAATCGTAAATACACCAAGATTATCCTTGTTTAAATCAAAAGCGTGGTCACATTAAGGTTATTAAAAAACATGTACTTAACGACCAACATAAATCTTCTATCGAATCATTTTTTATATTTTATCATTATATTTTATGTAAGCTAAAAACGTAAGTAGAATAATTTATACATAGTTTGACGTGCATAACAGTAAGAATGAAGGTAATACATTATTATAACTATTTAAATAATAAAAACACATTAATACGACTATTTTATAATACCTGCAAGGTTTGTTATCGAATACGATATTAATTTTAATAGTAACATTGAAATGAAAGAACACATTTAGTATGGGCTTTAGGCATTTTATCGTTGCAAAAAACTTCACAATGAAGAACAGCCTTCAGTATCTAAAATGTTATGTTTACTAACATAATGGTCGTCCCACCAAAAGACAGAGATTGGAAACTCTTGGCGCTTCTCGTATAGACTCGTTTTATCTATACTTCTATACTAATGTAATAAAACTGGAGAGTTTGTGTTTATTATTGAACGCGCTAATCTCTGTAACTACCAGGATTTTCTTTCTAGCCCAATTCTTGAGGACGGTTATAGACTATTTAACACCACTCTACGACCCTTCGGAGCCGAGCCGACAGCTAGGGTCGCGGGATGTTCGAAAGAGTTACCGTGGCCCCTGGCACAGGCAACTGAAAGAACACGGGCAGGTTTTAGTCAGTAAAAGTCTGACACGCCCTCTCGCTCCCCCCTATAGCGGGAGAAGTTATTTGGTGATTTCCCATAAAAAAAGAGCCGAACCGAGCAAAAAGAAAAATGTCAGAAAGAACGCTAAGCGAAAACGAAGTAACAGCGCGGATGGGCGATGCGATGCGCCACGGTGGGTCAGGGGCCGAGTGGGTTTTATAAAAAATGTGTCTGTTATTTTAGTATATTACGACTTCCTTCTATGGTGTATCTTACGACTTCCACGCGAACGAAGTAGCGGGCAGAAACTAGTTTATAGCATCAGGCCCGGACTCTAACAAAGTGGAGACGACATGAGAGGAGAAGAGATGTACCCAATAGGATTTCGTTATTTACAAATCTCGTCTCCGCTAAGCTTCAGTAGATACGGTTGAGCAGAGAGGAGAGATGTCTCATATTTGCTTAGCGCGAACCAAAGAGAGATGTGAGTTGTGCCTCGCAAGCTATCGACGGCGCGCAGCGGAGACGAGAGGAGATGTGAGCGGCGCGCGTGCCGCGAGCGGCACCGCTAGTTCCCCAGCGTCACACAACCCACCCGTCTTCTTTAGCCAGTACACATCTCGGCTCCGGTCTATAATAGTATATCCAGTACGCATCTCAGGACAGTTTCAGTGGATACACCCTAGCTGTTTAACATCTCTCCTCTCCGCTTCGCCCATCTACGCTCTGGTGGAGTCCGGGGCTAAGCGATTTGTGTACCTACACGAGTAATCAGAAAGAGAAATGATATGTAATGAAGAAATGTATGTGCCACACTGCAAATTAATGCAATTACTTTTAATTAAATTAACCAATCAGTCGATTCTTACTCAAGGGTCCTAAAAATATGTATATCCAACCAGCAGCAGATTGCTTTCGGCTGATGGTAATGAAGAAGACCGTGAATTTATAATCAGTTTCAGTTGTAAACAACATACACCAACTCATAAATAAACATAATTTTACTGCATTACCATATTAGTTCCACTACATACTCATTGTTTCGTCTTGGTTTATGAGTCAGGCGTGGAAAAGACATGCAATTTAAAGTTTACATGAAACGATCCGAAGGTTGACCATCCGTGTCAAGATTATGGGTGAACTTTTCCCTAATATTGAAGGTAATGCCATTAAATTCACGGTCTGTGGTTATTTGGTGAACAGCTGATTTCTCTTTGTTTTTTTTATTTATTTAAGATAGGTTTGCTCTTGACTCTAGTCTAGGTCAGAGGTGACAGAGACAAAGTCGACGATGGAGCGAGCTTATTCAGAAGAAGCCTGTTCACTCTCACTTTGAAGAGATCGGGGTTGTATGCGTTCGGAAACACAAACGCAGGCAGAGATTTCCACTCCTTTGCTGTGTGCATCACAAAAGACATTGTTTTTTTTGTGTAAATATAAAATTGCTGTTTACATTCCGAAATTGATCTAGCCTAGCTTTTCAATTATGAGTGTTGTGAAGCTACTAAAGTGGACGGTAACCGCATCAAAACCACGTGAAAACGTGAATGAGGACAGCTAAAAAAAAAGAGACTTGCCTACGGAAAACTGGAAATCCCACGAGGAGTTCTGTACCCAGCAGTGGGTGAAATGTGAGAATCGGTTGGAGATGAAGTAGATGAGAAAAGGGGTCTAAATTCTACATTATCAGCAGGGCTTGCCCTCTGCCCAAATTAAGCGCGCTTTTTTAATACCTACATAAAATGAAAAAGCAACAAAAAATTATGGAAAGAATTCAAATCACATAAGGTTAATGACACCTCATTCATATACTGATCAGTTTGGCTTGTAAACTAGTTTTCCGAACTTAATTTAGCACAAGGCAAAGGCTATTTTATTGTTATGTCAATTGGTGTGTATTGTCTTTACTTTATTTAGCTTAAGGCCGCGAACGCACTGGTGACCACAAGAAAACAATGATTTTGCACGCCACATTGACAATTCTGCCATAAATTGGGTTGGATAATGGTTAGCTCTAATTTTTCCGTTCAATGAGTCAAGCAATTTAGCAATAGTGCTGGGTCGCTTTTCTTAAAACTAGATAGCAAAGTTGAATCACCGATATACTATAGATGTTTTTAAAAATGTTGTCTGTTTGTTTGTTCCAGCTAATCTCTGAAACGGCTGGGCTGATTTTGACGGGACTTTCACTGGCAGTTAGCTGAAGTTATAAGGAGTAATTTAGGCTACTTTTATTATTAAAAGAATTAGGGTTCCGCGCAAAAAAAAATAAAACCCATGAAACTGTGAGCAAATGGCGCGGGCGGGCGAAGCAACGCGGTAGGTCGGGAGATTTTATTAAAATGTGTTGTTATTTTAGTATATTCTGTATCTTACGACTTCCACGTGAAAGAAGTTACGGGGCTTAGCTAGTTCTACATAATAATGTTCCTTTCACAGATACAAGCAATAAAATAACTAAAGATCCGCCACTAAAACCAAATAAAGGTTCTGCAATCACATAACGGATCCCAAGAATATTAACCTTGCAGCTACTTAGTCTAATAAACCGCTCTACTCCACTTTCATTCGCAAAACCATCTAAATCCGACCTTAAAGATAATCACTGCGAACCAAATCTCGCTAATATCGAACAAAGATGACCTTTGCGTTGTGTGCGCGACTTTACAGGCGCGCGCGCAGCTTGGCAACTCGTCACGTGCTCTTGACATTTGTAGTTGACGCCAGCCGGTATAAGCATGATGGCATTTGTGAATTCCGTAGATTTTAGAATTTGAATCGTATTTTGTTTATGATTATGAGATTTGAACAAAGATGATGTTATGACAGAATAGTTGGTACTGTCATTCTTCTGTAACATTAAATTGTCAAAGGGCGTTAGTGATGAGGCATTATTCTAAATGCTCAGCTTGCTTCATAGACTGACCTTAGTAAGTACCTACGCCAGATGACCGCATAAGTAATTTAATGTGGAGATACGTTTGCTAGGTGAAGATTCAATATTATGATGGTCCCACATCAAAAAAACAAATCAAAATCGTTTATTTGCATAAAATGTGGTGTGTGGTATCAGAACTCGATCCAGTCAAAGCATCTGACTTGTTAATTAATGGATAATATACAGCCTTTCTACCAACCAGACCAGGAGCAGTAGCCATTATTACATCATCAGCCAATATAAGACTTTTAAGCTCCTACAAACAGGCGCGAGACGCGACGCGAACAAAGACACCGCGTGTCGCGCGAAGAGCTGTGCCTTGTGTCGCGCGAGATTCGCGTCGCGAGTCGCGCCTGTTTGAAGGAGCCTTTAAAAGCCATCTGCATTATTATTAATATTTACCTTGTTATTTAGTTTTCTCAATAGTCTGCTGTTTTTATGATGTCCTGCTCCATTAGCAAATGTATTAGTATTCACCTTGAAATCAATATAAATATGTTCAGCAAATACTTATGTAAGTTAGAAGGAAGTAGGTATGTATTGGAGGCTTAAATCCGTGTCTATGGACTATCGTTTGTCACGTTTCTTCGTTTGTACACGTTGGGTTTATGTAAATATATCAATAGGTACCTAATTATTACGAACGAGACTAGATCAAGGTCAACATATATATAAATATCCGATAGTTAATTAGTGGAACATTGCGTATTTTTTTTAATTGACAAAGCTTACTACATGATTCAAGATTTTCTTAATATTATAATTAGTACCTAAGTACTGTAGTGACCTGACACGATAGTATAGGCAGGTCACCACGTTGTCTGTTTGGTCTCGACTCTGAGGTGTGTTGGTGGATGTATAAATAATGAGGTACACGGAAGCACTGCTATTACTATTTATTCGCTTGTACGAAAGCACATTACATTGTTAAGGGCAAAGCTAGCACTGCACTCACTCAATATAAAACAAGATGACCAAATCTGCCCAGCCTTTTCCCAACTATGTTGGGGTCGGCTTCCAGTCTAACCGGATGCAGCTGAATACCAGTATTTTACATGGAGCGACTGCCTATCTGACCTCCACAACCCAGTAACTGGGTAATACGATACCCCTTGGTAAGACTGGTTGTCAGACTTTCGGGCTTCTGACGACCCGTAACGACTGTCAAAGATCTACGAATGACAGCCGGGACCAACGGCTTAACGTGCTTTCCGAGGCACGGAGGAGTCTCGGTATGTAAATATGGTCACCCATCCACGGACAACCCCGGCAAGCGTAGCTTAACCTGATGGATCGACCCGTGCAGCTGTTATTACTTAACCACGAGCTCCTCAAAACAAGATGACCATATGTCATAATTTAAACCTATTCGACATATAAACCAGTGTTTGTCTTATCAGCCAATGTCACAATCCGAGGAGGATTCAAGCGGAAGGCCGGCTCAATTAAAGCCTCTACAGTACCTACTACAATCTGTCACCATACACCTAATTCTTATTTTGTAAGATTTGTTTTTTATGTGATACATATCATAAAATGTCAAGAATCGCCCTGTACAATACAAGCTTCGGACATACACTGTAATTAATTGTCTATTTTATTAAATTAGTTGCAAATACCTTTATAACACGGATTAACTGCATGTCAAAATAAGTATTTTACGCGACTAATATCATTAATCGCCGCCATCTTCGCCAAACGTCAAGTCGTGTCGAAAAAGATTAGGGATGCCCAAACGATTGTAATCGCTGTTTTGAATTTTTTTTTGAACTGTTGCATAATTTTTAATTTATTTCGATTATAGTGCAAATAGAAACTAGGTGCAATAAAAACATTCAATCACCTGTCCATTATTTTCATTCAGTAAAAGTATAATTAAAATACCTACTATACCTAATGAATGAGGTACCTACTCTATTTTAAACAGGTAGTAAATAGGAAGTAGAGAAGTAAAGGTGTTATTATAAGTAGGACATTGTCATACCTGTAATGGTATTAATATTATCGTATGACATAAGTTGACGTAATACTGTTTGTAACGTATGGCCATAGTAAATCTTAGGAAATATCGTTTTTTAACGTATCGTATTTGGCACCCCTATTTCTGACATCACTAAATGATCCCTTGTCACGTATCAGTCTCTCACTCTGCCAATATAACCTTACTGACAATTTATCCCGCTAGAGGGCGCACTAGCAACGCTTGGTAAACAGAACAACAACATGGCGTCCGTCTGTGGTAAGACTAGCTAACAAAAAGATAAAAGTTCTTAATAATTTTAAATTGTAAATAATTTTAATAATAAATTCGTTTTATGAGACCTAAGTATTAGGTAATGCAGCCCGTAATGATAGTTATAAGGGGAATAAATAATTAAATAAATAACGTAAAAAGAAAAAAAAACTTCATATTTATGCCTCCTTTTTCATCTGTGGTTATAAAAAAAAAATATCTATGGTTAGATAACTGTTAATGAGAAATCCGGTGTGTTTACAATCTACTGCTATATTATTTTAGTGATATCCGTTCGTCAGGAATATTCTATAATAGATAGTAACAATGCATCAGTCAGTGAATCAGTGTTGTGCCATTAGTTAGTATTATGCAGGAACGAAGGTGTTCATTAATTCACTAAAAACGGATCATTTCGCAAGCAGTGGTCTATGTTTACATTAATACACACAAACATTTTATCTCATTCCAAAGCCAATGTTAAGAAAGCTGGTAAGTATGTTAATTAGATTCTATGCATTTATACGTTGCACTTACATACACTTAGGCTTTAGAACAAAAACTGCATACCTAATTTCCTATTTTCATTTAATTTCATAGTTACGTAAAACCATAATATTCGTGGTTCGATTATAACCTCAAAATCTGGTACTTTTTTTGAAATATTATCTATTCTGCAGCTAGTCCGCTATAAAAATAACATCATTTAGGAATTTACTGATGATCGACAATACAACACATAATTTTCCTATGTTCTTGGTTGCAGGCCGAACAATGTATGGGCGCAGAGCAATGTACCTACATATTATGCGAGACATAATGGAACTGTAATTTACCTAACATCTGTCTGTATAACCTATGCCCATAATAAAAAGATTTGATTTGATTTAAATCCATTTGGAAAATTCCTGCAATGAGCGCAGTGAATGGGAATTTTTCAATTTACAGTATCTAGCAGTGTCTTCATCATCTGCCTAGCCTTTTCCCAACTATGTTGGGGTTGGCTTCCAGTCTAACCGGATGCAGCTGAATACCAGTATTTTACATGAAGCGATTGCTTAACTGACCTCCACAAGCCAGTTACTGGGTAATACGATATGGTAAGATTGGTTGACAGACTTTTGGGCTTCTGACGACCCGTAACAACTGGCAAAGATCCACGAATGACAGCGGGGACCAATGGCTTAACGTGACCAACCGCGGCAAACGTAGCTTTACTTGATCGATCAACCTGTGCTGCTGTTATTACTAAGCCACGAGCCCCGCCGAGTCTTGTGCGAGGATATTAACTGAAACGCAGAACTACGCGAGACAGTGGCTTTTTATTTGTTTTTGTACAGGTTTCTGTCCAGGTTAACCGTTAAAATACTCGTATGATATTAAAGGAATCAGTGATTTTAGGACTGAGGGAATGCCTAAAGCTTTTGTTAAACTCGGATCGAATTTAAACGTCTCCAAACAGGGTCGTGAGCGCCTCTTGCAAGATTTGAATTTTGCGCCCCCAATACTTATTTTCTAGGAGAGATTTTCGACACAATAACTTTGAAAGTGTAATTTAAGCATTAAAATAGTTCTTATTATTACGCAGGGAAGCAATACAACATGAGTTCATTTATGCATTATAAAATCTCTAAATAAGTTTACTCTTCGGGCTTTTTCTGTGCCCAATTTGTCAATAACACCGTCTGCATCAATACTTTTTGCAATATGTCATACTCAAACGATAGTATAGCGAGATTGCTCAAACGTTCTTGACCAATCTGCGATCGTAGTTTTTTTTATTGATTTTAATTTGCTGTATGATATTTCACAGCTTGCAGACAGACGCGGTCACAACATCAGCTTACGAGGTGGTCACTATGGGTACTGGCAGGTAATAATTATTGTGTAATAAGAGTAAGTGACGTGAGCTCGAAAATTTTAACACCCCGTCTAAAATAGGTTGGGTATTTTGTCTATTCTTATGGAAATAGTAGTTACTTTGCCCACTTATGCGGATAAGCTTAAGCGTGTGATTATGACGTAAGAGTGAGCGAAACGAGCTCGGAAATTTCTGCGCCCCTTTTCAGACAGTTTAGATTTTCTTTTGATCGTTCAAACAGAAATGGGAGTTATTTTGTCGAGTTATGCAGAAAACCTTAAGAAATATAAACGCATAATGCAAGACCGAGCGCAGCGAAATCGAAAATACAGAACTAGTAGCTATTTTGCAGACAAACTTAACAATTGCAAATTATATCATTGCACAATCACGGATGGGTTTGGTTTTCTATTGGCCATTCATACAGAAATGGGGGCCTGCAAAGTGCGACCCCTAAAAGTTGCGCCACTGGCAGCCGCCAGGTCAGCCCCTAGCTACGGCCTTGTCTCCAAGTCATAACTAGTCTTAGATCTTACTATACTTAAACTAATATAATAATTGTTCTTATGGGAATACAGCTGCAAACATTTAATTATTAACTAAAGCACTATTAATCAATTAAATAAGTTCACTTAACCTCGTGCCAGCTAATGTAAATTAAGATGAACCAAGATTGTGCTAATTGTTAGATCGTTTGCATTTGATACGTTCCTTAAGTGCTAACGAGATTCTCTTTGCAAATTCTCATTTATTTCATACTAAGTAACATTTTATTTGCTTCTAGATGTGGTTGATCTTTTACATAGAGAGCTGCTATTTCATCTGTGAAACCAGTTATTGCCTAACAAATACGTTAATTGTTAGATCGGCTGTGCTATATATTTGGGCTTCTGTTTTGTGACTTCCACTAGTATAGGACTTCCTTATGACAACTAGCCCAAGATGATCCACAATGCGTAAAATTTATTTCTACACTTATTTATTAGAATCTCCTTTACAACGATCGTGTGTGTACCTAATGCGACAGTGCGGTCAGTTTACAAATATACAGGGCATTTTTTTAATCACTATCCAAATTTTCGCAGGGTGTTCTACACATGAGTATGAACAACTTTTACTATGGGACCAACTCTGAAATCACGAAGAAAAAATCAGCTGATTGATACAAAAGTTCAATACCTACTCGACCAAAATGTATGAAACAGCTGAATTTTTTTCGTGATTTCAGAGTTGGTCCCATAGTGAAAGTTGTTCGTATACATGGGCAGAACACCCTGCGAAAATTTGGATAGTGATTAAAAAATGCTCTGTATACTAACTTATTTAAAATTTGAATATAATATAAAGGACTCAACCAACTTTCCAAAAAGTAATGGTAACTTTGACACAATAACTTCTACTCCCTACACTAATTTATAATCAGTGATCGGATAATCAGGCGCTAATATACCTAAACATCACTTTTATTCCCACGAAAGAATAATGCGGACATGCCTATATAAAACAACAAATTAGTCGATTCGATCACTAATCTGTTACATAGATAAATCAATTTCCACTACTTGACCACATTGTGCACATTATCATTTTTTATTGATATTCCATTTGTATTGAATAAAATAAAGATGAAAAATCGAAATAACCACTGCTTTAATTAAATTTGTTATAGTCGTTTTTACAAAATTGTTCAATCCCGTGAACCCGGAATTACTTATTTATTCAGAGAGGAATGTCCGCATTATTCTTTCGTGGGAAGAAGTTTAGGTATATAAGCGCCCGATTATCCGATCACTGTTTATAATAGGACATAAAATAAATAGCATTGTCCTAATACTCATTCAAGCTAACATCTTGAACTTGATCGCGGATATATACAAGTTTGACCCACTTCGACACGAGCCACTGTCACGAGGCAAGCAATATGCAAGCATCTTTGTTATAACAATCAAAACAAATGACCTATAAATAATATAAAACAGCTCATGAGCTCACATACTTCAAACAGTAGAAAAAAGGTTACATAGATGTATAACGATAAAAAGTGGTTCATACCATAACACAATGGGTCACATGTTAATTCTCACAATTGTTCACTATACTGTGCTTCGCAATTGTGATAATCTATCAGCTTGATCGTTGCACCTGTTCCGATCAGACCAGGTAGGTATATGTAATTGCTCGTTAATGTTGTTTTCGTAACTTTTGAGAATTACAAATTTGAAACATTTGTGTGCATATGCATATACATATGTGACATATCTCAGTTTAAAATACATATATGGACTTCATGACATTATCATTTTCTTTGTTTACAGCACGAACCTTGGTTTTTCATTGTTATAACTCGTACTTACAACACTGAGATTACTAAACAAAACAGACATTGGTGGGTAAATAAAAGAAAGAACGACCCAAGTGGATTCTGGTTTTAAGAAAAATCATAATGGAGCAAGAGAATTGGCAGGAGTAATGAAGTCGGTTAAAAAAACACTACCTAAAGGCTCCTTCGAACAGGCGCGACTCGCAATTTGAATCGCGCGCAACACAAAGGCACCGCTCATCGCGCGACACGCGGTGCCTTTGTGTCGCATCGCGTGTCGCGCGTGTTTGCAGGAGCCTTAACTTCTAACAGGGTTTATTTATAATCACTGCTTAAAGTTACGTAATGATTGGCGACTGTTTAATCACACATTTTTGACATTTATGGGGGTACGTATGATTTATTAAATTCCAAGGAAGGACTACGAAAAGTAAACATCTTACACACCTAATGAATAATAACATTTCCTGTAGGTAACTACCTGTACCTACTAACATTTGTTTAAATTATGTCATCATCATAACATAACATCACGCCTTGTTTCCCCGGAGGGTTAGGCAGAGGTGTATCTATAGTCATTATCTGCCTAGCCTTTTCCTAACTACGAGTATATCGTAGTCGGCTTCCAGTCTAACCGGACGCAGCTGAATGCCAGTATTTTACATGGAACGACTGCCTATCAGACCTCCACAGCCCAGTTACTAGGTAATACGATACGCCTTGGTAAGACTGGTTGTCAGACTTTCGTGCTTCTGACGACCCGTAACGACTGTCAAAGATCCACGAATGACAGCTGAGACCAACGGCTTAACGTGCTTTCCGTGACACGGAGGGTTCTCGGTATGCAAAGATGGTCACCAATCCATGTACCGACCGCGGCAAACGTAGCTTAACCTGATCGATCGACCCGTGCGGCTGTTACTACTTAGCCACGAGCCCCAGATTTATTTAAATTAGGTAAACTAGGGTTAATAAAGTATCTAATGAAAATGAACAATGGAATTAAGTGGAGTTGTTAGTAAACTCACTTGGATATACAATTGTGAGGCGATAATTTACAGGCACGCGATATATCCACAATAATTATAAAGTATTGTATCGTGAATTTTATACAAGCAAGTGTACAAGGTAGCTGGCATTCAACAAAATGTAAGCAGATAAAACATGTATCTTTTTGTTTACAACATCCGCTTACAGACTTTTGTCTATACAGTTGGTATTTGCTACAAAAGGAGACAAAATAACTCGATGGCGTGGTTGATGGAATATAGCAATAGTGACTGCTTGAGCATGGGATCCTGGGTTTAAAACCCTAGTCATAAAAACAGCACGAAGTCGGGATCAGGGCGCGGCTGATGGCAACAGGCTCGCCCCTAATAATGGGACTAAAACATAACTGGAGAAATGTGGGTAAACTATACAGCACATCCCTTTGGACTATACAGAGGATACTAGATTTGAAGAAAAATCTGAGTATCGTGAGAATAACCAAGCAAACAGGAGTAAACATAAAATAACATCAACACCGGTTCCGCGAGTTACGCTACGGAAAACCACCCAACCGTTGCAACATGCGGTATCTACATAGATAACTATAACAAACACATTCTATGCCATTGATAACTTAATAGAGCACCTATTTATATAATAACTTGCAAATAAAAATGTGATTGTACTAATAGTACCCTCGACGCGAAAATATTAAGCAACATCAGAGCGTGATAAGTGAAAGGACAGTTGAAATCGATCTCGTTTGGGGCTGGCCTAAAGTACGGACATTGGCGGATCATTGGTCGAAGGCATTTTGTAATGTTGAATCAATTTATGCGGTAGTTTCGGAGTTCAGTTACCTAAAAAGGGTAAATAATTTGCGAGTATAATTGGATTTCGCAATTGTTGCTAACAAAGTGGAAGATGATGGTTATGAAGTGCCAAGGTACTTGTTAAATATAATCACTTTAACCTCTAATAAACCATTTACTACTGACAATAATGAAAACAGACAATTGATTTATTACACACAAACGTAATTGTTTCTTGCTTTAAAGATTCACAAAGTTTACCTATAAGACGAGACGTTTCGGAATTTGCAAAAATATTTCTACCCAATAAATTATTTTGCACGTCACAGTATCAAAAAATTTGCATAAAATAAAAGCTACAGATGCAATCCTCAACATTTTGAAACCTACCGATCAGGAAATCATTAGACCAGAAAAAAATGATTACTAAGTTGTTACAAAAATGATAACCACTCATTTTAGAAGTAATCGCGATTTAAAATGAACCTCTTTTAATTTAAACCTTGTTTGTGAGGCAATAGTCAATGCAATACATCTGAATCGTGGGTAAACAGTAGTTATACATGTAAGTGATGAAAATAACGGTCTAGTTTTTTGACCTGACATTGCTTGAGCACAATGAGATCTTATTGTCTGGGAAAATTGTTCGAAGGAGAACGGGTTTATGGAATAAAGAAACTATTGCTCTAAGCGTCAATAAATACATTTTATGCTTTGAATAACATGGACAAAGAGGGTCCAGGTCTGGACCTGGGACAATCCTGACAAATTGTCCTGGGACATTGATGGAATGATGCAAGCGGAGGATGCACAGTAGAAGAGGAAATGATAATAATCGAAAAAATATATCCATTGAGAGATTTATTCATTAGAATGATAATTGTGCAGGATTCCTGGTTAGGAATAATAATAAAGATGTCTTTCTTAATGTCAGAGTAATCAAAGAAACTGGAATCCTATAAAATTTTAATACTTATGCAAGATTCTTCGTACACTTGAATGAATAAAATAATAAAATAAGAAAAAATACAGCAACACGTTTTAGTAATGTTATTTTTTTGCTTGTAGTATTAGTAGTTCCACTACTTAAATAATCCTACTTCGTACTAATATTATTAATGCGAAAGTTTGTGAGGATGAATGGATATTTTGTTATTCTTTCACACAAAAAACTTCTAAACGGATTTGGATGACATTTGGTACACAGATAGTTTATAACCTAGATTAACACATAGAATACTTTTTATTCCGATATCCCTATGGGATCGAGACTTATGCGGGTGAAATCGCGGGGCGCTGCTAGTATTAATATTCATGTTTTATGCTAGGCAAGCTCTTATGTTTTATGTGTCTCGCCCATTAGATTCGTGATTTTGGAAGTAACAAATCGTGACATGCAAAGCAAAAAAAGCAAAGCTTTATAGTTTTTTTGCTCACTTAGTTATCATAAACGATACATATACCTAATTATGATTGATTAAACTGATCTCAATAAGATATTAAGTCGATCTCACAAACTCGTTGAAAGATGATCCAGACAAGTTTTCTAGTGCCTGAACCTTGTCAGTAGTTGAGTAATTTATATTTTACTGTGCGTTTTATTATAAGGAAATTACCAATAACCTTTGATGTTTCATTATGATGAAGAATTGAAGGTCTTATACGAACAAGGTAAAACTCAAAGGAAGATACGGTTATTGTTATTGATGGAAAACCTTTTACTGATAACATTATGTTCAATGCTAACTGTTTGACCTTGAATAAAGCACGTATAATTTTTGTAGGTACTTTGGAGGTCGTGAACGAATTGCAAATGGATTACCAGGTGTAAAAGGTTGTCATTAGGATATTCGAAGGATTGATATAGGGAGATACTAACAAACAATAAAAGTAGAGTAATAAACTTTAGTTATAATGACCTACTGGAAGAAAATATAGGCAAAACTTTGCCACATGTTGGAACAGAAAACAGACTCAGTACCGCATAGTCTTGATTATCAGATCATTCAAAATGGTACGTTTCATTGATCTTAACTATATTTCCCAACTTTAGTAAGAACAATTTAGAATGTGTATCTGTAGTTTCTATAACCTAGTTTTCTTATCGACCTTCAATAGAAACAGACAGTAATTAAGAGATTTTTCTTGCAATCAATTCTTTGTCGACAATATTGTTTCTAATTACGCAACCAGCTTCGTATGTCAAGATGGTTGAACAAGTATCGTCTGCCAAACGTGACGAAATGATTTTCATTGTTAACTCACGGACAATAATGACCCCAAATCACGTAGGGTAATTATGAAATAATTGAGGGTCAGTACATCATGTTTTGTTACTCATATAGTCTTGGTTTGAGCAGTTTTGCTTGTATCTAAGTATACAAATAAATAAAATTGAAGTGTATGTTTGTAATGTCAAAATAACAGCTTTTAACTAAATGCTTATGAAAGTACAATATATACGGTACTTATAACAAAGAACAAATGTTTAAATGTTTGTCTGTTTGTTTGTTCCGGCTAATATCCGAAACGGCTGAATCTATTTTGACGGGATTTTCATTGGCAGATAGCTGTTATAAGGAGTAGCGTAGGCTATTTTAATTTTAGAATAAGAATAAGAGTTCCGTGCAAAAAAATTAAGACCCTAGAAATGTGAACAAAATCCGATTCAAATGGGAAGTCTTGACATCCACGCAGACGAAGCCGCGGGCAAGAGCTAGTTATACATATCAGCTGTTACAAACTTTTTATTATTGTTTTGTCATTCATAAACTTCATTCTTAAAACGAACACCCCGTTCTAGGCACAATGTGGTTCTTGGGGGTCTAAAGAAACAAGTGAAACAGGAATAGAGTGGTTCGAGGTAGCATTCTTTCGGCCTGGTTTTAATCGGGATATCGTTTTGGGAATGGGATTTAAGGATATATTCTATTGGAAGTTCTATACATAAATAATTACTTGTCCTGACTGACTGACTGACTGACTGGTTCATCCAATGCAGAGCCTAAACCGCTGGGGCTACAAACTTGAAATTTTAGCAATTGATGCCTTTGCCTTTTATGTTGTAAGAATCCACTATGGAAAGATTTTTGGAAAATCGACTTTTAAGGGGTTGAAAAGAGGGGATTTTATTTGTATGAAAAATCTTATTTCTTGAGTTAATAAACTTGAAATTTGGCACGAATACTTATCTAAGTAAATTATGAAGTTTGCAATTTTTTGTTTTTCTAAACTACCCCCTAAAGGGGATTGGGGGGTGTCAAAATTTATATGGAAGAATTTTAACGCGGGTATGAATAAAAAATATCGTGTATCAGGGTTTTTTGAAAATCTACCCCTTATGGAGTACTAAAGTACGAGATCTACGCGGACGAAGTCGCGGGCAAAGGGCTAGTTAATTTACGAGATACAAAGTAGGTACCAAAGCTATGCAGGAGTTAATAATATTTATGACAAGATTACACGATGTACCTAACGTATGCTAGATTGTTAATATACCATAGTTAATACCACAGATACCCACACTACCTACCAAGACTAAAGTCAATGCACGAGCCAAATGTCATGAGCACGTAATGCTAGGCTAAATATCGTGTGCATCAAAGGATGAACGTTAAATCACGGCTGAGTCAGTGATTACCGGTGTGGAAACTGCCAGCAAGTACTATCGAGGAAAACTTACATCTGACCAATTTGAAAACAAAATCCCGTGCACACGATGACCACATCTGTTAGCAAGCGTTACTATAGCGTCCGAGCGCACCAAGCAAGAATAGTCCTTACGGTGTAATTGATGTTCATTTCTCCGATGGTACCTATGCAAGTACACTTGATATCCACTGCCGATTTCCTTTTAAATTGTTGGATAATAGAGCCAAGAACCATCACGCTCGAATAATTGTAGGTTTTGATGAGCTAGAATTAACATTGACGTTGAAAAGAATCGTTTTCGTCCTATATTGACTAGATTTGGATATCTCCCGCGTCTACGCTGAGATTGGCCGCCATGGCTGAAATTCGATCTGGGGATCTATTAGAATCTTTTCTAATAGTCCTCCAGACCAAGGACCACATCTTATAACCCGTCGATATAGCATTAATAATAAGCAACGACAGCAGCGGCGAAAGCACCATATAACACGATTCATTCCTACCGGCTTCGCTTCGGAGGCTCGCATCAGCAACTCTACCGCTATTGAAAAGTGCAGCTGTATTGTATTCGATTCTGAATATACCTATAATAATTTTAGAATGATAGAATGATAGTACCTCATTTAGTTGTGTTCATTTCTCTACATTAAAAGTTATAAATTCAGTAAAGAAAATACTTTTATTTTTAAGTTAATATTTTAATTTTTACTTTATTGGTAAGTAAGTAAGTTAAAACCGGCTTCTCTCTTACAAAAAATTACACTTCGCCGCTGAACGATAGATACACCTAGCATTTATAAATACTACTATACCTTTGGCCTCTTAAAAAACCTTTAGAAGTCTATCCAATCAATTAGTCGCAGATCAAAAGTTTTTCAACTTATGGCTTTTTTAATTCAGTAAACGGACTCACAGCGGATCGAATGACTATGGAGCAACACTATTTTTACTAAATTTAGTTTAGATCGACTTAAATAAAACATAAATCGACTACACGGCTGTTAACTAATTAAAAGTATTCGCATCAACGCAATCGGGTGTAATAAAAAGCTACACTTGCGGCCAACCAAATCGACTCAACTCGCTAATCATGAAATTCGACTTAAATAGCAAATACACGAAAACAACTAAGCCGATTTTAATACTTATGGTACCATCTTAACATTGAAACGTCAGGCTTAAAAAAATATATATTTTCATAAGAACTTTGTGAAAAAAAAACTACTTCGCATGCACGGGTTGTATGGGGTTGAATTCATTTGGTTGCTCGCGAGTGTATTTTGTTATTGGTTTCCTTTTCAAATGTTTATTTTATGGTTTTGGGCAGACTTTTTAATGGTTATAGGAACTTATCACATTGATCCCGGTAGTAAAAGTCTACTATTTTTAAAACTCAATTTCCCCATAGTTCGTATAAAAACGCACACTTCACAAATTAAGTATTTATAACTAGGTTGATATACGATCAGATATTCGGAACTGGAGATAATGTGCAACGTTAAATCCAGTGCAGAATCTAAGTTTTTTTTTATTGGAAATGGGTTTGCTCTTGACTCTAGTCTAAGTCAGAGGTGAAAATTGAGCCCAAAACCTAGACTTGTCTCTACAAGTCTAGGTTTTGGATAATAATGAGAAACTTAGCTAGTGTTCTAATTTAAACTGTGTGTAGAATAAGGGGTCAACTCTTTATCTAAAGGCTTATTAAGTACACACAATAAATTTAACATCGATTTAGAGAGAATTTCACCAATAAAATTGTTCTAATTTAAACTGTGTGTAGAATTAGGAGTCAACCCTGTATCTACAGGCTTATCAAGTACACACAATAAATTTAGCATGCCATTTAAGACGATTTAGAGAAAATTTCACTAATGAAATTGAACGGGATTAGCACATCTAAACCGCGTTAAAGAACCGTCATTGTCATTGACACTGACAGCCCTTGAACGCAGTTTAGGTGTGCTGATTGCGTTCAATTTGGTTGGTGAAATTAGCCCTTAATCTGCGATCTGCTTATAGAATCTATACAAAATCCTAACTAACTTTCTATCAAAAAACTAATTATATTCGGCCCTCGTCAGTCTGCGTTGTTGGATGCTGTAGTCACATTTCAAAGCAACCTTTCTCTTCATGATAATATGACACCAAACAAACTACTGGCAGTAGTCTATTTACACCTGAGGTGTTGTACTAACTAACATTATTTTAGAGGAGTTATTTTAAGATGCGTTTCCAATACTTATTAGTTACCCTCGGTTTTACATGTGTCATGGTACCTATATGGTGCGCCCGTGTATCCCTGCCCTAGGGAATTTAGTTGTACACTTCTATTGTAGAATATATGATTATCACAGTGTCAATTAGGTACTTGTTAGCTAATTTTGAATCCCAAACAGTTCGGGTATTAGGTTCCTAAATTTGTAAAATAATCATCCCGAATTCACAAAAAAAAACCCCACATAGGTACTTGAATACACTAGTGACTATCATATTAGAAGAAAATATAGGTGCCGAGGAACCTAATACTATGTGTACTTTCTTTATTATTAGCTAATACTTACAAACAGTTCCCTAAACGCTAAACTCTTAATAATCTTTTACGCATTTGTTTTTAAAAACGAGAACATAAGTAAAATAAGTAACAAGTAATTAAATCAATGAACTGAAATACAAATATGTTCCAAAAGAAAACGCTTGTTGAAGAAAATGATAAATATTATAATTATGACACTCTCGGAAAATTTAATGTTATTATTTATGATGAAAGATGTTTTCATCTATGTTATGTTAACTTGATAAGTTAATAACTTTATGATTATTTATTTTCAATTATACAGATAGGCACATAGAATAATAAGCAGACATTAATTAAGTATAAATCATCATAATAAATAGTAAAAATAATTTTCCACTACAAAACAGAATGAATATGAAGTCTACAACCTTAGTTACAATACCTACATTAAATTACATCAACGCGCCAAAAGTAGCACAGTAATCAAAATGGCGGCAAAAATGCTGACATAAGTCAAAATAGACACGAACGTAGACAAACAAAAATAGAGAAAC
Organism: Fissipunctia ypsillon; assembly: GCA_947568875.1. Taxonomy (NCBI): domain Eukaryota; kingdom Metazoa; phylum Arthropoda; class Insecta; order Lepidoptera; family Noctuidae; genus Fissipunctia; species Fissipunctia ypsillon. The sequence continues at coordinate 11,792,407 of OX387650.1, forward strand.
GTGATCAAAGTTCTAAACTGCACCCGGAACACCCGGAACTATTATTATAGTTCCACGGTTTTTGTCCAGTATATTTACTGGGCAAAAAAGATGACTATTAAAACGTTTAATTATAGTATTTATGTCATCTACTATGTAATTAATGACTTCGCTGTTTCTTTGAAGTACGGGATTTTATCGAATTTTTGTTGTAGTTTGATCTTTAAGTACGCACCGGCTAATAGGCTATGAGTCTATCTATTTACACATACATACATAAACTCACGCCTTCTTCCCATGGGGGTAGGAAGAAACTACACAACGGCACCTGCTATGATATGTAAGGACATAGTACTCCTTTTGCCTCGTTTACGTTCATACATCTGGTCACACACGCACGCCGGTTGTGAGTACTACGCACCTGACCCTTCTGAAGAACTTCACCAATAAGATCACTATATGTCTTCCTAGGGCGTCCCCTCCCAGCGTTTCCACTCACATCTGCCATCATCTTGATATGGTTTTCACCATCAGTTAGATAGAGCACTTATTCCGGAAGGTTCATGTGTGTGCCCAGACGGGCGCTTTACTTCGTGTAAATTATTTCATCACCACTGCTCTCAAAACGGTGAAGGAAAACATCGTAGGAAACCGACTTGTCCTAGAACCAAAAATATGAAGACATGTGATATCTACTAACCCGCACTGGGCCCGCGTGGTGGCTAATGGCCCACTCCCTCTCAGAGAGAGGAGGCCTGCAGTGGGAACATTATAGGCTGATTATGCATATGCTTATGTATGTGTATAATACATTCATTAAATATAGATATAGCACAGAACTGTCGATGTTTTGATACGTCACCAAATCAGGACATTGCAATATTTACCCGTACGAAGCAGGGGCGGGACACTAGTAGGTACATAGGAGTAGTATCTGTATAAAACAAAATCGCTTCTCGTGTCTGTAAGTGTGACCGCGTTGTTCTTCTAAACTACGCAACGGATTTTGATGCAGTTTTCATTATTATTTAGATCATCTATTCCGGAGGGGTTAAGTGTATAATACATTAATATTTAACATAGATATAGTACATCAAATGATTTCTCCCGCTCTGGTCGGAGCGGGAGGGCGTGTCAGACTCTTACTGACTAAAACCCACCCGTGTTCCTTCAGTTACCTGTGCCGGGGCCACGGCAACTCTTTCGAACATCCCGCGACCCTGGCAGAACACTACACTCGTGCGCAGCAGGGGCGGGTTGCTAGTCAAATCCTAAATAAGAAATTAATGGTTTCTCTGTTTCTTTGAAGTATGGGTTTTTATCGAATTCCTGTAAGTACCTAGTGGTTGGGTCTTTAAGTACGCGCTGGCTAAAAGGCTATGAGTCTATAATTCACAATAAAAGGTCAGCAAGTTGTTATCCTTGGAGGTTGCTAGATACTTTCATTCTTATTGTTGATTTATATTGGTTTACTCCTTTCTCAAATCAAGTGAGCAAGTTTATTGTATCAATTTAAAATGCGGATATTTTTATGTTGGTTTTATACCAAATATAGCTTAATTGTCCTTCATCTTAACCTTTGGGACTGACCTTTCGAAAAATTCAATATTTTATAAAAAAAAAACAGAGGTTGAATGACAATGTACTTACTCTGGTAAATATTTCTCTAAAAATAAACACCGAATGACAAGTGATTATGACCGGCCACATACAGCTACGAAAGCAGTAAATCCATTCATGATCTAGTCCTCCGTTCGGAATTTTCTCCGATTCGAAAATCAGCGTGGTAGTCTATGCGTGATTTTGTATGGCTTTGCTGCCTTCGAAATTCCGAATCGATATTTCGAAACGCGATTCCTAAACGGAATTCCGACTGTATGTGGCCGGTCTAAGTCAGAGGACAAAGTTTCTATTAATTACATAATGTATTATTAAAAATTATTGTAGGAATTTTGAGCACCAATAAAAAGGCACAGCGATCCTACCTCCTCTTGTTTAACATAGCTTGACGGAAAAAAAAAAATTCTCTTAAAAAATATTACTATGAGGTACAGCACAAGACGGTTGCACTCTTGCGCATCGAATTACATTAAACTTGACACAAGAGTGATACGTAATAGGTAACCGTGTTATAGTCAAGGACAATACCTTTCACTGCCAGTGGATGGGCAGTTGGACAAACGAACCAATTCCGAAGGCAAGGTCGGAACAGGTGGCGGTTTGCTTCTTGAATCAGACAAGTGTAGGTGCACCAGTATTACAGTAACTAGGTACTAAAGCAAGTTTTATTAGCACCTGCACCCTAATTGCGTAACACACAGTAGGAATCGGTTACATTTTGACAGTTCAACAACATTCATTGCGTTATTTACGTTGTTGAGCAGACAAATTTTTCTAACATATGGAGCAATAGATTAACAATTTGCTTCAAAATCATTTAGATTGTGATTGATAGTGTGTTACGCAATTAGGATGCGGGTTTTTGCAGTTTTCTGAATCAAAGTCAGTTTTGATGACTATGCATGTGATTTTTTTCTTTGAAATGAGTTGGGATTGTAGTGGCATAGAATAGTATATGTGACGATTTCCAGAAGGACACAACAGGTACTTACGTACCTATAGTGAAACTGGTGCCATTAGCGATCCTCTTTTATAAGGTCAGTCGGTAATACCGACCTGTGTTTAACCCATTAAGATTCCAACGTGAATGAAGGGGCGGAGCTGATGCTGTACTGTACAAGGACATTCTGTGTATGATTAAGCAGCAGAGGCGAAGCGCGCTAACAACTCCATTCCTACCGGCTTCTCTTTGGAGGATCGGAAGAGTAACTTCACATACCACCATTGAAAAATAGCACATTCAGTAATGTCTACGATTGCCAAGTAATATATATTCCAACAACAACACAAATTGTTCCAAATAAGCCGGTGCCACAACGTGATAATCGTATTTGTATGACTATTTATAACTAAACAATTTCTTCTTCGGCTTCCCTCCTACGAAATGTCAAGCCTCGCCACTGTTAAGCAGTGTTCTACAAAATTGCCCTATGCAAAAACTTGGCTGACAGTAGTTACTGACAAAAGTGACAGAGCAATTAGAACTTATCTACGGGCATTCCAAGTTTATTTTGGACATCTCCGACATCTGTGAATGAAAATCAAGAGGAAACCGAAGGAGTTTGCTTTTTGGTTGTTTGAGCGCGCTAATCTCTGGAATAAAAAATCCGACTGGTAGGGATTTGAAAAATTCCTTTTGCATTTGATAGCCCAATTCTTGAGGAAGGCTATAACAGGCTATTTAACATCACGCTAGGACTCTAAGAAACCGAGCAAAAATAAAAAAGGTAAGAAAGAACACTAAGCACAAACGAGGTAATAGCGCGGGAAGGCGATGCGATGCGACGGGGTGAGTCGGGGGAGAAAGAAATTTGCCGCGGACGAAGTCGCGAGCGAAACGCCAACCCGCCTTGAGCAAGCGTGGTGGTCAATTCTCATGACTTCTCTGTATGAGAAGAGGCCATTGGTTTTTTTGATTGATTGGTTGGGACATAGGAAGAGAACGTAGCGGTAAGGAGCAATATGTTGGCCCGCAGGTTCGCTCGATGTACTAAGGAAGTTAAGATAACACTTTTTAAGGCATATTGCCCATCTTTTTACTCGAGCGGCCTGTGGGTTCGGTATCCGCAACGAGCCTACCACATCCTGCGTATTCAGTATAACAATGCTTTTTGAATACTGTTGGAGTTGGCGCGCTATTGTAGTGCGTCACAAAAGTGCGTAAGAAAGCGGCGTCATTATTTCAAAGACTGCGCGGTAGCACCAACAGCATTTTGCAAATGATTGCATCCTGCCATGACTGTCCCATACAAGCACGCTGGGTGGGAATAGTTACGGGAAGATTGTAAAAAAATATTTTATTTCATTATGGATTCTGTCCGAAATAAATGACTAATAAAAATAATAATTGCCCTGCAGTGGAATGATAATACACTATTATTATTGTACCTAGAACTTCTAGAAAGACCAGAGATATAGTTGATGATTCGGCAAATCCTATAAAAATGTCATGTGCAATCAAACTTGATTTCATTGCCACTGTACGACAAAAACTACTTAACATCATCTGCCTAGCCTTTTCCCAACTATGTTGGGGTGGGCTTCCAGTCTAATCGGATGCAGCTGAATATCAGTATTTTTACATTTGAAGCGACTGCCTATCTGACCTTCACAACCCCAAGGGTAGTATGACTGTCAAAGATCCAAGAATCACCGGACCCATGGATTAACGTGCTTTCCGAGGCACGGAGGGGTCATGGTATGTACAGATGGTCACCCGTCTACGGCTAGCGTAGCTTGACCTGATCGTTCGACCCGTGCGGCTGTTATTACTTAGCCACGAGCCCCACAAACGCTATATATAATGTAGGTGTTTATACTTTACCCACTACTACAGCTATTACTTAACAAACGTACGTGGTTTATAAAAAAAAGTGTTTTTTTTTTAATCTACTTATTAAAGTCAGTCATTAGTTCAACGCGTGCAAGTTGAGTCACTCGAAACAATCGTATCTTGTTTATTATTGCAATAATACAACTACAACATATTATATTGCAAGTCTATTGCTTCAGTGTACCGTCAACTATGCACACATTAAACCTGTCTTTACTCGGGTGATAGAACTTTGGAAATGTACCTAATCCTTATTTTTTTGTGATAGACCCTGCACCTTAATTGCGTAACACACTATCGATCACAACTTCAATGATTTTGAAGCATGTTGCTAATCCATTGCTTCATAGGTTCGAAAAATTTGTCTGCTCAACATCGTAAATAACACAATGAATATTGTTTATCTAAACCTATTCCTACTGTAAGTGCGTTACGCAATTTTCCCGGCCGCCGGTCCTTACGTCTGTTTTTTAACCGAGTCCGTGTCCCAGAAAAAAAAAATTGCAATTTTTATAAAATTCGTTTATTAAAAAAAACTTGCTTTTGACCGCGAGTTCGTCCGCGTGAAATTTCTTGTTTTTACCATAAAATATTACTCCTATGACACTCGGCAATAATGTAGCTTCCCATTAGTGAATGAATGTTTGTAATCGGAGAGGAGGCATCGGATCAGGAGTTCCGAAGATTACTCTCTACATTCAAACTACAAATTCTACCTCTTTATACCTAATACAACTATCGGTTGCTTTTCGCTTTCTTGTGAATGTGAGCACTATGTGGGTCATCAATTTTTTTTTTCTCTCAGTTAGTGTTAATGATGGTCTGGCATTTTGAGTACTTTATGCGGCCTACCCAAATGTCCTTTGTTTGGAATTGTTCGTAGAGTCGTTGAGCTCCTTAAGTCCTGAGTTGAGCTACACGATTACTGACAAATGCTTGCACTGTCTGGACAGGTCCACTCACAGACTTTGACCCCTGAGTTTGTTTCGCCATTTCTTCTCAGGGGTAGTCTGGTAGGAAATGTCGACTCCATCTAGCTTTAATTATTTATTTTAATATGACGTGTATAAGTGATTCCGATATTCTATTTACAGAATAAACAATTTCATTTCATTTCTTTATTTTTGACTAGGTGCAGGTCAATCAGTCTACCACCACCTCTTCCTCTCAGAGATGGAGTTATACAGAGGGCCAACCACCACCTCTTAAAGCAGCATTATTTTAATGTTACTTCAGTGTTAGAAAGAGATGGAGCTATACAGGACGTCTAGCTCCATCTCTTTCCCACGCTGAAGTAAGATTACAATATGCTATACAATGCTTTAAGAGGTGGTGGCCTAGCTCCAGGGCGTAGGTATGTCTCTTTCTCACACTGAAGTAAGATTCAAATAATACTGCTATAAGACGTGGTGGTAATACCCCAGGAGCCAAAACTGTGGCAAGAAGAATCAAAGTTTCAAAGAACTTTCATCCTTCAGAATCACACAATTCGTAAGTCTGCCTTTCGCAGCACAGAATTTAAGCAGACTGGAGTCATCTTCAACCGATGAAACGGAGCATACCGTAACTGAATTGTGGTTTATGTTCGATGTAAGGAATAATGGCCCTTGTTGCCTGAGAATAACTAAGATAAATAAAAGATATCATCTTAGCCTTTCCAAGTATCATAATTAGGATGAGCTTCCAGCTTAACGAGATGTGACTGAATCAAATTCGACACGCAGCGATTACCTTAAGTAGGAATCCTTCTCAAATCACCGTACATTGCCATGTTAAGATACCTCCGACGTTGCAGCCTTAAGATGTTTTGCACAAGTTATTTGTTAATGTCCTAGATTGTTGCACTAAAAGCACATATTAGTGTGATTAACCATAATGTGGAACAGTTCTTGTGGTGTGTAGTGGTTTAAGCGATGAATTTCGGTAATTTTTTAATAAAATTGATTTTAAAAAAGACGTGGAGAAAAGTCCCGAGTTTTTTGGCGTGAGTACCTAGCACATGACCGCACCACTTCGCTGTTTTCGTTTGTTCAACCATGCGCCGAACATCCTGTATAACACTGAATGGCAAATTATCGTCTCTTTTGCAAAATCAGAGATTAAGCAGGTTAATAGATTCATAATTATCAAACAAAACTTTTGTTGTGTCTGGTTACTCAGCAACCAAAGCTGCGATATATATAATAAAATTGAAGTAAATTGAAACATTAACAGTTTTGTTTATTAATTAATTCAAAAACAACTTTTATAACTTAAAGACAAGTCAATGCCCAAGGTACTTATGAATGCCAAACACATTTCTTACAAACAAGTTTAGTTACCTTTGAATTATATAATTTAATAGCTTAATGTTCTAATTTGGGTATCAACGTCAGACTGATATTCATAAACGAGAAACTACGAAACAAAAACACGAATTGTTTGAAAAATTACGTCTAGCTTCCGCCATTTTGAATTTCGTGTGACGTTACCTTTACAGTTAGGTACGGGACACATTTGGGATAAAGACAGATTTTTTCAAACGTCAGATATCTTTTAGCCATTGAATAAAATTGACAAACGCCAAACGTCAATTGACAGTCTTTGTAAAAACTGTCAAAAATCCAAAATAAATTATTCCGTTGGAAAATCAGCCTTTACTGAAATCTATTTATTTAGTTAGACTGCACACGAGGTCAACGACAATCTCACAAGCAAACATCAACCTTGTTAAGAGGGTTGTCACATTTTACATCGCTCTCGCTCACACGGGACCAAATTTTTAATAATGTTAAATGAAAAGATGCATTTTTGAAAAATGTATTCAATGGGCGGTCTACAAAATAATATTAATTTAATAGGTAATTATTAAAAACACATTTTTATTGCGGCATTTATTTACATCATCTCAAAAACAGATCATAATACTTAATTACATATGTTTATTAGATAACACAATAGAAATGTGTTTTCTGATAACTACCTATTAAATTAATATTATTTTGTAGACCGCCCATTGATTACATTTTTCATAAAAGCATTTTTTCATTTAACATTCTTAAAAATTTGGTTCTGTGTGAGCGAGAGAGGTGCAAAATGTGACAACGCTCTTAATTCATAATCCTATACTTTTTCGTTTCAATTCAAATTTAGTAGTCTCAAAATACAAAACGTTAACTGTATTTAATTTGCATTTCAAAAGCGGAATATTTTTTTGGCGCCAAAAACAAAAGAGAGTGAAATAGTTAAGTCTTTTATATTCAAACGTGTGATTTGTATTCTTGTGTGATGGTGCCTCGTGGTAGCTTGTCTTGTCTGTCTACAGCTTAAATAATGGTGAAATATTTGACCTAACTATCAAATGTCAACTTTAAAAAAAAATCCTGTGACTTGTCTTGTCACTGGCAAGGTCAAAACAAAAAATAAAATTTGCACAGCTACACGGCATTGTAGATCCGAATTAAGGCTCCCGCAGACTGACGCGACGCGACTCTAGTAGAACAATTTCTATGAAGTTTTTATAGAAATTGTTCCTTTATTGTTTTAAAAACGATTCGTATGATTTCTGACCCCGTGGCCGCGACACGCGTCTTGTAACAGCGACGGCGTAGAAAACAAATGAAAGAAGTTGTTTAGAGCATGCCACGGGTCACCGCGACGCGACTTGCGGAGCGACGGACAGATACAGCGGAGTAATTGCGTACAACATAAAATCGTAAAATCATAATAGCTTTCATTTCATTGCGCTATCTACGTTGTTAAGCAGACGAATTTTTTTAGCCGAAGAAGCAATGGATTAGGAATACCTTTGAAAATCATCAGATTGTAATTGAAAGCGTAACATATAAAAACTTACGATACTTAAAAATGCCTATTTTCTCGTCGTGAATTTTGACATTAATTTCACAATGTAACTCTTGTCAAACTCAAATTTATCGGTAGGACGTATATCGTTCAGAGTAGGCTTTACGATACAACAAACGTCAAAATTAAGTTCGGTCGGCTCCAAACCTACCGAACGAAATAGTATGAAGTTCGTAGTAGGAAACGTCCAAAACTTTGGCCGATACTTCGAATTTATCGCTTCGGGGTAGACCCCCAGGTGACGCATGCGCGTGTCGTTTGACGTAAGTCGCATCGCTCGAGGCAGTAAACTGGGCCTTACGAACATCAGTACCACGCCTGGTATAGTAAGCCTGCCATTGGTTCACCATCTCTGACTTATAACAAGCCTTTTAAAATTCAGAATACCAAGAATCTGCAAGATCCACGCAACTTCAATCAAATTTGTAATCTGTGCAATTGCTTAACTTAAAGTCATCGTTTATTTATTTTATTTTATGATACATGTCACGGTGATTTGAGCTTCTAGTTAATTACTAAAGCTGAAGGATGTTTTATTGTTTATGTTGTTAGTTTTTGTAGTTGCCATGCGCGGGAGTTTGTGGGTGTAAAGCCGACCGTCGCGTCGCCAGTACGCAATGGACGCGATCGTTTGTATGAATTATGAATTTATGACGTAGGTACAAACGCAACTTGTTTGTTTGTGCGTGTACGTCATATTCATGTAAAAAAGCGCGACGATCGGGTACTCGTGCTACGATCGCTTTGGTTAGGACATGTCCTTAGGGTATCGAAGTTTGTCAATTCGAAAATGTTAAGTATAGTTTTTGTGACTAATAGGTTCCTGCTTACGAGTGGAAAAAAAAATTCGATATCTCTTAATTTTGACCTTTCAAAAAGTTGTTACCTTTTTTCGTCATATCATATCGTTTTTTGATATTTTTTCCTTTTTCCAAATGTCATCGTTTTTGCTATTCGTTTCGATACTGAACTGCCGATTCTCAAGAACGTTTTGCGATTATAAAGACCAGCGTGAAAAGTTGAACAGTTATCTCAAATGTGAATGACACACAGACACCGCGTGTCACGCGACGAGCGGTGCCTTTGTGTCGCGCCTGTTTGCAGGAACCTTCATGCGTGATTTCTTTGATAGCCCACGAACACATTGCAAAATACATGACCTTTAAGTTATATTACCTACTAACAGCACCCGCATATGTCCTAATCCAGATTATATAGGTACTATATGTGTTCCAAATTTCATCCAAATACGTTCAGCCGTTTTTGCGTGATTGAGTAATGAACATCTAAACATACGAACTTTTACATTTATAATGTTACTAGTAGCGCCCGCGGTTTACATCCTACTAATCCTATTAATATTATAAACGCAAAAGTTTGTGAGGATGGATGGATGGATGGATGGATGTTTGTTACTCTTTCACGCAGAAACTACTGAACGGATTTGGAAGAAATTTGGCATACAGATAGGTTATAACCTGGATTAACATATAGGGTACTTTTTATCCCGATATCCCTACGGAATCGAGACTTATGCGGATGAAACCGCGGGGCGCTGCTAGTCAACCAAAAAAACAGTAGAAAACAGTAAATACTAATTTCAGAACAGTAATTCAACTGTCTCAAATAAGAAAAAGAATAAAAAAGATTGAAAATCCGAAAGTGCATAACTTCAGCATTTACTTTCTTATAAATTTTGGGTTCAACAACAGAATCAGTAGACGGTACATCTTGTTTTTACCCAGACGAAAAGCAAGAATTAACAGCCATTTTGGATTTTTGCTTCAGATGGCGCATAAAGTACAAAAACAAGTAGAGATATGGACCAAAACAGAAATTAGGGATGCCATTGAAAAAACAGTAGATCTACTGTTAAAACAGTAGGGTTGGCAACACTGCTCATACTCCAAATCTCACTCTGCAGCCACACCACGACCATTGGCGACCACGAGGTGGATCAACGGGGCAGATTATCGTTAGTAAAATTTAAATACCTACTAATATTTACTTCACAAAATGGGGGCATGTGGCTAAGTAATTACAGCCGCACGGATTAATCGTTCAGGTTAAGCTACGCTTGCTGCGGTTGGTTCGTGGATGGGTGACCATATTTACATACCAAGAACCCTCCTGGTCTCAGAAAGCATGTTAAGACGTTGGTCCCGGCTGTCATTCGTGGATCTTTGACAGTCGTTACGGGTCGTCAGAAGCCCGAAAGTCTGTCAACCAGTCTTACCAAGAGGTATCGTATTATTCAGTAACTGGGTTGTGGATAGTGGAGGTCAGATAGGTAGTCGCTCCATGTAAAATACTGGTATTCAGCTGCATCCGGTTAGACTGGAAGCCGACCCCAACATAGGAAAAGGCTAGGTAAATGACGATGATTTACTTCACAAATGTTCATGGATATCAAAATGTTATCTAGTCTAAGTTATGTTTAATTGACTTAGAATTAGGGCAACGACTTCCATTTAATGACCAAATACTAGTTGAGAATATTTTTTTAACAAATCGACGTTTGATAATTATGATTATGTTGTTAGGCAAATCTAAAACATGCGTCTCAATAATTATCATCGCGTGGGTGTCGGAAAGTACCCACTACCGGGGTTTAAAGTACCCTATGTGCTAATCCAGGTTATAAACTACCTGTGTGTCAAATTTCAGCCAAATCCGTTCAGCTATTTTTGCGCCAATCTGGAACATACATCCAGACAAACAGACAAAAAAATTTCGTTACTTTTTTATTATATAACAAAAGCAATATCTTCTTCATCTTTCTTTTCAACGGTCACCTTTGCACGACTTAAAAATAAAAGAAGAAAACCTATACAACAGACAATGTAATGAACATAATAACCCCTACCTAACCCGCTGCAGTCGGTCAATAATAGGGCTGTCAGCAAGACAGCAACCAACAATCAATCATCGCAGATTTTATGGAGCAACTGCAGACCAATTGACCTAAAATGGTCCTCCTCTCCTAAATTGGTCCTTCCGTTCGTCTGTAAGTACAAAGCCATTGGCTGTTGATCTTTTAACCCACATTGTTTGTGCATTTTTATGGCTGGAAATAAGGTTGTTTGTACGTGAGGAGAGTGTATAAGTGAGCTGATATAATCTTGCGTGGAAAACGTTGTATGTTGGAATTTGATGTGGGTAGTTTTTTAGTGTTGTTGATAGGTAAGTTATGGTATGAATTTGTTAAAAAATATATTCAACTATAACTACTAAAATATATTATTTTAGAAATATTGGCACGGTAGACCAAGAGGAAGATGGAGGGGCGAACTTGACTCCTACCGAAAGAGGACACAGAGGATTGAAGAGTGTGGAAAAGGGAGAGGGAGGCCTTTGAAAATAGATATACACATAAAGAAAGAATAGGAGAAAGAAATAGAAGCAGGTACTGCAAGGGACCTAAGATGGAACCTTGCAGCAAGCATGCTAATTATCTCTTTCATCAAGTCATTTTATGCATTCTGTATATGTAAATGTTGCTGTTTACCCCCTTCCAACAAGAAGTGTAGTAGTGGCTCATGTTTGTAGTTTAGCCTAGATTTAAGTGTTTCAATAGCAAGACGGTACTAACTGGACTATTGTCCAACCGTATTGCGTTACTTGTCCCACTTTTAGGAGAGATAGCACGTGGTTTCTAGGCCTTTCTTTTATCTTCCGATCTGTAGAAACGCTGGAAAATAATAGACGTATGGTGCTATTATAATGATCGTTCAAATTATGGGGGCATAGAAATGGGTGTTTTAAAGATAATGGTGTAGGTGAACATGAACAATAAGATAGAATCCCTAATGAGCTAGATAGACATAGAATATAAGGAACCGTGATAAAGTCCCGAGTCTTCAACCCAATAGTAACTATAAAGGACGATTATGAAATAAGTGTAGGAGGATGATGCAAAAGATAGGCACCAAGATACTACTAATGCTTTAATACTATGCTTTATTATACTTGAAATTAAAGTCACATACAAAAACCATTTAAATTCATGGCAAATATTTGAAGACCATTTGCACATCCCGACAGTTGCTTCAAAAGACACGCAGTTGGCAAACAAATAATACCAATAAACTTTTCATAATTGAAGTTTACGTAAACTTCGTAGTAATTTCACGATTAATAAGTGCTGATTTGACAAGAAAACCGCAGTCTTTCACAGTGGACAAATCAATAAACAAAGAGATAATCACAAGATCCGTAGCTTGAATAAATGGATGTTTCTCAAGCCATCAAAATAGCTTATTTGGCGAATATTTCACGATTATTTTGTTCGTGACGCCGTTTGTCAAGAAAATGTCGTGGGTCGGGGACACGATACCTTTCGGTTTTACACTTAGATTCCTTTCAAATGGGTTATACATCTTGTTTTGTGGTGAAAAGAATGCCAGATTCTTGCTTTACTGTACCAAAAGGTAATTAATTCGAAATTATTTAGTAACAGTTTCCTTTCACTCGTGCTAAATCTACAGGACACAATACTTTGCTAAGCAATAGACAAACAGAGATATTAGTAGCACAAAACTGATAAACGGGTAAAATTGAACAGGTTTATAATCATCTTATATATTGTTTTGATAGTGGACATAAAATGAATGACGTATCCATCGTGCAGAGAGCTTTAAGAGTGGCGAAAGATGAAAAAGACTCAATAAGAGAAGTGTAGATACTAGAAATTAACTTATTTAGCCAATACTAATCGTGATATTTAGGTACCTTAATTAAAAAACCAAAGTTTCAGGATAAATCAAATTAATAAAGCGATGCTACATCTTCGAGGGTTTTTCCTTGAAATGAATCTGTTGTTTACAAGACTCCTCTTGTGGGATTCCCTGAAGACGAGGATAATAAACTTTATATGTGTTGTAATAATAAATTATGACCTAACCTAACCTAAGACCGCAGGGCAGCATGTGGCGAGTTGTTGGGCAGTAGCGACCCCACGGACCCTATCTCCCGGGAGAAGTCTTGTTCCTCATCTCTGGCTTGCCTTTATTGACCGGCCAGAGTGAACACTGACGAGGAACAGAGCTCCCTCCTCATTATTGTCTTTATTGGCCGGCTTGAGTAGAGATTCGCAAGAGCAAACGTGCTCGAAGGAAGGAAGTAGTCCAGTAAGATGCTGGTAGGGATCTTGACCGTACTTCCGGGATTGTCCTGATAGCCTTGGAATACCTCTCCACTCCTCATAAGCAACTCAGGACATATTGCCCCCTCGTCACTACGACACTATGTGCTAGCGACCGTTTTCGGGGGCTCATTATTGATTGTGCAAGTCACCCCCTGCCATTTTATCCGTGTATTTATAAAACATTGATCAGGCAGGGGCCATAGTCCTTCCATAGTTCTAGGTAACCAGTCCACTTTAGTCACTGGTGTTTTGGATATATGATTCATGTTAGATCAAAATTCTGCTAACAATACATGCGTTTTTGGAACCACTTCTTTAATAATTAGGGATATTTGTGTAATATGTTATTTAAGAATTACCATTGTCCGAATGAATATTTTATTCCAAGTTAATTTTTGTACTAGGTAGTACATTAGGTGTTTTTTCGTACGTACTGCAGCCACAGTCACACACAATTACCTAAACATTAGTAAATTTACAAATATCTGCAATTTAGTGTTATTATCTACCACAACGTCATCTCCTGACCTATAGTGCTACGATGGGCGCAATTATCTTCAAAACTAGTCCATTCAAGTGTTCACCTCGAAACTATTTTAAACCTTAATAGGTTAACATTAAGATGCATTTCATGAAGTTGTTTACTAGGTTTGGCTATCGGCAGATATGCAACTACCTAAAGATATCTCAGTGCAGTAGGTGTACGACGTAAATTCACGCAATTAAGCCTTATCATTGCAGAAGACAAATTGACGGGAATGATATTAGTTTGTAAACTAGTCCTCCTTTATTTGGAGTATTTAATAATCTATGTACCTATCTATTTACCTACAGAGAGTTTCGTAGTCTTTTTCTATCACGAAGTGATGAGGCTGAATTTAATGCAATATATTTCGCTCTAGCACTACTAGCCTTGATAAATCTGTTTCATTCACCTCTGAATTTGAATGAAAAATAGCTTCAATAAGCTAAGTCATAATTATACCCTTTTTGATATTTTAGGACATTTGTTCTCCGTGCCTTGACACCTGCACTTATGAACGCTTCTGATGATGCAAGTCTCGTATAGCTTTAATATTTGCCTGACACAATTTAGATTGCTAGCTTAACTTAACCTACCAAGAAACTTAACTTTATCTATAATGTACCTACATTATTAACCCATTAACTGACTTGGCAGACACTATTCAAAATCTATTGTTATCTGCACACATGGTGTGCGATCGACGTTTGAAGAAGTAAATGTAACCTAAATAAACGATTCGGCTCGCCCCCTATTACATGGGACTTAAACATAACTGGCGAAATATGGGTGTACATAGGTACACCTCGGCCTAATCCTTCCTATTTACAGGCGTGATGTTATGTTATGTATATAAACGATTCCTAACAAAAATCATAGGCCAAATTGTAAAGGCTCCTGCAAATGGGTGCGATACGCGAAACAAAAGTACCGCTCGGCATATTTAAAAAAGGAAATAAATGTACGTTTATAAATATGACGCCATTTTGGTAATATTGCAATTCAGGAGAATCCAGTTTAGATATGAAGAGCATCACAGAATCTTGAGTTAATATTCATTTAAATATCGTCCTTTAACAATGTTAGAAGTAATAATATTTGCATGAGGAAAAATAACAAAATACATGCTGATTGATCCTATGTAGGTGTCAACAGATTTGATTTCGTCACTACAATTTATTGACACCGGCAAAATTACATAGGGATGAACGTTCATCCCTTACATTTCATTCTTCGATCATTCGGTAGGCGAGTGGCAGATCATTCGGTAGGCGACCGGGTGCCGAAATCCAACATCGTTGGATCAGTTCGCTGATGAATTCATTTTTCACTTATGATTCATTTTGTGTTCAGACGTTTCACTTCGAGTGAAAGATGATGAATGAAAAATAAAATTAAAATAAAATTTAACAAAAAATTAAGCTGTTGATATCTGCTAAAAGAACCTAGTCCAAGGCCCCAATACCCAACTAGAATATAAATGCAACTACATGTTTGTAGTTCCCTTCTGCATAGTTATTCAGAAATTTTACGCGTGATTTGAATGTCATGTTTGCCTTTGCATGTAATTCAATAACTGTGGACGAATCTACTGAGGGCGATGAAATTTAACACACAGATAACATAGAATAAGTTCATTTTACAGTAGCCGATAGTAGAGAAGATTCTCATGGGAATTTTTAGCAAGTCCATACTATTATTTTAAATGCGAAAATAACTCTTTCTGTTTGTTACCTTTCCACGCTTAAACCATTGAACCGATCGTTATGAAACTTGAAAGATAGGTAGCCTGGGATCTGGAGCTGCAGTCTCAACATAGATAGCGATGGCTTTACGACCAAATTAGGTCGCAAAGTCCTAATGAGTTCCCTAGACGGTCAAAATTCAAGACAAGCACGTGTTTTTTCGTGCTTGTTCATTTGCTGGAAAAGCAGGAAACATAAGCTACTTTTTATCTTGGATATTTTTATTGCAAATGATGAAATACAACATATTGGTGTTATTGGGTTTTTCTATCTGGAAATTCTCAGTAGCAGCTCGGAGTCAGGATTTGTGCCCGGTTGTGGCCTATTACATGGGACTTAAATACAACTGGCGAAATGTGGGTGTACTATAGATAGACCTCTGCTCAACCTTTCGGGGAATACAAGCGTCATGTTATGTTTTTTTTTATGTATGTGAAATACAAAATACACACAGGCAAAATTGCGGGCAACAGCTTCTATTATATAAACAAAAACACAGGATGTAAACATACAGGATACCTAGAAGAAGTATTTTTTCGAGAAACTATAAAAATTCCTATAAAGGAGTTAAATGTAGATGATATCACTTGTAGCTCACCCAAAGTAAATAAAAGTCAAGTAATAATCTAGTCAAACATCAACCAGATGATGTACCTAATGTTACGGAGTTGCCAAAATTATGTAATACAAACAACGCTAAAGCAAATAAAATTGGTGCTGAAATATCTTCACGCAAAAGAAACAATTATGCTACGTGGGATGATTTTAGACTACACTTCTGCTTTTTATTTTAAAATAATTTTTTGAAAAACCTATTTAAAAAAACTTAAATTCAAGAGCGTAGTCACGGAAGCGTTATTTTTTTTATGTTTCAAGTTGTAATGTGTTTTTCTATTTTTGACTTGACTCCAGCTACTTGAAGTCACTTTGATATTTGACTTTTAAGTGTTAGCAAGGTTTCGAACAAAAAAGTTTGGATAACTCGACAAGCATGAATCTTGAACAAAAACGCGGTAAAAACTTTTTATACATCAGTTAGATCAAGTGTTGCCGTATTCAATGACCTTGTTGTTTTTTTTTTAATATAACAACATCATGCTTTGTTTCAACGAAGCAGCCAGCCCCGGGCAGAGGTGTAGGTACCTGTAGTAGGTACCCATACCCACACTTCGTCAGATATGTTTAAGTTATGTAAAATGGGGTTAGCCTATTGCCATCAACCAGGTACATTCCCAGACTCGGGGCTGCTACTGAAAAATTCCAGACAAAAAACCCAATAACACTTTGCCGAACTATCTGTTAGTGTCAGAGTCCGCTAATGTAGCGTGTAGCGGAAACGTCAAAATAGCATTTACGATTGTCAAAAGTGGCACTTGTCTACCATTTTGATGAATATGTTTGGTGTTTAGACGTCGCGCTCACTTCGATGTTCCTTTCCGCATGAGGAATTATGACTTTGTCTTTGTTTTTGTTTGTTGTGTTTTGTGTTAATTTACGGCCGAACTCATTAACCTATTTTCAGTAAAAGACAGATCGCTATTGATGGTATAGACAGTATAATTCTATCTGTCCTTATGTCAGGCCGGTAAGATTCGAAGCAGTAATGCTCGTGAAGGAGGATGCGGGACGCGTGAGGGAGAGGCAAGCTTTGCACCCTCACGCCCCTAGTCGCCGCAGGAGACGCCCTGGGCGTCGGGAATTGGCAGCTGATTCCCGGCCACCGTAGGCGCGGGCTTGCGGACGGCGAGCAATGGGTAGCTCGCCGTCCGGTAAGGACCAAGCCCGAGTCGACGGCGCGTCGTGTTCCACGCGCGCCTCAAAGAGATGTCAGCACTATTGACGGGGTCCGCTAGGGCCGATGCCAGCTAGGGTTGCGGGATGTTCGAAAGAGTTACCGTGGCCCCGGCACAGGCAACAGAAGGAACACGGGTGGGTTTTAGTCAGTAAAAGTCTGACACGCCCTCCCGCTCCGCCCAGAGCGGGAGAAGTCATTTGATGATTTCCCATCCACAAAAAAAAAAAAAAAAAAGGCCGGTAAGATTCCATAATCTCTTATAGATTATTGGGACGTTATAACCATAGATAGGTATTTCTATCTCCAATATGCCAAAACTGGTGATAGATAGGTTATTGGGTTCGGTCGTTAGTAGTAAATAGTTACTTGACATCTCTAAAGCTAATATCAACTCCATACAATTTGACCTTTTCGTTGGCAATAACGCTTACAGAAAAGGGATTTTGTCTAGGCCCCCCGGGAATCGAACCCAGGACCTCATACTCAGCAGTAGCGCTTGCAACCACTAGACCAACGAGGCAGTCGTGGTGTTATTTTTTTTTTATTAAACTTTAAGTAACTTTAAATGTAAGTATAGCTTCGTAATGCTCTTTCTATACAGCGATTCTATCAGAATAAATATACCTTACCTTACCTTTTGTTTTACCAAAAACGTGTAATGTTTCTTCAGTTACCTTTGTAGGCATATTTTTGAATCTTGCGTTGTTTTGAATCAATGCATTAATTAATTTAAATGTCGATTTTAATTTCATCAATTAAGTCGTTTGTACCCACAGTACCTATCAATGATATAGTTTGCCTAATTAGAATGAAATAGTTAAATAACGGTAAGCTATTTACCAATTAGGCTTTTAATGACAATGGTAGACAATTACCTATATATATCGTCATCGTTTCACGATCACATCACATCCACTGCGAAGGAGTCCTTCAGGCGCCTTGGCTTTGTTTTAAGGAACTGTCGTGACTTCCACAACCCCCACGTTATCAAGCTTGTTTTTGGGGCATTGGTCCGTAGCAAACTTGAGTCTAGTGCATGCGTGTGGAATCCTTTTGAGAAGCAATATGTGTTGGCTTTAGAGAAAGTACAAAAAGCATTCCTCAGATATATTTACAAGCACATGTACGGGTTTTATCCCTTCATGTATCCCACTAAATTTCTGATGGGTTGCTTAAGTTTCAACTCTCTAGAAGTAAGACGGTCGCGGGACCAGATGACTGTAATATTTAAAATTATTAGAGGGATTATCGATGATCATGATCTGCACAATGAAATCTGCAATCTATTTGTCCCAGACAATTACTGTCGTGGCAGAAAGCACCGGTTACTGGCTGTTCCAAGTAGCCGTACTATTGCACACTCCAAGTCACCTATTCTTCGGACACTAGCCGCTATTAACGCTCTCCTGGACTCAAACACAAGTCTTGATATGTTTGCGGATGAATGGAAGGTGATACTATCAGAATGTTTGATTTTTTGTGAGAAGAATACATAACTGGGTTAAATAAATTAAATATTAAATAGTGTAATTGGCTTCGGCCGTTCTATTTAAAATAAATAAATAAATAAATCTACATAAATAAGCATAATTAATTACTCCATACAGCTTAAGCTCTTTGTAAAGTAAGTTCATCATCATCAGATTTAAATGGGTAGGATAATACTCTGTTTTGATTGCTTTTTACAAATTGCATATCTTATTGAATGTTTTATTGTATTTCGACAAGATTTTCTTAACATACCTACCTACATTGAATGTTTCATTGATAGACAGGAAGGTACCAATTTTACTTTGCCACAGTCGCCATTAATTTTCGATTTCGCTAACCACAAAAGCAAGATATTCGAAACACAATAATTCTTGGTACTGGCTCGTGATTATTTTCTCTTATTTTTGTTTCCGAATCATTGCCTCTGACCACATCAAGGTCATATGACCTTCATTATTTTACCTGTTCATGAACCGCTTACAAGTTTCCATGAACAAAAACGGTTTATTTCTAGTCAGTAAGGAGAGTTTTTGCCAAAGTTGGAATTGGACTTAATTCGGCATCCGTCATTCCATTGAAATACAATAAGTCTATCGAATTAGTCGGAAATCCTTCAATAAGTGTAGTGTACACTACTCATTGTACTGGACTCATTAGGTAATTCAGTGGTTTCAGAGAACATATTGTACAATTTACTCAATGGGCGATGTGGTCCAACGTGCCCCGTAATTGGAGATTCATGGCCTAGATGAAGCCAGGAATAACTAGATTTGTTAGCCAGAACTTAATTAAGGAAATTGAACTGACAACAAAGGCAGAGTCAAGGACAAAATATATTCTTGTCTATATGTCAATGAATCTGCCTAGTCTTTTCCCAACTCAACAACCCAATCCCTTGGTAAGACTGGTTGTCAGATTTTTGTCAATTCATTTATTAAAATATTATGTCGTATAGGTGATAGAGAGAATTTTAATACTTACTAGAAATAAAGACAAAAAATAGATCAACCATTTTTCAGATTATCTAAAGTAGGTACTGACATACATCTTTTAAGGGTACTCTGTAAAATGTTACAACAAAATATCTTCTGATATATTAAAATTAAATGAAATAAAATTTAAAACTCACATTAAAAGTACACTTTGAAAACGGGCATATTACAAATCAGAGGAGTATATCCAAGTAAAGAACGCTTAGAAACATGCTGATCCTGCTCCATAGGAAAATGTAGAGTCTAGACAAAATCAAACTGATTGCAAATTTGTATAATTTACTATTTTTATGACATTAATTTTACATTTTACGAATTTAACTCACAAACCTTATTTATTATTTGTTAAAACTTTAGGAAAATCATCTACTTTAACAATATTTATAATTATGTGAGCACCATGATGTATCTTATCTATCACTTAATTAATTTATCTGCCATTGCTTACTTTTTAATTGTTTTTACCTGTTGTAGTAGGCATAGTAATTTTATTCGAGGTAAATCGTCTTCACATAAAATAATATCTATATTAATGTATACAAAATATTGTAAAACATTTTAAAAGAGTAAGTGTGCAGTTTCTTGCCCATTCTTCTCCACACGAAACTACCTTTTGGAAGGGCCAACTAGAATCAATTCTATTCTCTTGTAAATTATGACATTTTGATATTTTAAATAACGATTTGATTTTGACATTTGAAACTCTGACTACCCGTAAACTATCAAAGATCTACGAATGACAACCGGGATCACTGGCTCAACGTGCTCTCCGAGGCACGCGGCGGGTCTCGATATGTAATGGATGGTCACCCATCTACGAATCAACCACGGCAAGCGTAACTTTACCTTCGATCGACCTGTGCGGCTGTTATCATTTAGCAACGAGCCCCAATATATATAGAGGCAAAAAGGGAAGTTTTGAGTATGACTATAAATGGCTAAATGAGCAGAGGAAGACGAAGTGTTAAATTATAATATGGCTAGAGAGGGAGAGTGAACACTAAAATGACGGCAAACAGGTATTTAATGAAAGAAGAAGAGTGTCTTACTACCTCTATCGGGGTAGTAAGATCACGTATGAAGTCAGAAAATGACCAAGTCGATTCTAAATTTTCAGAAAGTAAGCTAAATTAAATGAAACAGGTACCTAACGGCATTGTCAATAACCTTCCTAATCGTAAAGAAGAACAAGGCTAAACAGAAAAAATCTTCACTTCACAACCAATCGATAATCTATGGAATTCCTAATTTAAAATCATGGTTACGTTGTCCGGAATGTTGGTAGAAGACGAGAAAAAGTTGCAAAACCTTAGTTACTAGTATAATAACAGTTTTGCAAGGGTCCCTCGCAGCCCGAACAATGGCAATGGACGATGTCCAATGCCAACGTACTGATTTTTTATTTATAAATTGTGAAATGTTACTGTTTACCGGTGTCGCTACGAATGCCAATGGTATTTTGTCAATATTTTATTGATTATTAATTTCATGGTTATTTTTTGGTACTTCGTAAGTTTTGGATTTGGTTCGGGTTACATATGTAATTTAATTTCAAGGCAGTCCGTTGATTTAATGGAATTATATCTTTATAAAGCATGTAATTAGAATCTTAACAAATTCTGTCGAATTATTATCTAACACTTTTAGCTACTGCTTTATTTGCTTTTCATATAATTAATGCCTTATTATGGTTTTACCTTAAGCACGTATGGACGCAAATCTTCTCTGAATTTATTATGTAACAAGGGTTGGATAGACGGGAGATTTAAGAAGGAAAAACGTTGTTTTTTTTCCTTTTTGTTAAGTTGGCTGGCTGTCATGCCTACCGAGTTCTTCTTTTAAAAGGCCACTTTTATTAGGTTTATCGTTACATAGGTACTACTAAACTGTAAGCTTATTCATTTTTTTAATTGATTGTTTCCCCACCTTTGTAAATTGCAGTCATAAAAAGTCACATTCACACCTTGGAGAATGAAATGGTGAAATAATTAAAAATTATATACCTGAGAAACTTATCAATTTAAGATCCTATTGTGTCATTCAATTCAAAATTACAAGTTCAAACAATTATTAACTACCAACTAGATAATGACTACCAAATTATTATAAAGTCCAACTTTGTAAGATTAAATTATTTTTCTGCATTATAGTTTATTAGAAACTTATTAGATCATAAATGGGAGACACCTTTTTCTTCATTACAGATAAAGAACATTTTAAATAAGAGTTCAGTAGGTACTTTCATAATAAAAGTTTGAAAAAAAAAATGAGGAACGTGCACTGCAAATAACTTAACGCTAACTTACTCAAACTTAACCGTAAACACGTAAGTACAAAATAATACAAAAACAACACTTACCAGCTTTCGAATCCCATGAAATTTAGAAAATACAGTTTCCTAGTACCATGTAAATGATAACATCCTTTCATAGGTACAACATTGATTCCATGCACAAACAATAGGACACACCAAGAATACCGCGAATTCACTATAATATCAACTTTTGTTCAAAAACCCCGTTTTAACACGGCGCAAACGGTGAATCAAAAACTTAAGGTCACTTTAAAAGCTGTTTCATACTTATTGTCATTGAAAGTCTAGTTATTTTGTTCGTTTTAACATGCCGCTGTCCGCGTAAAGATATTTTTAGAGCGCACCAATATGACTGGTACAGTATTCGGTGACTGACTAGCGGCCACTGACTGGTGGGTGGCTGCCTGGCTGGTCCGTGGCTGGCTTACTAGAGTAGCTCGACTCGAATGCTGACTTGACGGATGGGTTGCGTGAACGTGAGAAGTGTAAACAAATCGTACATACCATGTCTTAATTCTTCCAAATACTGAATTAAGACACTATTTAATTCTAATGATCAACTTGAGATAATAATAAGTTATTACTATAAACATAGTTTTGTATCCCTTATTTAGAATATAACTTACCGCCACCTAGTGTGGTTACTATAAACTAAATTGAATTGGCCCACGCCAACTATTGAGCAACCGTACTATTTTTTCCTTGTCTTCTAATTTCAGTAATCTTTGAGTTTGAGGATAGATGGCGCTGTTATGAATGTAAGTGCAACGACATCTATTACCAAAAAGACGACTTGTAATAATGTGTAACTATAACATCGTATATAATTGTCTGTTCAACTTGATATCTAAGAATATTGGTAGATGTCACTTTATCCAATAATTAAATGGCAATCATGGTGGTATACACAGAACAGAAAAAACATGTGGTACACAAAGTACACATAATAATATTATGTGAAACGCAACATGAAATGTAATACACGATTAAACAAATTCGCCGTGTTGTTGTGTTAGACCTGTTGTGTAGGTTGTGCTTTTATATAGTATTTTAAATAGGATTTTTACCCCTGTTTACCCAGGCTGGGTATATAAAATGGTAAGAAATTAGGAAGAAAGTTATACCAAAACCTATAAGATTTAACATTCATTTAGTAGACTGCCTCGTTGGTCTAGTGGTCGCAAGCGCTACTGCTGACCATGAGGCCCTGGGTTCGATTCCTAGGTCGGGCAAAGTGTTATTATTGGGTTTTTCTATCTGGAATTTCTCAGTAGCAGCCCGGAGTCTGGATTTGTGTCCGGTAGATGGCAATAGGCTCGCCCCCTATTACTCGTACATGGGACTTAAACATAACTGGCGAAATGTGGGTGTATACTATAGGTACACCTCTGCCTAACCCTTCGAGGAAAAAAGGCGTGATGTTATGTTTATGTGTTGTTATACATTTAGTAGCTGACCTTGTGCCAGAAAAAGAAAAAGTAGGTACAAAATCTCAATATTTAAATCAAAATCAGTGCAATGTTGCCACCCAAACCCATTTATTTAATAACTAATAATTATGATCAATATTCCATTATCAAGCCGTTTCATTTTTTAAACACGATGTACATATTCTTAATATACCTACTTATTTTATCACCAAAAACATTATTACATTACTTTCTATATTAATGCGTAATTGCAATTACAGTATCGCATGCCTAAGCATATTCTGTAGAACCACTTCTTCCTTTATTACTTAGAGGTGTGCCACTGCCAGTAGCAGCATTTCCTCCAATGATTCTAAAATCGGGAGCTCCCCCATCATTGTTACTTTCAGATTCGTTAACTATATCAACTCCTTCTGTGGAATTTAAGCCTCTTCTACTTGGGAGATCATTGAGGAGATACAGTAACGTTTTCATTACGCCTGTAAGTGATGGAGCTGGAAATCTTCTACCAGATTCTGTTGCATTTATATTTAGAAATGGTTCAGTTGTAACTTCTTTTGAAACATCCCCTTTCGAATCGGTAGGTTTCTTACGACCTTTCCCTTTTCTCCTATTCTTTATTGGTGGTTCAAAATGATGTTCTATTTTTGCATCTGATAATTTTCTTCTTTGTCCCAAAAGTTGTTTGAGTTCTGAAGGATTCCAGTTGGCAGTTGGATAAGGCAATTTTGAGACAGTGTGATATGGCCCACTACTCCAATAGTTACGTTCGCCTAATTGTGGTGCCTTGTTTCTAATTGTGTACGGATAAGCAAGAGGCAAGGCCTTACTGTAAATCTCTGAATTCGAATTTCCAGATATTGGTACTCCATTAGCCCCAGAGTATGCATAGTAATTGGTTGGTCCTGCATATATTTCTTTGTAAACCAAAGTAGAAGGTTTGTTAGCTGAAGTTGAATAAGATACAGCGTTTCCATAATTGTCAAGGTAAATCGTGCTGCCGTTAACGGTAGATAACCCAGCTAATGACTGGGCTGTGTAAGAAGTTTCAGGTAGGTAAGTTTTACCTAACGGTATGATACCTAAAACCTGTGGCGGAGACACAAGTGTGACTAATATACCTTCCAAATATGGCAAATGTTTCGGCAGTTTTATAACGTTGTTAGCGTTTTGCAGTAGTTGATGATTGAATGTTTCACCTAGTAACAAAGGCCGTAGCTCCAAGTTAGCCGCATCTATAATTATTCCTTTTGCGTCTGTTATCACACCGTCAGCACTGACATAGATATTGTTTTCGTAGAAAGTCTTCTGCACCAGTATTCTAAGTGCATTACTGTCAATAGTGTTTATATCGTTTGGCAAGTGTATGTTTTGGAATCTCTTCATTTGTTGATTGAACCAAATGTTGAAAGTCATGTATTGCGCGGATAAACGGTTGTTAATGTCTTGCGAACCCGACTGTAATTTATTGGATCCTTGATCTGCCTGGAACGTATACACAATATGCTGATCTAATCCTGGGTGGATTAGATCAGCATGTTGTGTATACGTATACGATTTCGGAAAAGCTTGAGGATTGCCTGGGACAGCCTGAGGATTGCCTGGAATAGCCTGAGGGTTGACGGAGTAATCTTGAGAGTTATCTGGGAAATCCTGAGGGTTGGGCAGGACGGACTGAGAATTGATCGGGGTAAGCTGAAGCTTGTACGGAGAAGATTGAGGGTTTATTGGGATAACCAAAGAATGTTCTGAGACTGCCTGAGCATTATCCGGAGTAGCTTGAGGATTGAGCGGAATAGCCTGAGGGTTGTCCGGGATAACTTCAGGATTGAGCGGGATAGCCTGAGGGTTGTCCGGGGTAACTTGAGGATTGAGTGGGATAGCCTGTGGGTCGTCTGGCTTTATATATGGGTAGTTATTAGCCATCCAGTATTGCTCCGGTGTTAAGTTGTTGTTGTCATACGTTTCAGGAAAATTGTTTGGAATATTGGTCGATCCTTTTTGTGGTTCATTGACAACATCTCCATTCGGTCCATTAGCTATTACAATATTCTTTGCCAAGCTGTATTCATTGCCTTTATAATTGTTATTTGGATTTAAATAATTGTCATCGTTTGGGTATATGTGTTCTATTTCACCTGTGTTTAGTCCAATGGGCAAAGAATCCGTTACTGTGGGGATGAGCGTTTCAATATGATCGTTGTACACTTTTATCTTATAAGGGTTATTGTATAATAATGTGTAAAGGTTTTCTGTGGTGACAGTGACCAGTCCGTCACCAAACTCATAGGGTATATCTGGTATAAGCATTTGCTTATTAGCATTTGGTGTGTACATTTTGATTTCATTGGTAACGCCATTTTTGTATAGATAAATGACCAAACGTTCCTGACCATTGTTTTTTGAATCTAATAGTTGTTGGACGGTTGGTAACTGACCATCCGGGTAGCAGAAACAGTTTTTATGGTCATTTGGTAAACTATTCACTTTCCTTGTATTGTATTGCCAGAGTTTAGGTTTGTTTGTAGTGCTGAAATTAAAATTGCAAGAATAACTATCCCTAACATTTGATGACATAAATTCTCCATCTATACAAATAAATAAAATTGAAGTGTCTGTTTGCAATGTCAATATAACAACTTTTTACTAAATGCATAGGAAAGTATAAACGGTTCTTATAACAAAAAAGCAGTTTTTAACATTTTTGTCTGTCTGTCTGTTTGTTCCGGCTAATCTCCGAAACGGCTAGACCGATTAAGGGTAAAAAATGAAAACCCATGAAATTATGAACAAAAAGTTGAATTTGAAAACTTCTTTTTGCATTTGGCAGCCCAATTCTCGAGGATAGTTATAGGCTATTTAACATCACGCTACGAACCTTAGGAACCGAGCAAAAAGAAAAAAGTCAGAGAGAACACTAAGCGAAAACGAAGTAAAAGCGCGGGCGGGCGATGCAACGCGACGGTTGGCGTTGGGTCGGGGGACAAGGGAGTTTTATTAAAATGTGGCTGTTATTTTAGTTATTGTGTATCTTACGACATCCACGCGAACGAAGTCGTGGGGTACAGCTAGTAAGTAATATTTTCATACTTATACAAAGTTAAAAGATATCAAATTAATTTTACCTTGGATGTACATGTGAGACAGCAGAAAATAGAAGTAAGGAAATCTGGAAGGAAATATTTTTTTAATGAATATTGGACTACTTTTGCGAAAATATCGTTAAAAAAAAGGAAAAAGGATCCTCTCTCTAATAAGGGCCGTTCTAAGTATCGGAATTTCTACTAATATTATGTAACGTATTTTTGATTTACCTTTAATAAATCCATTTCGAAGAGTAAATTCAATTCAGCTTCAAGAACAGTTACATTTTCTCTTCATAAAACCACTGAATACGAAGTACTGAGCGGGCCTAATTATTGCACTCTTTTATAGGTTAGTAAATAATTAGTACAAAATTAGTGTTAATTTGTCACAATGTGCAATATAGTGAAACAAATTATTTTATCGGTAAAGTGAATTAAGAACAGTCATTCGTTAGAATATTCAGAAGTTAATTAGCCAAGAAACACACGTCGGTGCCATTACACAGTACGTGAGATAATTCAGCTTTGTCTCTGGAATGGAAATGCACCTGCGAAGCCTCTGGTATTTGTGAAAGAGAAATACATTAAACAAATTAATTGTTAAGACGACACCTCGCGCGCAGTAGCGTCCTCATTGGTTGGTTTTTAGAATGAAATAAACTTTTTGCAAAAAAAACAACCGACTTCAAAAAAAAACAAAATAACTTTCATTTCGGAAGTCGTTGTCTTTGGATCTGTATTTTAGGTTTTTGCCACCTACTTCCGAAATTAAAGTAATTTTTTGTAGTGTTTTTTTTTTGGAAGTCGGTTGTTTTTTTTTTTGCAATAAAGTTTTTTATTTTACACTTTTTAGTGGGTCGGTTTGTAATTTATCTAAGTTACAATAGTCTAATAACAACTGCTCATCACCTTTTACAAAATATTGCTTTTCCCGAAGCAGAGACGTTAATTTTTGAAGAGGTACTGGTACTTCACCATCAGCTCCACTTCACCATATGCATTGTGACGAGCTAATATCGCTTAGCAATAATTTTAAAGTAATCGAATCGCAACCCGTGAAATACTTATTATTGAGTTGTTCCGGTGGTCATCTGTGGCCTTCGTCATCAGTGCCACTTCACCAAATGGTGCTTTCCGAGAGCAAATGCACAAGTTACTATAAAAAATACGCAAATTTCTATAAGTGTGCCTATAATATTTGAAGAGTTCCTTCGATTTCTCCAGGATCCCATCATCAGATCCTGACTTGATGACAATGGGACTATCTGAAAAGTATCCCCTTTCAAACAAAAAAGGAATTTTCCAAATCGGTCCAGCCGTCTTCGAGTAATCGGCACACATAAAAAAAAACATTCCGACGAATTGAGAACCTCCTCCTTTTTTGAAGTCGATTAAAATCCTGATAATAAGCATGATATAATACGTTGTACTCCATGATTATACGTTATTATTATTACAAACAGTAGTTTTACATTGTTAAGTTTTATTATAATCCTTAAAAAGGAGCTTAGTGGCTACTATTTTACTAGACTGCAACATGCTTATTTTCTGTAGTTTCATTCTTTAATAAAAGAAATAAGCAAACAAACGATGAGGGCGCCACTGCGTGCGCAGGGTCGTCTTAACAATTTCCTTACCTGAACTTTTCAAACATAAAAACTTTTTTGACATATAAATTGCAACTGGCATCGAATATTTGATGTCTTAATAAAATGTCAGAGCTCTAATGTCATGTTACTTAAAAAATTATACGTCTAATCCAATGGCAAAATCAAAAAACGAAAAAATATCCTGATTTAACATTGAAAATTCCTCTCTCCGACCACCTCCTGCGTTAGATAATCTATAATCGCACGAGAACATCAACAAAATTGTGGTGATTCCCACGAGCTAAAAATTGAGAGTTGCAGTCATTCCAGTGATGTTGATGCTCATTGAGAATTTACGGGGGCAGACTTTAATACTGTTGAGAAAGCTACCTTCAAGGCTTCGAACAAGATGTAACACCAAATTATTGTGTTCAAATGCACCTATTGATTATACAGTTCCAGCGGGAACTCCTGGCTCAGGGGCAGGAAAGGGGGGCGGTTCAGGGGGCTCAATCAGGGAGGCGGGGGGTGGACTGGGCAAACTTGGGGCAGCTTTGGAAGAAGGTTATTTCCACCAACAGCAGAAAGAGCTACTCAAACAAATTAAGAAGAAGCTGAAGCGAGGCGAGCAGATTGGCTATGCGGACAAGCCACCACCTAAATGATGTTTATTTATTTACGCACACATCGTGAACACATAAGCTTAAGCTTTTTATAAATTTAATTGCCCAAAAAAACATTATGAATTATGAATAACATTGTGAATTATAATTTATTATATTATTGATTTAAAGACACATTCAATTGATACTATTAATTCAGTCTTTCATTGCGTCTCAGACTGGCCGAATTTAGATATTAATATTTCTCTTGTTAGAAAGTGGCCTAATTGATTTTGTGAATGTAGGGAAGTTTACCACGGAATGAGGGGCTTGTGGCTAAGTAATAACAGCCGCACGGGTCGATCGATCAGGTGAAGCTACGCTTGCCGCGGTTGGTCCGTGGATGGGTAACCATCTTTACATGCCGAGACCTCTCCGTGCCCCGGAAAGCACGTTAACCCATTCAATGCTGAGGCAACCGATCGGCTTCCAAAATATCTTCTATTCAAATGCCGAGGCCGCCTTTCAGCGGTGTCCAAAATGTCTTTGTACACATGCCGAGGCCACCCATCGGCGCCTTGATTTCAAACTTAAATTATCTAGGCCAAAAAAAATTGAGATTTTTGTAAATGATTAATTTTACTGTAATTAATGCATAGCCAAAACGGCTTCTAGAAATCTAAGGTTTTGAAAAAAAGCTAATTCTAAACTTACATGCCGAGGCCGCCCATAAGCGTCCATGTTTTTTCAGAGTTTACCTACATTTTTATTTGTTAAACGGTTTTATTGTTGTTTTATTTTGATAAATTATTCAAAAACATAGTTAATTACGGTAATGTTCTTTTAGTGTTGTATTACATAATATGTCTATTTCTTTGGGGTAGGTATCCTGACACCTACACGGTTTGATGGATTTTATTACATGACGTGTCATGCTTAATGAGATTCGTCCCTGAGTCCGTGAGTTTGGCTTTTGTAGTATATTTTTATTCGACTGGCCTGTTGGTCTAGTGCAGCCTTTCCCAAAGTGGGCGATAACGGCCCCTTGTGGGCGCTGCAGGCCTAAAGGGGGGCAGTAAGAGATCTAGAAAAAAATGGGGGCGTTGTGTAAAGGCTTAGGGGGCGAGTTGTAATTTCATCTAAAAAATAATTTATTCTCAAAGTAAGTTTGGGAACTCCCGGGTCTAGTGATTACTGACGCTGACTGGTAAGCTGGAGGTTGTGGGTTCGATAATTCAATTCCCACCCATGACAAATCTTTGTGTGATAAGCACGAAAATTTGTTGTGTCCGGGTGTAATTAATCTAAAATATTATTGTATTTAGAATTAGAAATATGTTTATAGTTGTCTGGTCGCCATAGGCTAGTCAGGTCTGTGTCAGCAGCGGGAACATTATAGGCTGAATAAGGATAATTATAAAACTTTTTAGCTCATTGATGTTTGTAATCTATGCTTTAACATCTGTCACATGCACAGATCACATGTAAATTGCAAAAATCTGCCAAAATGATTCCCTAATTTTTGATAATTTTAAATTATATTATGTAAAAATGCATTTCCAAAAACTTAAACCGACAAACCCGACTTGCAGCTAATCCGAAATCTAATCCAAGTTTTAACATGTAAATCATCGTCGAGATCCGAAGTCAAGATGATAAGATTCTTTACACAGATGTATCCCAGAGTACCTTCCAGCGGCTCGCGTATAATGCATCATCCAGAATGTTTGACTGTCGTGCAGGGAAGCTTCGTGGCTTGTGGAACACCCGTAAGAAATTACGTGGAGAAAACAGATAAACATCATCCACAGAAGGATGTCAAGGCAAAAGAAGAAAAGGAGTCCATGACAATGCCTGGCTTTGTTCACCCGGTGCCCTCGAGGAGCGAAGGACTTCTTACACAAAAAATAAAGCAACAGATCGAAGAACATAAAAAAAGGAAGGAAAAGCCTACACTTCACAATCCTGAGGGTAGAGAGTGACATGTTACTGGGATTTGCTTTGTAGCTCCACTTTTTCCATTGAACGGAAAAGACAATCTTAATAAATTTCTATATAATGTAAGAACTTTAGTTGTTTGTTTGATTTTTTTACCTCTACACTGCTACCGACCGCGACGAAGCTGTGGATGTTGTGAAGTTTTGGGTCAGCAACATCCGAAACACCGTCGAGCTATCAACATGAAGAAGAAAAAGGTTATCCCAGTTTTTTTTTTATTATATCATATTTTAATCAAAGAAGCTGTGTTACTACAGGCCTATCGTTTAGCTGAGACGGTGCCTGATGTAGCTGCGCGGTGTGGGAGGCGTATTGACACCCTTCAGCGCGCGAATGACTGAGCTCTCGTGACTCTGAGCGAATCCGGAGTAAAGACTTCTACCGGGACCGTACCATACACGCGACAGCATACAGGCTACGACATTGGCCGACCTGCGCTGGCACACCTGCACTGCTAGACATCTCAGGTAGATCGCAGCGTGTATGGCTAAAGCCGCGTCTTAACCAGAAGCGATCGTCGCGCGAGTACGTGGTCGTCTCGCTTGTTCGTCGCGGGTGTATCTCGTTATTCAGGTAAACGGTCGAGTAATCGTGTTTTTGCGCGACAGTTGATTCTGGTTAGGACGCAGGGTAAAGGTGCATCCATACGGAAGTCACTTTTTTAGAGCAACATTTTGCAACATGATAACATTAGGCAGTGGCGCAGCTACAATTATCATTAGAGGGAAGCCGAAGAAAAAAATTGTTCAGTTCTCATAAAGTTTGACAAAAAATTATAGGCATTTTTGTAATGTTTTTAATCTTATGATGACTGTATTAAACTGGTATTGAATATTACACACACAGGTGTACCATTTATTTGGCAAAAGTAGACATTAAGAAGAGTGGTGGTTCTGAAGGGAAGCCGATAGGAATCGGGTTGTATGAAGGCTTCGCCACTGACATTAAGTAACT
Organism: Fissipunctia ypsillon; assembly: GCA_947568875.1. Classification (NCBI taxonomy): domain Eukaryota; kingdom Metazoa; phylum Arthropoda; class Insecta; order Lepidoptera; family Noctuidae; genus Fissipunctia; species Fissipunctia ypsillon. The sequence goes on from OX387650.1 coordinate 11,824,347, forward strand.
TTCTATAGCTTTTAGTAAGTTTACTAAATAACTTTTTGTTATACATTGCTACCCACTAACAATTGCAAACGTTGCTCCACAAACTAACTTCGGCGTGGATGCACCTTTAGTTTGATTCGTTTGGCATAGGTAGACCTAAATAGTTACTACTCTTTGGGTTTGCGGGATGTTCGAAAGAGTTACCGTGGCCCCGGCTCAGGCAACAGAAGGAACACGGGTGGGTTTTAGTCAGTAAAAGTCTGACACGCCCTCCCGCTCCGCCCAGAGCGGGAGAAGTCATTTGATGATTTCCCATCCACAAAAAAAAAAAAAAAAAAAAAAAAACTCCCTTAGGCCCCGAACACACGTATTATACCACACATACAACAACGACAACACGTGGACGGGTGCCAAGTTGTATAAAAATTAATAGTTCATTCACACGGACCACATTTGGGCGTCAAACTGAACCATGTGGACGATACCGACCACATCAAGGCCACGTTGCAGCCACAACGCAACCACCAGCAAGACCGCGCACTAGGGGCCGGTCACATCGCAAACAACGTTGCGTCGACCGTCGATCGTCGTCGATTTGATTTTGTAGTTGTTGGTTATTCTAAATTTATGTTGGCAACACTGATCTATGACATTTTGGTCTATGGTCCAATACTTTAATGGCATAGCCTGTAGGTAACGTAAAATGGTGTATAAGAATACAAATAAAAATATGGACATACAGATTACAAACCGTTATTTCAATTTAATTTGTTATCAGTAGTTACCACAACGTTATCAGTAGTTACCGCTACGCAACTGCAAGAAGCTGCAGCGACACGTAACCACTGCTTGCCCTCATTTTGTCGCTGCGACTTGGTGTGGTTGTCGTACGTATGAGCGGGCCCTTATCCTAACAGAACTCTTTAATAAAGCAGAATCATCAAAGTCCATAAACTTTAAAATCTTTGGTCAAGCTACTGTCACTGGTCCATTTGTCAGAAAATAACGAGCATCCAAAAAACAAACACGAAATTTTAAGATCAAATTTTTTTAGTGCCTCCGAAACCAAATTGAGAGATCCTCAACTCTCAATTTGGTTCACAAATAAAATTTCTGTTCTTACAAAATTGTTAACACCATTTTGCCATTTTGATTAGGAGTAAAACTCAAAATGGTATCGGTTATAACAGCAACGTTCTTTAAACAAACACTCGTTCCGATAGTGAACTACCTCAAATGCTTCGGTTATGGCAACGGTAAAGAGGGTGGTGGTACGAATGGTGCTCGAACAATCAGAACAGACGCTTCGTTTAAGGAGAACCTAGAAGAGGCTCAAGGGACATGTTCCGGACAAGGGTCTTGCAAGCCAAACAATTGCACATTGAGGAGCAGATCAGCACCTTTCATCAATAATTCCACGCCAGTTCGCTTCCACCCAGAACCGTCGATGCATCGCCCTGCATGTCCAGACTACAACAAAACCAAACTTCATTCTAAAAGTCTACAGATTCCTGTTACATGTGAATCTCCTGGGAGCCCAATTTTGGGAGGTTGTCGCTGGTACTCCAGTCAATCCGGGAACAGTTTAGTCGAAAAAAAAACGGCAGAGGTCAATTTAGTTTTAAAGTATAGGACCTCATCTGAATGATTTTATGAAAACGGAAAAGGCTCTAAGGAAACCTGTCCCTTGTAACAAGGCAAGGGTCTCGAGAAGTTATCGTTTAAAATAACCATGGAATCCGGACAAATGCAGTGTTTCTAAGTTTTTTGTCTGTAGGTACAAGTAAAATACGTTTCGGTGAAAGTAAAGAAAAATATTGAAAAATATTTTCAGTACGAAAATAGTCGGTCCTTTGTTAAATAATTTTCATTTACTATTTGGCTTTCGTCCATTAAAGGTTATATAAATCCGAATGTGTTTTTCAATTTAATTTAATTGCTGTCTTAGATTTAAATGCTTTGCTGGGTGAAACACTGGCATTGTTTCTCTTTAGAAAACTGGCACTCAGAAGATATGAGAATGACAATTATATTAATTGCTTGAAATATTTAAACGGTTGGTGTAAAAATCGTCAAGAAGTTAGCCCTATAGATATCTTAATAAGAAGAGACATAATACCAGTACCTAATTGCGTAAACAGCATATATACATTCAACATTGGTTTACAAAGGTATTTAGGAAAGGAATTACTACATGTACACAAATTTATTACAGGTGTAATTAACATTTATAGAAAAAAAAAGATTGTTCAGAAGCTGCTTATAAACTAAAAGTAAAATTTAAATTTTAAACAAAGTTGATTAACTAATATTAATAATAAATTAATAAAAAATTTAAAATACATTATCAGTATACTTTCAACCACAATCCGAAGGATTTTTAAGGTAACTACTAATCCATCCATACTAATATTATAAATTTTCGACAAAAATTTGTCAATTTTAATTTGGCATTGAAGGAAGGCTACTTTTGTCTTAAAAATAATCATATATAGGTGCTAAAATTTGGTTTGGGAAATTTTGCGTATTTTGTTCATCAACTCAGCCTATCGCAGTCCACTGCTGGACATAGGCCTCTCCCAGGCTGCGCCACAACACCCTGTCCTCCGTCTTCCGCATCCAGTCTGTCTCAGCCACTTTCTTAAGGTCGTCGGTCTATCTAGCTGGGGGGCGTCCCACACTACGCTTACCGATACGCGGTCTCCACTCCAGGACTCGTCTGTTCCACTGGCCATCGGTCCTTCGACAAACATGGTCAGCCCACTGCCACTTCAGTTTGCTTACTCTGCAGGCTATGTCCGGTTACTCCGGTTCTTTTCCGGGTAACTTCATTCCTGATTTTATCCATCTAAGAAACTCCAAGCATAGCGCGCTGAGCGACCTTAAATTTGTGGACCAGCCCAACTGTCAGTGTCCACGTTTCGGCACCGTATGTCACAACGGGCAGGACGCACTGGTTGAAGACCTTAGTCTTCAAACATTGCGGGATTGGTGACGAGAAGACTTGACGAAGTTTTCCAAACGCGCCCAACCCAACTGGATCCTTCTGTCGGCTTCTTTCTCAAGGTTGTGTCTACCGAGCTGGGTGACTTGCCCTAGGTAGACATACTCCTTCACAACTTCGAGAAGCGACCCTTCGACGTGGATTGGTCTCAGTAAGACGTGTGAATTGTACATGACTTTCGTCTTGTCCAAATTCATGCCGAGGCCAACCCGACGAGAGGCTCCATTTAGGCTGCGCAGCATGGGCTTACGGACGGCGAGCAATGGGTAGCTCGCCGTCCAGTAAGGACCAGGCCCGAGTCGACGGCGGTTCCACGCGCGCCTCAAAGAGATGTCAGCACAATTGAAGGGGTCCGCTAGGGCCGATGCCAGCCAGGGTGGCGGGACGTTCGAAAGAGTTACTGAAGGAACACGGGTGGGTTTTAGTCAGTAAAAGTCTGACACCTGACACGCCATCCCGCTCCGCCCAGAGCGGGAGAAGTCATTTGATGATTTCCCATCCGAAAAAAAAGGCTGCGAGCATCTGGCTTAACTGTTCCAGCGTCTCTGTCATTATGACGATGTCATCGGCAAAGCGAAGGTGTGAGATGTACTCGCCGTTCATGATGATACCCTGTCCAGTCCAGTCCAGCGTCACGCATTGATAAACAGTTTCGGGGATATCACATCCCCTGTCTCAGTTCTTTGTTCAGTTAAGCATGTGAAAATGCAAATTTATACTTTTGGTAAGAAATAAGGAATTACGTCTTACAGCGTTTTACTAAAATCATCCCACAAGGGGGTAAAATAGGGATGATTTTAAAATTCACGTATAATATTGATATTTTCATGTATTTCTTTTAAATACATTTAAAGGTTTTGGAAATATGGTCATAGTCCGTAAATTAAGCTAACATTTGGTCTTTTATTTAAAATCAAAAACTTTTTTTACAAAAAAAAAAGAAACAACCAACTTCCAAAAAAAAACACTACAAAGTGAAAAATAACTTTAATTTCGGAAGTCGGTGTCTTTGGATCTGTATTTTAGGTTTTTGCCACCGACTTCCGAAATGAAAGTTATTTTTCACTTTGTTTTTTTTGGAAGTCGGTTGTTTTTTTTTTTTTTGTAAAGTAGAGTTTTATTTTTCACTTTTTAGTGGCTCGGTTTTTAATTTATCTAAGTTACAATAGCCTAATGACAACTGCTCATCACCTTTTACAAATCATTGCTTTTCCCGATGCAGGGACGTTAATTGTTAAGGAGTTCTCCTGGTACTTCACCATCAGCTCCACTTTAGTTGTGACGAGCTTATATTGCTTAGCAATAATTTTAAAGTAATCGAATCGCAACCCATGATAAACTTATTATTGAGTTGTTCCGGTGGCCATCTTACCATCTGTGGTCTTCGTCATCAGTTTCACTTCACCAAATGGTGCTTTCCGAGGGCAAATGCACAAGTTACCATAAAAAATACCCTAATCGCTACAGGTGTGCCTATAATATTTGTAGAGTTCCCTCGATTTCTCCAGGATCCCTTCACCAGATCCTGACCTGGTGACTATGGGGCCACCTGAAGAGCCCTTTCAAACAAAAAAGAATTTTTCAAATCGGTCCTGCCGTCTTCGAGTAATCGGAGAACACACTTAAAAAAATATATATTCCGACGAACTGAGTGAGAACCGCCTCCTTTTTCGAAGTCGGTTAAAAATAATTTATAGCCAGAGTGCATGAAGATTCCAATACGCCCAAACACGGCTAGGATACATTGTTTTATTACAGAGTTCCGGTGCCTACCTTCCGGCTTCATCATCAGATCAGTTCGATGGTACAGCCCCACGGACATTGCCAATTATATGAATGACTATTATATCAATTTGACGAACAACGATTTTGACATTAATACTAATAATTATGACATTGACCCTATAAATTCTAGTATTTTTTTAATGCCCACCAATGATGATGAAATACAAAAAGTAATAAAATCACTTAGGGATACAAATTCAACAGGTTATGATGAAATACCTACAAAAATTATTAAATACATAGCCCCTATTGTTACCCCGGTACTAGTACATCTAATAGACTTATCATTATTCACGGGAGTGTTTCCTGAAAAATTAAAAATAACAACTATTAAACCAATACATAGAAAAGGAAATAAAAAACTTGTTGACAATTACAGACCGATAGCCCTATTGCCTATTCTAGCAAAAGTTTATGAAAAGGTCATGCATGCGCGATTAATAAATTTTATCGATAAGTTCCAAATTTTAAATCGAGAGCAACATGGATTCCAAAAAAGAAAATCGACAACCACAGCGGCATTTAGCTTAGTTAACCTAGTTACCAAAAATATTGACCAGAAAATTCCGACAACTGTTGTATTTTTTGACATGTCAAAAGCCTTTGACTTTGTTTCACACGAGTTACTCCTAAAAAAATGTGATAAATATGGAATCCGCGGAAAAGCAAATGCATGGCTAAAAAGCTACCTTACAAACAGATCGCAAGTTGTAGAAATTACAGTGGATAAACTCGATCAAAATGGTGAACAGAAATTTGATTCCAAATTATGTTACAATTGCACAGGCGTTCCACAGGGCAGTATTTTAGCCCCTCCACTCTTTCTGTTATATATCAATGACCTGACAAAAGTAACTGACCATCCCTGCATACTCTTTGCAGACGATGTGTCCGTAATCATCCCTAAAACTAAAGACAACTATAATAAGGAAATAAATAGTACCGTAAGCAAAATAATAACTTGGATGGAAAAGAATAACCTTAAACCTAATATAGATAAAACCAAATATGTACAATTTTGTAACAAAAACTGGAATAAAATTGATTTAAACATCACGTATAAAGATAAACAAATAGAACAATCAGATAGTATGACTTTTCTGGGTATAGTTCTGGATGGGAGGTGTTCCTGGCTTAGTCATATTGATATGATATGTGGAAGACTCGGTAAGTTTGCTTATGCTCTATGGCGTTTATCTAATCTAACAAATAGACAAGCCACACTGCAAGCTTATCATGCATATGTGGGTTCAGTATTGCGTTATGGTATACTGGTATGGGGAAACTCGGTGCATCTCGGAAGAGCTTTCATCGCATAAAAGAGGTGTATACGTGCGATTTGTAATGTGGACCCACTCACATCCTGTAAACCACTGTTTAAGAAACTCAGAATACCAATCTGGAAGTATGTCCTTTCAAATAAATAAATAATTTTCCAAATCAGTTTATAAATGACGGAGTACTGAGGTAACAAACATTTAAAAAAAACATACAACCGAATTGATGACCTCCTCCTTTTTTGAAGTCGGTTAAAAATCGGTTTATTTTGTCAAAAATTATTGCAATATAAAGTCATAAAAATAATTTGGCTAACATGTAGGTGCACAGTGTGTACGACAAGAGCGTGACCAGCATCATTTTAATTTTCGACTCCTGCTTACACCTAAACCACTGTATCGATTTTTATACAATTTTACATGGAGTTAAATGGAAAGCTATGAGGTATTTGCTTCGTTATTGGTAAAGATACAAGAGTCTTATATTTAACCAGTTGCGGTGGACCAGAATCTAATAATATATTTCATTAACCTGTGCCTGTATTATGATGTTGAGAAAAAAAAAAATTAAAATAAAACCAATAACGATTATCTATCTACGCGATCCGTACATGATAGGAATCGGCCATATCGAGGTGTTTTTACTACTTGTATGTAGGGCTGCCAACCCTTCGGGTTTGACCCGGAGACTCCGGGTTTTAACGATGCATCTCCGGGCTACGGGTTGACATTGTATATTAGACATTAAATGATAATGATAAATGATTTTATTTCTGTAAGTAGGTTTACACAAACACTTTTACACGTCTAACATTTTTTTTTAATGATGAGGCCGGCTTTCCTATCTGACTCCTCTGAGAAGAAAGGCCGAAACAAACTCAGAGGTCACAGTCTCTTTTAAAGTCCAGACATAATCTTGGTCAGATCACGTGAAGACTATGTAGATTGGTGTCTGAAATGGTCTTTTGAGGAAAGAACCACACAGATTGAGTGGACCTGTCCAGTCAGTGCACGCATCTGTCAGTAATCGTACAGCTCAACTTAAAACTTAAGGAGCTCAACGATTCGACGAACAATACCAAAGATAGGACATTTGGGTAGGCCGCATAATTTACTCAAACTGCCAGACTATGATTAAAACTGAGAGAGAAAAAGGAAGAAAAAAATACTGTCGTGCCCGGCGCCCGGCAGCGCCAGCAAAAGTGTAGGTACCTAATAATAACTAATAAATTATAAAAATGCTGGTAAAGCTGTTAAATTGCTTGGCTTAAATGTAGACGAGTATCTGCTGTGAAGAGCTGTATGACGAGATCAATGAGTTGAAGTCAAATACATCCACAGTGCACACAATCACAAGATTTTTCAATATTACCGGTAGATTTAATGTGGGTTCGGTTATAAAAGATAGCAAACATTACTGAAATACCGAAAGTACTATAAATAAATTTCTGATAGTGAAATAACAGTTTTTTTTTTTTACAATTTTCCTCAAATCTCCGGGTCTGGTATTTTTGAAAGTTGGCAGCCCTACTCATTTTAATATGTAGTGGTTCAAACTGGCGCAAATAGTCGCGTGAGGGTTTCGTCTCAGTGTGACCCGTGCTTAAACCTTATCGATGATCCTAATGAAGGGCTTCAATTCTACAAGGACTCTATGATCCTCACAATAATCTACCAAGTATGCAAGGCTGATAGCCTAGGTATAAAAGAAAAACAGACAGTTGATTAAACCTTCATAATTAATAAGTAATCACATGTCCACATTCCAGCGGGCTCGCAGACTACAGATGAACTGGTGTGCTCTTGACAGCTTGAAGACCTCACCACTGTCACAGCGCAAGCCTGGGAGTGGTAGCACAATAAGTTATCCAGTTTTATGATATTTTAGTATTGTACTTTTCCATATGGTTCATGAGTTTATGAGACACAGTTAAAGTGTTTAATTCGACGTTCTGCAATAGTCACTGACCTGTGATTTGAAGCCAGCTGTGGTGACCCAAATCGATAGGCTGAAAATCGTCATAAAGTAATTTGAAAGACAATTTACGCCGCAGCTGTTTTGCCCGATCTGGAATATCTATTTCAATTTGAGACCGACCCGTCCTTTTAACGTAACAGCCGCCTTATTTTATTCTCATTTTTCTCTTTTCGCGCTGATTTCTAACAAATGATGATTATTCTTATTTCAATATATATATCAACCTGCCTAGCCTTTTCCCAACTATGTTGGGGTCGGCTTCCAGTCTAACCGGATGCAGCTGAATAGGGGAGACCGGGTACAAAAGTAACATTTTGTACTTTTACTTTGATTTCTGGTTGGGTGTGATTATTTTATAGAAATTAATATAACTATTTCAATATTTCATTTATGGTCTTTACATCAATATCTCAATTTCGATTTTTATTGTTCATTTGATGTGAATCACAGAGACTCGAAAAAAAATGGGAAGTTGTTACTTCTGACCACATAGGCAGGACGAAAGTAACACATTGTGGGTCAAAAGTAACAGGCCAAAAAGGTTTGTAAAGAAAACAATATGACATATTAAATCAACATATTATTTATTTTAAGACTTTTTATCCAAAGAAGTTGCATTTAAAATGCTTAAAAACTTAAAAAAAATATTTTAAACAAAACAAAACAAATTATTATTTCTTCTTCTAATAATGAGATCAGTTTTTTTTAAACTTTAAGTAATCATTATTATAATCAGTCTTATTTATTCAGACTCACAATTGTGACATATATAATTAGCATCATCATGGACACATTCAGCATGTGACCACATTTTGCATGATAGGCATTGAACCCACTGTTCACTTGGCCGGCTATTGCCAAAGGTTTCTAAACAAACGAGACAAAAGCAGTCTTCGTCGTCTGATTTGTTTTCTTTCTCTTCAGCTGCCTTCTTAGTCTTTTTTCCTTTTCCCTTCCCTTTCGTAGATATCATCTTTTTCTTGTCATTTCCAGTATCAAGTGGTAAAACCGTTCTCTTAGCTTTATTTCTTTCTAGGTATTCTTCCTCAATTGCGTTTTTTTCGGGCGTGTCCGTCAATATTGCTGTCTTACGTCTTTTACGTCCTCTGCTTGACACAGTCCTGGGGCCTGCTTGTGGTAAGGGCCTCAGATCTTTAGGTGTTAAATCAAATGGCTGAGAAGAATTTTCTTGCTGCAACCCGCTAGGTCCTGGTATGGGCGAATGGGATCCTTGATTAGATGATAATATATTTGACAAATCATTGATGGCTGTGTGCTCGATAGTTTGGTCACTCGACGCTGGAAGATTATCAACTGGAGTATCTGGATCAACTTGGGTGGTGGTTGTTGCATCAAAACTAGTCAACACGTCATTAGATGGAATTTCACTGTTTATTTGTAAAGGCCGATCAGTAACAGACGATGGTGCATAATCAACAGCAGTAAATATATTCCTATTAAATGGACTTATACCGGTACAGGTAAATCCGGCTATTGTATTTCGATCGGTGACTGAAGCAGGAAATGCTTCTCTAACAATTCCAGGAATGTAATGGATAGTCATTGTTTGACCAGGATGATTCCGCATCCAGTTGTCTGTTGCGGCGTTTATCATTTTTTTGAATGGTCCGAATACTGCTCTATCTAAAGGCTGAAGCTTATGGGTGCAATGGGGTGGAAACGACAGCAATACTATTCCATGTTTTTTACAAAAATCTAGAGCTTGGATAGATATATGAGATGCATGATTGTCGAGCAATAACAAGCATTTTTGATCGACTGTTGGCTTGACTTGCCTTTTAAAGTGTTCTAGAAATAGTAAAAATTCTGCTTCCTGCATCCATCCACTAGCATTGCCAGCTCCGGCACAACCAACAGGTCCTTCTCGTATCATGTGCTCTTGGTATCGCTTTAATGGGAAAACAAAAAAGGGAGGTATGTGTCCACCTTGAGCATTAATTGCAACAGCAACAGTTACTAATCTCCCACGTTCTGCTGATGTTATTGCACCTACTTGTTTAATTCCTTTTTGAGCTAGAATCTTGCTAGGTCTTTGTACAGTGGTCACACCTGTCTCATCCATATTCCAGATATCCTTAGGCTCAAATTTATACCTGTCCATTACTTCAGCAAGATTATCAAAAAACTTACTCACATTATGTTCGTTGAAGCTCGAGGCTCGCGACAGGCTTGTTGCTTGAGGTGTCCTCAAAGAAAGGCTCGGGTGGCGTTTCAGAAAACCAGTCAACCACTCCTTACCCGCCATTTGAGTATCATGCCACTTTTCAGGAAATGTTTTTCCATTTTTTACCGCCAACTCATATGCCAGTTTACGAACTTCAGGTGGAGATAGCCCGAAGTAAACTCCAGAGCACTCGATCAAATAGTCCCGTAGACATTTTTCCTCATCATTATTGAAAACTCTATTGACACAACGATAACCCACAACGGCGCTAGTATTTCCTGCTTCAATTTTTTTTATATATCTATATAATGTTACATGACAAACATTATATTTTTTTGCCAAGGCTCTAATTTTTGTACCATCTCTTGCATGCTCTTCAGCCGCTTTTCGGTATACTTCCGTGTCAGTAGTTCCTCGCGTGGTAGTTCTGATGCGTTGTCGCGGCATCCTGTTAAAATAAATATACACATATATAAAATATAAGCAAAAAAAAGTTAACAAGTCAGTACGGGGACAAAAGTAACATGTTACTTGTGTACCCATACGGCTATGTTACTTTTGTACCCGACCACATTTCTGTTAAAATATAAAAGATAACCTTAAAACAAAACATGCTAAACAAAAATGAATTAAAATACTGTGTAATCAATCTAACCAAGAATTAACATGGAAATATTCAGATTGTTATCCTCTTTAAAAGACTACGAAAACACTAAATAATAAAACAACAAAATACTTACGTTTGGTTTGCGAAATCACAAAGCGTCTTCTCACACAACCGAACAGCGCGAGGCACGCGTGGCGACTGAACGCAAGCGAGGGGGGTACCGCCCCGCTGTGAACTTACGACATAGACGTGGTGTTTGACTGTTGGATATATCTACAGAGCATTTGTTACTTTCGACCCGCCGTTACTTTTGTACCCGGTCTCCCCTACCAGTATTTTACATGGAGCGACTGCCTATCTGACCTCCACAACCCAGTAACTGGTACGATACCCCTTGGTAAGTAAGACTGGTTGTCAGACTTTCGGGCTTCTGACGACCCGTAGGTAACGATTGTCAAAGATCTACGAATGACAACCGGGACCAACGGCTTAACGTGCTTTCCGAGGCACGGAGGAGTCTCGATATGTAAAGATGGTCAACCATCCACGGACATCGTCGGCTAGCGTAGCTTAACCTGATGGATCGACCCGTGCGGCTATTTTTACTTAACCACGAGCGCCTCATGATAATTCTTATTTAATAACATAAATAAAATTATACAAGGATCAGGGCCAGTTTCTTCAACGAATATTAACGCAAAATTTATGTGACAAATTGCCAAGCGAACATAAATTGCTATGAATTAATTATTATCAACAGCCAATCACAGCAGTTTACGCGCTCTTGACAATTTGTTGCATTAATTTTGTGATAATTTTCGTTCGAGAAACTGGCTCATAATGTTTCAATATTTCTATGATAAAAATAATAGATATTTCCAACAACAATAAACAAACTGTTTCTGCTACCACTACCTGCGTACACGCACGGGCACGGGAGCCTGACGCGCACAGCGAGGGGCCAATCTCTGTTTGTGGAGATAATCTACTGTCTACCGCGCACAATGCTATACGTGTCAGTTGTATCATGAGTGGGTAGGTATTATCATAAACTACCTTTGAGTTTACTGGAGTTTGTTTTAATTTTAAACCAAGTGCGAAGGTAGAGGCCTTTCATTAATATAACGAATTTGACTCCATGAGGAAATATTTTTTATTGACTCACTAGCTGTGCCCGCGACTTCGTTCGCGTGGATCTCGGAAAATAACTTCCATATTCTAATCGGATTTTACCTTAAATCTTTTTCTAAAATATAAGTAGGTAAGTGGCGTAAGTTGCTCCGTGTAACATCAGCTATCTGTCAGTGAAAGTCCCGTCAAAATCGGTCCAGCCGTTTCTGAGATCAGCCGGAACAAACAGACAGACAGACAAAAATGTTTTTTTTTTTGTTATAAGTGCCGAATATACTTACATATGCCTTTAGTAAAAAGCTGTTATTTTGAAATTACAAACAAACACTTCAATTTTATTTATTTGTTTAGAGTATAGATTTGATGCATCTATTGCAGCATTGTATGAGTGTACATTTATGATCATTATCTTTTTCATGATCATCATTTTTATGTGTACTGCTGAAAATTGGTCTTCGTCAGTTGCCTCAATTGCAGGTAGCTTGCTTTAGGATACACTACCATCTTACCTGACCTGAAAGTGATCTATCTCTACGCTGCCAATGATGACGCTGTGAAACTGGTGAAATTTTAGGCCAACAAAAGTTCGCCACTGTCGTGCTATCGACACGAAGAAGAAGACCATCTCTCTTTGAACTGTGGATATATATAGTACCTAATGACACAGGAAGGAGTTTTTAATACCAAACTAGTTTAACAAGCACCCTAATTGCGTAACACACTTACAGTGGGAACGGTTTCATTTTGACAGTTCAACTACATTCATTGCGTTGTTTACGTTGTTGAGCAGAAATTTTTTTCGAACATATGAAGCAATGGATATTAGCAATATGCTTCAAATTCATTCAGATTGTGATCGATAGTGTGTTACGCAATTAGGGTGCTGGTGTTCATCAAAAATAGCAATGTTCACTAGAATAGTATTTTTGCAATGCATGTTTCGAAACTTTCATCATTCTTCTGTAAAGATCTGTTTATGCTAAGTACAAGGAAAAACATACAAAACCAAGAACAGTACGGTATCAATTACTAAACATTAACAACAAGTACTTTATTTAAAAACTGGGAAACGGCAAATCAAAAGGCGATATTGAAAAGAGAGCGGCCAGCGGTGCGCGCGCGCTTCAAACAAGCCGCCATCTTTGATTCACCGCTTTGGCTTTGTGCGCTACCGAATAAGACGCACGACCAGGGTTGGTGCTGATGAGTTTAAGGAAATTGATGCTTGAGTAAAATATGACACAAAATCTACTCTTGAATTTGCTTTCAAGAGCAAATTATGTTTTATTTCAGCAAATTAAAATCAAGCAAATCTTACGATTTGCCTCTGTAACCGCAACACAAAAAGGGAAGAGATCTAACGTGTGGCAGTGGATTTATTAAAACGAGAAATGTTTGAGATAAAGTCATTGGCATCAATCTATTTTATGAGGATAGACTGGCTCAAACATCAGCTCCTTAATCTAAACCAGAAGAAGGAAGTAGACGAAGGTATACGTAGATCAAGAAGGTACCTATGCATAGAAGGTACCTATACGTTTTTTTTTAATTATTAATCAATAAAACAGTATAAACATTTGTTGAACCCTTAAACATACCGCACAAACCGTTCAAGCAATGGACACCAAAAAAAAAAAATTGAAAACTTTTTGCGGATTGATTATGAGGCTTTTGGATACTTTATACATATGTGTGTACTTTGTAATTTTTTTTTTGTAATGTGTGTTTTGTTTGTGCAGAATAAACAATGTTTCTTTCTTCTTTTCTTTCTAGATAATCTCGGAAGCCCAGAAAACACAACAGACGAAGGACCGATAAACACGGATAAATCTTATAAAATCCATACTAATATGAATGTATATAAGGTACTTAAAAAAACATTTTTTTTTTTAAATTTTTGCCTGTCTGTCTGTTTATTTCGGCTAATCATTGAAACGGCTGGACCGATTTTGACAGGACTTTCACTGGCAGATAGCTGATGTTATAAAGAGTAACGTAGGTTAATTTTATTTTAGAAAAAAATTAGGGTTCCGCGCAAAAAATTAAAAACCATGAAATTACAAACAAATAGCGCGGGCCGGCGATGAAACGCGGCGGTTCGGGGAGTTTTATTAAAATGTGGTGTTATTTTAGTATATTGTGTATCTTAAAAGTTCCATGCGAACGAAGTAGCGGGGCACAGCAAGTGTTATTATAAAACTGAAACTAGCTCGGTCTGTCTATCTGTAACTTTTTCAGGCCACGACTGACAAAATAATTACATTTGACAGAAAGGAAGCCTAGCACCTGGAGAAGAACTTAGGCTACTTTTCATCCTGCAATAGCTAGTAAAGAAGTCTAATTGATCAAATAACTGCCAACCCTCAAGCTCCAGAAGCACTATACAAGCATTCATTACGAACATTTTCAATGGATAATTATTAAGCTTATGTTACATTGATACTTTCTACTTGTGATCTGTGTGCCGCATCAAAGAAATACTTTTGCTTGTAAAAAACTCGATGGATTCCTCTTTTGTTGCTTCAGATTCATTTTGGTCTTTGTATATTGGTGTTCATATTAATATTAGCGAATGTTTTTTTGTGTCAAGTTTATCATTAGCTTTGACTGTGATTATGTGACCATCTCAAATGAATTTAGCTTTCAATTAGAGGTTTAGTGTCTAAAGAATTAGCTAACTTAAGGGGGATGCGCTAAACTAGCCTACGAAATCCAAATTTTCTGACGTTTTTTTGCAATTTGCAGGTCAGTGTCAGGTGTATATTGATCACAATAAGATTCGGGGCCGTAACATAAATGTATTTACAAAATTACAATAACTAAAATCATTAATACAACTCTCTCAAGTTTAAATTACGCTGTTGAATGACTATTTCATGAAATCATGACATATGAGGTCAATTCTAACTTAGAGAGATGTCTTGATGATTCTAATTATTCTGTAAATATATATTTGGTATGGTCGCGAATCATATTTTGACCAATATACAACCTGATACTGGCTGAAAAGTGCAAAAAACGTAAGAAAAAATTTAATTTCGCTGGCTACCCTGGTGCTTTCGCCTTAAATGACTTCTTCCGCTCTGGGCGGAGCAGGAGGGCGTGTCAGACTTTTACTGACTAAAACCCACCCGTGTTCCTTCTGTTGCCTGTGCCGGGGCCACGGTAACTCTTTCGAACATCCCGCAACCCCGGCTGGCATCGGTCCTAGCGGACCCCTTCAATGCTGCTGACATCTCTTTGAGGCGCGCGTGGAACACAACGCGCCGTCGACTCGGGTCTGGTCCTTACCGGACGGCGAGCTACCCATTGCTCGCCGTCCGCAAGCCCGCGCCTACGGTGGGGTGCTTTCGCCTTAAGATCTCTTGCTGTTGGTTGTGTCACCTTGGTTAGATAGTTATTTCCCAATAGCAGCACTAAGCTATCAATTTTATGTGTACCCATATAGCTAGAGAATGTTCTTAAAAAACTGCAGTTCAGTAGTATTATAAATCTGTGCCATGCCTGATAGACAAAGCACGACGTTTCACTTACGACTAAACATGGAATAATATTTTTCAGGATTCAATTCCTGTGTGTAGTGAGGTTTTGAAGTTCATATGTATCCAAAGTTGCAAGCAGCTCCTATTCATAGACAAAACAGCCGAGCAGACTCTTGTGTGATCTGCTGCCGTCGGCAGTATCACTCCCAAAGAACAAATCTAATGCCATTCTTATAACCGACAAGTGTATGGAGCCGACGATCGGTTTTAGCGGTTCGTCTACTCTGTACCACAATGCGCGGATTGCAGATACACCAGGGATAATCCCACAAAGTGCCGAAACCTCCCAGGACGCGTGTTACACAAGGTATATCGGAGATAAGTAATGTTTTTTTGGACTACATTGTTATTGCATGTAGCTAGGTAATTTTGTATCAGTTTTTGCAACATGCATGGAAGTTATGGAGATGGAGACAATATCAAGACTATCACCAGATTTAATATACCTGCTATGATGCATACACGAAAACCCAAAAAATTACGACATAAATTAAATCATGGGGCAACACTTGGAAGAATAAATTAGGGCTCTTAATATTGATGAATACTATTAGCGTATACAAATGATTTCATATTCCTTTGCATCTGATTGCCAAGAAAATTGATTAATAACGTAGAACAATAAATTCCATGTTGAGGAGATAGCATTTAATTTAACAAGCATATAGCTAATTTCAAGCTCTAATCTTCGGCACACTTGTAAGTGACAATCGGCAGTACTTACATACTTAAAATCCACTCCATATAAAATCTCCACATTGTGTTTATTAAGAGGCATCACTCCAGAAAATCTCTGAGACCATTGTGTGCATACAGCTGGTCATCCATTACGCCTTCGTACGTAAATCGATTGAAACCCAGTGAACGTGACCATTACTGGGAATGTGGGACAAACACCATCGATTACGTGGTGAGGAGGTCAACTGGAGCGAAAGTTAGGATAGGATCATAGATGTTTTCAAGTGGATCTAAAAATGGTGTCTCCAGCAGTGGCGCAGCTACAATTCTCATTAGAGGGAAGCCGAAGAAAAAAATGTTAATTTCTCATAAACTCAGACAAAAAATTATAGGCATTTTTGTAATGTTTTTAATCTTATGAAGGCTGTATTAAACTGGTATTAAATATATATAATGTGATGTGATACACAGTTGGCTACAAATGTGTACCATATTATTTGGCAATAGTAGACATTATGAAGAGTGGTGGTTCCGAAGGGAAGCCGACAGGAATCGGGTTGTATGAAGGCTTCGCCACTGCTCTCCAGTGTTCCTGAAAGAAGTGGGTAATTTTGCACGATGTTTCGCAAAACTAACGGTAGTGCAGTCAAATGCTGAGAAAGGTGCAGGACAGCCTAAGGCCGCTATCCCGCTGGCGTTTTACGGGCGTTGGCGCTTCTTCAACGTCTGCGCAACGTTGGCGCTGAGCAGACGTTGGAGAAGTGCCAAAACGCTCGTAAAACGCCAGTTGGATAGCGGCCTAATTAGAGGTAGGTATATATTTTTCTAGACTTTTGTATTAGGCTGATTTTTAATAGAAGAAATTAGCTAAATCTCCGACTTTTGTTCTAAATCTATTACTTCAGGTCATATTTTATCGGCAAAATCTAAGCAAATTGCAACAAAAACGTACAAACAAATTCATTTACTTACAAATCCAATCACTCCTACGCATTATTTGTCTACTCCTGGACAATAAGCCTAATACGCCTTCCAAATTCAAACGCACCAATGGTCACTTAGAATTCGGCGCCGAAGTTTTTTTTTTAATTTGCGGCGAGGCAAAGGCTCTGTCGTATCGGCAGCCTAGTGAGGATTTAAATACAATTGTTGCATGTAATGGATATGCACTAGAGCATAAATGGTTTGTATGTTGGTGTTTGTTTGTGAAGCCGACACGTCAAGAACATTGTTGAAGTCCTTTTTGTGAGTAAAAGTGACCGCTGGTCAGAAATATCGGATTTTTGTAATCCGTGGTTCAATGAGTGGTTGTTAAGATTTAATTCTAATGTGGTGGTAAGTTATACAGTGGCCACCTTGATATTAAATATGCTTTTAGGAGATTGTTGCAGAATTTAAAATATGTAAGCCCTTGTAGATAGTACCGTGTGCAAGAACGTGGAAGAAAGGAAAGATTATCTTGAGTGAGCAAAACACGTGGGTGTATAAATCCAAATCATATTATTTTATCAAAATTCATTGACAATCCTTTCCGGCCAAGTCGAATTCAAATCCCTTGTCCTGCTCCCTAAGTAGGGTAAGTAGACTGATCTATAGAAATAAATAAAATTGAAGTATCTGTTTGTAATTTCAAAATAATAGCTTTTTACTAGATACATATGAAAGGTTAAACGGTATCTTTCATAATTGCAAAAATCTATTTTTTAAATTTTTGTCTGTCTGTCTGTTTGTTCCGGCTAATCTCCGAAACGGCTGGACTGATTTTAACGAAACTGTCACTGTCAGATAGCTGATGTTACAAGGAGTAACTTCGGCTATTTTTATTTTCGAAAAATGATTAGGGTTCATCACATAAAATTGTGAACAAAAATAATAACTCTGGAACTTCCAGGCCGATTTAAAAAATTCTTTTTAAATGTGGTAGCCCAATTCTCGAGGATGGGTACAGGCTATTTAACATCACGCTACGCAATTCTTGAGAAAGGCTATAGGCTATTTAACATCACGCTAAGGCCCTTAGATGCCGAGAAAAAGAAAAAAGGTCAGAAAGAGCGCTGAGCGAAAACGAAGTAATAGCGCGGGCGGGTGATGGAACGCGGCGGGTCGGGGGATGAGGGATTTTATTAAAATGTGGCTGTTATTTTAGTACCTATATTGTGTATCTTACGACTTCCACGCGAACGAAGTCGCGGGGCACGGCTAGTCGTACATAAATTAAGTATGTTGTACATCCAGCTAGGATGACTATCTGTTTGTGATCGACAGACAATAATCTCAAAGCTTTGTGACTGGGATCCTTTCCTTCTGTTCATCTGCTTAACAAATAGGTACAGGTTGATGTTTTATAAGGTACATAGGTACAAGTTGATAAACTCATAGATTAATCGATCTGAATCTTATTGAAGATCGCTTAACCGATTGCAAAACACAAAATAACTTCACACAATCAAGGCCTACGTGCTCAATGATGGTATCGGTAAATAAATCAGAAAATTAAACAAGATAATTTCATGCATATGTATCTTAAGTTCGGCCGTATCTTGGGAGCTTCAATTACACGGTCCAACGGTTCATGACAGCTCTGAGTTCTAACCTGAACGCAGAAATACATTTACAATCGGTAACATCATCAATCTTAGAAACTTTTCCATATGGATTTAGCGTTAAGGTCGAAAATAGCGTGGCAATTGATGAAGATAGGTGTAAAAGTTTCGTGGTTGTAGTAGGGGTCAATGTTGCTAGTTAACTTTAGCATTTTGATAACTGAATGTTTTGCTACTGTTTGCTTTGAAATTTTTATGAAATGCAAGATTGGGTATTGGTTGCCACTGTAACATGCAAATTATAAATTACATATACAAATATCTATATCCTCTTTGGTTAACCTATCTTTAGTTAATGTTAGTTTTATACTTATTTTTAACCAGCTTCTGCTCGCAAATTCGTCCTCGTGAAATTTCTTGTCCCCCCGACACACCCCGTTGCATCGCATCGCCTGCCCGCGCTATTTACTTCGTTTTCGCTTAGCGTTCTTTCTGATTTTTTTTCTTTTTGCTCGGCTCCTAACGGTCCTAGCATAGCCTGTTTCAAGAATTGGGCTATCGAATGCAAAACTAATTTTTCAAATCCGACTGGGAGTTCCAGAGATTAGCGCGTTCAAACAAACAAATTCTTCAGCTTTAATAATAGTTTAGGTAGAAGATGTAGCTCCTTACTTAGTTCATTATACAAGCCTCACTGAAGTGTGTATATGTGAAACTTATCCTTGTAATAACGTCATCCTCGCTTTTAGGTAAAGTGGCTGCAAAAGCCTATTAGAATATGTATAAACAGCGCTCCGCTGATCTGATAGTGATAATTTTAGAAATCATACGTTGTTTTTTTTCTCAATTTTTGGTTTTATGCTTTTTTAAACAAAATTGCAATATTCAAGTTTTGACCGAATATATTATTTAGCTCTCTGCTAGGTGACCACCATGTGGTTCTATGAATACCTTTCGAAGCTATTCTAATTCTCCATACGCAACAGTGATAGTATAGATAAATATTTTGATTAATAAAAATGAGTGCATGACCGTAGACTTACAAGGTAATCTCCAATATGTAATAAATTATTGATTCCATCAATCATAACCCATGGGTCGCAATACACGTTGGAAGTTGGTACCTACTGTGGGAAAATGCGATTAGCAGAACTTCGTAAACCAGAGGGGGGGGGGGGGGGGGGGCAATTCTCGTAATTTTAAGAACTTTCACAGTCAGAGGAGCAATTCTCGTAATTTTAAGAACATTCACAGTCTGATCTCAGTCTCAATATGACAAAAATACCTATAATTTCCCTACATTTTTGACATTTGATTGTCGCTGAGATGAGATTGCGACTAGATTTTGAACGTTTTTAGTTACGGGAATTGGGCTTCTGATGTCAGTACGTAGTTTTTCATTCTAGAGGCGAATTATTATGTTGATATGGAATTGTTGCGAATATGGGTGATCAAAACAGGAAAGTTCGAAGCTGGGCAAATAGGATATTCAATGGGCACTTTGGTATAAATTGCCCGTTGCCCAGAATGGTATTGAGAATATATAACAGGTAAATAAAATTGTAATGATAAGATTGTTTTGTAATTTATATTAAAACATCTGTTGTAAATTTCATTAAAATAAATAGGTACTTCATGCCCTGAACAGGCAAAATAAGGACTGTACATAAACCACCAATCTTTACATCTGGTAAAACCTGTATTTTGTAACGGCTAGGGCTTCGCAGGTAGGCTGCGGAGGCCGTTAACAAATTAGGTAGTGTTTAAGAGATGATTAAAACCAAAACGGTAGGTTAATACATATGATTAAATAGTAGCACGGCTAGGTCGTGGATAAGTCTGTCACTGCACTGAGCACTTTCACACTAGCAGGATAGATGGAGTGGTAGAGGCCTGTCAGCAGGCGCAGCCAGAGGCCCTCGTGGATCGGCTCAGCAGCGCCGCGTTGGTCGCGGCTAAACAGATGCGGTAGCGCACGCCAGCTATGCGTGCAGCGCGCTGTTTCAGGCAGCTTGCAGATAGAGTCATGAGGTCCTGCCCTCAGCCTGAACGTGGATCCCCTAGATTGGGGCACAAAGAATCCTGAGGGCCAAGGATTAACTCCTGCTAGCGAGGAAGTTAGCGATAGAAAAGAACGAGTCATCATTAGACTATTAGAGTTGTACCGTGATTTTAGTGTTGTACCAATTAGTTAGTTTGTGAAATAAGCTCGCTCGACTAAAACAAAAGCCATCGGGCTCTAGTTGGACTTGAAACGAAACTCCACATCTTAGTATACTATGATGGCCGAAGCTTGATCACTTGTCATTTTTTGAATCCAAATTGATGTACCTACTTTGGGTGATACAAAGTTCGTGTAGGTTCTAAAATACTACTTGATGAGGATTTTCTTGAAAATTCCAGCCATCAGTTGTCACCACTTTGACAAAAGGTCTTCTGTTTCGACAGTGAATATAAAATATAAATGATGACGTTCAGCATTCGTTTCATTCATTCGTTCATCATTCAGTCACGACAAAAAAAAATATAGGCACTTTGACACTTGACAGATGCCAGGACCTGACGTCTCAGTGCTGCCACCTAGTGAAAATAATTTCAGAAAACCCTCATTTCATGCAAAACCAGCTGATCGCTGCGCAGTGTGAAATGCTTATACGCTTAATTCTATTAAGAAGAAAGAAACATGAATTGCGTTTTAGTACATCTAAGATTTATTTCAAAATCATTTAAACTGGACCCAGACCACCCGAATACAACTAATGACTTGACTAACTGTTACTTTCTTGCAAATCATCTAATGCCTACCAATCTACACATTTATTATGTTTTCCTTAATGACCTGCAAAACTGAATAGCTGAATAGTAGATCTTTTTGTGCAGTGACGTCATGATACCTATTTCTATTCGAGTAGGTAATGTAACGAAGCAAGAGTTTGGCGAAATAAAATTATTTAGTACTTTTAGCTCAACGGTATATTTTTTAACAGAGTCACGTTCTTAGCAAAGTATTGTCCAAGACTAACTGTCTGAATTATGTTCTACCCTATTTAAACTTTTACAATTTTAGTCAAACTACAATCAAGTAGGTAATTATTGGAAGTTGTATACAGGGTGTAAGGGACAGCCCTCCGCAAACTAACAGGGTGCATTCAGCTCCTTATCTTGAATCATATTCCACCGGAAATATTCTCAGGAAAATTTTAATTTTTTTTCTCTCGTATTTGCAGTTACTATTCCTTTATCAATGTAAAATTACATTATCTGTACGCAGCACTACATTTATGTAAATAAAACAGCTAAAATAAAAAAATCTGCAATGGATGTTGAAATACTCGGCGGCCGAAGGCTCGCTGCGCTGCCATTCGCTACGCGCGTTTTGCCACGGTAACGATACATTGCGTGTGAGGTAATCAAAAAAACACAATCAGGCTTATTGGATTCCCATAACGTTCCTGAAAAAATTTCATGTACCGGTCATCTTAGTATGATAATACTGAATACACCCCATCAGTCTGCGGAGGGCTGTCCCTTACACCCTGTATAATATTAAATTAACTAATTAAACGTAAATGTAAAGTAATCGAATCAACTAAAGAGCATTTCTTAATATGAATACTAATGCGATACATAAATATCAATCACTGCACAATACGTCATAACCGGCGGATGCCTACTTGGTGTTGCCAGCAGCCGTTAACGGTAAGCACTAAACTTGAAACAGAAATAAGAAATTGAAGCTGTTTATTATTCAGTCAGATAATGAAAGAATGATCATACATGTGTTTGTCACTTGCACTATATTAGCCACAGAACTATCAGAAGAGAAACTTAATTCTAAGCTATATCAAAAAAATAAAAGAGGAAGATTAATATTGTATTTATTTATTTATTACTTCAAGCACAGATATGTTACAGAGGCGGACTTAATGCCACAGGCATTTTCTACCAGCCAACCTTTGGGTGATGCAGAGATAAACAGTGGTAAATGCAATTACGAAAAATTGAGGGATACATACATTTATTTGAATATAAAGATACACATATACCTATTACAAACTATTTTCTATTGTTGCAATTGTTTGGATAAATAAAAAAAATACTGCTTATGTAATACGTTGGTTCATACCAACTCCATAAATCCAATGCTTTATCAGCCGTCTATGTTACGCCTATAATCCTAAAAACGAAAAATGAATAAATAACAAGAGGGCCTAAACAAATGACACCAGCACTTACTGACAGATGCTTGCACTGACTGGACAGGTCCACTCAATCTGTGTGGTTCTTTCCTCAAAAGACCATTTCAGACACCAACCTACATGGTCTTCACATGATCTGACCAAAATTATGTCTGGACTTTAAAAGAGACTGTGACCTCTGAGTTTGTTTCGGCCTTTTTTCTCAGAGTAGTCAGATAGGAAACGCCGGCCTCATCTAGTTTAAAAAAAAAATGTTTGACGTGTAAAAGTGTTTGTATAAACCTACTTACAGAAATAAAATCATTTATCATTTAGCACCCTAAATGCGTAACACACTATCACTCGGAACCTGAATCATTTTGAAGCAAATTGCTAATCCATTGCTTCATAAGTTCGAAAAATTTGTCTGCTCAACACGTCAATAACGCAATGAAAGTTGTTGAACTGTCAAAATGAAACCGATTCCGATTGATAATGTGTTACGCAATTGCCCCGCTGCTTTAGAGCGATTCTATTTCTACAATCGCTCAATAGTCAAAAATGTATGGTTGAAATAAGCTATCGAAATGTCACATGATCATATATCAATGAACAGGTTATCGTTGAAGCGACAGCAATAAAATTGTAGAAATAGAATCGCTCCGAAGCGAATGCCATTTGTCTAGTAGGCCCTCTGGTCTTTATGATCGTTAAGAAAAAAAAAATTTGAAGATATTTTGATCTCGGACGAAGTCGTGAAGAACAGCTAAGTGATTTATAAGTATATAAGTAGAGAGTGAGTGAGTGTGAGTGTGTGTAGTGTATATGTGTCATAATAAAGAGTATTCTATCTATCAATCTTTAAGTACGTATAGTAAAATACGCAATAGTAGCCATGAGTAAGATTGTACAATTATATTGCTTACCAAAAAAGGAGTACGTGTGGTGTTACATGTGGAATTAATTAAATTACAATTTGACCTATGCTACCGAGCAGCAGGGGTCTGCACTGATAATTTTGTGTGGTCACACGATGAGGCGTGAGTACACTTATGGGTTAAAAATTATGAATAGGTACCTACCATCATAATAGTATTACCGACTATATAAGAACGTGCATAAATAATTTACTACGGCTATCACACAAACATTTCACAATACAACTTATTGGTTAAGGGCGCACCGAGCGTCTGCTTTTGTCTCTGTCTTTTTCTTAACGTGTAGTTAGTACGTTAGTAAAGAAAATAACCACACTTGCACTTTTTCAATGTTTTATTGTTATCTTCATCATATTGCTCTTAAATAAAAACTATCGTGTTTAAACGCTCCAGTCATCTATGAACTTTCTTTAAGTAAATAAATCATAATATCAAATAATTTCTTATTTATATAAAAAAGTAGGGAAATAGAGGAAACATGACTCGAAAAGAGGTAACTTTGTGAATTTATTATATCGAGGCAACTTTATAAAATCGTGTTTCCATCGTGTATACTGCCTAGTACTATTATTATCACTATAGATCGGAATAGGTAGGGCTGTTTTATGTAATTGCCATTGGTTAGAATAATATGGATATTCCCCGAGTCCCGGGATTTGGTTTTTAAGTAGTAAAATCATAAAAAAACTATTCTCGCCTTCGGGACTAATGAAAGATTACACTTTATTATTACACAGCGGCAACGTCGCGCGCTTGGCAAAAAGTTTTATAGCGTGCTGTTGACGTAAAATTTACAACGTCGCTCATGCTCTTATTGGCTTACATAAACCATTTTTATACATATTGACAAAAAGAATGAAATTCAATAAAAGCCCGTAGTATCAGTCAGAATCCCGTGGAATATCCATATTAACATCAATGTTTGCGGTCAATGAACCTAAATAGCTCTACCTATTCCGATCACTGATTATCACACACACACATAAACTCACGCCTTATTCCCATGGGGGTAGGCAGAAACTACAGAACGCCACCTGCTACGATCCTTACATACACCTTTTGCCTTGTACTAGTATTATCTACACAAATAAATAAAATTAAAGTGTCTGTTTGTAATGTCAAAATAACAACTTTTTACTAAATATGTAAGAAAGTATATACGGTACTTAAAACAAAAAAGCTATTTTTAAAATTTTTGTCTGTCTGTCTGTTTGTTCCGGCTAATCTCCGAAACGGCTGGACTGATTTTGACGGGACTTTTACTGACAGATAGCTGCTGTTATGGCGGATAACTTAGGCTAATTTAATTTTAGAAAAATAATTAGAGTTTCGCGCAAAAAAATTAAAACCTTTGAAATTATGAATAAAAAGTCGAATTTGCAAAATTCTTTTTGTATTTGGTAGCCCAATTCTCGATAAAAGTTATAGGCTATTTAATATCACGCTACGACCCTTAGGAGCCGAGCAAAAAGAAAAAAAATAGGAAGAACACTAAAAACGAAGTAACAGCGCGGGCGGGCGATGCAACGCGACGGGTCTGGGGACGAGGGATTTTTATTAAAATGTGGCTGTTATTTTAATATATTATGTATCTTACAATATCCATGCGAACGAAGTCGCGGGGCACAGCTAGTACAAATATATTTCCTTAGATTTTAATTTCATTGTTTACTATTTCAAAGAAGGGTTATAAAAACGGGTTTGTGTGAATAAAAAGCTCGGCGCGCTGTTAAGGTCCAAGGATCCATCTACATCTCCAAGATTCTATTTCTCTTTTCATAGGTCAAAAATTCTTAGTCCTAAAACTTCCCCTCATGGTACAGTGCCAGGCCAGCGTCACCATCAGCTGAAAAGTGAACACCAACTGTTCAGTACCATTAAAAAAACATCACGCCTTGTTTCCCCGAAGGGTTGGGCAGAGATGCACCTATAGTACACCCACATTTCGCCAGTTATGTTTAAGTCCCATGTAATAGGGGGCGAGCCTATTGCCATCAAGCGGGCACAGATTCAGACTCCGGGCTGCTAATGAGAAATTCCAGATAGAAAAACCCAAATAACACTTTGCCCGACCCGGTAATCGAACCCAGGACCTCATGCTCAGCAGTAGCGCTTGCGACCACTGGACCAACGAGGCAATCTTTTTCTACTATTCCATAATTTCTTGGCAGACGAGTTGGTGAAGATAATATTACGGGAAAAACAAGAGGATGCACAGCTGTATCACTGGCAGCTCTCTAAGCAGGATTTTCACCGAAAACCACTGCCAAGGTAATAAAACATGTCTCTACTGTTTATTGTTTGTGTTGTTTTTCATTTCGAACAACAAAATGATCTTAAAAATTACTCTGTTGTCTGAAATTGCCCAAGTTCTGTTTTTACCAAAAAAATATAAATGTTTTTAATGTTTCTCTCTTCCACGGGTACATGGACCTAGAGTAGCCCTGTAGGTACCACGAACACAGTAGTAGGTTACTTTCTTTATCCTGTACAACCGGCTGTCAATCACTAGGTGTCGAAGGATCACTCTTACGTAACGAATGCGCGCTGACCTTCACCCCAGATTTATCAATATGAACCTACAGAGTTCCTTGTTAAAGAATATAAAAAAGGAAGGTAACAATTTGTGTTTTCTGTACCAAGATGGTTTACTTTATTTTCCTAAGATTATTGCCAGGATGTTTAGATCTTTTGGGAGTCTGTTTTGTTGTTAATTTTTAGAGGTCCTAATTTAATTGAAGGAAAAATTAACCTTGTGAATTAAAGACCGAGTGCGCGCCAATTGGTGTGCTATTATTGTCCAGCAGTAGAGAAGCTGAGTTAGCTGTCTGAAGATTGGAGGAGGATAATCAAAATATGCAGTGCAGTGATGAAGAAACCATATTATTTTCTCTTTTAGAATTTAAAGGGAGTATTAAGTTCCGTTACCAAGATCAGAGATTTCAAACAATACGAAAAGATTACAATCTCAAATCTCAAGTGGAGTACATTGATTTTTTACCGCACAAGAGCCTTAAAAAGTTTCCAAAACATCAATCAGGCATCAGCGTCAAAAATAACTTACAAATTACTTAAGTAAGGAGCTCAAAATTAAATTCCAACTATTCTTAGAACTTTACTTTTACATTTTTCAAACAACTTAACGATTTATAAACAACAAACAAGTAAGTAATGGAACCCGAAAACGGATTATCATAATGACATTTCTTTGTTAGTAACTCTTTGACAAAGTTATCAAACACCCCAACCAACAAAAGTACCCTTTATGCATTCGCAGTAAGGTCTTAAATAACTGCGTGATGATAGTGTGTAGTTTGTAAAGGAGAGTTTTTCAAGGTGAATGCAAAAATTAACTTTTGGCCAATAAATTTTGACAAAGGCAAGTTAATATACCATGCATTGTAAGCTACTGGGCGGTCGATCACAAAAAAAAATGTTATGATGTTATATTGACAATGGTTAGAAATAAAGGAAGACTCCTGTCAAGTGATTTGACAATAGATGAAAATAAAAGTAAACAAAAAATATGACGAGAAGTCAATTTTGAAATATTTCTAACAAGTAACTTTATAGAGACGAGATTGCATAGGTGGACCGACGATGATTGGTAGATGAAAACTATGATCTACTGGCGGAAGAAGGAAAAATGAAAAATATGGTGTTAAGCCCGATAGGCCTAAATCTAGAAATGCTGCGAAACTGTACCAAGTTGTTAATGCCTATTAAATTGATAGTGATGTGTCTAGAAGCGTAATAAAAGCTTAAAATAAATTAGAAGCTGTTCAGTAAACTTCATTATGCAGGGAATATTAAATCCCTGTATTTAATATTTCAACAAACAAGGCCGCATTAGTGTGAGATTTTAATCAAAATGTTGCCATTCGTGGTTGCGACCAAACATGGAGCTATACATATAATATCAAACATGAATACACGTCTCTCTTAATTTCGTGATGAACTTAAAAAGTGTCAGTTCTGTACCTTGATCTTTTACGATGTACCCTAGTCCTTAACATGCTTTATGTATACCTAAGTACTCAAGAAGTCATATACAATCAGTTACAGAAAATGTGACGAGTGACTGCATTTTCCTTAGAATTAAGAGCAGTTCATTTAATATATTTAATTTTTTTTCCTTGTCTTGCAGATTATTATGGATTTCCCATTTGCCGTCAACAAGCAAACCAATGACGTCAACCTAGTATACCTGCGTTAAATATGACAACTTAACCGCTGTCAGCCAGGCGATTGGTCAAGTGGGTCGGGTACGCTCGGGTGATGTCGGCGCTGGCGCCCGCGCAGCACGCCCCACGCAAATGTCTCTATTTGCTGAGGATGTTCAACTATTTCATAATTATTTTATAATACTGATGAGAGAAGAGTAGGAGTTTTAGAATTGAATGATGAATCTAGCTTACAAAA
Source organism: Fissipunctia ypsillon (assembly GCA_947568875.1). NCBI lineage: Eukaryota > Metazoa > Arthropoda > Insecta > Lepidoptera > Noctuidae > Fissipunctia > Fissipunctia ypsillon. The sequence goes on from OX387650.1 coordinate 11,852,594, forward strand.
TTCTTGCAGTCATTTTATTTTTGGCTCCCTATGGAAGATACCGCTCTGGAGTTGAATGGAGTCCTGCAATGGAATAGTCCATTGCTTTTAGTACCCTCACTGAAATCTGATTTCGTGTGTGGTAGAGATATCAGTTGCAACTTGCAGGATCAAACTTGCATCGTAGTTAGTCTGTTAATAACATTAAAATCCAAATCAAACGCAATCTTTTGGAAACCATCTACATGCACTCTTGAATTATCAAGGATTCAGTCCGTCAATATGATGGAGCTATTTTGATACATACAATATTTGTATGATAGATTAAGTCTATTTCACAGACTGGATCTAGGTGGACATTCAGAACTACGCGATGGAAGGGAACAACAGGAAAAAGAAGAGTAGGCAGGCCGGAAAGAAGGTGGGCTGATGGCATAAGAGAAAATATATCGGGAAAAGACTGACAGACTATTGGCAAAGATGACACACGGAAGAAGTTGGAGAAGGCCTTCTCCCGAGGAAGGGTCCATATACAACAAAATAACTAATATGTACTAACATCTAGAAAATAAGTAAAACTTTATCAACAACATTTACAATATAACTTTATCAAAAAAAAAAAATCAAAAGTCATCTATTCAAACTCGGTTGAGAATTAGCACTTTTCGAACGTCAAAATTACAAAACACAGTCCCTCAAAACGCCCGCGCTTCACCCTTAAGGATAGATTCCTCAAGGATATGGGAATAAAGGGCTTTTTTATATACAATCTGTGCCCCTCGACTTCGTTCGCGTGGAAGTCGTAAGATACACAATATACTAAAATAACAGCTACATTTTAATAAAACTCCCTCGCCCCCCGACCCGTCGCGATGCATCGCCCGCCCGCGCTATTACTTCGTTTTCGCTTTGTTACCCGCCGTAACATCAGCTATCTGCCAGTGAAAGTCCCGTCAAAATCGGTTTAGCCGTTTCGGAGATTAGCCGAAACAAACAGACAGACAGACAAAAATTTTAAAATTGCTTTTTTGGTATAAGTACCGTATAAAATATCAGCATTTAGTAAAAATTTGTTATTTTGACATTACAAACAGACACTTCAATTTTATTTATTTGTATAGATATAGATTCAGTCCCTAATAGCTACAAAAAAAATTAAGTAGATATCTATTTAATTATATTTAATTGTGTTCCTAGTAACTGTTGCTTATTCAACAAATCACGTAACAATCTCAAATAGAATCGTTATTTTTATACCAACTAATCTTAAAACAAAAAAAAAATACAAAAAACTAGTGACGTGCCATGAACCGCCGAAACATTTGGGTCGAATCGATTGCACGATAACGATTAATATTGTATTTCAGAAGACCCGCCGCTCTGACACCTTGGCTCATCGTACGATCCATCATTTTATAATGGTTACTCAAAGTTTTTGATAAGGCGGCTCCAAATTGGATGATTTTGACCTTGAATTTTCGTAAGTAACTTATTTTAAGATAAAAAAAGTTGGGATTACTTTACTTGCAAGTGCTTGAAGTATTTTTGCTGTTAAGGTGGTCTACTCCCTAAGTCCGTCTACGAAGATACGGGCCCGTCCGAAAGTAGTTAATCAGTCATAACAAGTGTAAAATTAAAATGTTCATATCAGGCGTAGGAACAACTTTAAAATCGTGTGGTCATTCATTCTTAGTTCGAAAACCGAACTGATCTTATGTCGGTAAGTGATACGGAGTAGGAAACGCCCGTAACTTCGGCTGAAACTACAGACTTCGTGCTTAGCCGAAACTAACAGACAGACAGACAAAAATTTAAAAAACGTTTTTTGTTATGAGTACCGCATATACTTTCATATGCATTTAGTAAAAAGCTGTTATTTTGATATTAAGAACAGACACATTAAGAACATGTTATTTTCAGTGCCATTGTTAACTCTTGTAAAGTTAGCTAAAAGTTTGAGCTCCGCTGAGTTAGCGGGCGGTCTCGCGACAGAGTCGTCGCGACTAATTAACGATACATGACGATTATTCCGAATAATTAGGCCCCACACATACACACACACACATACGTACGCACCCACACGTATCGACCACACAGTCTTAATGACATTGTTTTTGTTAAAAAGTGTATGATCGTATTCACACTGTGTTTACTAGTAACGATACTAAAATGTCCACTCGCACTTTGGGTTTACTGGATGAAAAGGAAAAGACAAGAAAAATTGGGTTCTTGCCACAGAAATACGTGCAAATAAAAAATATAATGTATCTCGAACGTCAGCCCCGTAGCCGTGTTCCTGAAACAAAAAGATATTCATTTTCCCAAGGTGTGAACTATTTAAGGTATCTACTACAGAGCGAAGACCTTTCTCTCTTCCCTTTCCACAGACTTCTTCATTTCTGTTCGTTGTTGTTCTGCCGGTAGGAATCAAGCCCGTGGTGGCCATCTCCACCTTGGTCTACTTTGATGTGGCCTAGCGTTCAATAGGATCCACTCGGTGGTTCTTTTATCCCATCATTTATCTGACCTTTTGTTATACAATAATTCGTGCCTATAGGTACTTATGTACGCTCTTTTTGGGGTAGGAATGCCAAGGAGGGATCGACATAATTTTAATCATCAATCGAGGAATAAGCAAAGGTATGTTTTAATAGACCGCTTTTAAATATCAATTACTAAAAATATTTAAATAATAATTTCATCAAAGATCAACAAGAAAAGGTTACAGGACGATTTTTGGCGTCCACCGTCTTATCTCTATCATCTTTCACTTTTTGTCGTTCCGTCCCGTTAAAACTCAACCAAAACTGAACCATACGTTTGTAGATAAAGAGTTGGTTTTTCCGTTTCTGTTTCAGGGAAATCAAAGTCGCTCCAAAATGGTGATCGGTCGACATTTTGACAATTCGATGCTCTAAGAAAGTGTCAGCACTGTTTTGAGGACCACCAGGCGACGTCGCGCGCCAAAACGATGGGTGAGAAGATAGCGATAGTTTAAATTACAATTAGTGAGAAAATATTTTGAATGATCGCTGGACGTTTTGTGAGAATTTTAAAAGGAATATTGTGCATTTGGAATGTGTCTGTTTCGTCCCTTGGAGGTTTTAGACGGCTTGCAAACACTTTCTGCTTCTTTTGTATGGGGAAGACAAAGTAATGAAACAATTTAATCTGAGAAAATTAAATAATAATGGTTTTTCCATCGCATCTGCTACTTAATTATTATGACAGGCTAAAATAAGTAAAACACATGCAACAAAGCTATTTCAATGTTCAGTCTCTAACACAGGTACGAAATCTTTGGCGCAGAGCGATTACAATACGGCGGTATCATAACAAGAACCTTCCATACAAAATTGATATTATAACCAACTGATCAATGAACTTAAATACCTAAATAATTTCAGTACAAACAACTCCTACATAATAAAAACTCGATCTAACAAAGAGGCAAAGACGCCGCCGCGTAAGGCCGATGTAAAAAAATAATCCGCCCCAAGTATCAAATAATAAACTTGGTAGCAAGTGAATTTTGGGGATCGGGTTGCGTTCCTTGCGCGGTAAAAAAAAAGAAAAAAGTAAACTTATTTTTTAAAGGTTCGTGTGTTCGAAATTCAAACATGACGTGTAACGTCAGCGGCCGACGAAAGAGGTCGGACGTTTTTACTTTCATCTAAAAATTCGGTTAATTTTGTTTTATACGTGTGAAGTGTTTCGATAAATAATTTATGAGGTTTTTTTGAACATTTTTATTTTGTTAATTGGGTTCGTAGTTATGCAATAGTGAAAATAGAAACGACACTCTTTCGAAGTGCTTTCTAATTTTTTTTTAACATAAATAATATAATATTCTTTGGTCTAAGTCAGTTATGTACTTCTTTACTATTCTACTCAGACATTACATAAAAGGGCATATACCTCACCCTTGGGAACTCTTTTTTTGCAGATCGGAAGGAAGAGTGAGAATTTCTTTATCCTTCAAAAATGATATGGTTTCTCTAATTAATAGAAACTTATTTTATGAGTTTATTAAGACTTAAGGCATTCCCAATGGCTAAACTTTTTTTTAAAGATGTGATACGCAATCGAAAACCTGAGACAAATCAATTAAACTCACGGCTCTTGAAAAAGAGTCCAATAAAGTATAACTAGTATAACCTGTTGTGTTCTGTTTAATTTAATTTAATTTAATTTCATCTTTTGTCTAGTTTTATGTAATTTAAACTCATTTTGTAATTTTGTGGTTGTATGGACCGATAACTTGTATGTGTGGTGCAAACTGTAAATATAAGTTGGTTATTAATAAATAAATAAATAACTTCTGTCAAATGCATGTCTAAACATAAATACGATTTCTATAGTGGACTATTTGACGGGTTACAAAGCATTTTCAGGAATTCAGTTTCTTTGTGACGTAATACAACCATCGGATTAACGAAATTCATAAAATGCTTCCACTTAATTATGCATTCATCGCGTCCGATGCACGAAATAAAATACCTCACAACAGGTTATCGAGATAACAGACGATTAAAAATTATAAATCCAATATACTCGAACGGTACATACTTACACGATATACGACCTTTGCGCTTTGGTATTAAAAATTAAAATGTAACATTACTGGCCGTTAGATTGAGATGGAGATAAAGAAACAAAAATAAAAGGCGGGCTGTTTGAATATGGAACGTCACGTCAAGGGAAACGTCAAATTGTGACAGTTTCCGCGCGGGCGAGCGACGGTGAGGTTCTCCATTCGGTGATGCAGTGCGTTGATCCCGACTTCTTGGAAGTATCATCAGTACTTTTGTTGGCGAATTAAATATTGTTTTACGGCCAATTAAAGACAATTACACGCATTTCTCAGTATTTGGGTTGGCTGTCAACAATCATTTGATTGAATAATATCTGTTTTGTTGTATTTGGATGTTTCAGAGATCAAAGCAAACAACTTAAAAAATAAAACAAGGTGTCTATCAGTCCTACCTCTACAAGTGACGACTATGAGTAATTACCAAACATCTCTGGATTAAGTGGAGCAACAACTGAACTTTGTATTTATTCCTAAAACTGACCTTACAAATCAATTAAGAAATAGAATGTCAACTATCTTTATTTTGTAGACCCATGATTTGCCAAACATTTAGTTTGCAAGTGACACATTGTCCACAGGGCTGCTGCTGAGAAAAACCCAAAAACCTAAAGTAATTTTTATACCTGAGGTAAATAAATACCTTGCGTACCTTCTATTTCCATAAAACCTGTCCCACGAAACCCACTGCAGTTCCCAGACATACTTTAACACCATAAGGCCCTTCTAAATATACACATTCCAAATCTGTCAATACGACATCGATACCACCATGATTTTCTCATAATGCTCGTCAAAAACCTATTGTACCATAAATAATTATTTTGATAACATAATTCGTGTTTTCCGCCATTTGGCACGTTGTCCCTGCGACGGCTGTCTCGTGTCCTCGTCTAATCGAGCGTCCGACCGATTATTAATCGATAATAATCGTCGGTATAACAACTCGATTGTTGGCTAAGGAATTTACCTTATGTCGTCATTTTGAAGGAAACTGTAGGCCTAGCACGAAAGCGTGAAGTAAACGTAATGTATATTCGGGCGATTTTAAAGTTGAAAATACTCGTTTCGCACATAATATCAACTTAGTACTAGGTTCATTCATATCTATGGGTGACACTAATTGTGTTTGTCGCAATAAATTACACCGAAATGCTTTAAGATATTGCATAATCAGCCAATAATGTTCCCACTGCTGGGACACAGGCCTCCACTCTTCAACAGGTAGCGGGCTGTAATCGACTAATCTACCACGCGGGCCTGGTAGATGACACAAAATACAAATACAAATTGTTTATTTCTGTACCAACTCGTTTAACATTAGTGTCATATATTTTCGAATTTTTGGTTTTAGGACATGTCGGTTTCCTCACGATATTTTCCTTCACCGTTTTGAGAGTAGTGGTGATGAAATAATTTACACCAAGTGAAGTGCCCGTCTGGGTTCAAATCCACGACCTACAACTCGTAAGCCGGGGCCGCTACCTCTGGGCCACCGCTGCTCGCTTTAAGATATTATCTGATTTTATTTGAGGTATTTTCGATCAAAAAATGGTTCGAATTTACGTTACGCTCACGTCGTGCATTCGTACTGGGACTTCTGTTCGGGACTATTTAGGTAAAGTGGCTAATAATAGTGCATAGCAGGGGCGTAGCCTTCATACAACCCGATTCCTATCGGCTTCCCTTCGGAACAACCACTCTTCTTAATGTCTACTATTGCCAAATAATATGGTAAAACTCTGCATGTAAACTGTGTATCACATCACATTACATAATTATATTTAATACCAGTTTAATACATTCTAAAATTAAAAACCTACAGTCTGAGTTTAGAACTGAACAATTTTTTCTTTGGCTTCCCTCTAATGATAATTGTAGCTACGCCACTGGTGCATAGATTTTTGAGGCATAAATATAGCCTTCAGCATCTATCTATTTTAATAGATCGGTAAACGAGTTTACATTCCAATCTATGATAGGTTTCTGGTTTGGCAAAATTCCAATTTGGCCAAGCGCGCGGAGATGCATGAAACGATACAGAGCTTATTTTGCAGAGAAAATATCAATGATATAGTATTTAGCTTTATTAAAACAACAGAATAAGTAGGATCAGCGGGGCAATTGCGTAACACACATACAGTAGGAATCGGTTTCATTTTGACAGTTCAACAACATGCATTGCCTCATTTACGTTGTTGAGCAGGCAAATTTTTCGAACATGTGAAGCAATGGATTAGCAATTTGCTTCAAACTCAATCAGATTGTGATTGATAGTGTGTTGCAAGTTGCAATGCAATTAGGGTGCAGTATAGTGTGGTTCAGTGTCGAATGGTTCTACAGCAATTCATTTATATTTAAAAAAAAAAATCATTCATTCATTCACTAACAGCCAATGCACAAACTAAACCGTGTAATATTGCCCAAGTGTTCCATAAATAACGAATATGATAATTATTAACGAAGCATTTATAAATTCATCCCTTAAAAGGGTTAAATTCGACGCTTAAAGTGTTTATGGAAGTTCTTCATTTCTGCATTTGTTTTTCTGAAATGTGGGTGTTACTATAGGTACACCTCTGCCTAACCCTTCGGGGAAACAAGGCGTGGCGTTATGTTTGTTGTGTTGTGTTGTGTAGCGTTGCGTTGCGTTGCGTTGCGTTGTGTTATGCTATGCTATGCTATGCTATGTTACGTTACGTTACGTTACGTTACGTTACGTTACGTTACGTTACGTTATGTTATGTTATGTTATGTTATGTTATGTTATGTTCATTTCTGCCGATGGGAAATCCCATCGGACGCAAGGCTTGTTGATTAATAAAGCTGTATGGTCAGCGGCGTCGGCAGACAAGTCAAAGATATGAAGATATAACAATTTAATTTTACTCTCGTATCGGAATGAACTATTTGTATTTGTTACATAGCTCATTCCGTGATCAAAACATTAGCCAGCCTGCAAGGTGATAGTGGACATGACTGGCTAGGTTACGAACGCAATCACAATACTAAGGCAGCGTTAAAGCTCCCGCAGACAGGCGCGACGCGACTCTATTAGAACAATTTCTATGAAAACTTCGTGGAAATTGTTCTACGAGAATCGCATCGCACCGTCGCTCGCGTCGCGCTTGTCCGCGGGAGCCTTTAACGTAATTCGAGTGGAAAGGCAAGCAGCTGTCACACCTTAGACTTTTCTCTCCTAACCAAAGCTTCTCCTCAATCATCCCAAAAGGGTTGAACGGCACATAACAAAGAGATTGTTATATAAAACACAATATAATCTAGCGGATCGGAGGTTTGTTGTGAGCCTAAAGAGAAACACTCCGCCTTCCCACACCGACTTCTGTTTAAATTGAAAATATGGAATAACTTTGTAAACATCTAAGACGTTTGTACGACGAGCGAGTGGTGTTGATACTTAAACTTTTTGAAAGAACATAAGTAGGTACCCTACTGTAACAATCCGGACGGACTATAACGTTTACGGGGTTGTCGTGTGCTAAATAATAAACTATTGGATTTGTAACTGTGAATTATCGTATTATTTTTACAATAATATCACCGCTTGTCCGGGCCTGGAGGCCACAGAACACTATTACTCCTTAGCGGAGCTGGAGGCCGACTGTCAACTTCCCGCCGTGTTTTCCTAATCTCATTATTCAAATCAATGCTTCTCTTTTTAAACTAAACATCATTTAAACCCACGAAGATTGCATGCTTATGGCACGCCCGGTTAAAACCTCTCGCAACAACCGGTTACAACCTCTATAGTAATGGCAATAAAAAGGAAGAAAATAAGCTAGACTGATAAAGAACTTGAAGTTGAACTTGGTTGGAGTAAGAATGGGGGCCAAATGGTAAGTTCACGACTTAACCGAAAATTGTTAACTATAACAGTTCCCCAACCAGGGACTTGTGGCTAAGAAATAACAGCCGCACGGGTCGGTCGATCAGGTTAAGCTACGCTAGCCGCGGTCGATCCGTGGACGGGTGGCCATCTTTACATACCGAGACCCTTCCGAGCCTTGAAAAAGCGCGTTAAGCCGTTGGTCCCGGCTGTCATTCTTGGATCTTTGACAGTCGTTACGGGTCGTCAGAAGCCCGAAATTCTGACAATCAGTCTTACCAAGGGGTATCGTGTTACCCAGTAAGTGGGTTGTGGAGGTCAGATAGGTAGTCGCTCCACGTAAAATACTAGTATTCAGCTGCATCCGGTCAGACAGGAAGCCGACCCCAGATTGATTGATTGCTTGATATTATTTGGCCGCCGTCTATGGACTTTTTGCAATACCAGAGGCATTGCAGGCGCGTTTTTATCCTAGTGTCAAAGCTAAAATGTATCGTGTGCCTGTTATTATATTGGCATTGGCACCCATACCCTTCAAATCCTAAAAGAAAAACACTCGAGGGCAATTGTCGTTGTACTTCTCCAGAAGAACTGCTTCATAAAAAGCTCTACTACTACCTTAAAATATGGGGCCACTGGATATAGGAAAAGAATAACCTTTCGGCCGATCAAAATCATTCAAGTATCAAGACTCATCGTACATTTCAACAGGAGCCCAATGCGGTGATGCGTGTTAACAAAATTACGGCGGTTGGTTAAGTGAACTATGAAAATAGGATTTCTTTAGCTCACCCCTTCCCCTCCCCCGCACGATTCTACCCCAGGTGGCGGGGTGGGATTAGAAGATTATCAACAATTGATATACCAGACAAGGATATTTCTCTAATTATATTTTTTTGACTAACACTGATTGTATCTGCGCCTAGTTTTTTTTTTTTTTGTTTGTTTTAATGTAGCATATGGTTCAAACTTTCTGTGCAAGAATACTGGTTAAACTATCCAAGATCTACATCGTTGTTAATTAATGCTACCATGTCACAGCTTTTCTACATATGTATAGCCCAGAAAAGAGTCTTTGTTGTTCCTGATTAGTAGCTAACAGAGTTTACAAAACCTTAGGTATTAATTAACACTTTGCGGGACACTAAACGAACGCCCATAGGCGTTATATCAATAAAACTTCTATTCTGTTACGATTATTGTCCTTGAATGCGTTAACACCATATAGTTTATCGCGCGCGGGCTGGCAACGTCGCATTTGTAGAGGTTTTTCCGTCATTATTTATTGGTAGGTATATATGCTATTTTTTAACAGTTATTTTGGTATTTACTCTTAGAAAATAGAAAATAATTGACAATATGTCATTTTCTAAAAGTAAATACCAAACTTACTGTAAAAAATAGCATATATAGCTACTTAAAAATTCCAACGATCTAAGTGTTTGTCAGAGGAAATTGCCCTTTGATCTAAATTTAATTAAATAATCACGAACTTCTACAAATGCGACGTTGCCAGCCCGCGCACGATGATCGCTCTTAACGTAGAGCAACAGTAATCACGACTGTGAACAACAAAAAAGACCTCTAAACCTTTGAAAAAATCTGTTATAATTTCGCCCGAATGAAAATGCAGCGAAGCCATCATTTCTATCTTTATACAGATTCATTCCCATGCTATATATCTAAATAAAATATAAACATTAGATAATAAGCAACTATTTTACTCCAACACAAAACCAAAAAACATTGTTTACAAACCAAACACTATTGTTTGTTCGCAACAATGGGGGCAAGATTAACAAAATCGTTCAGTTTTGTTGCGCAAACGCATCTAATCGCCACAGAGATGCCGCTAAACGCGCCGACACAAAGTGTTGCCGACGTATGTTTTAGCATTATTGCCTGCTATTGATATTGATATCGAAAGCTGCGGCTTTTTCCCGACTACTGTGTAAAATAGAAACATAGAATGAACCTTATCCGATCGACACTTCGCTTGACCAGAGGGCTGGCTCGTTCTTTGCCCAAAGAATTAGGATCGCCATTCAACGTGGCATTGTTGACAGTTTTCTGGGCATGTTTCCGAATGACAGCGATGTGGAAGAGTAGCTACTTTTGTTTTTGTATATTTTTATAGTTAAGTTATTCTTCTGTTAAAATCTAACCTCCTTAAACGTTGTATAGCGTCTGTATAGTTAAAGCTTTGTCTTCTTCTTTCGAAAGTCAAATTACTGACGACTGAAAGAGAGAAATCGGTGTTTCTAGTAAGAAGAATAAGCTATAAGCTACGTTACACTACTGATATCTCTGGGTATTTATCCCGTTTGTAGGTGTCAAGATTTTCATCCAGATACTTTTCTAGTTATAAATACTAAGTCACAAGTTATGCCTCAAGGTAAAATTCATAAGCTGTTGTTTTATCATTCCCAAACGTAATTTTGTTACTATCGAATATCTCCTGTGCTTCGCCTTGCTACGCCTTACCACACCTTACCACACCTTGCCACGCCTTGCTACGACTTGCTACGCCAATGCTACGACATTAAAACGAAGACAGACAAATTAGATTTATATTATATTTATTAAAATGGTTATAAAACGCAAATATTAGCAGAAATATAATTTTTTAACAATAATTACGACAGTTAAAAAACACTGCTTCTAATGTGGGTTTTCGTAGTAACGTGTTTTCTATTTAAATAAACGCCATCTCGTGGGCGGTAGCAAATTCAGGAGGGTTGCTATGTCAAGAGGACCCTCCCGTTTTATCAACATCCCTCCGTGTTTTTGCGAGAAGGGAAGTGCTGTCGAAGTTCGTACACCTAGAGACGAGTATAGATGTCGTTAACAATCATATGTTGCTACTGATAAACGCCTAGTAGCCTGACTTAGCTTATTCCAAGAAGTCATACATTTAATTCTTGTCCAAAGATTGAGTTTAAAAGCTCTCGAATGATCTACTTTTCCGTAAAACCTATCCATTTACACTTCAGGGCAGTTTGCTTTACTTTTTTTAAACTGTTCACGAGATGTGCCAGCCAATGAATTTTTAATGTGAAATCTTGGAATGGATCATTGATCTCATCTGCTTTTCTTATACCTTTTGCAATAAGGGAAAACTTCAGAAAAATCAGTACCTAAAAGTAAAAGAAAAAAGTTTATTCCCTTGTTTTAATCATTTGAGGAAGTGTGGAAACATGCCACAATCAATGAACACATGAGAATACTTAAAAACTCACAAACAAGATAGAACACATTTGCGTCCAATAAAACAGGGACCGATCATTAAGCAGCAATTATAACAAAGGGAGACAAATAAAAATAAAGCGACACACATCGATAAATAGCGACCCTCCTTGGCTTACCGCGGGGCGAACCCCATGGGGAAGTAGTGAGGGGACGCGTTGTAAATGCAACGGTTGTGTATCGATAAAATGTTGTTGAGAAACGATTATGAACGTTATAGAAGTAATTTCTTTTAACTCAAAATTTAATTTTTGTACATTTTTTAACGTCATGCAATACAATAAATAAAGTTTGTCGAATATTGGTAGAGCTTAAGAATCACAAAGTATCACCTGATTCTTAGTTGAGTGCCGTTGCTTACATCTGTAAGCAACTTACAGCTGTAAGCAACAGTTCTATGTTGCAACTACCTACATAATATATGTATCTACTGTCCTTGGTCCGGTTAGCAGAAGGAAACTTGAATACATGAGCAAATAATGTGGAAAACTTTGGTGACATGACATTTATGTTATTAACGTTGGTACTCTAATAATTAATGTAAACTTGCGTAGTCTCGTACAGCAAAAAGTAATTTAAAAAAAAATAGATAATAGAATTTGACCAAGGTTTTGAGACGTTTTCTCTCTGACATCACCACACCCGTAGCTCGTATCAATAAGCCAAGCCATCACACTTTCTCCGGGGAGGCGGCGAACCTCCTTGCCGGATCACCGCCATGGGATCTGGAGGCAAAAGTCCTCGCGCACATCTGGGAGTGGCGCGAGGAGGCAGGACGCCGGGGCGTAACTCCGTTGCCGCGAGAAATCGCGGCACGGCGGACAGAGCTCCGGCAGGATCTCATGGCGGCATGGAGAGTGCGATTGTCGCAACCCAGCGCTGGGCACGCCACAATTGCGGCGATAAGTCCCCTCTTTGAGGAGTGGCTGGAGAGGCGCCACGGCGTCCTCACCTTCCGCCTGACGCAGGTCCTCACCGGACACGGGTGCTTCGGGAGGTACCTGTTCCGGATAAGGCGGGAGGAAACGCCCGGGTGTCACCACTGTGTGGATCGCCCGGAGGACACGGTGGAGCATACGGTGGAGGTCTGCCCGGCTTGGGCGGAGCACCGCCGTGTCCTCGCGGAAGCGATCGGCGGCGGCGATCTCTCGCGTCCGGCCCTGGTCCAGGCCATAGTACGGAGCGAGAGTGCATGGGAAGCCATTACCTCCTTCTGCGAAGCAGTAATGCTCGTGAAGGAGGAGGCGGGACGCGTGAGGGAGAGGCAAGCTTTGCACCCTCACGCCCCTAGTCGTCGCAGGAGACGCCCTGGGCGTCGGGAATTGGCAGCTGATTCCCGGCCACCGTAGGCGCGGGCTTGCGGACGGCAAGCAATGGGTAGCTCGCCGTCCGGTAGGGACCAAGCCCGAGTCGACGGCGCGTCGTGTTCCACGCGCGCCTCAAAGAGATGTCAGCACTATTGACGGGGTCCGCTAGGGCCGATGCCAGCTAGGGTTGCGGGATGTTCGAAAGAGTTACCGTGGCCCCGGCACAGGCAACAGAAGGAACACGGGTGGGTTTTAGTCAGTAAAAGTCTGACACGCCCTCCCGCTCCGCCCAGAGCGGGAGAAGTCATTTGATGATTTCCCATCCACAAAAAAAAAAAAAAAAAACAAAAGCCATCACACTTACACGTATTAGTCCATATCTTGAAAACTCCTGTACGGATTTTGATAAAACTTGCACCGGTCCCTCAGTTGAAGGAAATGTAAGCCAATAAAAAAAATGTCACAATCCGATTAATAGTTTTGGAGAAGTGCGTGGACAAACATACCATACATACACCTATAAAACATTGTATATTTGTTTGGAAGCCCTAGTCATAAATGTCAATATATTGTAGTTCCAATAATATAAACATACATACGTGTCGAATTGATAACCTCCTTTCTTTAAGTCGGTTAAAATGTACATTAGCTAATAATGACACATGGCGTTTTAGGACATTATGTTTTGTAGATCGTCATCTCTGGCAATCATACCTACCTGTGTAAAATTCTCTTTCTCAATGTGTCAGCGCTACTGTGTACTTATGTTTGACCATAGAAAACTAACACCTTATCGACTAGAATGCTGAAGGATGCTGCTGAGAATTGATAATAAGGATAGGATTGTGTTTCCGCTGTTATGAATAGTTCTGGCAAAAATATTTATTTATTAAAACTTTATGCACAAGTAAAAAAATACCGTACAAAGGCGGACTTAATACGCCAGGCATTATCTACCAGTCAACCTTAGGGTGATGTAGAGAGAAAACATGTACTTTCAGTGGTGATGTCGTTACTGTGGTGCTATTCTGTAAAGATCCCACCGTGAAAATTTTGGTGAAGTGAGCGTGATGTGAACTGTCATCCCACCTTACTCTACTAGGGATTGAGCTCACTTCAAACTCACTTCACCTAAGTGCTCACGGTGTGATGTTTACAGAATAGATCGGCTGGCAAACGACAAGACTTTAAAAGAGTAGTATAGGCGTCAGAAGTCTTTTGTAAGTCCCATATTAAAAATAATTTTATTGATTACATCCAATTAATTCAGTAATCTTCGAAATGGCAATAGGAACTTAAGGCCGTTTAGTATGCAGTCATACCAAACGGCCTTCTACTAGAATTGACTATTTTAGATCTAGCACTTTTAGTCAATAAGTACTACTTTGGTCTGCACCAGTTTCCGAACTTATCGACCGCGTCCCATCCCTGTTCGCGTGGGGTCGATTCTGATCCCCGATACAATTACATTCTGTGTGTAGACTCGTTACTGCACAATCTTCTCAACACTCCTCTACTATTCTCTCTAACACACACCCTAAAAAATACTTTATTTTCAAAGTATAAAGTCTAATTTTCAGCAACAAAATCACCCCCTAAACTTTCACCTCTTTCAATAGGAGTTTAAACCTAAATACCTTGCGTAGGAAAGCTTTCACTTTTCAGGAATTATTTTAGATGTCACCCGATTAGTTTTCGACTCAAGAGTTGAGGAAATAAGGGTGGTTTTTGCATGACGTTTTCCAGTTTTTCCGAAGGCGGTAGGCTTAAAACTCTCGAAACCAATTCTCGAGGGTTTAAAGCCTCCAAACAATAGATGGAACAATTCGATATTTAGCCGATTATAAATGTTCGCCGTAATGCTCTTAGGAAGGTGTGATTTTTGTTGCGATCGCATTGAAATACCGTTTTAATTTAGTTGGAGTGGGATTTGGAAATTGTTTTAAAATGTATTGTCTGAGAATTTTTGGGTTCTAAGAATTAATGAACATCTAGTAAGTACACTCCTCGTTTCCTGACGATTTTAATTGATTTAATTTTTTAACTTTCAATTTCTCTGGCTGTTTCCGGGGCTCGTGGCTAAGTACTAACAGCCGTACTGGTCGATCGATCAGGTTAAGCTATGCTTGCCGCGGTCGGTCCGTGGATAGGTGGCCATCTTTACATACTGAGACCCTTCCGTGCCTTGAAAAAGCACGTTAAGCCTTTGGTCCTGGCTGTCATTCTTGGATCTTTGACAGTCGTTACGGGTCGTCAGAAGCCCGAAAGTCTGACAATCAGTCTTACCCGGGGGTATCGTGTTACCCAGTAAGTGGATTGTGGAGGTCAGATAGGCAGTCGCTCCATGTAAAATACTGGTATTCAGCTGCATCTGGTTAGACTGGAAGCCGACCCCAACATAGCTGGGAGAGGGTCAGAGACACTCAATCAATCTCTCTCAATCAGTTTCTCTAGTTGTTTGTAGTAGGTATATAAATGTGAGCGAATTTTGTTTTTTATTGCTTTCTATTAGAAGAACTACATTGTTTTTGTTTAAATACAGTGCAAACGTCTCTTCATATAGACGAGAAATGAAGAGTATTCACCATATTTGAACAGTTCGTGATTTTTAACCCCAACGCAAAAAGAGGGGTGTTATGAATTTAACGTGTCTGTCTGTGGCAGCGTAGCTCCTAAACGAGTGGACCGATTTTGATCCTTTTTTTTTTGTTTGAAATCTGACATGACCGAGATGGTTTGTAGCTATGACTCAAGCAAATCAGTTCAGCCGTTTGAAGATTATCAGCGTTTTTCTAGTTGATGAATGAATGTGAGCATCTTCTACAGGTCTGGTCGAGTCGAAATTTGGTATTCTGTTACTTCAATGATATTAGAAGAACATAGTAACCTTGAACTGATGCTGCAGCATCACCTGGAATTCGCAGGATACCCAACTCCTTCACCAATTTACAGTAGAGGTATCGCGTTTGGGCTCATTGAAATGGTATCAATGAATAAGTTATAGATAAACGGTAATCAGGGTCTGATGATGGAGTAGCAAAAAGAAATGAGGGTATATTAGTAACTAACTTCAGTGTTGGAAAATATGTATATCTGCACAGATTAAGGAGGCACGTAACGATCGTAGCGTGTCTACTAGTAATAAGTACCTATACATATAAAAGCAGAAAATAAAAGTTAAATAGAAAATTAAAAAAAAAAAAACGCCGACAATCACAAAATCCTTCATAAAGTAATAAAATAAAATGTATTGGCTGTTTAAGTTTAGTGTAAGTTGTAGGTTATATTTTGATCCAAGCGTCGTCGCTTCGGGGCACGGCTAATGAAAACGCCAAACAGACGAGGCTTATACCTAGCAATTATGAATGTATGATATTGTATTAAAGCTACTGTTAAGGGGGAAGCGCCAAGGTAGCCCGCGAAATTCAAATTTTCTTACGATTTTTGCAATTTGCACCTCAGTGTCTGGCTTTATGTTAATTAAAGTATGATTCGCGAGCATAACAAATATGTATTTACAGAATTATAATCATTAGAATCAGTAATACGTATCCTTAAGTTGTATAATCCTGAAATGTTAATATTCCATGAAATAGTCACTCAATAGAATTACTTGGTCTTAGAGAGTTGTATTGATGACTTTAATGAATATAATTCTGTAAATACATATTTGTTATGGTCGCGAATAATATTGTAATCAACATAGAACGTAATACCGCCCTGCAAATTGCAAAAAACGTAAGAAAATTTGAATTTCGCGGGCTACCCTGGAGCTTTCACCTTAATTTCATATGTTCATTAGCTGTGCCCCGACGCAACGACGCTTCTATCAAAATATTACCTATTTTATTTTATTGGTTCAATGGAACCAATTAAATAGCACTATCGTTGTGATTCGATTTGATAAACTCCGGTTAACAATACCTCTGAAACCGGGTAAAATCGTCTGTAATAGAGGTTTTGATGACCTACCTTAATCCTAATGACAGTCAGAATTAGGTTAGTGACGCTACCTACAAATTCGAAAATCGAAGCTTGCAGAGGGTTGATATGAACACAAAATGCTTTGCCATCATGTTACGTTGTAATTGTGTGCATAATAATTATAGCGTTTGTGGGCCATTAGAATCTGCCCAAAATTAGGATATATATTGTAAATGGTTTTAGTTTTTCAACGTTTGGTTCTAAAGGGTATGTATCACTACTTCGGCACGTCCCACTAAAGGCTGTGGTAGACAAACGCACTTAGGGTTTCTTTGAAGATTCTTCATGCTGCTATTATGCACCAATATACTTAACTTACTTGAAGTTTTACTCAATATCTGGGTTGTGGAGGTTAGATAGGCAGTCGCTCCATGTAAAATACTGGTATTCAGCTGCATCCGGATAGACTAGAAACTCTAGCATAACTGGGAGAGGGTCAGGCAAATAATGAGACTTTACTTACTTGCGCCGTACTTGTGTTTGATAATATAATACCTTGACAGTACCTTGATATCATAATACCTTATCTATGTAAGAATATCTTTGTTTATTCAATGAAAACAATACCCCATGATAAGTTTAATTTCTTTACCGTGATTGCCTTAAGACGCAAATATATGCCTTGAGTGCTTAGCTTGCATGTTCTGTGCTGAGCTCACGCAACGCGTCGTACGTCCACCCAGTAATAGGACTCGCCCATCAAGGAGCGCTGTCCCAAATTAAACGCATTATTAATTTATTATACATAAAACAAAAGGTAAAAGGTGACCTGATTTCCGTACGTCTTTTTTTCGGGTAACCACTGAAAATCAGCGCTGTGCTGTGGGTCCCTCATAGCACAGCATCATGCTGAGTGGAAGCCTTCTTGTCGCAGTCATGACGTGCAGCTTCCGACTATTTCTGTTTTGAGCTCGTGATTATAATGTGGTTCTATTTTGTTTTATTTTTTCTGTTTATTCTTATCGTTTTGTATGCACGTGTTTCTGTGACAAATAAACCTATTTTTCTTTCTTTCTTTCTTTCTAAAATATTAAAACACGTATACTAAAAGATAAATAGTTTAATTATCTTTAAAGTGGTGAAGGTTTCATAAAAATACGCTTGATAGTTTTGCCTGATTCTCAGTTTTTTATCCGCGTTAGACATAACTGTGCAAATTAATTACATACACATACATAAACTCACGTTTTCTTCCCATGGGGGTGCGCAGAAACCATAGAACACCACCTGCTACGATCCTTACATACTCCGTTTGCCTCGTTCACGTTCATACAAATTAATTAAACTATGTAATATAAACATAGTCTAAAATATTCACATATTAAGTAATTAAGAAAATGCTATAATTTATTATTACATTTTTGCCAAATAATTAACGCTACTCGTTTAGACGTGATCTTCAGTTTAAAATCTTTAAAGGCGGAAAACGTTTCCTTCACAAACACTATTTGTACAGTAGGCCGCACCTCAGTGGTAAAACTGACCTTGAGCTGAAGTTTCAATAGAATAAGAGGCGAGCTTATATTGGTTTGGTCACCTCTGCAGTTCCTTCTAGAGTTCCTATATGAACGCCTGACAAACCAGCAAAACTTTTACTTCTATTGATAGTGTTTCAACTGATACATCGTATTTTGGTCCACGCATACCAAGACCTGTTCCTGTATCATGTCTTTGAATAGCCCTTGCTTGAATCTACAAATTGCGTTATGTCATATCCTCTTACAGGAGTGTTGATCAAGGGATCGCAACCAAGACGCGCGTCACAATTTGTGTGACATTGTAATTGGGTGCATATTGTCGGCTATAAACTATGTCTGTATTTGTTTTAAGTGTTATTTGACCTTATTGACAAGGCAGCGTAATGGAGGACCCTTTGAGGATAAATTGACAGGTCATTTGCATCAAAACATTGTAATTATGGTCTAGTAATAGGTTATGTAGGTACTTCTTCTTTTCGGTCGGTGTACCTGTTGGTAGGATTTTCTACGTTTTCAAATTAGGATTTACACAATTTGGGTAGGTAGGTTAGGTACTTACTTGTGTGCTTTGTCTGTTACTAACATAAAACAAAATATATATGAGCTCCCGACTAAGAGCTCCGTTCGAGTTTAAATAGTGGAAACCAGGTATGTCTAAGCACAATTGAGTTCCACCGAAAACATGAACAAACAAGATGTGAATAACGTTTTATCGAAAAGTAGGTTTGACATAAAAACAAAATGCGATCGCCAATCTTTCCATGAAGCGGTCTTCGAGAAGCTTTTGTTTTACTTTGGACTTCCTTAGACTGTTTGTCCACCGCATCGGGAGCGGGACGTCAGCGAGAAACGAGATTATTCGGCCGTAGTAAATGTTCTGTCGCTACTTCCGCGCTGTCAACTTTTTCTCGTTGACGTCTAGTTCCCGATGCGTTGGACAAACAGTGATAGGGTGATGTACCCAATATTTTACATATTTAAGAGTATCCACGAAGTTTCTTGCCTGATCTTCTCCATAGGAACCTACTACGGTTTGGAATGGGCAACTATCTTCATCTTTCTGACTGACCGACTCTTTGACAATTCAAAAGTGCCTTTCATCATCTGCCTAGCCTTTTCCCAACTATGTTGGGATCGGCTTCCAGTCTAACCGGATGCAGCTGAATACCAATATTTCAAATGGAACGATTGCCTATCAGACCTCCACAACCCAGTTACTGGGTAATACGATATGCCTTGGTAAGACTGGTTGTCAGACTTTCGGGCTTCTGACGACCCGTAACGACTATCAAAGATCCAGGAATGATAGCCGGGTACAACAGCTTAACGTGCTTACCGAGACAGAGGGGCCTTGGTATGTAAAGATGGTCACCCATCCACGAACCAACCACGGCAAGGGTAGCTTAACCTGATCGATAGACACAATTCAAAAGTGTCTTTAATTGGTTTAATTGTAATAAATGCTTTGGGTTAGAATTTGGCAGGTGCAGGTCAGATGGTAGTCGTTGTATTTAGTCTTCTCTTGACCAATCAAAAGGCTCCCAAAAGCCCATTCCAAAATCGATTCTTGGAAAATCCCTGCACTTGCTGACTTGGTGAACGAATTTGAATGGCATTAGACCTAGTATAGCATCCTAGGAACCTAAGCTTATTGTACTGTTCAAATGTATAGATGGAGCAATATTCGCTCCTACGATATATGCTGACTGCCTTTACAAAACGTTGATGACTAAATGTAAGGACTACAGGCATATTTTGGGCACGCTCGTTCCATCGTAGACCTCATCTATCGCTTTCCATCAGGCGTGATAGAGGTCAAGAGCAGGCCCATTCAGCGATTTAAAAAAAAATCTACACTGACGAGTGTAGGAGGTTTAATATTGTATTTTTCATGCACATGCAGAATATTACGCTTGTATTCTAGGAGGAGGTAGACAGAGGTATATTTAGTAAGTACTACAACCACATTTCCCTCCCTCTCGAAGAGAGGAGGCCTGTGTTGGGACACAGGCTGGCACAGTAAGAACATTACCTATAGGCTGTGCTAACCACATTTCACCAGTTTGTTGTAAGTCTCATGAAATTCTACTTATTGCCATTAACGGGGCATACATCTAGCTTCCGAGATGCTATTAAAACATTCTAATTGAAAAACACTTTGCCCGACCTGTAGCTCAAACCCAGTACCTACCCTCTGGCAATCGCGCTTTCGACCAACGAGGCAGTCAGTTTCAAACAAAAAGTGTATTCGTGCAACGTTAACTAAGGGTTGCGCATACGCACGACGCGCGCCGCGATCCGTATGACGCGGTAATTGTGTGTACTCACCCTTAGATCGATGGTAACAGCAGTATTATCTGTTGTTAGGGCGGTATTATGTTGTTTAGAAGTTGTGGAGTTGGAAAATTAGTATTAATTCAAGGAGGTATTTTGTAAAATTATAAGATTTAATTGGTTATTGATTTCTTAAAGTAGGTATGAACTGCGGCTAGTAAGAAATATGAAAGAACAGGAGAGTAGTGGTCACAAACATGGCACATTGCTTTAGAAAGAGTCTGTCATACTGTACTGTATGGGTGACAGCGAAGGCGCTAAAAAAAAACGTTCTATGGATTTAAAACAAGTTCCAAATAAAAAGTTTTTATTTCACTTGGATCGACCTAACTTAATAGGGATTAGTTACTCCACTGTAGATACTATGTACTATACTATACTTAGGTGTAGTGAGCAGACAAGAATGATAACAAAGAACATAAATCAGCTGAAACTTCGAGATGGAAACTCCAATCAGATTTTTGTTAAGAGGGTTGTCACATTTTGTCACCTCTCTCGCTCACACGGGACCAAATTTTTAATAATGTTATATGAAAAGATGCTTTTTTGAACAATGTAATCAATGGGCGACCTACTAAATTATATTAATATACTAGGTAATTATTAAAAACACATTTTTATTGTGGCATTTATTTAAATCATCTCAAAAACAGATCATAATAGGTACTTATTGAGCTAATTTTATTAAAACAATAGAAATGTGTGTTTTTTATAACTACCTATTACATTAATATTATTTAGTAGGTCGCCCATTGAATACATTTTTCAAAAAAGCATCTTTTCATTTAACATTCTTAAAAATTTGGTCAAGTGTGAGCGAGAGAGGTGACAAAAAGAAAAAAAAAATTGAAGCCAGTTTAGCTTATCATTTAGCCAACGCAATCATTTGAATTTCTTATTAGCATAATCAGCCTATAATGTTCCCACTGCTGGGACACAGGCCTCCTCTCTGTGAGAGGGAGTGGGCTGTAATCCACCACGCGGGCCCAGTGCACGCTGGTAGATGTCACATGTCTTCGAATTTTTGATTCTAGGACATATCGCTTTCCTAAATGTTTTCCTTCGCCGTTTTGAGAGCAGTGGTGATGAAATAATTTGCACAACGTAAAGTGCCTGCCTGGGCTCGAACTCACGACCTACAACTCCGTAAGTTGGGGTCGATACCACTGGGCCACCACCACTGAATTTCTTATTATAAAATAAGAAAGAAAAATAGGTTTATGTATTTGTCACAGAAGCGTGCATACAAAAAAGGTAAGTTAACCCAAATAAAAAAAACAGATCAATTAAATCATTGAAGTATATCTACTTACCATCTTTCAATATCATAATCATCAGTATGAAAGTTGTCCTTTTTTGTTAGGCCTCTGTATTCACTAAAATACAGACATTCAATGGAATTCCTCGTATTTTTCTGTGGGTAAATTGGGTATCAATAATTCAATACATGTGTATTAATTAATATTCATTAATCTATTGATGTTTGTGTCGCAATTTCAGTAGTATTTTGTGTTTATTTCTGTACTAGTATAATTTTCCTCGAATATTGTTATAAGTATTATTAAAAGCAACAAATAAATTCTGTCTGATGGACGTTTTTATCTAGTATGATTATTTTTTGTCCATCTGAGTTATTTCACAAACACTACCTAATTAGATCAAGATATTTTTCATTTGGTAGGAAGAAGTAATTTAAAAAATACCAAATCTTTGACACTAAATATTATTTAACTACCTACAGTAGCTTTTTTTTTAAATTGGTTTTAAATTTACAAAACATAAATTTTAAAACGTTTTGATCTAAAACAAGTGTTGCAAACAAAATCTCACAATTCACACTGGCACTTTATAATCATCTAAAACCATCCACATTAATAGATAAAAGAAAAGTTCCTCCACACGGCCGCAAATATTCGATTTTCGAACGCGGTGCGTCGGGAAATTGCCGTCGGGAGGTTGCCGTCGGCCGCCGCGTATCTCTCCCCTCCACCAATCGCGGTGTAGAACCCGCCCCACGACGAATGAGACGGGCAGATGCGGAAAAGCCGCACGGAAGACAAGGACAAAACACGTGCGTGTGTTTATACCGCGGCGGGGGAAATATGATGCATCGTGTTGTTTTAGTATCGGTTACTGTTCGATTTATTTATATATTTCGTTTTTTGCAAGAGGTAAGGAGTGGATTAACTTGAAATTATGTATTCGACGAATAACATGCCTACGGACTTATACACAACATTGGTCATAATTTTTAATGTGCTGGTTTGCAACATTCTTTATTTGGACTTGTTCAAAATACTAAGTTTCAAATACGAAAATGTGCTTTTAGAAAAAGAAAAATTACCTATTAAATGTTATGAATAGATGGCACAATATGGCTTACAATAACTTTGAAAATACCTACTGAGTGTTTCATAGTGTGAGTTAGAAAATGTATTTCTCTGTGTGCGTTTTCCACAGAAGGGGAAAGCGCGCCATACGCACATTTATAACGTCGTATTTTGAAAATGGAATGCCCTTTTAACTTTTCCAATACGCAGATGGTGTTTTATATAAAAAATATTTTACTTACCAAAGAGTTTGAATGCTTTTATTTTAAAAGGAATATTTCAAAGTTTGTGTATTACTGTATGTTTTCAGTAAGTGTTGTTAGTAAATATTTATTTGTTTATTAAATTTGCCACTTTGTTTTTAACATTTATTTATGTATTTTACATAAATAAATGTTAAAAACAAAGTGGCAAATTTAAACTATTATATAAGAAAACCACCCAGTATATGAAAAAAAAACATGTATCAATAAGAATCTTGAATTATTTTAATTCAAGATTCTTATTGATACATGTTTTTTTTTCATATACAGGGTGGATTTCTTATATAATAGTTATCTATCTATACTTGTATCACTAACCAAAAATTAATTTTTCAACCTATTTCAAGTAGCTAAATACTTACACGAAAACTTCTAAAAAGACTCAAACCGTGTGAAACCACTCATCCAAAATACATAAAGAAAAAACCGTTAAATGTATATTCATAAATAGTTCAGTCCATTTTAATTATATTCCCCTCGTAATTATCACAGATGCAACGTGGGTATGAATTCAGAACCTCATTTTCGGCCTCCTTCGAGGGTACATATCATTAAGTTGAATACTAAATACTATTGTTTTTCGGCTATGTATCCCTGGTACATTAGGGGCTGTTGTTGATACATTTATTATGTTCATAAACCCGGAATAAGATCGGTCTTTGTTTGGTGATTTATTCCATTCTGATGGCTAGTAATAACAGAGAAAGATTCAAGACAACTGGGTTGTGGAGGTCAGATAGGCAGTTGCTCCATGTTTAAAACTGGTATTCAGCTGCATCCGATTATACTAGATGACTGGACAGATGACGATGATGGCAAACAAGAAATCTTAGCAGTTTTGTCCCTTGCATAGTGTTGAAAGCATCAATAGTTTTCTTGTAGAACTTTATCTGATCAGTATTGTTAGGATAATATTGATAAAAATGGTGACCTTGTGAAGACCGCAGGAATCCGCTGGATGCGAGAAGCTCTAAACTGGTCGAACTAGCGTTGCTTGGGGTAAACGTCTTTCGGCTAAAACGATGATGATGATTGATAAAAATTCGTGATTGTTATAAAACCTGATCGCAAATATACCCACAGAGAAGGTCGTAGAATATAAATAGATTTAGCTATCCATACTGTAGGTATTGAGGCCCATTCAGGGGTTCAACCACCACCTCTTAAAGCAGTATTATTTTAATGTTACTTCAGTGTGAGAAAGAGATGGAGCTAAACAGGACGTCTAGCTCCATCTCTTTCCCACACTCAAGCTCCTGGACTCTCTTTAAGGGTCAACAATAGCCTTATTTCCCAGGTGTAGGTGGGTTGGATTGGAAAAAAAAACAACACTAATTATTGCTCCATTTTTTTGGAACGAAGTTCTCTAACGCGTCTTGCGGTAGGAGTTGACTGGTATAAATCGTCACGTAAGGAAAAAGCGTTATGCTCCCTCCATGCGAAGTTCTCTCTTGTGAAAGTGTGAAGACTTATACTAGATGGCTCTGTATTGTAAACGCGTCTGTGGGTTGGTACAAAGTCTAAGCTAAAAGAAACTTCGAAAAAAAAGTTAGTTTCAAGGTCTCGAGTTTCAAGTATCAAAAGTTTTTTGTTTTAAATCATATGTGAGTTATATTGTATCATTATTAGAACAACGTTCCTTAACGCGGCTTGCGGTAGGAGTTGACTGGTAGAAATCGTCACGTAAGGAAGAAGAGTTATGCCCCCTCCATGCGACTTTCTCTCTCTCTGTCTCTTTCTATTATATACGAGTATGTGTGTGTGCGATAGCATAGGGAACTTCATTCCTGACGGGGGTCCCCCGATCGCACACGTTTTTATTTTTGTCAGTCCTGATTGAGCTACTTATATTTAATCTATGAATGTATTCAGCATTTTGAAGCTCACAACTAGACTTGCATCGCTCCAAAAACATGAAGTTACTTATTGGCTACGCTCATCACGCTAGAGAAGTAATTTGGCCCAAGGTAACGTAGTACCTAATTATTATCGCAGATTTCTGTTCATTAATGCATTCAATTATAGTCGTGACGGCTTCAGGCTTAGTGGTTAGGCCTGGCCTCTCATGCATGAGGTTGTGGGTTCAAATCCGGGCAAGGTCCAATGTGACTTTTTCAATTCATTATGGACTTTCTGAATTTATCTTGAACATTGCTGGCATCGGTGAAGAAAAACATCGTGAGGAAACCTGGGTTGAAGTTAATATAAGTCTGAAATCGCCACCACGTCTTGAGCAAGCGTCGTGATCAATGCTCGTGCCTTCTCTGTATGAGAAGAGGCCTTTGCCCTGAGTGGGACTATTGTCCCACTCAGTTTATAGATTCTAAACTATTTTTTAGTTCTGTATTTTTAGAATAGATTTTTAATGCATTATAATACCAGCCTACAATAGTAGGCTGGCATTAAAAATCTATTCTAAAAATACAGAACTAAAAAATACTTAAAAATCTATAAACTGATACCAATAGATATGAAAACACAATAACCCTTTTGTTCGCCTGCCGCGAAAGCGACATAAGTAAGGAACCGCAAAAAAACCGCGGTGGTTTGCGGAAGACACCGCGCGTCAAATTGACTGCATCCCCGTCTAATCTGTAACCTATCGCTGAAAAGGATTCTCGTCCTTTTTTTAATATGATTATGTGGTACTATTTATAGGAGGTGGCGTTTTTTGGCTGGTATAAAATCTGTAGATAACCTATAGGACGTTTTACTTATAAATTCGTCAATTGTTTCCGAATAGCCAGTTTGTGTGTTATCGATCTTTAAAAATGCTGTGTGTTTCATGAATGAAAATGGTTTTACCTGTTATAATAATATTTGTTTAAAACTCTAATAGTGTAGCTTCTAATTTCTTGAACTGTTTTGATCCCTTTTGATCATAATCATGATTTTAGCGGTTTCCTAAGTGTATAAGCCAGTATAGGTCTCATTTTCCATCTATCCATTAAGTATTTATGCATTTTTTTGCTTTTATATCCGCCATTTTTACACCCAACGCGCCTGACGCCGCAATAAACGTGGCCAACTACTGGGCCCATAAGTAACATGGATGTCCCGTCGAAACGTAGCGAAGAAGACCCACCATTATCATTCAATCCGCTACCTCTCCTCCCTTAGGGCTGCCACCAAATCTATCGGCATGCACAAAGCATTCGTTACTTAAGCCGTGCACGGGATGTTGTGAGTCGCCACTGATGCGTGTAAGGTGCAGCAGCTGCGAACGACGAGCCAGCCCTAGTCTGATGTACTGATTTATGAGTTTTTGCCAATTGCAGGTCATTTGGGATTGGAGATATTAGTTTTAGGGGCTTGTTTGGGTAAACAAGGATAGTAAGCGTTTTTTCGGATCATTTGGAACTGTTGTTCGCGATGCTGTAAGAGATTTATGAATGTGAGTGGTATCTCAAAAGCATTTCGCTGAAAGTATTGATAAAACTTCTCGATAACAGACCCTAATTCGTTGTTTGTGTTATGAGTAACATAACATTAAAGTCATTGAACGCGCTTGAAAATCTATCGTCGTTATTTTGCACAATGGCTCGATTGCTCGCCTCACAAACGCAATGTTACAAAACGCGCCCGAAGAACAATCCCTTACAAATGCGAAACTACAAAATAAGTCTATCGATGCGTAAATTAAGGATCCAACTCTATTCATCCAAGGTATGAGTGCAAATAAAAAAAAATGTAAAGAAAATACTTTAGCCCCGCGTATCTAGATGTCCCGCTGTGGTACCCCACATTGTTCTTAGACAAACACTTTCTTTTTACGAGAAAAAGTTCCTTTATTTATTTTTTAGTAAATCGGCCGCGACTTCTATTGTCCGAGTACAACGATTTTAATGGTTGAATTAATATGTGTTGAACAAAATTTTAAATTAAGCCCCCAACTGGAGCATTGTATCGAAGATTTGGCAAACAAACTAACCTAAAAAGGTACATATATTAGGTTGCACAACAAGACCATCTCTGACGTTAGCCGTGTGGGTTATAAAAAATGACGGCTTAATCAGTAACCAGCCGTGTCGAATACCGTGACATGGTATCGCGAAATCTCACAATAAGTATGAGCAGGCGTGAAATTAGGCTGATATGAATTAGGGCTAAGTCATTCTTGTGCTGAGCGGCGTGACGATTGCCGCGTGGCCGCCATTGTTGGGAGGCGGCGGCGGCGTGCGAAACCGTTTTGTTGATTTTGCGAGGTATCACGTTCTACTTTATGACTGTCAATTAATTGCGTGTGACTGTACTTGCGTCATGTTTTTGTTTTGCTGGGACATTGCTCGTTGCTAGGGAACTAATTTTAGATAGATTTAAGGCTGATTTCACCAATGAAAGTGAACGCGATCAGCACATCTAAACTGCGTTCAAGAGCTGTCAGTGTCATTATTGCATAGAAAATAATGACACTGACAGCCTTTAAACGTGGTTTATGTGCTGATCGCGTTCAGTTTCATTGGTGAAATCCGCCCAGGCGTGAATGAGACTTGCAAGACTATGGTAATGACATTCATTTGTCTGTAGAGTTCAATGTTCTGGGGAATCTAGGTTTGGTTTGAAATAAATAAGCTCAGCTCAACCCACGTCAATCCGTTCTCAGGAACCACGTATATTTTTGGAAATAGGTTTATAGAATGTTCCTAGTTGTTTTATAGTAAGAGTTGGCTTTGCCAAGCCTGTGGATGTCAATGTCGGTGTTGGATTCAATTTGAGGTGGAGAGAGGGGGGAAAGTGTGTTCGGGATGCTGACTACTAATAATTATTATGCTGTATATTGCAGGATTTTCCTATCTTTGAATCATTCACATACATACATGCTCCGCGCAAGTTTTCTCTACAAAGAGCGACTGTTTAGTTTAAAGTGTTGGGTAGTGTGGGTGTATCAGTAAGTTCCTATTGTTTTCAACCTATTTCAGTTTATATGAAACAATTACATTACATATGGCCCATGGTTGGTATCATTGGTAGAACAGTACTACGGTTTGTTAACGTTAGGTACATATAATCATCTGCCTAGCCTTTTCCCAACTACATATTGGGGTCGGGTTCCAGTCTAACCGGATGCAGCTGAATACCAGTATTTTACATGAAGCGACTGCCTATCTGACCTCCACAACTCAGTTACTGCGTATTATGATACCCCTTTGGTAAGACTAGTTGTCAGACTTTCGGGCTTCTGATAACCCGTAACGACTGTCAAAGATCCAAGAATAACAGCCGGAACCAATGGCTTAACGTGCTTTCCGAGGCACGGAGGGGTCTTGGTACTTATGAAAAGATGGTCACCCATCCACGGTACAACGGCTTAACCTGAACGATCGACCCGTACGGCTGTTATAACTTAGCCACGAACCCCTCTTTCAACGTTACATAACATGTTTAAAATATTCCTATCAGGTTGTGGTCGTCTGACTAGGTATGTGGGTCAGGTGAGATTTTTTTTTTTTTTTTCATTTCTAGAAATATGGTCTCTTTTATGAGTAAGGACAGTGTAGCGTATCAGCTAAATGTAACCCTAAACTTTATATCCTGGCTTCTAAAATCCAAACCCGAAAACAATGAAACATGACATTACTTTTTAGTGCAAGCTCTGTTTGAAACTAGGTTTTCTTTTAGTACCCCTTTGAGCTTAGCCAGCGGACTTTTTACACCCCCCATTATAGTAGGTCGTGAACATAAACCTGTGGGTGCTGGCAGGAGGGTAGTAAAATATTTTATCGCACTTTACGATCGTAACGCTTCAGTTACAGTGGGTACGTGGGATGCTTAGCAGGTTTAGGTCGTCAAGAAGTTTGGGCTTCGTCTGTGGTCAATATTATCCCGATTTTGTAGAGCCACAACTCATACAAGTTTACTGTAACTGAAAATTTACCATAGCCTTTATTTTTCTTTTACAGGCTTAGGATATTAGACACCCACAACTACAATAACAAGAAAGATTCTCCAAAAAAAAAAACTGAAAAATCACTAGAAAACAAACTGCATCCATTTTACTCCAAAATTAATTTTGGCTCATTTTTCCACATTCCACACTTAACGCTGAGGCACCATTTAAATATTATTACAACTATATACTAGAACAATAAACGGGAAAAGTTAAGGACGGTGTTACACAGCATGCTCGAAGCGACTGCCGTAGCCGCGTAAATGTGGGCGTTGGTAGGGACACGAGCGTTTGTCTGTGTGCGGGTTCGTGTGTGTGTGCGTCACCCACCCTAGGGTGAGCGCGAACAAGTCGGCACAACTCGTCCCCTCTAGGCCCCGCCCCCAGTCATGCTCACACGGCTGACTTGGAATCAGATGGCTTGGCCAGTCGCAAGCGAGCCGTGACATCGTGAACGGTTCGCAGCCTCCGAGCGTGCTCTCACTCAATACTTAGGGTATTCGATGATTACGCGCTACACTGACCATCGGGTGCGTTTAGAAACTTGTCAAATTAAAGAATACCAGTTATAAGATCACGCGTCGCCGCATCCGAATCAAGGACTGTGTAGTTTTTTTTAGTTTTTAGTGAATTTGTGTTGCGGACTTTTGAGTGAGTTCTTTGATGCTACTGTGACGCTGATTCCGTCTTTAGGTAGGTGTTCATGTAATATTAAGACTAGGCCGATAGTTGGTACACCTGAAATCTGAATTTTCCAACAACTTACCTGCGCCAACATAGTGGTTTCTGTCGGTGACCACTTTTAGATATAAGTTGCGTGTTTCAAGGATGCTTTACCGCACTGAAACCGGAACATCCTGAAAAAAACAACAAAGTGACTTATTCCCTTGTCTGTGATGGATGCATATTGCTTAAACTTCCAAAATATTTTAGATGTATTTTTGATCAAGTTGCAAATTAATTTGCAATAGGAATGTTCTGACTGCCCAACAGAATATAGGACCAGTAGGCTTATTTATGAGTATGTACATATGACTCCATATTTTCTTGCTAAGATAAACAGTAGTTTTAAAATTCTATTTAAGCTTTTTATTTTTCACAAACATAAATAATAGACTAATGCGTAAAAAAGATCTAAGTATAAGTTATTTATTATCCGGAAAAAACAAGGAACTTTATTTAATGAAAGGAAAGGTTTATTTACCAATTTTCAATAATTTTTCGACTTATTTCATGGTAAAAAACATTTTTATTACCACAAACAATCAGAACAGGAACAAAATCGTGTTAAAATGATATTAATTCCAATTATAAAATTCATAATATTATTGAATGTTAATTTCTAAAGATAAAATCATGCTAACCTTAATCTTCTACAATGTTTTTTATAACCAAAGATAAAATTAACCTACCTGTGTCCCATATACCCAGCTTCCCCATAAATGTAACTTGATATTTTTGTTTGGCCTATCTCACCGACTTTTTCTAAAGTAATCGAATCATTTGATTCAAACTGCATTGTTGGGTATAATTTGTAATAGTAAACATTTGGTCTTATTGTTCGTTTTTGCAGTAACATAATACTTTTTGGCCTAGTTTTTGTAAAAATATAATAATTAGTCTATTTAATAGTCTTGTCAATATTGTCTGTAAAAATTTGTACCTATAAAAGTAGGTACCTAGGTGTCCGGTAAAAAATATTGTCAAAAAGGCCACAAATTGGAAAATTCCATGAAGAAAATTGTATCCTGTGAAAATATTTCAATAAATATTTATGAACATCGAAAATATTTAAAGCATCAGCTATCAGATGATGCATCTCTTCAATATTTAAATTAAATTCAATTATTTTTCCATTTTTTCCACACAAATTATCAGAAAAAAAAAAATCGTTAACGTTTCTTTATTATTTCAATTATGTAAGTACCTGTTTGCCTGGAAACTTTTTAAAACATTATTTCCTAATATTAAAACGTCACAAAAAACACATTAACCTTTTTCAGTAAACAAAGCTTTCGAAAAAGCAAACAGACAAACAAATTCGAGAACGTCTTTGAAGTTGCCGAGTTCAAAATATTCGAATAGGTTCTATTGTGAATGTAGTCCGAATTGATAATTTCGTTAAATACAGATGCTTCCCAGTATTGTGAGCCCGAATAATTTTTGCGGTAACCGATACTTGAAGTACAATGGGTGACATTGACGTGGGACCGGTTAATTTTGCTAAAGATATTCCTCATAGATATTGTAAGATAGTTCAAGCTTGTGCTAGTAGGGCGACGAGAAACTTGTATTAGATATGGCGTGGCATTCTGGGTATCCAGAAAAATTTATGGAATGAGTAATCATTTTTTTAATGGCCTCCATTGATTATTTCTGCAATTTAATAATACTAGCACATAAAACTTTTATAAATAAAAAGTTATAAGTAAATTAGAGATTTTTAGAATGTATAGATGTGACATAAAAAGAAGTTATATTTGACCGAAGTCATAAACTCCATTTACGATCACATTAAAAAAGTGCCGACATACACATACGGCTTGACGATAATAACAGAAAAATCAATAAATCGAAACTTGTAAATCAATTCAAGCGTGCTAACAAAGTAAGTATTGCAAAAGTAGCGCTATTCAAATGTTACATCGACTATTATTTATACTTGAAAAGCCATCGGGCTGGAGTGTTGACATCCCTATTATGTAACAACTCCCAGGGGTGCCTCGCAGCACTTTGACAATTTTTTTCCGTGTATTAATGACATATTTTTGACAAAGAGAGACATAACCATTGATAGTTTGGCAAAGAATTCTCACATGCTGTCATTACACGGTGCTAAATGCAATTTTGCTACTCTTGTTAATATATACCTTTGACATCTTAAGTTCAGTAATCGATACAAGGGTTTTTTTGACTTTGAAATTCGTTACAAGATCGACGTAAAACCTTCACATCGGTAGTTTTTCGAATTTTTCATGTAACAACTTTAAAATATCCGCAGATTATTAAAAATTGCGTAGGTATTTTTTTTTTAAATAAAGGATGTCATTGTAGAAAAAACACCACAAGTTCCAAACGACATTAATATTAATATACCTAAGCCTAAATGTTTAATAATCTCTTTAATAAAGCCGACTCCCAGTGTTACGATTCATATTTCTTATTAGCTAAAAAAATTAAAATAAACATAATCTGTGATGGGTTCAAAATAACACCTTCTCGTTCTCAATAGCATCACCCTTCCCATGATGAGGCTTAATAAGGATTAAGATAGAGCCTTTTTTAAAGGTAAAATGCTTTTGATGTATCTCCCTCATATCTTTTATTTGTTTTAAGACCGACATAATGTCCGTTTGAATTCGTCGATGACATTTTAAAAAGAGATTCATTAATTAAATGGTTATGTTTTTCAACGGTCACCTTTGCACAGAATGTGCAGGTAAATTGGCTTTGTAATTTATTGATGTAAAGCCGGTTTTCGCTTACAATTTATATTAACCTAAGTACACTGTATAATATATTATATTGTGTTGAAACTAACTATAAAAGTGTTAAAACTTGGTTAAAAAAACATGGATGTGGTAGGGTACGCAGAAATTATGCCATTATTTGTGAGCGAAAAAAAAATTGTTTTTCTATCTTTTGCGCTAAAAAGTAGCTATTTTAGCGAGATAAACATTTACAAGATTAACTACAACTTAGGATTAAATGGCAAATGTTAATTTACTGTTTTATCTCAGAGAAACAAATTCTCTGTGACTGTGAAACTCAATAACTTCAGTAAACTTAAAGCTAGTAGTAACACGATGCACTTATTTATTTTTAACTAGCGGACTGCCCCTGTTTCGCACGGATTTTACGTAAATATTATAAGTAAATCTTCTCCCATCACACATATAAAAGCTATGCTTGTACAGTCCCTAATCTTTCCCATAATTGACTATGGTGATGTGTGTTGCTATGACCTGAATGCAGATCTCCTCAATAAACTTAACCGCCTTCTCAATAATTGCATTCGATTCGTTTTCAATCTTCGTAAGTATGACCATGTATCTGAGCACCGATTGCGTTTAAAATGGTTACCCATTCGTCAGCGCAGAGAGGTGAGGGCTCTGTCTATGTTATTTTCTATTCTTGACAAACCCACTTCTCCTTCTTAGCTGACTTCCCATATTCAGTATTTATGCTCTGCCCACAGTAAAAATCTTCGTTCCACTAACAATCGTCTTCTACGATGTCTTTCTCACCGCTCTGGTTTCATTCACCCTTCTTTCTTTGTCCAGGCAGTCTTTCTATGGAATTCGCTCCCTCTGAACATCAGGACGGTAACAAATCGGTTGTCATTTAAAGTCAAGGCACGTGAGCATATACGTAAGAAGTTGGCAGAAACATCCCAGCGCTGATTTGGTGGATTCGTTTTCTCCTCTTTTGATCGTTATTTCTCCTGACGAAGTTTATTCCGTTTATAAGTATGTATGTATATATCTATGTATTTATTCTTGTATTTTATAGTTATTTTCGTGTTATCTATCCCTTATGTTGCACCTGCCATGTTTTCTCTCTGCATTACCCTAAGGTTGACTGGTAGAAAATGCCTCAGGCATTAAGTCCGCCTTTGTACGGTATTCTTTTTACTTGTGTATAAAGTTTTAATAAATAAATAAATAAATAAGTTTAATATTAATTTATTATACCCATAAACCTTCCGGAATAAATTCTCTAAATGATGGTGAAAACCGCATCAAAATCCGTTGCGTAGAACAACGCGGTCACACAGACAGACACGAAAAGCGACTTTAATTTATAATATGTATACATAGATGACGTATCATACCAAAACTCTGAATATCTCC
The DNA here is from genome assembly GCA_947568875.1 of Fissipunctia ypsillon. Classification (NCBI taxonomy): domain Eukaryota; kingdom Metazoa; phylum Arthropoda; class Insecta; order Lepidoptera; family Noctuidae; genus Fissipunctia; species Fissipunctia ypsillon. The sequence continues at coordinate 11,886,693 of OX387650.1, forward strand.
CAGTGGCGAGGCTTGACATTTCGTAGGAGGGAAGCCGAAGAAGAAATTGTTCAGTTACAAATAGTCATAAAAATACGATTATCACGTTGTGGCGCCGGCTTATTTAGAACATTTTGTGTTGTTGTTGGAATATATATTATTTGGCAATCGTAGACATTACTGAATGTGCTACTTTTCTATGGTGGTAGGTGAAGTTACTCATCCGATCCTCTAAAGGGAAGCCGGTAGGAATGGAGTTGTTAGTGCGCTTCGCCTCTGATACCTCCACCATCAAACGTAACTTACACTCATCAAGAGTATATTATAAAAATTAGCTCACAAATCACTTTCAAATGCCTCACAGAAATCTTTACACCTGATATTTTTGTACTTTTTCTTTTTTTCTACCAAGCGTGCTTTTTTTACCCACCGTGTAGGTGAGGAGGCCTTATTCTGTACGTCACAATGGTACGATTGATTTATCGTGCCGACGTTACGTGGTAACCTACTGTTGTGTGCGGTTGTCGAATCAGGCGCTAGGACAGTTAGCAGACAAATTGATGTGGTGGATTTTTTAAATGCCATGGATTAAGCTAGTGTAAAAATAGAGAGAAATTAAAACTATGTATTTGACGCTGACAAAGTGTAATAAAAAAAAATTGAGAACCTGAAATTATCGTATCAAGTGTTTTACTCACGGTTTTACTTCCATCCAATGGGGAAGACAACTGTCAAAATGGCGCTGTCGTAGCTAGTTCCCAAAACAAGCTACTAATGCAAGGCGTGAGGCGGTTTTTATTTATTTTTTCGAAAATGATTCACTGTTGAATTCTTAAATCCTCGGAAATTGGAGTCCACCATTTTCCGAAAGACTTTAAGCTTAGCAGAATGTGGTTTTAAGCTATTGGTAGGGAATTATTTGAATTAAACAGTTTTCGAGGTTATTTTGGTAACACTTTGAAGAAAAGTTATTACGAGGAATTAAAGAATATTTAATTCTGACTCTTTCCGTGTCGAATAAATATTGATATAAACTATGGAAATCACCGAAAATAACGAGATAGTGGAATAAAACCAAAGTCATGAATGAACACGAAATGTGATGAATGAACGAAATGTCAAGTTTATTGTAGGAAGTAGGGACCTAGCTATGGTCACGCTATCTACAGTTAGTTTCAACCGACCTTCCCCACTATCGCATTGTACGTAAAGTGTTCAAAACCGATGATACCAAATGAACTTTGCAAGAACAATACTTAACACCCAATCGATCATCCGCATAAAACAACAGACGTCAAATTAAAAACCGCTCACTTAGCGATCAATACTTAATGAAAACAACAGTCCAGACACCTAATAATAATCCTGAAAATATATTAAGCTTAAAATAAACTATATAGCTTTAATTCATTTCCATACCGTTGCTGTCTGTACATGTCAGTTAGAAATCAATGTAACAAATCGGCGGGAATGCTTTGCTGACCGTACTAACGGCCGCAATGCACCGAGAGATTGTAATTTATTTATATTCTGAGAGAACTGTATAGACTCGAAGGCACCTTTCGGCGGTATTCGGTAGCCTATGATATAAAGGCATAGTAATTTTAAAACAGACTCTTTTAGTGTTCAAAAGATTTATCTAGTACGATAATGTTACTTGTGTTTGTTTGATCTGTTTTTCTCAAACAAAAAGAAAAATTATGTCCACATGTTTTAATGACTTACCACGCAGTGCAGCGAAATGAAATGTCATTCCAGAATTTTTATAATTTAACATGTCAAGATCCACAATATCACAGACTGTAATTACAAGCCTTAGCTTCGTCATTTGAAAAAAAAAACAACAAAACAAAAACAGAAAAAAAAAAAATCCGCGATGCGAGTACGATGACACTCGAAAACTCAAAGAACGCATTAAGCATTGCGTTCGTTTACTCTAAAAACTTTGCAGAGCCACATCACTGTTAATTATGTACGTATACAGAATGGCTGTTTTATTTTAAAAACGTAGTGAAAAGGAAGAGGCCTGGCTTTGACGTTGCAACTTAAGCCAGTAAGAGCACTCTGCGAAATGGTATATGTTTTGTATGTGGATTTTTGTTAGGATCGACGCACGTGCGTCTATAAGTGGCGGCGGCTTTGATTCATCACTAGTTGTTTTTTTTTTCGTTTCAATTGCTTTGAAAAGGAAATGTCATTTGTCAATCTAACATTATGGTGAAGAAGTCAAGTTTTTCTTTGATTTTTATTTTTATGGGTCCTATTTTTTGGAGCGTCAACTGTTGAACTTAGCATCTACATTTTCCAGTTCGCAATCCAAAAGCTAATAAAAGAACACGTTAGAATAGAATACTCTTTATTATGTACATCATAAATATTACAGATATAAAAGACAAAACATTAATAAAATTATACAATGATAATAATACAACACGCACATGATAATACATTTCCAGTGAGCGTTTCATACAAACTTTCAAGTCTTTATTTTTCGAAATGAATGATAAAACTTCCTACGCATAAGCAGGATACTTAGGTCTAAAAAGTTAGTTAAGAAAATTTTCGAAAAGTAGTGTTACAGCTAAATTCGATCGATTTTAAATTTTCCATAATGACAGAGAATTCCAATTATCTTTTTTTAAATAAGACATTTCGAAACTATTCTTAACTAACTTTTTAGACCTATATATTCTGCTTATGCGTATGAAGTTTAATTAAAATCGGTTTATTCATTTCGAAAAACAAGGACTTGAAAGTTTGAAATGCCGTACGACGTAAACGCTCTTAACCAACAAAAAAAGAAAACCGTTTGCTTTCCCATCCCTCACAAATAGTAATTCCAGAAAAAAGTGTATACACACGATTATAAATGTATTCGTTTGAGTAAAGAGTGAGGCATTAGCCGTACCTACCTGCGAGAAACGTGGCTGAATCAAAGCGGGTCTAATGAGGCGCAGCCCAGACATCGGATCCTTAGGAGTATGGGATACGTTAGTGCTGCATTTAAATCGGGTGTTTCGATTTTTTTTTCGCAAATTCTTGGGTTAGGTATGTTGCGTTTGAAGATAAGAAAAAAGTGAGTGAATAACACCAATTTATTACAAAAATAATTGATTTATTAGGTAATTTATGCGACGTGAGCTTTCAAGACATCGCTCTTCGCCCCTGTAAATTTCATTGCATCAAAGTTTTTCTTAATATTTTTTCTGTAATTTTAATTATTGTAGCAGAACTGGGTCTTATTTTTAGAGTTCCGTATCTCAAAAAGAAAAAACTGAACCCTTATAGATTCACTTCGTTGTCCGTCTGTCTGTCAGTCAGTTAATACCCTTTTTCTCAGGAACGCGTGGAGGTATCAAGTTGAAATTAATATCTAAACGTCTATGGCCCCTTGGAGCTCTAAACAAATCAGCTTCTAAATCAACGCAATTAAAACATACGGCCATTTATGCGACATATTTTGATACATGCGAATAAATCAAAACCTATAGGGTACTTCCCGTTGACCTAGACTCATGAAAGACAAGAAGCAAGGTCTCACAGCACAAGTAAAGCAGAAACTCCGAAAATCGATAATTTGTAGTTTTATCACACACAAAAAAAAAATTGCGCGATTATAAACTTAAATTTGTGAGAGAATGGAGAATTGACCGTTACGTATATCAATGTATGGGAGCACAAGTTTTTCAACTAAAATATTAAGTTTGTTTTTGAGATAAATTCTTTTTAACTTCGGAACCCTTTATTGTGCGTGGTCCGACACGCACTTGGCCGGTTTTTTTATTTTTATTGAATAGCGATATTAAATGCAATACAAATTAAATAATCACAGTAAGAATTAGGCCCAAAAATCATTAAGTAACGTAAATAATACCACTGATTCTCCTAAACAACCTGAGTGCAAACCGGAACTAAAAACACAGCATTAAACTCTATAAACTCCAGTAGCACAATTACCATAAAAGCAAATTCCTATTACTGTTCGCCACAGCAGAATAACAGAGAACTTATCGACATGCCAACATTATCTGTGGGGCGAGCTAAGCTAGAATTTAAAATCGTTGCCGACGACTTTATCCCCGTTTAGAGTGCTTTGCATGCAGTCTCCGGACCCCTTTGACGAAACCAGACGGCCACTTACAACGAAAAACTGTGTTTTTTTTAACATTCCCCGACGTTTATATACATTTTTTCCTACTGATATTTTTACACTGTATGTGTGTGCGTCTGAAAAGTTGCAAATGAGATTCTTCTATGCAGATTTTATTGTTATAGAAAACAAGCTTCTTTACGTAGTGATAGAAAGTTTTACTGTAAATGTTCCAAGTTTATCTTTGATGTGGAAAGTTTTTTGGAAAGTTTTCCGACTTTATTTGAAAGTATTTTTACTAAAGTTGAAAAATATTTCGTAATATTTTGCTTTCGTTGTATAAAATTTCGGATCATAACAATTATTTATAGTTCTTTGAAAACGTCATTGCATGTACCAACCTATGTATTTTTCATCGCCAATAATGCAACATTTACAGAAAACGTTTTAAAACAAAAAGAGCAAAAAGAAAAATATAAAACCATTTTTGGTAGCGAGATTGCTTTTACAGAGCAAGAGCAACTTTTATAAAAAGAAAATTCTGTCGAAATAAGTGTAAGCCGTTTCGCAGAAAACTATGATACTAACGCTCACAACGTAGGTAAGTCTGGCCAAAATATTATGCAAACGTACTAAAACATTGATCAGTATTTAAGTACCGAAAATGTAGTAGGTTCAATAATATCCAACTCCCAATAGCCTAATACTCCGCAGATTTGCATAATTCTATACAAAAGAAAGTCTTCCCACCATATTCTTAAACATAACCTCTTAAAACTCAAGCAATCACAAACTCTTTACCACTCCACAGCCGTCTAATAACGTTAATTAGAAACAGTTTCCGAGTTGCCAGTAACTGGACACCGTCAGTGTGGTACAGATAAAAGATTGAGTATAAAGACACCGCCGATCGCGCCGCGAGATAACGCCTTCGATTGGTCGACTGTATCATATTTGTTATTCATGTGCCCGCTGATTATGTGGAGGTAGTTTGATGTATGTTTTTTTCGTAGGAGTGATTTTTACTAAAGTAAGTATAAATATTTGAGAAGAGAATTTTTTTCTAGATGGCTTTCTTTTGACCAATAGCATAGCATAAGCATAATCAGTCTATAATGTTCCCATTGCTGGGACGCAGGTCTCCTCTCTTCGAGAGGGAGTGGGCTGTAATCCACCACGCGGGCCCAGTGTGGGTTGGTAGCTGTCACATGTCTTCGAATTTTTTGTTCTAGGAGATGCCGGTTTCCTCACGATTTTTCCTTCACCGTTTTGAGAGCAGTGGTGATGAAATTATTTACGTCGACCTACAACTCGTAAGTAGGGGCCGTTACCACTGAGCCACGACTGCTCTAACTCCATTAAACCAACACTACTGGCTAAAATATGTTTTCTTGATTCGGGAAATTACCATGAAAAGACGCTTACTCATACGGCAACTTTGTGTGATAAAAATATCTAATCAAAACTTCGTGGCAACCTCTTGAAAGCACACCTTTATTTCTTCCGAATCTCAACGAGGAGGTTTGCTATTAGTGTCGAAACACACGCCGGTACTTGGTTGACTTTATATTAGTCGTGCCACTTTAGACCCCTGCTCTGCTTTGACTAGGCTCAAAGTGAGAGTTCAATTTAGGCAACCCCCAGTCTCCTTTTGGCCATTGTACCTCACTCCGAAGGGGAAAATATATCAAAGTAAAATCATTCGATCGTCAGCTTGAAAAGATCAAATACGCGTCCCAATACTTTTCCTGGGAGGCTCTGACTTATGTAATACCAATAGTGGATTTACCTATAAAGAGTTCGAGTACCTACCTACTCTCTTGAGATATTTTTGTCAAATACTTTACCTGCTCATGTCATGTCTCACATGCTTAGTTTTTTATTTTCTCTCAGATGTAGGTACCTACTTAAATCAAAAACAGAATTTTTCGTTCATCCGAATAAATGTTATTATATTAATATTGAACGCAAAATATCTTAGACATTAGGGTTCGATCATAGAATCTGTGTTTAGTCTAACTTAAAAATATTGGTACCTAGATGAAATCATGTTATTTCCAGATCAATGTTTTCTTATAATACAGGGCGTCCCACGGGTATGCCACATGGAGGGAAAGTACCTTGAATATTGTAGATGGAACATTTCACTGAAAGAAGATAATAATTTGAATTTAAAAAACAATTTAAATTGCATTCATAGATATTTAAATAATTACATGGTTGAACCGGAAATCGAACCCGTTACATGAGAAAAATAATCAACCTGTAGCTTTATCATACCGATCGAAAGGCTTCGTCATAAGGATTATTTTTTGCTAAATAACATAGTGTCAAAAATAAAAGCAAGACCATGAATTTTAACATTTTTAATACAAAATTAATCAATTTATCAAATGCTCAAAATGAATCCCTTCCTGTTGAATACAAAATTTCACATCAAATGTTAAAATTCATGGTCTTCCTTTTATTTGTGATACTATGTTATTTAGCAAAAAATAATCCTTATGATGAAGCCTTTCAATCGGTATGATAAAGCTACAGGGTGATTATTTTTCTCATGTAACGGGTTTGATTCCCGGTTCAACCATGTAATAGTTTAAATATCTATGAATGCAGTTTAAATTGTTTTTTAAATTCAAATAATGTTTTCTTTCAGCAAAATGTTCCATCTACAATATTCAAGGTACTTTCCCTCCATGTGGCATATCCGTGGGACGCTCTGTATATCTAATTAACTTCAGAAGCATAGCATCAAAAAAAAAAAGAAAAAGAGTAATGAAATGTTTTAGCAATAAATCATAAATTACTTATGTCAAACTTTTTATCAATCGATCATTTCATTCGAACAAATTTGGCATCGCGATTCTCTGAATACAAATCTCGCTACACATTATGCAAGTAATCTCACATGGTCTAATCATGCCGACATCTCTGTCAAACAATAATATGAAACAAAAACGTACGAGCCGACTACCGTTCGGGACTCGATGGGTGGCATACACACAATATCTCTGCATCTAACTTCATTACTACCATCTAACATCGATCAATATCGGCACTCACGAACCAACCGACTATTTGTACTATGCAACAATAGATGGCGCTTTCCAACTAACACACAATTCAGCAGCATCATCTACCAATTAGTATCTCTGTACTCTTTCTTTAAAGTACAAAATGTTTTAAGAGAAAAAGAGAAGGAACGAGAAGGCTTCAAAGGAGCGTAATGACGAGCCTTGATTGTAATTGATGATGCGATTGTCTAATGTTGGATTGGGGTCAATAAATTTCTTTAAACGTGAATTTCTTTGTTCGCAGGTCACGAAGTGATGCCGCATAAGTTTTAAAGTGCGCGTGCGCTTAGAGATTTTTGGGGTCAAATTGGAGTGGGAGTGTTCGGTGGAGTTAATTGGGAATAGAGGGTGGTGTGGGGTCAAGGTTACGGGGTGGCTCTCCACGGGGGCTGGGGGCGGCCGGCGCCGGCGCCCGCGCACGCCGCCACCACGCTGGTCGGCGGGCTGGTTGCGCCGCCGCGGGAACCCACCACGGCGGCAGAAGCTTTCTGGAAGATGCCGCATAAGGGTACGTTGAGTTTGTGCTTAATTCATCCTAATTTAGATAGAAAAGACTTAGGTAAGCTAAGTTAAAGGGCAACAACGTAAGCTGAGAAAAAGAGGAAGATAAAGAGCTTTCTTTTAAGCTTAATTCACGATCTTAGAGAAACAGAGAAATAGGAACACAGACTGACAGGAAGTCTGAAAGTGGAAAGTTTTCTATGAGAAAAGATTGACGATCTCACACATAGTAAAGTTCTGGTTTTCTTTGAAAATATACATCGACCCATTCATTGGCACGCTTTCTACGAACAAAAGAGCTCAACTTACTTAATCCAACTTTAAAAAAAATTGCCTGAAAACCAAGCACCACGGAAACCAAGACAGTCGAAGACAACTTTAAGAAATATCATTCCGACATGAAACTCCATATCTTTTGTACGAAATGCAAACAGGCAAACTTATCCGTGATAACAATAAGTCGTCAAGTTTTCAAGTCAACGTTAAGTATCAATAAGTGTTAACTAGGTGCTTGTTTACTACAGTTACAACTATACAAGTTTCAGTTTACTACATAAGAGCCAAGTTCTCGACTTCCTAACTAACAGACTTTGGATTTGGTTTCGTTGCATATACTACGGGTTCTCGATTCAAACTCGCGTTTTGTTTGGTGAAGTTCTTGTGTGAAACAGTTTCGTCAGCGGAACTTCTGCTACCATACTTACGTGTGATTTCGGTACAATACATTATTGCTTTTAGAAAGGGAACAGTCTAAGACAGGGGAAATGCCTATGGCGTTAAATCCATCTCTATGCATTTGTGTGCTTAAAGTATTAATTATATAAATAAACAATAGGGCAAAACTTGGGTAATCGGTGATAGTTTTGTTTTTTAATTGTAAAATTCGATTCATTGATCAGATTATTTTTTAAATTTACTGTGATACAGTAGACAAAAGAAGCTTTGCTAACTTATATCTAAAAATGTGGCAAATACTATAATGATTGAAAAATATACATTTATCAAGTCAGTAGTAACTTGGTAATAAAACACATATTATCTATCACCGAATAGCTACATATCACGGATTAGCCAAGTTTTGCCCTATAAAAAAAAAAAACAGTTTATGCCAAAACCAAACTAATTACACCTCTGCCTAACCTTTCGAGGAATACAGGCGTGATGTTGTGTTTGATAAGCAAACTGATCATGACGATTATTTCGAGTAATCTATTCATAAACTATTACAAATTCTAGTAGGTACACACGACTACATCAAGTTAAACATTTCCAGTATAAGCTGATCTCGCATTGTGTAGGATTTCCGTAAAATGAGACGTCAGCTTGTACTGGAAATGTATAGTCTGATATGTAGCCGTGTGCCCACACAAAGTCAGTATAAGTAGACACTTCAGGCATAGTGTGCACTCAGCGGACAGTCCGACTTTCCCTCATGGTACCTAGACTTAATCAAGTGCATCTACTATAACAAGTTAGTGCCTTCGCAGACGGTTCGAGTGCTCGCAGCTTATTAAGTGAGCCTTCACAGAAAAGCCAATGTTTCATTTGATTTGTATTGTCTGAGGTCGCACTTAGACGTAGATGGCCGAATTAATTGTATTTTAGGAAAATTTCTGTTCGCTTATGACGCTAATTCATCATGAGCATCGTCAAGATGTATCGGAAATGTGCTTTCAAAACCTTACATCTTTTCTTAAACTGACTCCGACCATATTTCTAACATATTATTATTCTAGACTAGCTGTTGTCCGCGACGTCGTCTGCTATCCAGGATGAAAAGCCGCCTATGTCCTTCTCCAGGTCATGATCTACTCATGTGTCAAATTTTATCCAAATTCGTTCAGCCGTTTTAGCGTGAAAGCGTAATAAACAAATAAACTCACTTTCACATTTGCAATATTATTTAGGATGAGAATGCCAATCATGTTAGAACAAGATACATTTTTACATTAAGGCGAAAGCACCAGGGTTGCCCGCGATATTAAAATTTTCTTACGTTTTTCGCAATTTGCAGGTCAGTATTAGGTTGTATGTTGTTTAAAATATGATTCGCGACCGTAAGAAATATGTATTTACAGAATTATAATCATTAAAGTCACGAATACATTCTCTAAGGCCAAGTAATATAGTCATGAATATAGTCATGAATGACTATTTAATCAATCTTGAAATTTGAGGATTATACTAACTTAAGGAGTTGTATTACTGATCGTAATGATTATAATTCTGTAAATACAAATTTGTTACGGTCACAAATCATACTTTAATCAACATACACCCAGACACTGAGCTGCAAATTGCAAAAATTCTAAGAAAATTTGAATTTCGCGGCTACCTTAGCGCTTCGCCCTTAAGTAGGAATTGCTCAGTTTTAAACAAGCGTTTGCCTGTGCTTAGTTAGCAGAGTATCAAGTTACCAATTTGCAATTTAAAGTTAGCTGACCTAGGAATATACAACGCGGTCGTTTGGTTAATAATCTTACTTTTTACTAATTGAAAACAATTTTGAGCTAAGCCTTGAAGTACATCGTGCATTAAAAAGCAATTTATTAATTTTAGGGGTTACAGTGACTTTACGATGTAATTGTTTTGCTCCTACGGAAGCAATAAGTCAATATCAACAGGATCGTAAACTTTTTCAAAACAAAGAATATTGTTCATGTATGAACTATGAATACAACTCCGAACTTCTTTTTTTGCCACAGACTTCCGAAATTAAAGTTATTTTTCACTTTGTAGTGTTTTTTTTTTTGGAAGTCGGTTTTTTTTTTAAGTAAGTATAAATAATTTTTATTTTCCACTTTTTAGTTGTGCTACCCCACCCAAATTCGTATACAACTACCTGCTAAGTAAATAACAGTGACAGGAAGTTATTATAACATCATCAACATACACTAAATGGAAAAAAATACGTATTACTGAAGCTAACTCAAAAACCACTCCACCAGAATTTGACCAATTTTATATGCGACCACAGGAGTATAACCTTTCAATTAAAACTTTGCAAAAAGGCAAATAAATGTCACGCTAAGTCGTGTCAGTAGTTTAGAAGGCATAGTTTTATCAGGTTTGGACGCCGTCGCCAACAAGTTATTTAATCAACTACACGACGACAGATCGATGACGAAAACTGTCTTCTGACAATCAAGGCCACGCATAACATACGACTCAAGTAGCGCAATTTGAAGCATATTAGGTATCATTAAAATCATTTATAGCCAGAGTGCATCCCATGACAATTCCAATAAGCCCAAACATAGCAAGAATACATTGCTTTATTACGGAGTTCCGGTGCCTACCTTCCGGCATCATCATCAGATCAGATCGATGGTACCATTTTCATCAGAACTATTTATTTAAATTTGCTTCGTCATAGTCGCTTAACTATCTTAATCAAGAAACCTTATCGACACCCGTGAAATACTTATCATTGAGGAGTTCCCGTGGCCATCTGTGGTCTTCATAGTCAGTTCCACTTCACCAAATGATACCTTCTGAATGCAAATGCTTGACTTGTTGATGAAAATACTAAAATCGCTATGTGTTCGCCTATAATATTTGATGAGATCCCTCAATTCCTCATGGATCCTATCATCAGAACTGGATTTTGATAAAAATAGGACTAGTCTGGAAGTATGTCCTTTCAAATAAAAAAATAATTTTCCAAATCGGTTTATAAATGACGTAGTTCTGAGGTAACAAACATTTAAAAAAAACATAACCGAATTGATAACCTCCTCCTTTTCTTGAAGTCGGTTAAAAATACAACTCTTCTATAGTATTTTGGTTTAAATTTTTGCGACAAGCACACAAATTATCACCCATGGATGAGTAAAGTCTTAACACTAAAATTGGCGAAATGTGGGTGTACTATAGGTACACCTCTGCCCAACCCTTCGGGGAAACAATGCGTGATGTTATGTTACTAAGAAATTATTATGTGCGAAACGAGTATTTTCAATTTTAAAATTGTTCGATTTTACATTACGGCGTTCGTGCTAGGACCACTCTTTATTAGAAATCAGTTAGACCTTATACTTTTTAGCAAATCTCACACAGTCCAAAATATAGCCAAAGATAGACATTTCTTAAGTATCAAAAAGTTATCTATTTTATCACCAACCAATCTCTTACCTCTATAATCTTCTCATGTGTTTCCCCGACAGCACTTGGATGCGACTTGCCCGTTCAACTTAGCTTCCCGTTAAAGTTAATTAACCTCTCGCGGCAAATACGCTCCTTGCTTCAGTTGCTTCCCTTTGTGTGTATCATTAAGTTTCAGCTGTACGAGGTAAACAGAACTGTAAATAAGAATAGGTCTTGGAGTTGTGGATTAGTGTGCTGGAAAATAAAAAAAAATTAGGAATAATTACAAATGTTTCAAAACTCACCCCAGTTAAGAGATTGACTCTACTTGATAAAAAAATAAAATAATACCTACCGACCTTATTCATTTGAAGATTCTAGAAAATTTAAATTGTGCCAGACACGCTCTTGTCGTACACGCTGTAATTATTCTTTTTTTTTAGTACTCTGTTTGATGTTGTTTTGTTTCTTACGTGCTGGGATCAGCTAGTTCACAACGTCCTTGTCGTAGTAAAAGTAAAGATTAGCCAATCAGCAACGTTCGTTTCAGGATTGACTATCCAGGGTGCGCCAGACGAACTCAGAAGCCCAGTTCCCTAAAAACGTTCAAAATCTAGTCGCAATCTCATCTCGGCGACAATCTATTGTCAATGTCGAAGGAATTGGGCTTCATACTATGTATGTTCTTAAAATTACGGGAATTGCCCCTCTGGTTTCGCCAATCTATACTATCTATACTAATATTATAAAGAGGTAAAATTTGTTGGTTTGTATGTAGAGGGTAATCTCCGAAATTACCAGTCGTATTTGAAAAATTCTTTTTGCATTTGGTAGCCCAATTCTTGAGGAAGGTTATAGACTATTTAACATCACGCTATAACCCTTAGGAGCCGCGCAAAATGAATAAAGGTCAGAAAGAACACTAAGCGAAAACAAAGTAACAGCGCGGGCGGGCGACGCGATGTGACGGGGTGGGTCGGGGGGACAAGGAATTTCACGCAGACGAAGTCGCAGGCAGATGCTAGTCTGGAATATAGTCATAAAGAATATAACAGACATATGTGTTGCACCTCTTCTTCTTCCCAGCTAAAACAATAACAGGTGGTTAAAAGTTGAAAACGTACAGTTGAAAACAGGGGCCAACCACCACCTCTTAAAGCAGTATTATTTTAATGTTACTTCAGTGTGAGAAAGAGATGGAGCTATACAGAGCGTCTAGCTCCATCTCTTTTCCACACTGAAGTAAGATTACAATAATACTTCTTTAAGAGGTGGTGGTCTAGCTCCAGCCTACTGCTGTTACAAATATACAAAAAATTTACGTCTATCCCGAAGCGTAAATCCGAAATATCGACCGAATGTTTGGACGTTCCCTACTACACGTCATTCTATTTTGTTCGTTCGGTTCGGATCCAAACAAACTTCATTTTGACGTTTGGTCGAATCCGAACAGACCGAACGAAATAGAAAAAAAAGTAGTAGGAAACGTCCGAACATTCGGCCGATACTTCGGATTTTCGCTTCGGAGTAGACCCCCAGGATTTAAGATAATTACCTACCTACACCTAGTACTCTAATTTATTCCGCGTTCACTTTATACAACATGTCCCGGAATTAACGCACAACCTCTTAAGGGGTCCTTGTACTCATCATTATAAACAACTTTTATGATGGGACCAAACCTGAAATTGCGAAAAAATAATCTGCTGTTCCGTACATTTTTTATTCGCATAACTCGTCAAATTATAATTTTGTAAATACATAGGTACTATCTACGATCGCGAATCATATTTTGATCAACATACAACGTAATACTACTGACTTGCAAATTGCAATAAACGTAAGAATTTTTGAATTTCCCGGGCTACCTGACGCTTTCGCCTTAATCCAGCTGCCCAACGAGAGCCTCCTTAGGTGTTGGTCGAGGCTCTTGGCAATTAAGCCACTGGTTGATACGACTATCGGCACAACGATCGCCGAGTCCACAGCCCACACATTATTGATATTATTATTTATTTAATATTTATGTAGGTATTATACACGTACACCTTTCGGAATAAGTTCTCTAATGTTGAAAACCGCATCAAAATCCATTGCGTAGTTTAAAAGAACAACGCGGTCACACAGACGGACATGAAAAGCGTCTTTAATATAAAATATTTATGGATAGAAAAGACATAAACGCAGTAGCCACTCATGCGCACGTTCCACAATTCCCGTCTACATAGTTTGTAGTTCATAGATGTTGTACTTCACCTGTATTTTTTCTTCGTTCTCAGATCAGCAGGGAATCATTGAGACTGTCCATCTACGTATGTATTAATCTAAAATTTAGAACAATACAGAAGTATACAACTTTGAAAGAGATTTATACAACACCAACTGACAATTTATTCGAAAGGTCACTAACAGAAATACATGTATATTCTATTATTTCTTAAACATACGTTTCAAGATAAAGATACACAACTACACATAGGACGATAATGACGAGAACTTTGATGCTTTTGATTTTGGTCACCCATCTAAGAATCAATCTTTGCTTAATTTCGCTGATGAAGCAATCCCATTGGCCACAAAACCCGTACACATCTATACTTAACAAAAATCTTAAACTCATTCATTCACATGACAGACAAAGACAACGCACAGCCTAAACCGCTGGGTCAAAAAGCATGAAATTTTGAGCAAGAGTTTCTTATAATAACGAATGTGAGCGCTCAGAGAGTTTTTGAAAATTCGTCACCTAAAAGGGTTAAAATAGGGGACGAAATTTTGTATGATTCTTCGTCATTTTTGCAAATGAGATCAATCCCATCGCGCATATCGCTTGTCTTATAAAGGGTGACTGATACTTTTAAACACATGATTGTACTCTGACTGCCTCGTTGGTCTAGTGGTCGCAAGCGCTACTGCTGAGCATGAGGTCCTGGGTTCGATTCCCAGGTTGGACAAAGTGTTATTGGGTTTTTCCATCTGGAATTTCTCAGTAGCAGCCCGGAGTCTGAATTTGTGCCCGGTAGATGGCAATATTCTCGCCCCCTATTACATGGGACTTAAACATAACTGGCGAAACGTGGGTGTACTATAGGTACACCTCTGCTTAACCCTTCGGGGAAACAGGGCGTGATGTTATGTTATGATTGTACTCTGATAACAAACAACTTTTACTATGGGACCAATTCTAAAATCGCGAAAAAATCTGTTGTTCCCTACCTTTTGACGAGTTATGCGAACATACATGTAGGGAACAGCAGATATTTTTTGGCGATTAAAGACAAGCAGTCTCCACATACGTATTAGCCGATCACCCATCCAAGATCTGACCTCACCCACGTAGTTTAACTTCTACATCCTATCTATCAATCTTTCAGACCACAGCCCCTCGGGTCAAACATGTTCTCTGTCCTCTGCATCTCAAAGATCTACTTAATCTTCATTTACATAGCCTGCTAAAGGTAGCTTGACTAACTTAGCAAGTTTACAAGTCGTTAAAGTTAACTGACCTTTTGGCAAATACTAGTTTAGTGTTTACTGAAGCCGCTTTGTCGGTATAATTGTAGCTGTAATATATGTTTTGTTTGTAACATCTTCTTTTGACTTGTTACTTACAGTTTAGGTTCTCTGGGTTGCTGAAAGTGCAGCATTTAATAATAATAATATATAATAGTTATTCTTAGAACAATTCTACACGTTTTTGTCGATACAGTAATATCGACTGGGCAAATCCCGACTTCTAGTTTTTCACCCATTTTCCAAAACCGAAATAAAAAATAATCAACTCAAAAACACCGAGAAAATGTATTCTAGCAATGAATTTGAAAACTAAATCGCGAATTGAACCTCACAAATTCACAATAAACCTCGATCCATTAAAACTGGTGACTTGGCTAAAACATAACAGAAATATAATTATGCTTCACCATAGCCAAGCCAAGCAAACGGAGCATGCGACAATTGTGTCACATTAAGCGCCAGATAAAGACAAATAGACCGGAAAAACAGTTGTTGGAGAGGGATAAATAGACTTTTCTTTGTTGCTGCACTGTGGGAATTTTAATGATTGAGTACTCCGCTTCGGGCTGACTGTGTCCGATGGAACGCTTTGAATATTCAAATTTTGAATAGCTAGAATATTTCCCAGTCGTATTATGGGGTGTGTATGTTGGTTTTAATTAAATTATTACATTTAATTTGTTAATATTTTAAACTATATATCGAACACACTATTAACGCTTTCGCGGGCCCTTGATGTCTATAAACGTAATAACAATAAAACTTCTATTGTGTCTGGTTTACCGTCCGCGAACCGATTAATAATAAAATTAAAAAGTTAATATCACAGTTTGTGCAAAGATATACAAGGTGTAATTTAATCAGTATTAATCTCTTAAGGGGTCATTGTACTCATCATTATGAACAACTTTTACTATGGGCCCAAACCTGAAATCGCGAAAAAAAAATTCTGCTGTTCCCTACATTTTGACGAGTTATGCAAACATAAATGTAGGGAGCAGCTGATTTTTTTTTTCGTGATTTCAGGTTTGTTCCCATAGTAAAAGTTGTTCATAATTATTAGTACAATGACCCCTTAAGAGGTTTTGCGTTAATTATGTTACACCTTGTATATGTATAATGTTGATCTACCTAAAACAAATGTAAGTAGTATCAAATTAAAATGTTTATCTCACTGCGGTTTAGAAAGTAGGCCCTGTAAAAATACAAATACATGTTTTTTTTTTATATACATACATAATAAAGTGTCACATTCGGTGATATTTTATTCACAATACATTCTAGCTTATGAGCTAATGAGTAATTTAAATATAACTTAAACGACTAAGAAATTTTAAAACTAAGAAATTATCCAATAACGTCTTTTGTCTTCACTATGTTAAGGGGAAGACACTTGATGCATGTGTTAATTATATTAGTCATCAATTGCACTGCAGTTTAAGTTCACTCAGACTGCACTAAACTAACTCCAAAGGTTTTAGCCTTTTTAGTCGTTGCGCTAGATCAGTGTTGTTAAGTAATCGGATATCAGATACATAACAGCAAAAATAAAATTTAACACTATTTAAAAAAAAAACTGTACACTGGTTACATAAGACCGATAACAAAAGTTAAGACGACAGACTACTTTAGAAAATAGTTTATCTCTTACTTAACTATACAACGTGTATCTGGACGTACGACATTAAATTAAAACGAGCACAGTACTAGTCCATCGAAACATTTTAAAACACGAAGATTAGTAGATAATGGAAAATTTAAAAAAAATACAGTTTTCAAACAAAATAAATAACAGAATCAACTGCATAAAACGTAAACACGCTTTATCTACGAAACGTCACTGACCAATGGTGCGGTGCGGGGTGCGGGGCGCGGCGGCGGCAATGTTTACCTATTATTACGGACTCAGATCTACATCATGTTGAAAAATAAGAAAATTAAAAATAATTTTTTGTGGCTAAAGTATTCATTGGAGTTGATTGATTTTTTTGTTTACGGGTAAAGAACATGTTCTCTTTACGTGGTTTAAAGGAATGTCAATCGTCCTGTTACACCTTGTATAAGTACCCTCAATGACAATTTGCAAAGTACAATGTCTTTTGTTAAAATATATTAAAACTGTTGTTTGAATATTTTGTGATTTTTAAGTAGTTATTGTTACATTGTGTATGATTGTTTTTTTAATTTTTAAACAATGTGTCTGTTTGCGTTTTAAAACATAAATCCATGATAAATCTGTTTTTGTTTGTTTTTAAAGGCGTCAGTTATCAAATTGTAGGTAAATTAGTAGAAAGATTTTTTTCGTAAAAAAAACTTCTCTTTAATAAACCTTTCATAATAAATATCCATAAAATCGCAACTATCCAGTTGAAAAAAAAAAACTTTTTCTACTTTCAAACTCTATAGCTACACTCATGCTCTCACTATATAGACACCCGCCCGTTTGTCAATGACGGTTTTTTTATAACGCATCCACTAAAGGGGCGTGGTTCGCTATATTCACCATAAATTATGTCATGGCGAAACAAAACGCCATGAAATGCGTTTACAAAAACGGTTTTTTGATAGTTTTTTTAGTTTGATAGGTTCTACATTGTCGAATGTCAATGACTTCAGGGATACGCCAATAAAGCCGACTTTGTAGATGGTTATTTTTATCTCTAGTTAGAATTTCAAAGATGAATAATTATTCCCTAGTCTAGCTACGCAGAAAGCAGCAAATTAACAGAACAGACTAATTGCAAAAGCTTTTGGCATGCTTCTAACCATGGCGTGCCTTAATTCTCTTGCTAGTCGTTTAATGCATAGTTTAACTGTACACAAGAGACAATACTCCGTATCTTGAAGACTTCTGCAATCAATGATTGACTTACACCAAATATAAATTTAGATATCTACAACATTTCTAAATGTAAATTATACAAAACTACACTTTACAGTTTACACTTTCATAGAAAAATCAACAGACAGAATCAACAACGTACGATTAGATATTTTTTAATCTTTTCCAACAATATCTGTTCCAAACAAGTTTAACTTTAAGTAAATATTCTATGGTAACAGAAATTAATGCGATCCGTTCCAAATTCAAATCGTTTGACAAGCTTCAGCGCATCCAATATGGCGACTATGCGTTTAGCGTACAATTAAATCTCCCCCATAGATTTAAGCAATTCAAAAACAGATACAAAATAATAATAAGAAGGGTATTTAAGTGGGGGATGCCACCAGGTGTGCTGTCGACAGGGTTGCAACCCCTATGTACTGTCTGTCTGTACTTATGTAAAGTTTGATTAATGTTTAATTTGACGTTTTTGTCTATTTAGCGACAGTTTTTGTGCCACGTTAAGTAAATATTATGGGGAGAGCTGATGATTTATTTTTATTATTACTTAATTTTTAATCATTTTTAATCATACATCATCATCATCATCATCATGATGATGATGATGATGTTTTCTTTTAGAAACAGCACACTGCCCATTTACAGGAAAATACTATCAGAAACTTTTACACAATTCCTCGCAACGTCCCGAATCCAAAACGCATGCACTAAAAGTCACATCCAGAGTTATCCGCAATAAAACCCCGCACACACATAGGTACCTACACGTATCTATACGCACCTACATTCACGCAAAAAAACTAAAAAAAAAATTAACAACAACTATAAATACAATTTATAGCGTCGCACCCATAAAAACGGGGATTAAAAATAAATCGCTCGAATAAATTGCACCTCTGAAATTAAAACACTCCCTCACACGACATGCGTACTTGCGCCGACAGTGGGTGTGACAACAGGCCTTAATGTGAGCGAGAGCGGGAGCGATTTGGATGCTAAACTTTGCTACTTGGTGTGTCTATAGAATGGGATCATTGACCTTGACGCAATCTCATAGATTAATACCTAACTAAAATATTGTCACAGCTTTCTTTTGTACAATAACTACGTCATGATCTGGAAATATATACAATACTTATTTACTCTATCCGCAGTGAAATCAGTGTTTTGAAGTAGATAACTAACAGAGTGTACTTCGGTGAGTGTGCTCGAGAACTCCACGACCTCATTCCGCCTGCCCCCTTCTACCATCGGACATCTAGACGCACTGCAGTTTACCATCCCTACCTAGTTGCTATTCCACCAATTCGCACTAAGCGTTTCCAAATGTTTTTTGTGATGCGCACAGCAAAGGAGTGGAACTCTCTGCCTGCGTTTGTGTTCGAACGTATACAACCCCGATCTCTTCAAAGTGAGGGTTAACAGGCTTCTTCTGGGTAAGCTCGCTCCATCGTCGACTTTGTCTCTGTCATCTCTGACCTAGACTAGAGTCAAGAGCAAACCTATCTTTAATAAAAAAAATAATAAAAAAAGAGTGGGTTGATTCAGTTATCTACAAACGTGATTCAGGAATGAGTATTTTTGACAAAAGTCTAGCTTGATGTGGATTGTGATCATTATGTAACTGTGCCTACTTAGTTTTACTTTAACATCTAGGCATAAATATTCCTTATTTAAGATTCTAAAATCTATTTCTATGATAAGGTTTTTCTATGATTTTCCACAACATTGTACCTTTAGCCTCAAAAACTGTGCTGCAAATCGCTTACCGCTGCCGCTACCTCCCATCCCATACATCCTACGGGGCGTAGGGTGGGTGTACGATTGTCCATTGTTCTTTTAACGCGAGCTTGTTAGCAAGCCGCGGCAAGGTGAGCACCGGGCGCGATTAACAACAGCGACGCGACAACTTGCCACTCGAAATGCACACTTAATTGGCGAATGACTTGTGGTTATTAATTTGTTCGGGGAAGTCTAGGCTTCGAAGTATTTTGGTTGAATTCGAGGGCAGGTGCTTCAGGGCTGACAAATCAAATCAAAATCTTGTGTGCACTCTGCATCCAGCAATCCATTAAAGGCCTTCCTCTTTCTGTAAACTGTATGTGTGTCTGTGTGTGTGTTGTGTGTATGTGTATTCTGTGTCTGTGTATCTGTAATTTGTATACTTAGTTTTATTAGACTAAGTATTTCAAGCCATATCCAGCTACAGATTTAGGTACTATTGGAAATTCTTGTTACATACAGTTGATGTTTTCAGCAACACATTCCTTATATCTTCAGTATCCACAGCACCAATCAACCAATGAGGAAAAACCCAATAAAACGAAAAAGAATAAAAAAAAAAACAAAAGACACCCGCTCCGGATTCGATGCACGAACTACGAAAATTATACACGAGACGACCGCAAAAAAATTGTCGGGACAAAACAATGAACTTAGGCCCCCACCCTTTAGGGCCTTAATCAAGGGCCTGGCCCAAATTCGCCCACAAATTGCATCCAATTGTTCACTTTTTACCGCGTGTTTGTGAGGGGTGGATAAAAAGAATTGTCAGACCAACGGTTGGGCTCATCCGATCTAATGCACTCCTATTCAAGACTATTGGCTTGTAAACAGTTCGCGTGGTTATAATTGTGGACGGACCAACCGTCTAATTTGGCGCCCGATTAAAGGATCCCTGTGTTTATAGTTACGAGTCATTTTGTTT
This sequence comes from Fissipunctia ypsillon, assembly GCA_947568875.1. Lineage (NCBI taxonomy): Eukaryota > Metazoa > Arthropoda > Insecta > Lepidoptera > Noctuidae > Fissipunctia > Fissipunctia ypsillon. The sequence continues at coordinate 11,907,491 of OX387650.1, forward strand.
GCTCGATGTGGAATAGCTTTCCACAATTAAAACAAGTTTTGGAACTCTCATGTTTATCCAAAAATTGATGATTCTAGTTATGATCCTACAGAATCTTAATCTAAGAATACCTCAACACAAAAAATACGAAAGATCTTTTATCAAAAAAGACGTATTCTACGGTCCATACAAACAATGAAGCTCATAACATCTTCAAATCTCCAACGATACAAGTTTGTGGTTTTCTAACGTGCACCGCGAAACCCCTTTTTATTGAAGATACTTTTCGCAAAGCGGATTATTTTTTTAAACGGGTTACGTTTTTTACGCCCTTTTTGTGAACGATGGCCGCAGTCTATAGTTTGAGGCAGATATTATGTAGGAGATAATATCAAAAGATGTTTCTATTCATGAGGATACCACTTAAGTAAAATTGAGGAAGCGTCAGAATTTGAAGAGGTGCAGATGTGCTGTGTTATTGTTGAGTTCGATTAGAACTTTTTCATACATCAGAGACATACACAAAGAAGATGAGATGAAATATTCGCAATATCTATAACAATGCCTATGAAAAACCACAAGATAAGCTTTAAATTTTCAAACTTCAAACTACTAAAACATTGGTCCAAATTTAAAGATGGTGAAGCAAAGCGTTACGACGTCAGCGACATTCCAATTTTAAAACAGTTTCTCATAAAATATTCAATAGACGATATATTAATAACGGGTTAAAAAAAAATTAATTAGAACATACATGAAGATTCTTGTCTTTTTGAGCATCAATTTTCATGTATAATTGTCATGTTTTGTGCTAATTTAGGATGGGCAGGCGAATGATAATTGCAATGCTTGTAAAAGGCTGCTAAGTCATAAGTACTGACATAATATTACACCAACAATGTACACTTAGTTCGCAATAAACGTTTTGACTTTTGACTTTGACTTTGTATTTAACAAATTTTTGCCAAAAATGTTATTTAGCAGGTTTTCGCAGTAAACCCTCGAATATTGATCACGAACATTTTCCATGCATTGAAATCCTACTTAATATTTTAAATGTGAAAGTTTGTGAAGATGTTTGAATGTTTGTTACGCAAAAGTGGCTGAACGGATTTAGATGAAATTTTGCACACAGATAGCTTATAACCTGGATTAACACATAGGATACTTTTTATCCCGGTGAAGCGACATCCACGCGGGCGAAACCGCGGGAAAAGCTAGTTAAGTATAACATAATATGAGCTAGTCTAATGTTTATAGGAAATCGTTTCGCCAAGCTCAGTGATTTTGATATTCCCTCATGTCTCCAAATATGGGCCAATATCACGGCACTTTTACATAACCCTAACCAGTTCAGTTAACATCACCATCTATTACAGACGAGCTGATGCACAGCGCGGCGATGGGGGGCGGTGCCCTATTCGGGTGCTCATCAGCCGGGCACAGCGGCATCAACCAGCTCGGTGGAGTCTACGTCAACGGCAGGCCGCTGCCCGACTCGACGCGCCAGAAGATCGTGGAGCTGGCGCACTCGGGCGCACGGCCCTGCGACATCAGCCGCATCCTGCAGGTCTCCAACGGCTGCGTCTCCAAGATACTCGGCAGGTTTGTTGGTTTTAAGTGTTTTGTGTTGTTAGTGCTTTGTAGTTGTTGTTGATAGTCAAAGTGGTTACGCAAGAGTACGTCAGCGTTTGAAAAGCTATTTCACAAAATCTACTTATCTGCGTTGTCTTTGTGATGTGGCTCAAGCTTTCATAATGTCATTGATACCTAATAACTGAGTCTTTCTAAAGCTTCTCATCAATTATCTTTAGATCAAAAACTTTCAATGAATATTCTTTTAATATCATTATTGAGGTTCTTGATACCCTTTAACAATTTTATCCGAAAATTCCAAGAACACGTTTACTCAAAATCATAAAACTACGTAATCGCTCTTTAGCAGCTCGTTATAAATAGGGCTTTTATAAATTTCAAGGTTAACAGAATTCATCCCGAGATAGAAAATTACCGCTACATAAAGAGCATCATCTATCATAAAGTCTGACACTACTGAATTAGTTACAACCCACCAAACGACACTTTTCATTTAGAAACGTCTTTATGATAGGAGCATATTACTTTAATTTCTTATTTTCTCAAGGCCTGCCTTAGTTCTAAAGACCTAATTCTTTGGCAAGTCCATTCAGTCATCGTGTTACCAGGGAACAACCACCCATAACAATTAAAACGAATACTATTACACGAATAAACGAATTATTTCACACAAAACCCATTGTGAGCCAACAAAAGTTAAGGAATCGATTATGTCTAAGTGTGATGGGGTCAAAATCTTGCGCCACGCGTTAGCAAATTGATGGAATTCCCATAATACCGCCTGAGGAACCGCACAATGCTCCGACAAAGCTTCCGTGGACAAAATTAAAGAGTATTTCAATGACTTAATCAATACAATAGTTTGAGTTTGCATTCCCATAGTGTATTGTTTTTGTTGAATGGTTGACGTGTGCGCAGCGGGGACGCTAGGTGGGAATCGACATCGGGTGCCTGCGTTGGCCGCGTTGGGGTGCGGCTCTAATTTCGTCGGCAATTTTATTGTTTGATTGCGATTTTATCTGGAGATCACGGAGGATTTCGGCCCTCGGATCGAGTACTTATTGAAACGCCGGCAGTGAAGTATTCGTGTTAATCGTAATGGAATTGTTTTCGTAATGGTTTTAAATAACTGATTTCAAAAAGCCCTGCAAAGCTATTGCAGATGTAGGTGTAAGTACTTACTGCGTCTGAAATGTACGATAACAATAACAGAACTTAATGAATTTCAAACAACACATAGCTATTTATGTATGAAAGTAATTCAGTCAGTGTCACACAAAAGCAAAGCATTCTATTCAAATAACACATCCTTGATTCAATGGGAACCAAAAAAGTCAAAAGTCAATCGAACAATAAAAAATGTAAAGACGTCAATCAAAGAACTAGACTCATTTTAATATAGGGTGTGCCTTTCAGGGCTGTCCCACGACCGCCCCTAAATAAAAATCAAAATAAAAACATTATTTTCCAGTAATTGGCACCCCTACTGAGGGAGACGGCTTGACGCCACTTCAAGAGATCTTATAGGAAAAATAAATTTGGCCCAGCGAACCCTATAATGTTGCCCTGTGGGCACACGCTATTATTTTGTAATGTTTTGCTCGTTAAGATATTGGCGAAACAAATTGTTTTTGTGGGAAAAATGCTTTGTATTATTTCAATGTTATTGGACTGCAGTTTTTCTTGATACCATGTTTTTATATCATGTGCTTTTCTCTAGGTACTGTGCTAGTTCCACATATGTACATAACATTAAATAGTCAGTTTACAGAAATATTCAGCGGCAATTGGGCAATGGCGTAACAAACACAGTAGGAATCCGTTTCATTTTGACAGTTCAACAACATTAATTGCGTTATTTACGTTGTTGAGCGGACAAATTTTTCGGTTACGTATTATAATATCTAAAGTTATTCTAACTATTTTCGATATAACTACGGTCAAAAGACCTACCGCTTAAAATACCTAAAGATCGATTCACAGATTTTTGTAATAACTAATGAACGAAATACTAAAGGAGAATTCACCTACGATTTATTCCAAATGTCCTTTCTTTGGTATTGTTCGTCGAATCGTTGAGCTCCTTAACTTTTATGTTGAGCTGTACGATTACTGACAGATGCTTGCACTGACTGGACAGATCCACTCAATCTGTGTGGTTCTTTCCTCAAAAGACCATTTCAGACACCAACCTATATGGTCTTCACATGATCTGACCAAGATTATGTCTGGACTTTAAAAGAGACTGTGACCTCTGAGTTTGTTTCGGCCTTTCTTCTCAGAGTAGTCAGATAGGAAACGCCGGCCTCATCTAGTTTAAAAAAAAAATGTTTGACATGTAAAAGTGTTTGTATATACTTACAGAAATAAAATCATTTATCATTCAGCTACAATGAATAAACCTAAAGTTGATTGAACTAATGGACGATTCACCTACTGTTGGTTTTTAATCGAAAATCTGATTTTGTTTGTTTTGGTGTTCCCTTGTTTTGCAGACAAAAATTTCATAGAACTTCGTTTCGCAGAAAATGTTTCAAATAATATTTGGTCCTTTTATTTTTATTTCGAATTTTATTCTTTCAACGACCATTTACGTGAATGAAACATGTTTCACAATCACATAAACGCAATTCAATGAATTTTTTAATCACATTTTTTTATTTAACAAACTTATCAAACAGTAGAATTATTTTTTAACGAATATTGTTTGTTCGGTGTATTTTTCCATAGTATTTTATTTCAACGATAATGTAAAAATAGACGAAGGGATCGGTACAAAATGCAATATTACTGTACCTACTAGGAGAATTAAGGATGCAAGACCGAGCGAAGCGAATTCGGGACTTTTTGGTGGACCTTCGTGGTGATTTTTTTTTTAACCACCCAGATATCCGTCGACATGACGTTGGCCGTCTTCTTCTGAAATATAATAAAAACAAGAAAATTAAGAAAACACGAAAAAAATCATTAAATCATAGTTTATTTACATATAATTAGGTTAATAAGTTGAGTCAAATCAAGAATTATTAAAGAAAAGTGAAGGGGTTTGTAGCATAAAAATGAATAACAGTTACTAACAAATTGAAGATTTGAAGCAATAGCTTGCAATAATTCCACATTTGTGTACTCAGGGATTTCTTTTAGAACATTTTCAATTTTTTTTTTTGGAATTTATGCTCATTCTTGGTCTTCCTTTTCTTTGGTAGTGGTTCTCCGTTTCTGATTCTATCAATACCTGTAAGATTTGTTGTAGTCTCTGACATTAATTCACTCACCAGACGAAAAAACCCAAATATGCCACTTTGAGCATATCACGCTTATATGATGGTAGAATCCCTCAACAGTATTCTGAGTGCGTGGTATTGTTTTGTCGCGCGCAGTATTAATAAACTGTAGGCGAGTCGCCCATTAGGTATTTCATACATAGTTGAAATATCCACTAACATAAAAAACCATTAGATTAATCGTTCGTTAGTGCAATTGATTTTAGTTTAATCAAAATTATGTAAGTAAAGGTTCAGTCGACCAATATGTGTTATGAACATTATGTGAATCAACCGTAGCTAAATCGAAAATAGTTAGATTAACTTTAGATATTACAACACGTAACCAATTTTTCAAACTTAAGAAGTAATGGCTTCAAAATCGAGTGTGTGACGCAATTAGGGTGCAGGTCCAACCAAACTTCTGAAAAATCTTATCTTTATTTGAATAAAGTATCAAAGTTCACAACAACACGGCTTCATGTTCTCGCCCTCCGGGCCTCCCTATGAAATGAAATGAACGGAAATTGTTTATTTTGTAAATGGAATATTGGAATAACACGTCATATTATTTTTTTTTTTAAATAGGTAATTTAGATGGAGTCGACCTTTCCTATCTAAAAACCCCTGAGAAGAAATGGCGAAACAAACTCAGGGGTCAAAGTTTCTTTTAAAGTCCAGACATAATCTTGGTCAGATCATGTGATCTATCCCCTGCATTCTTAATTACCCTTGGCTGTCATCCTATCAAAAGTCCCGTTACCTATTTTATTTAGCCTCACAACGGCTGCAAGTGCCTCGATCGTTCTCACACGCCCCTGGACATTCTTATCGTGCCAATTACTAAGTAAAGGGGTTGAAAAGTGTTCCTTAGGGCTCACAGAAGGGCCAACGTAGCAGGACTCCTAATTAAGGAGAGGTCCCGCTGTTAACTCGCATTTGATAGCAATTCTCAATGTTTTGGGAAACTTCCGTATTCAAGATATTGCAGATATTCGTCACGGGATATTTCGTCTGTTAGAATTTAGATTTTTCATGATACAGACTTTTTTTGTTTCCAAAATAGTTTTTGATCAAGATTGCGAATGTAAAGGGGTACATTCTGTAAAGTCTGATTTTAAATGTTCATTCATTAGCTTCGATTTTTGCTACAAATAAAAATAACATTTATCGAGCTCCCCGTGACATATTTTGAATAGGGCGTGCGTAACTCGGTTACTTTTAAATAACCACTTCAAAAACAATCTCTGATAAGTGCTCATTCGTTGCCCTCAAGCCTATCTACATCTAATCTTCGACCCCCTGACGTCACGGCACTCACAGCTACGTCATTATTTACACTTGAGTGTCCATCGAATTGTGACAACGGGTTTCACGGATCGAATTGTTGGTATCGATCTGAGGAGCGAGCAGTGTAGTTGAAACAATGAATTAACGTTGGTCGAGTGGCCGCGGCATTGTGGCCCGCACAGCAATGATTTCGATCAATTTATTATTGTTTGATGCAATAATTGCTCGGTTCGGCGACAATTTGTTTGCAATTTCTGTTGCGTTTGTGGCCAGCAATTTAGTTACTTGATCAAAGTTTGGTTTTCGGTAGTGTTTTATTAGTTGGTAATGAGTAAACACATAATTATGTAATGAAGCGTTGGATGGCGTTTATTACATCTGTATTTTCTTTAAAAGTTAATTATTATATGTGAGTAAAATTTCTAAATTCGTAACGCAATGGCTGCAAAGTCTGATGGTTGCAGCCATCGCGTATTATCGTAAATCGTTCCTATTCTTGTTCTTCATCTGTCTCAATATCATTAAATTATTCTTAGCCTTGCACAAAACTCTAATCTTAAAGCTACCGAAACGCCTCCTAGGGCGTTTAGGTAGCTTTAGGATTAGATTTTTTTACCCTAGTAAGAGCACACGAGCCACTGGCCACCACCATCGGTGGTTATCGTCACTTGCTACGGTCACCAGCCACACGTGTGCGACGAATCCGTACAAAATGTAAGAAAATGCATGTGAACTGCTTGTCGCTGGGCTACCGGTGGCTCGTTTGCGCCTAGCCTTAATTTCTCACCTAAAATTTTCCCCCTTCACAATCTCGCCAAAATTTTATTTACCTCTCCTACAAACCTATCTAACCACTTCTGTTTACCAAAAGCACAACACATAATCAAAGTTCATCGAACTTAAAGTTCTCAATTAAAAAGCAGTCAACAAGGGGCCCTCCGAAAACGCCCTTAGCGAAAATCCGCCCGAGGCAAAAGCGATTACAATCCGACGATGGGCCTTAATATCCCTGATAATGTTTATTGAGAATGCCTAAGTAAACTCTATCGATGACAATTCCGATAAAACCATGTTTGTTATTTGTGTTACTGCTGTATAATTATTTTGTAACGGTTTTCTGGTAGTTTGTATGTCAGCTTGATTCTGTTTGTGTTTTTTTGTTGGTAGGTATATTTGCTATCGCTTTCAGAACGTTTTTGCTATTAGCTAAAACTTTTTTTAGATAATTTTAATTTATGCGCCATTTCTTCCCAGCTAAAGCACTAGGAAGTGGTGAAAGGCGGACGTTTTGGGGGACTGTCTTATATAATTTTGACGTTCGAAAAGTGCCATGACTTATGATGTTGATTTTGATTTTATGCGTTTGTAAACTTTCAAGATTTTTTGAAAGAATGCGTGAGAAAGAATATCTTCTTACACATTCCCTCATTTTATTAGCTATTTATAACCTCCTATGTCTACATTATTTTCAGCCAGCAAAATGTTAACGAACAAAGGTTTTTAACACTAAACTGCCGCTGACTATACATCTAACATCTTGAATTCTCGATACAATATGCTGGCACAACACATTTGAATCAAGACCCGAAATATCGACACATGTCTATCGCTCAACAATACAATGCTTCAAGTAGTACATCCGATATCCATTCCCACACGACACAAACCATTCATAACCTAACCCTTAGAAAGATAAGGTATAATTTCCCTCAGTGGTTCCAGAGGACAATCAAACGGAATTTGGCAACGTTTTGTATAGGTACTTGAAGTTAAGGGGATGCTAGAGATTATGTTTGTAATTGTGTTTTAATAGTATTTTAGTTGAAAGGGGATGTTCTAATAATTTGTAGTAAATTGTAGGTTTGGTAGTACCTAAGAGTTTTGTAGCCGTGGTTTGGGGGATTGGGAAATGCAGTTCCATGTTAGATTTTGAAGAAGTATATGTTTGTACAGGGAGCAGATTGCATTTTCCTCTCACTATTTCTCAGAAGGAGCCCGGAGTCCGGATTTGTGCTGGGTTGATGGTAATAGGCTCGCTCCCTAGTATAAGGACTTAAACATAACTGGCGAAATGTTGGTGTACTATTAGGTGCACCTCTGCCTAACCCTTTGGGGAATACAGTCGTGATGTTATTTGATGTTATGTATTTCTTTCTCTCCTAGACTTATTGAAAAGCTCATAAACACAACTATCAACTCATTTTACTTCAAATGAATAACGATGGTCGATATGTTGAATGATCAGACAAGAATGTCACCAATCTAGTTTCACAAAAACTCGTTCTCGATTACAAGAGAAAACTGGCAGACGTCTACGTAGCTAGTGCGAAATGATTACGTAGTAACTTAATACAGGGTCAAATTAAATTAGCTAGCGAAACTCCGCAGGCGTAATGGGTATCGATATCTAAACATGATAAAACAAAAAATTAATTAATTTGATGGATTTTTTTGTTTTGTGTGGTCATCGACCGCAGTTAGTGCAGTCACTTGAAATATCAGTTTTTTCTTTGTGTAAACTTCACAGACGTGATGGATATCGGTATCTAAACACGATACAACAAAAGAAAATAGATTTTCTCAACTCGAAACTTCCAGTAACAAACTACCAGAGGTCGTTGACCCAAAAAAAAAACATCAAATGATTTTGTCTTTTTATTTTATCGAGTTTAGATATCGATATCCATCACGTCTGCAGAGTTTCGCTAGCTAATTTGATTTGACCCTGAATAATAGTCATTCCATTTCTTTGACTTGAGGAAATTGAATAATAGCATAGCACAGCATCATGCTGAGTGGAAGCCTTCTTGTCACAGTCATGACGTGCAGCTTCCGACTATTTCTGTTTTGTGCTCGTGACTATAATGTGGATCCATTTTGTTTTATTTTTTCGACTATTCTTATCGTTTTGTATGCACGTGTTTCTGTGACAAATAAACCTATTTTTCTTTCTTTCTTTCATAGTTAAGTACTCGTGCGAAAGAACTTTGCAATACACCCTGCCTTGTAACCAAAATTGAACATGGTTTCAGCAAATTTTCTGATTTCCCAGTTTGAAGTACAGTTGGTTTTACGGAGTCATTAGCGGACCTTGAAATGAGCTTGCTTGCCCCAGCCTTAGTTTGCTGGATATAAATATTTTCTAAACCTAACTTTTGACGTGCTAGTGAGCGTTCTCCACACAAAGTCGATGTCCATTCTCAAATTTCGGCCATTGAGTCCCAATGCAAAATGTTGACCACTCCAATAAAAATAACCCTGTATGTACCATGGGAGAAACGAACATCTATACACCATAAGGACTGGACCATAAGGAAGATGTGGTCATCGTGTGCACGGGATTTTGTTTTCAAATTGGTCAGATGTAAGTTTCCTCGATAGTACCACACCACACTTGATACTACTAAACACATGGAGTCACTACAACACAACAGAAATCCAACTGACCTTGAGCAAAAAAGAACTAGCTCATTCGTCCTCTTCATCTTCCAAACTAAATTCAGCTTTGCACGCAGATATTACGAGACGGGGTCGATAAAGCCTCGTGCGATTGGAGGGTCCAAGCCAAGAGTCGCCACCACACCGGTGGTCCAGAAGATAGCTGATTACAAGAGGGAGTGCCCCTCAATCTTCGCCTGGGAGATCAGAGATCGTCTGCTGAGTGAAAACGTGTGCAATAACGATAATATACCTAGTGTGAGTATGACTATTTTATTTACTTAACTAAGTAGCTTTTGCCCGCGACTTCGTCTGCGTGACATTTCTTGTTTAAATATAAAGTATATCTTAAGACACCCGGCAATTATGTAGCTTCCCATTAGTGACAGAATTATCGGATTCGGATCAGTAGTTCCGAAGATTATCCCCTACATACAAACTCACAAAATTTACCTTTTTATAATACATATTATGCTACGGCTACATTGTCGTGATAACGTGAACTACACTTCACGCGCTCTCTGTTGTACAGCGAGACGTCGCGCGGTGTGTGAGAGACAGCGCGCGGATTGTAGTTCGCGTTATCGCGACAATGTAACCGTAGCATGAGAGAGCGCGCGAAGTGTTGTTCGCGTTATCGCGATAATGAAGCCGTAGCATTAGTATAGAAGTATAGATAAACGTCGATGCTTACACTCTGTGCATCGACGCGCAAACTGTTCCCATGAATTAAGTCATGACTCTAGACCCACCAGAGTTGAACGTTTTCGTAGGGGTTTATATAAAAATGAGCTGTTCTATACATTTGACGGTGTACGAGTAGGTAATGCACTTTTGTATGAAACAGCAATTTTTTTTTTATAGCCGACGTGGAACGTGTAGAGAACAGGCTCTCTTTCTGTTACTTGGGACATTTTAGATTTCTGGTAAAATGTCCGTTACCATAGGGTACACTTCTGCCTACCTCTTGCGGATCCTTCTTCTTTACCGCCGCTCTGTCAAGAGCGAAGCTCTTCACACTACGGCTACAATGTCGCGATATCGCGAACTACACTTCGCGCGCTCTCTTTCCCACACCGCTCGACGACTCGCTGTACAACAGAGAGCACGCGAAGTGTAGTTCGCGTTATCACGATACTTTAGCTGTAGCATGACAGAGCTGTCGCGGTCACGATGAATTTAGTGTGTCCAAAAGCCGCCGATCTATTATGTAATACTGTGGCTACATTGTCGCGATAAAGCGAATTAAACATCGCGCGCTCTCTGTTATACACCGAGACCTCGAGCTGTGCGCGAGAGAGAGCGCGCGAAGTGCAGTTCGCGTTATCGCGACAATGTAGCCGTAGCATTAAAATCTCACCGTGAAAACTTTGGCGAAGTGAGTCAATCCCTACCATCAGGTGCAATGACAGAATAGGCTGGCTGGCGTAGTCGTAGCTCACCTCACGATCTATCTCCATCTGCATGGATCGTACATGCGTATTACATGATTAAAAAAAAACAACATTTAGGGAATACTTCTCTGAACAAAGCTCAAGCTACCGGTCAGGGCTCTAGAGAGAGGACCTCATAACAATACACACGATTATCGACATACTATCCTAGTAGAGCTGGTAAGGGTATATTATTTTTAGTCCACACACGAGACAGATATAAATAACAATGATAAGAATAGTGCTGACCTCGACAATAATCGTAATTCATTGTCATTACACTTCTTAGTGAAGTAAATCTAGAATCATAGAACATTCTCGCTTATTTTCTAACACACAACACCGCCTTTGAAGAAGTTTGTAACAATTCCGTTAAAAATATCGAAGGACGTTAACAAAAAGTTAACAAAATTATTTAAAGTTAACAAAATTATTTGATGCTATAAGCTAGCCAGCTGATATTTTAGCTACGTGAAAACTTTCAAAATAAGGGAAGGATTTTACAAAAATATGAACACTTTCCTGGAAGCCGGATATGATTAGGCTATATTTTAAAATAACCCCATATTCGCATCTTAGCTAGAAAATATTATCATAATTACCTAACGTTTTAGGTTGATTATGACTGCCTATGGAGAATTCTATTTAATACAACTACCATGACCCATCAATCAGGCTGTGAGTGTCGACCTACACAGTACACCAGTATCTATTAAATTAAACCGATTTCGAAAACGTCAAAATATGTATTATTGGCAATACGATATATCTAATTAAAATTCACAAAACATATGTTCGAGCACCCATTGTGCCGCCCATCAAAATAATCTGGACAAAGTTCGGTGACAATAATTCTCTTTTAATCCAATTTCGCAATTTCACATTTTAGGACCATATGCTTCGGACGGGCGCGGGTCTATTGTCCGAAATCTTTTCAAGATGGACCGTGTTCAACACAAACGGTCCATTTTGTTATTGATGATGGCTTATAAAATTTTAGTTCGGGATGTTTGATGCCGTTTTATTAGGTTTTTGTATGGGCCCATACAAATACTCCTATTATAATGGACAGTTCATAAATTTTTCGGATCCATTTTACTATTAGCTCTGTCAACTTTTATGTCAATAACAAATTGAATGCTGGATTGTATTCTGATAATATTGAGTGCTCAAAGAAATATAAAGAAAACCTTTTAAAAGATGAACTTTTAATCCCTGTGGGTCAATAATAGATCGTTACTACTGGGAGTAGTCCTCAAAATAATAATATTTAAATGTGGTTGTTGTTTCTAAAGGCCCACGATAATCTCAACATCTCATAATAACATAGGTTTTAAAAATACTAAGCACGACGCAATAGGTATATTCTCACCACAACAACTTATTTTTCCCATAGCCTAAGCTACTGTGGAAACATTAAATCTAGGGCATGGCAAACCAAATAAAAATAAAACTCAACCGAGTTGCAATTACAACAACATCATAAAATCCATGTAAAGTAACGAGAGACGCCAACATCCTACCTACCCCACAATTAATGAGAGGAGGAGTAAAAAATGATAAAACCGCGGTTCTCTGCGAAAAATATCGCGTACAAGATATAAAATAAAGCCATTGCTGAAATGACACGGATGGTAATCGAACCAGGCGGCTCCACATCTGCCCGGCCAATCATGGCAAAAAATAACAAAGTGAAAATTTGTCATTTTTAGGGATCGGTTGTAGATACTGTCAACTATTTGTGGGTTAAATCGAGAAGAACGTAAAATTTTGGATGAGGGGGTTAATAGAATTTAAAGTATGAAGACAAAGAGGGGCTGTAGACATAGAAGAGCTAATAAAAAGCGTTCAGGATTTGAAATACCCATAGTTAGTACAGTCAATATATTATTTTTTTCTATTTTCCATTCTTATTGCAATAGTATTTTTAGACAAATTCAGAAATATTCCTAAGGAACCACCAAATCCATACTTAAGTTCGCGCCTGTCTTTTTCTTCTTCACCTCGAACCAATTTTTCTGTTAATAATGTTACCTACAATCCAAAAATATAATGTTTTGTGATCGCGATGCGTAACACAAAGTAAACACTTGGTGACACAATGCCAAAGAAAAAAAAAAGTTTTTGTGACCCTTGAGTGTTGAGAATCGAAAATATTGGTTTTGTGGATATGTTACATTATCTAGAGGGGATTTGTCATCGTTTTGACATAAAAGGTGATGCGAAATTACCCACTTATGAAATTTGCCTCATTGTCTGCAAACTTCAAAAATGTCTCATTTGAATAAAAGGTTTTTTTGTTCACAAAGAAACCTACGTCGGAAATGAAGTTTTCTAACCATACTGAAACAAGTCACAATAAATGCCAATTTCTAGCCATAGTCAGATACCAACCATAGTCGATACTATTTTGTTGTCTATAAACCTAAGAAATTAGGCTGCGAATCCCCTGCCAAAGTGCCAGACCTATCCGCTACATAAAGCAGTACCTATAACTAATCATAAAAATACCTACATTATCCACCCTATGTAACAAGAGGAGACAAAATCGAAATACCGAAAACCCCTAGAAGATTCGGCGCCAAAGGGGCTATTTTTATGACTGTCGTACCTACGCACTCGGCCCACTGGGCAAATAGGTGAAAGGGACAAGCTGATAGGTCCACACACGTGTTAGAGTAGGACAGATATATGTCGTGCGTTCTGCTGCCTAGTCATAACGGTCGAATGGGCGTGATGTTTCTTACCAACTAAAAGCGGACAAAAATACGTGGAACAATCGATTACGGCTCGGCGGCAGAACGGTGTAAGAGTAAAAGTGTCAGAGAGGCTTATGTGATGTCGGCACCGCTTACTGTTAATATTCTTAATTGAATATAGAGGATATTTATGCAAATTGAGAACTATATTGTGATGCTATTAAGCTTGAGTCAATTCATTCTATGGTTCTTTTTCATTAATATTTTAACTACTAATTTTGATTATTTTGACTATCGGGATTTGTGCCCGGTTGATGGCAATAGGCTCACCCCCTACTACATGGGACTTAAACAACATAACTGGCGAAATGTGGGTGTACTATAGGTACGCCTCTGCCTAACCCTTCGGGGATTACAGGCGTGATGTTGTGTGTATTTTAACTACTACTACGTAACATATGACTTGTCTTAAAGTAAAGGACAGGAGTGTCTCTTAATTACAATTTTGAGAAAAACTTAGAAAAAGAATTTAACGAAACTTTATCTCCAAACATTTTAGTAGCCTTTTAACTAACATCAAACAAAATAACTCAAAGCCATACATATTCGTCATTGTGAAAATTACTGAATCGCTGAAAACAAATTCCTCAAAAGACCACCGCATACTTACGCCGCTTTTCTCCCTGGGCGCTATACAATAATTCCACGTTTACGCGTGACTGCACAGAATATTCGATATCTCTTTCACACTTGTGGTTATGCTGTAAGGATCTGCAGCGAGTTGTATCGCTGCCCTTGTCTCGCGGATTAACGTCAACTGCTTATGATGGCATAGGAATTGACGGTTTTAAAGTCCACTGATATTTATGGTGATGTAAGAGAATTTTATACTAGGGCAAGAGTATTATGTATTTTAAATTCTGTAAATGTAAAGCGGTCAGTACTTTTAGGGATGTATTTTTTTTACTTTGTAAGTGAGTAAAGTGTCGCTTAGGTAAGTCACGCAGTAAAAAGAACTGAAATCTGAAATTCCTTGTTCTCATAAACGTACGCGCCACCAAGGACCAATATTTACGAGTATATCAACACAATAAAACTGACTTAGGTACACTGAGAAAAACAATTTTTACGTACAAAGATAATTTTCTAAGAATCGAAATTGAAAATATAAAACAATGGCGCCAACCGCAGAACACGAAAGCGGCAAACATCGCCAATCAACAGTTGCGCCCAAGGACCGTTAAATACGATTTGGAGACATCTAATTTAAATTTAGAATTCATGAGTTCGATCGAGCGAGGCGCGCCGAGGCGGCTGATTCTGCCGATTTGTTGAAACTAGATCGAATGTTGCGAGACTGAATTTTTATTAAGAAGATACTACCTAGTAATTTAAATGAATAGTAGTTAATGATATCAAAACGTAGACGTGTGAAATAGTACATCCAAATGTTTTTGAAATGTAGATTTTGCAACTTTAAAACTGTTTATGTATTTATTAAAGTCCAAAGAAAAAGTCTAAACTACATTAAAAGGACGTAAGATACCTACATTTAAGAATAATTTCTAAATGGTATTATAAACAAAATTTATGTCTCGTTAGCTTAAAAATTTATAAACTACCAAACTTGTAGCTGTCAGAATTAGCCCGGGAACTTGACACCGCCGAAACGCTACTGTGAGGCATTTCGGAGGCTTCGTACGTATTATGTGGCGTATGAACGCTCTCGTTTTCGTTTACACGCAATTCTCTTGTAATTGGAGACACCTTTTAGTTCAGTTTTGGTTAAAGTGTCGAAGACGACGCGTTTCACTTTTTTGACAGTATTACGGATGTGAGTTGCGTGCTGTAGAAGTGACAGGTAAAAATTCGAGAAAAAAAAAGAAAAAAACAAGCAACTATTGCCACATTTGTACAATGTTTATTGCAACTGCACCGCAAGTCTTCCTCGAGAAACCGACCTAAGTGGCAAACTCTAAGCTGTGAGAAAATCCAGCCAGCAAGATAATCCCGAACACAGGGATAGACGCGCTTTGGATCTTTGTTACTGTGGCTAACCTGATAAGCAAGCAATTTATAACTTAACCACTGCAAATGACATCATCAAACTCGAAATATGTTTTTAGAAATGGATACTGTAATTATTTTCGATTACAATACGGTATTTAAAATGGGGACAATGCTCCCCACAGCCCTTTGTCACAGACTGTTGCTCTCACTTACATCACGTTATGTGACATATTCGGTACTTTAACTGGCGTCCCTCAGGGAACCACAGGGAGGTTTGGTCCTTTGATGAGTACCGAAATAGTTTGATATATTTTTGGTTGCAACTATTGGACGTATTGTCAGGGCTTAGTTGACCTTTCGAGAAGAAATTTTAAAAATGTTTTAGAACACCTTCCAATATAGAGTTGTTTTAGAACAAGGCGGGTGCTAAGAAAGTGAACAGTAAAATCGTGAAATACAGATTACTGATCGATTCGAATATCGTTAAAAGTTGAAGCCATACATCGCAAAAAACTATCAACATTTTCAACAACAAAAAACCCACTTCAATCCAAATCACCGACAACAACTTAACATCCATAATGAACTGAGACAGACCGCCCCAATCTGTGCGCCCTAGGAGAATTGCAAAAAACACCCCTACGACCGCACCCTACAATCGCTTTTCACCGGGGAATCGAACCCGGGTCTCCGCGGGTTAACCGTGTACGTTAAAATGTTTATAGATAATACTAATAGTAATTCTAGGGGATGAAGGCCCCTTCCTGTATGGGTATTTGTATTCATAGTAATGGTTTTTTTTGTGAATATACCTTTGGTATCGGAAAGATGGTGAATGGTCATGGAAAAGTAGATAGATTAATGGTACTGGGATTTCCATTCAATGAGGATGTTTCTTTTGTACGTCTTTTTGGGGACAGATCGCTTAGGTGATTAAGTTCTTACTGGTTGGTCTATTTGTAGTTTTGGTTTGAGTATTTTCGTTAATAAGTTTCTGGGGTTGTTGCGATGCTCCGTCTAATGAGATTAATATCTCGATTAGAAACTAGATTTTGGACTAGCTACATAGTTGAGATAAGTATCAAATCTGACAGTTTTAAATAAATATTATGACGAAGGATTAAACTTTTAAAACTACGGGCCTGAAATGACATTTATTATTGTTTTTTAGGGTTTCGTTCGAATTAAAAAACGGAATCCTTATAGGATCACTCGTGTGTTTGTCTGCCCTTCTGCCAGAGCCATTTTGCTCCAAATTTAATGGACCGATTAAGTTGAAATTTGGTAGGTACACATATGAATTTCTATGACACCCGAACACGAACATGTAGCGTAAATAAATGAATTTTGAATATGGGGGCCACTGTTGGGAGGCAAAAAAGAAAATTAAAAAAAAAAGTTTTTCGAACTGTACTGTGTGACATATCAAATGAAAGGGCTTACTGTGAGGGTCTTAACAACTTTTTTTATAATTTTAAAACAAATTGTTTTATAGCTATTTAAGAAAACAGATAAAAATTGACCATCCCCTTATCTCCGAAACTACTGATCCTAAAATTTGAAAAAATACAGAAAATAGGTCCATACATAGGTATAAATAAATTACAGGAAAACCTATAAGTCTAAGGTCTTAAAATGACACGGTAAATTTCTCATTATTGTGCGTACAAACTTACATTTGCAGTTGGAATTTATGTGAGAATATGTTTTTAAACTACAATATTAAGTTTGATCTTGGGATAAATTCATTCCTACTACGAAACCCTTTATTGCACGTGGTCCGACACGCCCTTGGCCAGCTTTTTTTTGTTGTAAAAGTCTGTTCTTAAATTGACCAAACTGCCCAATAATCCAACAAAAACCATCTTCAATTTACAAAATCAGATCAAAAACTAAACCATCCACAATATCGTTGATCGATCGCAATGCCCAACAAATTCGATTAACCGCGTAAATGTTCGATTTTCTAACATTTTTTTTTTTGTGTCACGGACCACCTACGCCGGAGGATCTTAGCACTATCGCTCTCTGCATGATCTATTGCCATGTTCGTGGTCAGGGTAATGAGGTGCACCGAGGCATCACGACTGAGGGCTGCCTAGGGGTTTTTATCTTATTAGATGACTATCAATTGTCAGTTTTTATGTTTTTTTTTTTGTACAATTTTATCCTTATCGTAAGAATCTTACTCTGGGTTTTGTAGTACTTTAGGAGTTGTTTTTAATATTGATTTAAAGTTCCATGAAAAGTAAAGAAAGAACGAAGGAAGGAAAAAAGGAAGAATATTGTGTCACACAAATAAAAATAATCGCTAAACTCATACCTACATTTCGCTGTTCTACTCCCATCTCCTACCTTCATCACAAACGTAAACTTAAGAACCAAGAACTTTCTAGTACTAGTCCAAGAAATATCAACCCCCATCCTTACATCCAACGTCCAGTCTCATAAACCGACATGACACTACAAATGATGAACGATTCTCACGTGAAATAAAATAATACCACATTTTAATGTTGGCGGCCCTGCTCGTGACACCTGTCAACTGTCATAGTGACGGGAGATCGCCCGCGTTCAGAAACGATCGCTAGACACTATCGCTCGTCGCGAAACTTGATATAAAATGCTCTCTTTTAATTAGATGTTACGAGTTAGATGTTTATCTTAGTAATTATGGTTCAGACTTGTTCGTTCTGATGTTTGTTTTATATGTATCTTTATTTCTAAATTCTTTGCTTGGGTTTTCATGTGGATCTTCGCTTCATGATCGAAAGTTTTTGATATCTCCAACTGAAAATTGTTTGGCACGCCTAGCCAGTGCTAGTCATGCGTGAGATTTTTTGGAATGGATATTTTTATGGTTGGAACTTTAGAGATGTTTAGTGATGATATGAGCATTTTTAAGTACTGACTTAAAACTCTCTAAATAACAAAAAATAACACTTATAAACCACAAAAAAACTGTTCCAACCATCTCTTAATTTAATATAACAAATATATCAACCCATTATTTCAACATAACAATGCGTCCGCGCAGGGTGTTGTCTGCGCACGCGCAGAGCCGCGCCTGTCACGAAGTTGAGCGCTGTCAGACGTATCGGGTTTCAGACCTTGTACGGTAGTGCCGGGCTTATTGAGCCCGCCAACTATTTATGCATGTCGGAAATTAAATATTAATTGTATTTTATTTAATAATTGAGTTGAGTCATTTAGAGAGAGGTAGTTGCATACTTTTTTGAAGTGGAGTATCGAACATGCAAAAATGTTACACAATACAATACAGGACGCATATTTTATGAACTTCATAATCATTACTTAATCATCTGGTTTATTTACCAAACACAAACCCCAAAATGATTCATTCAAAATGTTACTCTAAAACGTGTGCTTTAAAGTATTAAAGCACAAACAACAATTAATTTAATACATAGTTAATTACATAGAGCCCTGAAAATATTTATCCGTGACTAAAACATTTTATCATCCACAATGTAAAAGCTGTGCATATTTAAAAAAAAAACTCGTTTTAACCCCTGTATACACGGCTCGCACACATTGCCGCTCGTCTAAAACTGCCGAAAGTTTTAGACCCTTTATACACATCGCTGGTCACTAATTCGGCGCGCTCGACTCGAAAGGGGCGTAAGTTGCAAACATGTAAAAATAAAATGATTATGCTGAGATAGGAGAAGGTATGAGATTGATTAATTATTAAGTTTATTAGATTAGATTTAAAAGTTGTAATTAGGTAAAAGGTTTTTATTATTTCTTATTATTATAAAAAAACTAATTCAGATAAAATGTTTAATTAAGTATTATGAAGCTAAAGCACAGATAATATAGCAAATAAATACTAAGTAGGTATTTATAAGGTTTGACATTTTCCCGAAGATAAAGACCAAGATTTGAGATCCAAAAGACCAAAATCGAATATCTAACTTCAACTGTCAAACATAAAACAAAGCTTATTCAATTTTCCATGAAGCCGGCTATCAAAACAGCCAATTAGCGAAACAAATTTAATAATGGAATAGATAGATATTTGAAAAAAGAACACAACAGCTGCATCCATCGTAGCGTTATAATATGAAAGAACACACGATTAGGACGCCGATTCCTCAAATAATGACAACTGAACAAATACTCTGTTTAAAAACAGAACTAACCGATTTCTGGTTAGACACGTGCGATTTTTTCGTGTCTTTTTCGTAAAAAGTAAACTATAGGTATTCGTTCATGATTTCGTGAATGTGTTGGCTTTGAATCGAAAGTAAGTAGGTATGGTTTTTTTTTTGTTGTTATCTAACTAATCGTGGCTAAGTCGCCGCACGGGTCGATCTATCAGATTAAGCTACGCTTGCCGGGGTCGGTTCGTGGATGGGTGACCATCTTTACATACCGAAACTCCTCCGTGCCTCGGAAAGCACGTTAAGCCGTTGGTCCCGGCTGTCATTCGTGGATCTTAGACTGTCCTTACGGGTCGTCAGAAACCCGAAAGTCTAACAACCAGTCTTACCACGGGGTATCGTATTACCTAGTTACTGGGTTGTGGTGGTCAGATAGGCAGTCGCTCCATATAAAATACTGGTATTCAGCTGCGTCCGGTTAGACTGGAAGCCGACCCCAACATAGTTGGGAAAAGACTAGGCAGATGATGATCTAACTAAAGCGAATGAAATAGAAAGGATTATTTATTAGCAATCACTGTTTAATTATGAGATAGGTTTTTAATAAAAAGACAAAAGGAGAGTGTACAAAAAAATTACTTTAGTATTTATTTGAATCGATGATTTTATTTATGTTTCTTTTTCTTTTTGTAGACAGTGCGTAAGTCTTTTTATATATTTCAGTTTTTGGGCATGTATCATGAATTTACGAATTAATACGAACATCGCAAAACTAGGTGGGTACTTATTTTCAATTCGATTCACAGTCCATTGATCTCCAAATCTTTTCTTAAAGACATATCTTTGTAAATTTATACATTTTTAGATCCAATACCTACATGTGTATAACAAGCATAGAACGGATTTATTTTTTGGGTTTAGACATGTTTACATGGAAATGGTTGGTAAGTACGTGCTATATAAAAATTTTCATTAAAAAAAATTCTCCTATGGTCATCGCCATCTATTCCATTCCATTTCTATTTAGCCGTCAGTTCCTGGCCACTTCAAACAAAATATTCACGTTGAAGAATAAATGGAAAAAATAAATCCTTTAAAATTCTGATAGGAACGTATGTACGCTCTTTAATCTTCCCGTGTACCCATCTGATTGGCCGCACGGCTGTCACGAGCAGAATTCGCGTTTAAATGCACCGCTCCTATTGGTTAGCTCGGTGCTCGAAATTCAAAATGTTTTCGTTATAATAGAACCACTTTTTGTGCTATGTTATTGGTGCATTTGAATTTAGTAATTGGTTTTCAATCAGTCATAACGGATGAGTGTGAGAACAATTTCTAATTTGACCTTTGAAGCATTTAAAACTTATAACAGTATTCCATATAAGTAATTCCATTCCATTACGAGTGAACTGTAATGATTGAGTATTATAATTTTAATTATTAAAATAATAATTATAGTCTACCAGTGTTATTCACACTATTATTCTTTGCTAAATTCAGAGCACTAAATCTTACCTTCAAAAGATTCTAAACCCAGAGAATGATAAATGGAAAAGTGTTCTCAAAATTATCTGCCTGCCTAGCCTTTTCCCAACTATGTTGGGGTCGGCTTCCAGTCTAACCGGATGCAGCTGAATACCAGTATTTTACATGGAGCGACTGCCTATCTGACCTCCACAACCCAGTAACTGGGTAATACGATACCCCTTGGTAAGACTGGTTGTCAGACTTTCGTGCTTTTGACGACCCGTAACGATTGTCAAAGATCTACGAATGACAGCCGGGACCAACGGCTTAGCGTGCTTTCCGACGCACGATCTTCCGAGGCACGATCTCAAAATTATCTATAAGTTCCAAATTAGAAAGTAGGTACTTTCTTTATAATTAGGGCGTAATAAGAGCACCCCTAGTCTAACTTACCACTTCAGACATGTGTAACAACCTCTCATTTAAAAACCAAAGTTGAAAACCTCTCTAATATGGGCATAATGCTCATATAAGCTGACCTCGATATACACAGTTATCTACAACGTTGGATAGACGCATTATCTTCCATTAGCGATACAAGGGATTAAATCAGACGTGTACCAGCCAGCGCTCGGCTGAATTTAGTAATTTATATTTTGTAATAGCTTAGTTTTGTATAGGGTTTTGATAAGTCAAGTTGTGTTTTGTTGGATTGTTGAGGGTTATTAGAAGTTCGTACTGTAGTGATGGAGAAAAAAGAAAATATTCTAGGTTTTCTGATAAGACCATTTCTCTTATTATTTATGTGGTGAACGGAGAATTACCTAGTCACAGATTTCTCACGTATGTCATTTTAATAATGCACAAATATATAATGCTAGCTTTTTCTTTCAATTTAAATGCCTGCTCACCAATTTTAAAATCAGTAAGTAATTACATCAGTATCCTCAATGTAATTAAAATCTTCACTCCCGCTTCCTACAAAACATCACAACATTTTCACATCGACCTACCTACTCAGTCTCCTCACAAAGCCGTTCATCTTTCCATTCCAATTTTCGATTACGAACAAAATACTGAGCTGCGAAACAGCCGTACATTGTAATCGCGACCGATTTCCCGGCGAAGGAAAAATACGTTTCCCCGTTGCCAATGGCAACAAGAAAACAGATATTATACTCGGGGACGCCCCAACGAAAACCATAACTACAAATAGTAGACATACAACGCCGTGCTAAAGTGGGCATAGGTATATAGAATTGTATACTTGTGTGAGTTAGGTTTTTACGCATGCGTGGTTTTCGGGGAAAGTAGATAGATATTGGGGTTTTTAGGGCCCGCGGGGCTGGGGTGCGGTCAGGGGGGACGGGATGCCCTAATCTGTGTCCCTTTGAGGCTCCCGATTGGAATTTAGTAATCATATTAGATTTTAAATTACACGTGGTAGCAAGTTAAAAGGGTGAGGTTCGAGGCGCAATTTATTTCCTATTAGATAGTTGTTTGAGCGATGGGGATGTGTATCTGGTTATGTATAGCAGGTTATTATTAATCTGTGGTGGATGTGGATTTGTTTTCCTATATGATGTGGCGGGGCTTTAAAATATTGTTGTTTTGAAAATGTTCTTTTTTTGAAGTGAAAAGTTATTAAGGCGCGTTGAGCGATTTTTGATTGGGGAATATCTTATGGGTTCGCGTCACCGACATAGATATGCTAACAGTATAATTATCTGTTTTAAGTTTTCACTTCTGTCGCTAGCCCTCATGAGTGCCTATGTTTTTTCTATAATTAAGAAGGGTATTTTGCTGTAGTAACTTGTAATAAATCAACGAAAACATCGAAATTAAGATTCAATGTAGTTGTGAAGTTTCGTCATTAAAACAAATATCTTATCTATTGAAAGCCCAAGTTACCTTCACCTTTGTACCAATTAACCAACCAGTTCATACCTCAACCTAAATCCGACAATAAACCTTAGCACATATAGTATACATAAGAATGTTACAAATTCACACAATACGACAAAGAAACTTATTTCATACTGAAAATTACTACTACTAATCAAGAACTACTATTAATAATTACTATTACTATGAATCATACACGTAATTGAACTCATTACATGCGTAATAAACTTTATACAAGGTGTAACATAATTAACCACAACATCTTAAGGGGTCATTGTACTCATCATTATGAACAACTTTTATTATGGGACCAAACCTGAAATCGCGAAAATCAGCTGCTCCCTACATTTACGTTCGCATAACTCGTCAAAATGTAGGGAACAGCTGATTTTTTTTCACGATTTTTTTTGCGATTCGCGACTTCCCGTTGACCTAGAATCATGAAATTTGGCAAGAAGCAAGGACTCACAACATAAGTAAAGGAAAAAGTCCGAAAATCAATAAATTTGTAGTTTTATCATATTTTTTTTTGCGATTACAAACTTACATTTGCAGTTTTAGAATTGAGCGTGACGTATATCGATGTATGGGAGAACATGTTTTTCAACTACAAGTTAAGTTTGTTTTTGGGATAAATCCATCCCAACTACGGAACCCTTCATTATGCGTGGTCCGACACGCACTTAGCCGGTTTTTTTTCTATAGTTCACTCGCTCAGCTTACTGCTATGCAGCTACGCCGTAGCACTAGTACGGTTTACGGCGCAAAATGATCCCGTAAGCTATTTTTAAAAAGTCTAGAAGGTCAACGAACCTATGCTTTCTCTGTCTGTAGTCCTTAAACCTATATCACATAGCAAGAGCACTCTCATAGAGTTCTATTAACAGTGCCTACAAAGAGTTTTTACGAGTAGCCTAATACTTGGTTCCTATCAACAAAAAAACTTTTTACAAAAAAAAAGAACCGACTTCCAAAAAAAAAAAAATACAAAGTGAAAAATAACTTTAATTGCGG
The DNA here is from genome assembly GCA_947568875.1 of Fissipunctia ypsillon. Lineage (NCBI taxonomy): Eukaryota > Metazoa > Arthropoda > Insecta > Lepidoptera > Noctuidae > Fissipunctia > Fissipunctia ypsillon. The sequence continues at coordinate 11,931,712 of OX387650.1, forward strand.
AAGTCAGTGTCTTTGGTTTTGTTTTTCGTTTTTGCCACCGACTTCCGAAATTAAAGTTATTTTTCACTTTGTGGTGTTATTTTCGTAAAAAGTTTTTATTTTTCACTTTTTAGTTGTGGTGCCTACCCGACACAATGTCTTATACTATTATTTACAATGTAAATAACAATCATCAACATACACTAGGTGGAAAAAATACGTATCATTGAAGCTAACTTAAAAACCACTCATCAGTACTTGACCAAATTTATATAGAACCAATCTGGAAATACATCCTTTCAAATAAGAAAATAATTTCAAATCGGTTTGTAAAAGACGGAGTTCTGAGGTAACAAGCATTAAAAAAACATACAACCGAATTTGAGAACCTCCTCCTTTTTTTAAATCGGTTAAAAACGAACCGTTTTGCTTGCCAATTGTAGCATCTGTTATTGCCAAACTGGGCCATATGAATAGATTCGTAAGCTAATTTTACCTGTGATAGCTCCTTCCATATGGGAGGTTCTACTATGCAAGGCTACGAAGTCTCTGCTTCGTTATTGGTAAAGATACCAAGTCTTAATTTTAACCGAAAACGGTCCGTCAATTAAAGGAATCGGCCATTAGTCATTGATGAAAACATACACTTTGTTTATAGGGTTGAATACATAGTCAACAATATCCAACGAACGTTGCTGACTGGCTTATCTTACCACGACATGGCTACTGTCATAAAGTCTCAATCAAGATGTATTAGCAGTCATCGTAATCCCATTTATTTAATTCCAATCATCTGTGAATCAAATGAATCAAGCGCATTATAGGCTCAGCAGAGGATATAGAGAGCAGTGGTGGCCCATTGGCACCGGCCCCGACTTACGAGACTTACGTTTTAGGTCGTGGGTTCGAACCCAGGCAGGCGCTTTACTTTGTGTAAATTATTTCATCACCACTGCTCTCAAAATGGTGAAGAAAACATCGAGAAAAATGTTCTAGAACCAAAAATTCGAAGAAATGTAACATCTACCAAGCCGAACTGGGCCCTCGTGGTGGATTACAGCCCACTCCCTCTCACAGAGAGGAGGCCTGTGTCCCAGCAGTGGGAACATTATAGGCTGATTATGCTACGACGATATGCTCACTTGTAACGGTCAAAGTAATTCTGATTTATCTTTTTTACTAATCTATTGCATGCAAAGACCGATGTGTAAACAAGTCCCACGGTCTATAAACGGTACCTGAAATGTCAGATATATTGATGAAATGTTTTCTAGTGACAGATTTTAATTAAGATTCTTTATTATTTCTTTCAAATGTCAAATCATAGATCCTGATTCAGTGTCACGTTATATAGGAAACTGTTCTGTTTATACATTATCTATTTATATTGAAGGCTGGCTCGCCCTGGCAAAATGTTGGGTTTGCCATTCCAAGCTTTTCTGGTGAATTAGATCCATGGAACTAGTAACTAGGTACTATATAAGGTGTAATTTAAGTTACTGCCAACCTCTTAAAGAGTCATTGTATTCATCATTATGAACAACTTTTACTATGGGACCAAACTGAAATTGCGAAAAAAAAAATCTGTTGTTTCCTACATTTATGTTCGCAAAACTCGTCATTCTCCTTTTCCTAGGGAATAACTTCACCATAAACTGCCTCGTTGGTCTAGTGGTCGCAAGCGCTACTGCTGAGTATGAGACCCTTGGTTCGATTCCCAGGTCGGGCAAAGTTATTGTTATTGGATTTTTCCATCTGGAATTTCTCAGTAGCAGCCAGGAGTCTGGATTTGTGCCCGGTTGTGGCAATAGGCTCGCCCCTATTACATGGGACTTGAACATAACTGGCGGAATGTGGGTGTACTATAGGTACACTTCTGCCTAACCTTTCGGGGAATACAGGCGTGATGTTATGTATGTAGCTTCACCATTGTTAGGATAGAGGGATAGTGTCTGTAGCCCAACCACTAAACCACCAGCAACCCAATTACGTAACATATTTTTTTATCACCCTCCGAATGGTTTTGAAGGACATTCTTAATATATTTTTGAAAAAGTCGTATGTTCGACAACGTGAATGTTCTTGAATTATCAAAATTATGAGCATTGCCATTGTAAGTGTGATACGCAGTTACCCCACAGATCACCAGACCTCTTCATTTCCCCCGTACCTTCTACCCGAACCACACCAGCATTACATAGCATAATCTTAAGCCTTATTTACTAACACAATTGTTTGATAATAAAAATATGTATGTTTAGGTTAAGGTATTTTTCTATGGGCCTGTGTCGCCTGAAATAAATGGTATTATTATTATTACACACTATACTAATCCAAATCTCCTCACAGGTATCCTCAATCAACCGGGTGCTGCGGAACCTAGCATCCCAAAAGGAACAAGCGGCGTCTGCGCAAAACGACAGCGTGTATGAGAAGCTGAGGATGTTCAACGGGCAGGCGGCGACGGGGTGGTGGTATCCTGGGTTACCGGCCGCACCAGCAGCGCCAGCGATACCTGCGCCATTGCCGCCACAGCTAAATAGAACTACTGCTGAGGAGCATAAAAGAGGTTAGAATAGATTAGGTATAAAAAATGTAGGTTATTGTTGTCGAAAATAGTGAGGAACTCGTCACAACGAAGGAACCAAGATGTTTAGGAACAACTCGGTGTACAATGTGCTAAATATTGCAAGATGTTTTAGCCGAGTCCATGGTAAAAATCTTGTACAATGTTGACTTTTTCGATACCTGATGACTTGAATCTGTAGTACCCACTTTGAAGACCTGCCGTTCGTTCCGTCACAATATAATCGTGAAAACTCAGATGAAATGACCTTGAAATGAGCTGTCATTCCACTGGAAGTTAGAGGTTGACACTAATGAAAGCTCACTTTTCCTAAGTTTTCACAGTGAGATTTATAATGAATAAATCGGCTGGAGCAGGCATCTCACTCTTCATCATACTCAATCCCATGCAATCCAAAAGCACAAAATATGTTCAAAATGTTTGATACAAACTTTTCCATTACCATATGACATTCAAAAAAAAGAAACTCCTGTCAACTCGATTGGATTAATCGTACAGACTACACCACATTCAAACGATATGAAAACTATTCAAAATATCTACACTAGAGCCTTCAAAACACCAAACGCGAGTTCGAAATATGAATGACGCTTTCAGTTCCAAACGCTTGTACATAGCTCTTCTCTAGTCGAGCAGAACATGTATCGACCGGCACCTCTATCTATCGATATATCGATATGACGTGACACTGCTAGATGTTCTTTTCCTATTTCGCTTTGACGCCGTGTCGCGATTCATGCCTTTGGGGACGACACGGATGTGTAGGGCTGACACGAGATTAAGATGGTTTAGGGGTAAGATTATCTAGGTCTCGGAAATAGGTCTTTAGAAACCACAAAACATTTTTATTTGTTCAAAAATTCACCTTTTGAAATTTGCCAACGCATACGTACCTACCTACATGATGAAAGTAGTTTTATAGCTGTACTGCTTAGTATAAAATAGCATTTTAAATGTCAAATCCAACGTCCCTTTTCAGCTATACATACTTTACATATGCATAAATCCTGTCTACAGAAGGGGACACTTATAAACTCTTCACGGTAATCCGATTAACGACTCAAGAATATTGCAAATTATGATAATTAAAACATCACTTTAGATTAAAACTATTGGACATGCTAATCTCCTTTATCTGTCAAATCAAATGTATTGGAAGGCAGATTATCCTTTCAGTACTTAATCCTTAGACGAAAATACAGATAAGAAAACTTTAAATTGTGTATAACATAACATGTGTAACATAACATCATGCCTGTATTCCCCAACAGGTTAGGCAGAGGTGTACCTATAGTACACCCACATTTTGCCAGTTATGTTTAAGTCCCATGTAATAGGGGGCGAGCTAATTGCCATCAACCGGGCATTGTTTTTAGTCTCATTAATTTACTAAACAAAGTGATTTGTATAGAAAAAACTTTAAATGCTGACAATACTGCATTATCTAAAGTCCCAAATGAGCCAAATAAAAGAATGCCTTAAAAATCTAAGGGCGCTGTTCCATGATCAAAACCAAACCATATTTACAAGGTGGTTAAGTTTTTTATATGTTTTTCATATTTCTCGGGGCAGCCCTACCACCCCCTTTTCTTGGCAGGGTGGGGGTGGTACGTTGTTACCGAGTTTCTTCACAAACACCTCGCCACTGGTTGTTGCGGCCCGCCAGATTATATGCCTCTTTTGTGTTTTATTTTCTATTTATGTATTCTACTGAGTATGTATTAGTGTAATCTCGTTTGTGGCTACGAGTTGCATGTTGGGTCGTGTTACTGCTGATGGTAAGCTAGACATGTTATTTTTTTTAAATAGGACATCATTTTTTCTCTTGACTCCATTTCGAACAGTGGCCCAAAAAAGCCGTTCTAATGGGTTTTAGTAGACCGATAGCTAATGTTTATACATTACACCAATGGATCGATAATACTTTATCCAGAAAAATTTTCCTTGCACTATCAAAAACAAAACCGCGAAAAATCAATATTCATGAAATACCAAAGAAAAACATGCAATTAATCACCAAAAACATGGACATTTCATAACAAAAACTAACTAACAATCCCCCACAAACTCGCACCCACTCATTCTTCCCTAATTCGTATAAAACTACAACTACCTTCAAACTGTGCTCACTCATCTCGTACTTCGGATGCTAATAAACCTACTCAAGTGAGAGTCTCCTTTCAAAAATGACCTCAAGATCACAGGTCAGCTGTGAGGATTAACCCCTTGACTCCACACTCCTTCAGAAGTGATGCTTCGTGCCTTGAACCTTAGCGAGGTGGAGAAAAATAAGAAGTTCCACTTCAAACAGACTGATTTTAGTCACGTAATGCTTGTAATATCAATGGTGAGAAAATGTATTGTAACAAAGGAAATTGTACAAAATTGAATATATGAATAGATATAAACACTAAGGGCGAATTGCACCAATGAAACTGAACGCGATCCGCTCTTCTAAGCCGCGTTCAAGAGCTGTCAGTGTTATCATTGTTGGGGAATCTTGACACTGACAGCTCTTGAACGCAGTTTAGATGTGCTGATCCCAATCAGTTTCTTTGGTGAAATCAGGCCCAAGAAAGAAAAGTGCAATTTGGTAAAAGGAAGAGAATTCGTTCTGATTCTCGTAACTGGCAACACAGTTACAATCTTACAGAAGTTCCTGTACATACCTAGGAGGCTAGTCGACCCGAATGTTTCAAATAAGTCCGTTTATGTTGTACAATAGTTTATTGGATCCTTGTTATTATTTCAATAAACAAGTTCTTCTATTCCTCTTCAGCCAAACTTTATTGGAAGGTTATTTTTGCCTGATTCAAGAAGAAGTTATCGCACATTTTTATCTAAATAAAAGACTAAGTTCCCAATGCCTATACTTCTGTCTTCCACCTACTTAGTACCACAAACTTTTCTTCATACTTTTCACGTGTTCGCGTTGTTTAGCCCCGCAGTACGCGACCCGAATAATATCCGACTGCACCGACGAGTCTCTGCTAAAAGAAGCCTCTTTCTCTAAGTATGTAACACGGTACCTACCACCGTACACTTTTGTTTCGTTTCGGCCTTTGCCACCATTAGTTCTAACTTTCAGAGTTTTCCGAGAATTTGCTCCAACTCGGCTAAAGTTTTCATCGCGTTACTAGAGAATTATTGAACGTTATTTGAGTGTCGGTATTTCGAGTTTCAAGTTTGGGAGTTAGTGTTTACGAATATTTGTCTTTTTTATTAAGAATTCTGTTTCGGTTATCAACATTTCAAGTAGCAATTCAGCTTTCATTGAATCTATATTTCTGTTCCTGAAAAAGTTTAGAGCAAAATCTTCAACTTCCACAATTTATGCCTGAATATCTATATTATGTAATAGTAACAAAGTCAAAACTGTACATTGAATATATTTGAAATAAAATAATTTTATTGCTTCGAGGTTATACTCATGTGATGAGCCTGATGCCGAAAATATTTTTTTTAGAATTTTTGTCTGTTTGTCTGGATGTAGGTATGTTCCGGATTGGCGCAAAAACGGTTGTACGGATTCGGATGACATTTGGCATACAGATAGTTTATAACCTGGATTAACACATAAAGTACTTTTATTCCCGGTAGTACGTTCCCGTGGTTATTTTCCGACATCCGCGCGAGCGAAGCCGCGGGCAAAAGCTAGTAGGTATATAATTTACAAAATAAACCACTGACTAAAAATAACTCTAAAAAAACGTTATCAATCACATCCAAGTAATTAATACAATCAAACAAAGCGAAATCACAAAACTTTAATGACAGCTATAAAATAACACACACAAAGGCCAGGCATTGCTGGCAACACTATAAAATGGCGAATGCTTTTTACACTTCAAATATTACTGTGTTGTGTATATTTGTGGAGGGTTGGGCACCGGCTTAATTAACTCGAGCAACGGCATTCAGTTTTATAAATTCGATTTCGAAAGGTGCCCGGCTGAGTTAAACTTATGTCTACGTAGCAGAATTGCAAAAAGCAGCATTTTAGACTCTTGAATGAATTTTGTAATTTTCAATTCCGAATACTGCTTCAATGAAGGAGATCTGAGGGGGGCTAAAATGTGCATATTATTTTGAAGTAGCGAGTGAGACGATTGAGCTTCGGGATATTGTGTTTCTTAGAATAAAACTATACAAAATAGGTACTATACATATGTATATGCGACGTACATAGAAATATCCTCACATTTTAATAAAACTTTTGACGGTTATACTTTCATAGGGAAAACCGAGAACCCCAAAAAAGGCAGTCATATAAACCTCTACGTACATAGAAATATAACCTAATATATTTTAACGGCGTATGTAAAGTACGGACCGGACCAATAGCCTGCCGAACGAATATATACATACGAAGGGGCAGTTTTTATTACCCACGGCCCGTCGACCACGGCACAAATATGTTTTTACCGAAATTACGAATCCCTTTATGGTTCTGAATTATCGTTATATTTTAGTTTGAAGATTTGATGTTCCAAATGTTGCAACAATAAAGCTTTATTATATGCTCCGTCTGGGAATGAAAGCTCAAAATATGTCCCGTAAACTTAATAAAGTTTAACGCTTTATGTGCTAAGACTACCCGTAACATCTACCAAAACAGCGAAGATGCAAATTTCATCAAACTTTTCATAAACGGACATTAGTGAATCAGACATTAAAATAAACATCGATGTTAATGGTATTTACGTTCCACCAGAAAAAAAAAATAACACAACATTAACACATTTAATGCCAGGGACCCGCCTCGCGAGTTCTTTAAAAATGATCGTTAGATGCCTGTGACCCGCCTGGCGAGTCCATAGAAAATGTAGGCGGCATCTGTGTGTTACGTTCAAAATTTGTGGCGGTGGTGAATATGTTCAGAAAGCTGGCGTAGGATGTATCATTCACTCTTCTATCGGTCAGTCGTCAAAGCAACCAAAATAAAAGTCGCAATGTCACATGTCAATGTTCACTGACAGTGTATCATTTTAGTTAGCCATAGACTCGCGTTTTTCATTTCGATGATTTTGACAACTGACTAAATTTCGGTTAGTAAGTTAACTGACCTCTAGGGCAGCAATTAAATTAAACTCCTGATTAAAGACAGATTAGCGCATGGTGAAACACTCGCTACTCTTAATGTCCCGTTAAGATTTTAACAGAAGATTAAACTAACTAACATAGTATGGTGAAACTAGGTCTTATTGTCATAATCTTCATTTATTTTCTAAATTAATTCCACGCGTCACTCTGACGTAGGTAACGACTACTTATAAGCGCGTCAACTTTGAACATTTTCAACCCTTAAGAATCGCAACACAAGCCCCACTGTTTGATATCGGGCCGCAAAACATTTTTAATATTCGACGCACTGTTTTGCTCACGGTTCGGCAGCTCCACCCAATGTTTCGGAAGTATACAAAATGGAAAAAAATATAAAAACGGCCGATGTATTTTCGCACAAAAAGCTCTCGCGAGTGTGATTGACGCTCGTTGTAACAGACTACATATCTACGCGTGGGTATGCAACGTGTTTTGATGTGTTACGCGTTTTTTCCAATTTTGTTGCTAGTGCCTCCGCTGTAGGCTTTTTCCCGTTGATTTGGGAGTCAAATACTGTGGTAGATACTATTTTGTGTAGGTAGTTTCTTTTATTGGTACAGTAAGGGTTAGTGTTGCCTTGCATGTCTCTGTCACGCTGTATACTTTGTTCACAAAATTTCAAGACTCCAATCAACTTCAGAATTTTATAAATCACACCTGTCTACTATTAATTTTAGCTGTAAGCCGAAGTCAATTTCCTCATTTTTATCCCATATTCTCTCTCTTTCATCTTAACTTTTGTCCCACATGCTGGTTGGATTAGAGTTCCTAGTTTTCTCTCTTCACTTCGCCCTGTTTTACATTTGTATTATAAATGAAGCCGGACCTTGGCATTTAATACGTAAATAATCTACACCATCAATTAACTCCTTAAAAAACTAGTAACAAAAACAAACAATAGTCTATGTGTGTCTAATCCAACGAACCACACAAAATTGTCCAATATTTGCGCAGTGAAACATGGCTCAAATAATTGGACAAATTGTTTGTGTGTCGCTCTCTGATATACGTGCACACAATAGAATTAGCACAGTGGTGCCGAGACAAACATGCTGGCCACAATGTTGGCGCTAATCGATCGCTAATATACTTGACGGTCTTGGAACGATAATTGATTTGGGTTATTCCAATTAAGGTTACGATGGTGATTGTGGCAATAGAAATGATAGCGGGTAGAACCATGGGTAAAATAAAGATAAAACGTATGTAGAGAACTTAATTTTGCGCTAGCAGAAAAGTGGAAAAAAATTAAAACATAATCTACAATTCTGAAAAACACATCATCAACACAGATCAAAGGAGAATGTGTAACTATTGTGATCAGGAGCTAGACCACCACCTCTTAACCCTATACTTGGCAGAGATTTTTATCAAAAAAAAAATATGCTTTTGCTTTTTTTCATATTAATTGGACCATTTGGACGTCAGGAAAAATTAAATAAAAAATCTCTGAAATTCAGTTTTCAGGATATAATATGTGTATTTAAGTTCACACTGCCAGGGTAACAAGAAAAAAACAATAAAAATGACATGTGTCTTTATATTCGCACTGCCCTGTCACAGGCAAACAAAATAAGTTAAATTAAATGAATAGGTAGCTACAAAATTGTTTAATACAAAAGTTTTTAACTTTTCATTAAAAATATTAAACATAACAATAAGTTTTGAGATCTTTTAGGAACATTTTATCAATGTGTATGTATATGTATGTATGTAAGTATGGTAATACCTTACAAATTCTTAGGAACTAAGTATAATTTAACTTTAATCTGAGATCTTTATACTTATCAAATAATTCAGTCGTAGAGTTACGAGATAAACAGTTTAACAAAATTTGCTTAGTACTATTTAGTGTGGAAATCCAAAAAGCAATTTCGTCCTTCAACTATACATAGCCGTGCATTACATTTTTGACAAAAATACTTTGTTTGATTTTTGGTACAGTTCCTACACCTGCCTTTTGTCGTGAAAGTAGGCAGATGTCCCACCAGATCGTAACGAGTAGCGTCATCAGGCCTTTCTGCAACCGGTTTCTTTACCTTCTTTACAGATTTGGAGAGAGCATCAGACTCTAGATCAGCAGAGCTCCTCTCAAAACAACACAGTTGTCTAAAAAGCGCGACGCGAAACTTTTTGAGAGGCATCAGTTTCTGTTTACCACTGTTCTCGCGACGGTATAGCAACCAGGCATTGTTTACGCTGATGTCCAGGATCTGCGAGAATAGTGGCAAATACCAACGATGGCCTTTCAAATCCGTTCGGTACAAGGCAACTAACATGTCGGCCAAATCCACACCACCCATATTTGCATTGTAATGCTTTATTAGATTTGGGCATGGGACCGGTCCCTTCTTCTTTTCTTCTTTCTTGTACCGCACTATATTCTGTACGGGGTATGCGTCAACGTAAGTACTTGCAGCCAAGACACATTTATTGTCAAACCACTTCACAACAGCGATGTTGTGTTCGTTGGATGCAACTTGTGCAAAAGCTCCCCTTCCTTTTTTCTTCAATTCTTTGTCACATGGTAGTTTCTTTTCTGCCCCTCGAAGTCGATTTGGTCTGACAGTTCCCAAGGAGAATATTCCATACTCATTCCGTAAATGATGCATCAATTCAACCGATATAAAAAAATTGTCGAAGCATGGTTTTTGCTTTATAGATTTGGCCAAAGCTATTACAACTTTAGCCCCAAGGCCCATACCTCTTTCTTTTTTAGTGAAAGTGTGGTGTCGAAAAGTGTCGTCTCCTCCGTAAATTATGAAATCATGGACTAGACCAGATGGCGAAGCACGAACGAATAACTTGAAGCCCCATTTCTTGGGTTTATTCCGTACATATTGTTTTCGACTGCCGGCTCTGGTGCCCTTGTAAGGCACCATCATTTCGTCGATGCTAAAACGTTTCCCTTCAGGAATATTGGATGCGCAGTTATGACGGAGATTTTCCACTAGTGGCCTTATTTTATAGTATCTATCACCATCATCTTTCATGTTATCATTAAAGTGTATGCAGCGGCGAATAGCCTGAAATCTTTTTAGATTCATCACATCAGCATTTTTTCTGTACTTGAAGTCATTGGACCAGTAGTCAGTATACGCTGGCATATCTACTACGCCCATTAGTATATTGTTCGCCAGGAAATCTCTTATTTCATCTTTGGTAACATATATTGATGAACCCCTTTTCTGCACTGAATAAAGGTTGGTATGATGTACTATCAAATCTACAATATCATCCGAAATAAATAGTTTGAAGTAATCAAGCGGTGACTTCTCAAGATCAATTGATTCAAATAATGTGTCTTCTATTTCTGCTGTTCCTAGTAATTTCACTTTTGTCCATTTGGGGATCAATTTGGCCGGTTTCAGAATAGTTTTCTTTATGATTACCCGGGTTTTCCTAGAACGACCAACACAAAGAGGTGTAGTAATTGCTGCTGTTGGTGCAGGGCTGCAGTTCGAGTTTACAGACGGTGACGGTGGGATATAAACTGATGGTGAAGGTGGTATTATGTCAGGATCATTTTGAAGAATTGTGGGCGAGTCTGGGGTAGAATCAATAATGTTTTTCGTACGTAAAATAGGTTGTGAATGTTGTGATACTGGTTCTTCATGGACGGCAGCAATGGTATAAAATTCACGATATTCATTGTCATCGCTATCAGAGATGTTTATGTTTTCAACAGAAGACGCCAGGGATCGCGCAGGGGAACTATCGACGGAGGCATCGGGGCGTGGCCTGCACATTTTTACTTCATCTTCCGAAGATTCGCTGGACTCTTCATCAGATTTAGCTCGGGATTTAGGCACCAAAGCAAGGATTTTTTTGTGATCTAGTACTCTGAAACCAAAGCAGTGCAAGCTAAAAGCTGTGGGTTTGGTTAAAGGTGTTATTTGCGTTGCGGTATTATGCTTTGTAAAATATTGATGTTAGTTAATTTTAACAATCAAGGGGCTGTTTTACTGACGATGTGCATTATAGGATACATTATTTGGTAACTGTGCAACCCTATAAACCAGGCAGTGTGCATTTAAATACACGTGACAAAAGTTCTGTCAATCACATAGCGGCAGGCGGTGTGAATTTAAATGCACACGATACAAAAGTCGTAAATTTAGAGAAATTAAAAACATATTTTGCAAAAATATTACGACATACCAATAGCTTAGGATTTGTAGAAAGTAAAACTGAGACAATTATTGTTGAATAAGTTATATAAATCTAGATAAAATGGATATTTACCTTGAAGTGCGTGGGAGCAGACAAACGGTTCGCCATTTTGATCACCACTGACAGAGCGTAAGTGTGATAGATATACTTTTTTTTTCTATGGTTCAAGAACGTTCGGAAAGTATGTTTGCACGAAAAAATAATCGATTCGATAATAATATTTGCCAGAAATTTTTTCTGGATGGAATGTGCATTTAAGTTCACTATGTCAAGTATAGGGTTCAGTATTATTTTAATTTTACTTGAGTGTGAGAAAGAGATGGAGCTAGACGTCCTGTATAGCTCCATCTCTTTCTCACACTGAAGTAACATTAAAATAATACTGCTTTAAGAGGTGGTGGTTGGCCCCCTGTACTTTTTGTGATTCAAATTAAAACAACAACCTCCTAAGCTTCATAACTGATATTTTCCACCATCAGTTAACGACGGAGCCTTATTTTTATTTTTCCGTCAATGAAATATCAGTGGCGATAAAATTTTAACCATTTTCTAAACGTACACAACAGATCCAGTTAGGTATGAACCCGGAACAAATATTTGCCGGCAGCGAACCAGTGACGCGCTGCAGCCGCTGGCAAATCATTCGTGTTTATACTTGATATACACGCAGTTTTACTCCATTCAATTTGTTTCATATTCTGTTAGGCAAAAAAAGCCACACAGTAATAGCGTAAAGCTTTGGGTATAAGGCCCCGTTCTCGCCCTTGGGCGATTGCGGCTTGCGACGCGACATGCGTCCGCGGGTGCGGGTCTCACAGTAGGGACGTGAGACGAGGACGGGACACTGACGCGGCAATAGTACTTATGCAGATGGAAAAGCGATGCACTGGGTCTTGTCCTGTCTGTATGTTTTATGGCAGATCGCGTTATTACGTTTTGTATGAAGAATAATGAAGATAAGTGAATGGGACGCCGCGTCCGCGTCCCGTCCTTGTCTCACGTCTCTTCTATGAGGCCAGAGCCTAGACCACCACCTCTTAAAGCAGTATTATTTTAATCTTACTTGATTGTGGGAAAGAGATGGAGCTAGGCGTCCTGTATAGCTCCATCTCTTTCTCACACTGAAGTAACATTAAAATAATACTGCTTTAAGAGGTGGTGGTTGGCCCCCTGTGCCTCACTTGTTTCCGTTCGTCGCTCCGCAAGTCGCATTTGGTGACTCGTGGCATGCTCTAAACAACTTCTTTTATTTGTTTTCTCTACAGTCGTTGTCGCAAGATGCGTATAGCTCGTCGCCAAGGGGTAAATCGGAAAAGAAAGTCGCTTGAAACTTCAAGCGCCTGCCACACGGTCGCCAACCGCGTCCCGACAGAGGTGACCTTGGTGGTTTACAACCAAATATTGAAACAGTTCTGCCGGTCGCCAACCAAGGTCACCTCTGTCGGGGACGCGGTTGGCGACCGTGTAGCAGGCGCTTAACTCTAGAGACGTTACGACATTAAGCGTCTATAAACGTACATTAATAGCATGCCCATATTAAACTACCATTTAAAAGAAAAAAGTACCAGGTGTCACCACCAACTCGATAAAACAAAAACTATCAATATCAAACTACCGTTCAAAGTTGAGTGCTCTTGAAGCAGTTAGTGTGAAACAATGCCTTTTTTTATTCAGTTCCCAAAGTGGTTTCCCGTCAAGTGTAGTTTTGTAATTGACTTTAACATGTAAAGTGTTCTCGTTAGTAGTAACACGTGTTTGAGATTGTATTACAGCGCTATTATGCATGTAGTATCGTGAATCGCTCATACAGTAATAAACGGTGATTGTAATTGATCGTTTTGTGGAATTAAAAGGGGGTTTTTGCTTTGGGTTGCGTCGATTTGGAACACTGGGCTTGTGCAAAATTGTGGTTAGATGGAAACAAGTAGGTATCGAATGCTTTGTAGTTTTCAATTTCGTTATTAACAAATCTACGTACTTGCTCAAAGTACCTAATTTAAAAAATAATGATGTAACCAGATAATTCCTATCAATCTCTTTATTAAGAGGGCTGTCACATTTTATCACCTCTCTCGCTCAGACGGGACGAAATTTTTCAGAATGTTAAATGAAAAATGTTCTTTTTTAATGTAACCAATTAGCGAAATTAAATAATATTGATTTAATTGGTAATTATTAAAAACACATTTTGATTGTGGTATTTACTTAAATCGTCTCAAAAACAGATCATAATTATAATTGAGCTGAGGTTATTCATATAACACAATAGAAATGTGTTTTAATAATTACCTATTAAATTAATATTATTTAGTAGTTCGCCAATTGAATACATTTTTCAAAAAAGCATCTTTTCATTTAACATTCTTTAAACTTTAAAATTTGGCCCCGTGTGAGCGAGAGAGCTGACAAAATGCGACAGCTCTCTTAATTAGACGAGAAAAAAGTAATCATAGTTACCAATCATCCAGGCCCTAAAGTTCAACATCGTAGGTACTTAAAGTAAGTACCCAAAAACAGTATTTACACTAATAGAACTACAGTCACTACAGAACATCAACTTCATTCATTCTAATCCTCCACATCCCTAAAGAAAATTATCCGAATTGGCCCCAATTGAACTAACAATAATAAAAACTGGACCTTATCAGCCCCACGCTAAGTAATTCAGATGGCCACGTCGAGGACATTTAGTGACCGGTTGATTACAAAACAAGCAAATCTATCTTGACCCCTAGTGTCCCCAGACGGTCCTCAAACGTATTAGATGAGTGTCCCCATATGGGGCCAAACTTAATTGGTTATGATCTTGTCTCCACTTGGGCGTGGATGTTAAAGTATTCGGGATTAATTTGGCGATTTATTTAGATTAATGTATTATCTTATTTATTTAAAGGGCCTGTTTTTATGTCAATATTGTCTCTAAGTACCTATGTTAAGGATGAAACAGAAATTCTTTAGTATTTCCCCGAATTCAAGTGTAAAATTCTGAAAAAAAAAAAAAAAACAAGTCATTATGTATATTTCCACGTGGCGAATTTTATAGAAATGTTTCCAGCAGAACATTTATTCGCGGAAGCGTGGCGAATTAGGCGGATCACGCCTTGTCCAGCCGCAGAGAGCTTGTTCTTGAAGACATGTCGTAAGACAGGAGCGTTCGCGATTTTCAATCTTTGTAATATTTTTAAATTGATAAAAAAAAGTTTAAATTTCAGGGTTATTTAATTTTAGTAACGATTGTCTGAGATACCTGTTTACCTAAAAACAATCCTTAATTTATTATTTGAACCATGAAAACGACGAAATTATTTTTATGTTTATTTATTTATTTAATACTTTAAGCACACAAATATACAGAGGCGGACTTAATGCCATAGGCATTTTTTACCAGTCAACCTTTGGGTGGTGCAGTGACAAACAGTGGTAGGTACAATGACGAAATTTGTGGAATAAATATTTATTTCAATATAAGGATATACCTATTAAAAACTATAAATATAATATATATATATATTACGGCTCTTTGCATACCTACCTGGGGTACATTAGAACGGAAACTCTGTTTTTTTTTAAATATCTGGACACGCACGGGTCACTTGATGATTGGCCAGTGAGCTAGTAACTGAAAGTAGTATTTTTTTATTTATTTTATTTAAGATAGGTTTGCTCTTGACTCTAGTCTAGGTCAGAGGTGACAGAGACAAAGTCGACGATAGAGCGAGCTTACCCAGAAGAAGCCTGTTCACTCTCACTTTGAAGAGATCGGGGTTGTATGCGTTCGGAAACACAGATGCAAGTAGAGAGTTCCACAAAAGTATGTTTGGATATTTTTGAAAAAATTGCTAATAACCAAATGAGTTCCTCCCGCTTGTCACTCGGCCGTTCCTGGTTGAGTGACAGTATCGATCTCACATAATCGCGCGCTGGCAATCGGCCCCCACCTACGACCGTCGTGTTTCGCCCCGATAACTCCAATTCCGCTTTATCTCCCCGACTGCCGACTTTCTTCACTCCCTTTGTGCTTATTTTCTCCAATTTTTTCCCACCGCCCCCACTTTTATTTCGTTCCTTTTCTTATTTCTTACTACTATTATTTTCTCTTATGTATTTTTCGTGTTTCATCCCGCCCTTCGAGGCCTTACTTATAGGAAGTTTTTTCTTCAATCATTTGTAGGTCGTTATTGGTGGAATTGTGGTTAAGTACAGCCGTCGACAGAATTGATTTTTTTAATGAATACGTCTCCTTTATGTTCTTTGGGTAACGGTAATAAATAATGAAAACGTTGATTGTTAGGATTGGAATAATATTGGTGTAACAAAGGAATGATTTCAGTTCATTGATAAATAAACGTTAATTGAAGAAAAGTTTGCCTATCTCATTTTTTTTTAAACACGTGTTTACTTGTAAAATATTCGCAACGAGTAGCTTTATCCTCAATTTTAACACTGGTATAAATTAGGCGGTACTTTTGTATTTTGTTGAAAGCTCTTGTAACCCACATATTTTTAAGCACAGCAAGTTATTCCACCAAATTAACGTATAATTACCCAAGATCACGTCAAAATAAAACAAATCGCTCGTTTGTAAACACAACCTCATTAGAGGTGTCCTTGTCCTAAGGGTGCGCACACACTGTCACCGGCGACGCGCGATCAATCAAAATTGTCAACCGATCGGAAAGCCCGCCACGTTTCGCTGAGCGAATGTCGTGCATCAATCATGTTTCGAGTGCGACGTTTACAGCAATGTGTTACAATTTTGTCGTTTTTGTGTTACCTTTGTGCCTGATCGAGTTTCGTTTTGTTTAGTTTAGTTTAAATCTATTTATTCCTAGCTTCTGCCCGCGACTTCGTCCACGTGAAGTCATGACACTCAGCAATACTTCAACTTCCTATAAATGAAAGAATTTTAGTAGTTCCGAAGATTACTCCCTACATACAAACTTATGTACAAACAAACAAATTTTACCTCTTTATAATATTACAGGAATGTTTAGAAGTTACCTATTCCCTCTATAATTCAGATCCGAAGGTTTGTCAAATCTCGATAGGCAAATGTCATACCTACTCTTCTCTACTCAAACCAAGTTCCAATTCGAAATTCAGGCTTCCAGAATACAACCCTCGAAGGCTATATATTTTTTACATGACTTCTCATTTAGCTTGATTAATTTTTTTGGTAGTCTGTAAAACCAACCCGCCTAGTGTTAAAACAAAATGTTTGAATCATTAAGTTATCTGGCACATTAGAAACAATTACTTACTTTAGCTACAAGTATATTTTTACTCAAAGTCACGCAATGTTAGCTTCCATTACTGATATTGGCTGCACGCCCACATAACATCGGTGTATCATCAGAAAAATGTGACAGATTGCCTAACAGTGCGTCCATTGAGCGGACTCAGTAACCCGTGCGCACATTACCGACCCGGGAATCGAACCCCGGACTCAAGTGCTCCGACCATAAAGCAAATTAATCAATTAGCTGGAGGCATGTCGACAACATTACGAGTAACGTTTAATTTCGCTATCACCCCAACTTTGAGGGTAGTAAACAACCGGGGTAAGTTGGTCCCTGCGTTAGAACATTTATTTCAGAGTAAGGGGTCAAGATGACTGGTTTACATGTAATTTTTCTGAGGGGTAATTTTGTGCAATACTGCTGACGCATTTGCTTGATAGTCGTCGAGAGCAACGTTTTGTTCGAGTGCTTTGTTGATAGTTTATGATGAAGAGTTTCTCTTTGTATGTTAAACATTTTGTTGATGACTCCTGCTTTGAAGACTTGAGAGTACATTTGAATGATCCTGCTCATTGTCTTTTATGAGAGAAAATTGGCGTGGAAGAAGATATGGGACACACATGGTAGAAATACAACCATCTTGATTTAGCAGTTCAAAGATTTGTTGCATTCCTACAACCCGAAAATAGACCGAAATTTAATACGTACCTTCAAACTCTCGATCGATCACCATCATTATTCAAATCTGAAGTTATATTCTTTCTAAAAATTCTCTCTTAGTTTGGTAGCCATTTATAAAATTCAAATGAATTAACCAAACTTCATTCTCCAGCAGATCCCCTACAATCGGAGGCTGGATCAGACGGCAATAGTGAACACGCATCATCAGGAGACGAGGACTCGCAGATGAGGTTACGGCTCAAGAGGAAGCTGCAAAGAAACCGGACCTCCTTCACCAATGACCAGATAGATAGCCTTGAGAAAGGTAAGACGATATATGTGAATTTTCTTGTTATTCCTTCTAATTTTCAAAACATTTCCAATATTTTACAATGCATGTGCTCGAAAAGAGCATTTTCCAAGCAGCCAAATTGAGCGGAAAGTGGCATTTTTTCACACTAGCTTTTTTTTCCATTTTTAACTCCATCGTCAGCCAGACGGTACAGATTATCATTCATATAAAGGGTACAATAAAATTAATACTTCATTAAACGCGTTATTAATTACTCTAGATTTTGATTTTGATCAATAAATTAACTTTCATTATATTTTTTTTTATTTCCGCGCACAATGCATAGTAAATAAAACGTATGATACACGTGCGTAAGATGATTTTCGACTCGTATCGACTTATACACTCGCTCGTGAATAAAAATGCCACTCGCCGGAAATCACCTACTTTCCGCACTTCTAGCATAAATAACTATGTTGCTCCTTCTCTTTTGTTGGTCACTGTCTTAGTGTTTCCATATTTTAAAAAATATTTAAAAGAATCTTTTTTTATTTCAACTATAGGGGAATATTTTCCATAAGCACCTACTTCGTTATCATTATTGAAAGCTGTTCCTTTTTACTGTTAAATAGTTTCTCTCCGATTGATGTATTTCCCAACATAGTCTCTCCTTGTTCATTGTCAGCTTTTACTAAGGTATTCATTGGATGCGTTTCATATTATATATAGCAATAATTTTATTTTCAGTTTTAGTTCTTAAATTATATTCTAGCCATTCTGTAAAGTTTACTTTTTATTATATTCTTTCAAGTATCATTGTTGTAACATTCTACATTCTAGTCGCAGTCACATCCCCAAATCCATCTACCTTCCCTCCACCAGTCAATAAGTCCCTGGAGCCTTCATAAACCTATTTCCCAATGTCCTTTTCATCTTATTTATTGTTTGCAATAACACGGTTATTAGTAAGTAAATAAATACAGTCCCCTGATGTTTGCCCTGCTCTCGGACGGTGGCAGTGGGCCCAATTATTGATGTCGCGCTGTTAATCTTACTTATTCTGTGTTTGTTTGTTTGCTCTCTCATATCGTATTGGTTTATTGCCTTAGTGATTGAGAGGTATTTATTGGGTTGGGACCTGTATTTTGATTTTTGGTTTGTGACAATTTGACTTGTAATGTTTGAAGTCATATTGTATAGGATTACGATTTTTTTCTTTAGAATGGTTCTTTTTTTCATGCTTTGTGTAAAAAGTCTATTACTTCTTGATGATATTAGTTTCAATTCTTTTTTTTTTACTTTGCCTATTTTTCAGCGTCGACTGAAAACAAAGGTTTATAGTTTTTTTTTTATATATTGTCATCCCTCTGTATGATGAGAAATCAAAATATCCCACAGCTTTTATAACTATTATGCTCTCAAAGATGATCTCTTCTACAGTGATATTAACCACATTTTCTTCTTCAACAGAATTCGAGCGGACGCACTACCCGGACGTGTTTGCGCGGGAAAGACTGGCAGAAAAGATTGGATTGCCTGAGGCACGTATCCAGGTAAAATAAAATCCAGTTTACACCGCGGGAAGGTGGCTGTATCGATACGTCATCGTTAACCAGTAACTTTGAACTATTGACTAACATTGCGTCTAAGTACGATCAACAAGGGACTACTTAATTTATTGTACCTTGATACTAATCGGTGTTAGGCAAGATTGTGATTAAATCTTATGGTGTGATTACGAGCTGTTGGTTGAACTTCAACGAGAAAAACAAGTTAAAAAACATAGGTAACAATTTTATCGGAGTCGAAAATTCATCTAGAAAACCACACAACTGGAAAAACTGAGCACGGATAGAAAAAAAAGTAGATACGTACCAGTTTTATCGATATCAATAGTTTCGATAGTCGAACCTATTTGCGATATTCTACAGAGCTTGTACGGACCATACAATCCAGCAGAACATTTTACAAACTAAGTCGTTAAAACAGATTTAAATACAACCTCACTAAAATCGGACAAGGCCTTTATTGGGGATGCGTTCATAAGGGCATGTTTACACTGTCTGTTTGCGTAGCTACCCAGTATGTAGATGCGTCTTCAGTAAACATGTTAAAAAAACAAGGGTGGGTTAATATTATAGCCAGAGTATGTACTTATTACATAGCAAAAGTAAATATTTTGAGGAAACTACGTCGGTAATATAACCAACATTGTTTTTATTGTTTGAATTTTTCAACGGACCATGTTTGTCTTACCCGAGCTGTTTGACTGTTTGCTTATCATTAATGTGGAGTAATTAATAAGAGTAATATTACATTAGTTTGGTATGTGTGATTTTTTGGTAATGTATTCCAATTTCGGAGAAGGTAAATATTTTTTTTGTGAATGATTGAGGTTGAATCGTAATTTATTCAATATTTTTCGCAGACACAGACGTAATGAATTAATTATTGTTTATTGGTCTGGTAGTTCAACAATGCGGGTATTCGTTAATTTATTGCAGAGGCAGAATATTATTTTTAATACCAAGTTGAATTCACCGGGCAATTCTGCAAAGATCTCACCGTGAAAAAGGTGTAGTTAGTTTGACGTGAGCTGCCATTCCACCTGATGGTAGGAATTGACTCTACCTATGACTGCACACTTTAAGCTCACTTCATCAAGTTTTCACGGTGAGTTAATTTTTACAGAATAGGTCGGCTGTTTTAAATGCGAAATGATACGCAGGTTAGAGATACCTTCGCATAACGTTTCTAAAACGGTTGTAGATATTAAAAATCTCACCCCATGGAACAATGTACGGTAAATAACGTTCTATCCACTTAACGCGACGCACTTAGTGTTGCCAACAGTTTAAAAAGTCATTTATCAAAGTGTTGCAAACTTGGCGCAAGTTTTATAATGGTCTAATGTGATTTTGACTGCAAACCTTTTAAGTTTTCAACCTCTTTACTGATAATACTGCCATAAATCGAATTAAAAATAAGTGCAACTTTAGACTGTGTCATGCTGAAATGTTTTAAGATGATCGTTCATTTTTTTGCATTATGCGTTATGAAATTAGTTATGTTACAACTTAAAAGATAGTTAATGGTTTGTAGAATGGAAAAACTTGTATTGTAAGGTCTAGTCAGTACTACCTGAGCACGATATCTATTGTCATATCTAATGAAATATTTATATTGGCACGCGGCTTTAGGATTCAAATTACAAACCAGAATAATCTAGTCTAAATATTTTGTTTTCAATCAAATTCCATTACCAAAATATATTCATTCACAATTTCCAAAAATAAATACTTACCTACACAAAAATAACATAAGAAGCGTTAAAGTAAAAGAATATTAATTCGGGTAGCAGCAGACACAAAAACTAAAACTTGAGTGAAACATGAAAAGTACGAAAGTTCCAACTTCCAACGCCGGAGTTTTCTTGTTCACTGAGCGAAAGTAAAAAAAAATAAAAATAAAGATGGCGGCGCGGCGGTCGACATTGTTTTCAGCGGGAGTCGGGGCTAAGCTGTTACATTAACCTCTCGTCTCGGCCTTAGTTAACATTCGTGGGGTGCTATCACATAGCACGGTCAACAAGTACTTGGCATGGGTGTCTGAATGTACCTTTGTAATGGTGTGGACGTCTTGTTTGAGCTTTATTGGGGCTAAACGCGGGTTTTGAGCGACTGATGACTTTGGTATTATAGAAAATAGACCGATAAGTTAGGAACTACAAGGTGTAACATAATTAACGCACAACCTCTATAGGAGTCATTGTACTCATCATTATGAACAACTTTTACTATGGGACCAAACCTGAAATCGCGAAAAAAAAAACTGCTGCTACATACATATATGCATCAATCTTAGGTTGTACCTATCTGATGATCTTTCAGAGCTTTTTGTTTGTGAACAATATTTTTAATTTGTTAGGCAACTTCTAACAGGGTTTGAAGACTGTTAAAAAAAGCAAGAGCACAATATGTTTTTAATGAAATGGTAGTCTCCTCCTTAATCCAGAGATATTAAACGGCTTCATAAAAGCCCTACCGCACATTATATGAAAAAAGTCACAAAATTCCTACCCTGCAAAATTTTTATAATACTCCCCAAACATGAAAATAAATACCCGGAGTGGGGGCAATATCAAACTCAAAACACAGCCCTATGTTATCACTGGATGCTCAGTCCAAGCTTCATTGAACTCTAACTATGCGGCACAAAGTCCCATTTCCCTTACATAGTCAAAGAGCTAGGCTTTCAAGGAGTAGCGTGAACACAAATTGGAATTCGGCGGGACCCCACGTGTTGCGGGGTTCAAGGCTGTGTCAAACGATGGAGGTTTAACAGTGCAACCATGATGACACTGATTTACAAGGATGAATCTGAAGAATATTTTTAAATCTTGTGTGCTATCTGTAATAAATTGCTGGTGGTTGTGGATTGTATTAAGTAGACCCCAAGTCACAAAACTATTGGAAAGATATCAGAAAGAAACAATAATTTTATTACAACAAAATATCTACCCTATATTATTTTCATTCACATTCAACTGCAGAAGCAGCCAGGATACAGCAAATAACTCAGCATACAAATAAGTATAGAAGTCGCAATTTTTATCTTACTGAATTTTACATTCTACAATAAAATATTCTAAGAATTATCCTGAATATTTTCCACGTGGCCAGAGTTACAATAGCTGGCGGAGTGAGGTATCGATCCTGGGGCCTACAGGAAGCGGGGGGTGCGTTTCCGGCCGCGGGAGGAGGGACGGTGTTTTGAAAAATTGGCACCCATTGCCGCACACAAACATTTTTACTATTAAAACACGCCAAATTCAATTCTATTCTGTTTAAAATAAGGTGGAATTAGGAATAGAAGTCTTGAGTAAGTGTAGATTTCGTGGTGTTAGAAATGTGTTCTGATTTATTTTGTTTTTGCGTTTTTGTGCCGTTTGAGTAATGTCCGCTTAGTCGGTTCAATGTCGGATTTTTATTTAAAATCCTATCTCAATTTTTTATGTGATGTAAAAACTTTAATAAAATAGTCGCTGACTCCGAAACTATGTACAAAAAAACAACTGTGTAAAATAAATGCCAGCTCGCATTTATAACACACATTGATAACACTAAAGTTCTTAAACTAATTAATTAGCATTTCAAAATCAAATGATATCAGAACGGAATAACAGTTTCAGTGACAAATGAAAACAACACATAATCATGACATTTCAATAACAAATCCTACATTAAAGCCGGGCTTTCACAACACAAGCTCACTACTACACTAATTAGCTAACTTCACTAAAAATACCAAAACAACCTGCAATTAAAACAGTAACAATACGAAAACTAATAAATTAAAATACATCGTACTGTATTAATAAGAGCGCAATTCACAAGCAAAAACAATTACGGTCCGCAACTCGTTGGTTATGTAACCAAATTATGGGAAAGCCCATTTGGTAAGGAACCCTCGGTAACTTTATTTTCATCCCAACTATGAGGGTAAGAGAACAATTTGTAAAAGGCCACGGGAAATAGCTGAGAGGCGGGAAAAAGGCCTGTCATCGCTGTCAGGGCGGAATATCTATAGATGGCGGGAAAAAATGAGGCACGTCACTATATTTTAGCGTGACGTAAGGCTAGGAACAGAAGTCCGAGGGTGATCAGTTGGGGTTAGAAAAAGAAAACTGTAAACATTTTTTGTCTGACTAAGTAATCTTGCCTTTTCTGTTTTCCTAGCGGCCAGTCAAACAGGTAAAATTTTATTTTAATTAATTACCTACAGAAAAAGAAGTCGGTTTTTCCACTTATTCAGACGCTTAATTTGTGCTCTTTGATAATTAATTAATTAACTTTAATGTGGCTACGTAAAAGTTAATTCTTCATAGCATTAATAATTCGCCATCATTATGTAATTTGAATGTCGATTACCCTCATTATGGGCTGGGTAAAACTGAAATTATACATGAACATGAACTATAGCTCTATCGGTAATTTGGTAAAACATTTTAGCACAGTAAACTGGATTGATCATTTTAATTTTTATAATTACTGTAACTATAAATAAAAGAGACAGTCGGATAAAACGAAGCAGAAACTACTTTGGGCTACGCAAACGATGAAATCAAATGTACCTACATTCTTTCAAAAAATGAAAAAATAGTCGTCTATTTGTAAAACATCAATCAAAATTAGAATGTAACGATTCTAACGCTCTTAACTACAATCTACTATCAAGTGGGTGACTTTAGCGTACAATTCGCAAGTGTGCACCCGGCCTTTTCCGCCCCTCGCCTCGGCTTGGTTCGCGAGGGCCCCAATAAAATATTGTCGGCAACATTCTGGCGATTCTGTAGGAGACCGGAGCAATAATATTATGACATATTGCCTCCACAACCTCTTTGAACAGTTTTTTTTCTTCTGTGGAATAACGCGCTTACTTACCTACTAACATTTATTTAGAGAAAGTACATAGTTGGTTTTGGTGAATTATTTGCTGATTTATTTACCATGTGTTACTACGAGATAAATTAATGCCATATTGTTTTATATGTATAACATAACATCACGTCTGTATTCCCCGAAAAGATAGGCAGAGGTGTACCTAGACAGTACACCCACATTTCGCCAGTTATGTTTTAAGTCCCATGTAATAGGCTCGCTTAGCCTGTTGTCATCTCCCGCACACAAATCCACTCTGGGTTGCGATTGAGAAATTCCAGATGGAAAAACCCAATAACACTTTGCTCGACCCGGGAATCGAACCCAGGAACTCATGCTTGCGGCCTCTAGACCACGAAGCAGTCATATAGTCATTGTTTTATATTATAACCAACTAGCACTTCACGCGCGACTTCGTCCGCGTGGATTTCGTACTTTATTACTCCGTCACGGGTAGATTTCCAAAAAACCCTGATACACAGTATTCTTTATTTTCGGTCATAAGTATAAATACCGAGTTTCGAGTTAATCAGACCGCGCGTTAAAATTCTTCCATACAAACGTTGACACCCCCCAATCCCCTTTAAGGGGGTAGTTTAGAAAAACAAGAAAATTAGAAACTTCATAATTTACTAAGATAAGTGCCAAGTTTCAAGTTTATTAACTCAAGAAATAAGATTTTTCATAAAAACAAAATCCCCCCTTTTCACCCCCTTAAAGGTTGAATTTCCAAAAATCCTTCCTTAGTGGATGCTTACAACATAAAAGGCATCAACTGACAAAAGTTCAAATTTGTAGCTCCCGCGGTTTAGGCTCTGCGTTGATGAATCAGTCGGGACAAGTAATTATATATACAAGGTGTAAAATAATTAACGCACAACCTCTTAAGGGGTCATTATATTCATAATGATGAGTACAATGACACCTTCAGCCTCATAATGATGAACAACTTTTACTATGGGACCAAACCTGAAATTGCAAAAAAAAAACAGCTGCTCCCTACATTTATGTTCGCATAACTCATCAAAATGTAGGGAACAGCTGATTTTTTTCGCGATTTCAGGTTTGGTCTCATAGTAAAAGTTGTTCATAATGATGCGTAAAATGACCTCTTAAGAGGTTGTGCGTTATTTATGTTACATCTTGTATATAGACAATAGATAATGACTTATCTCTAAAATCTAGATACCTCCTCATTGTTCTATCGTAAACATAGCACTAGACTAGAAAACATGCTACAAAAACGATTATCCCTACGAAAGTGTGTCAGCCCTTACCGCCTAAGATCTAGCAACAAACTAGCATACCTATGTACTTGAGAATTACATAGGTGTTACACTATGCACAATAGTGGCAAGTCCGCCTTTACAAAGCGCGGGAATGCTTCGGGCGCCATATTGTCGTCGCCATGGCTGCCGGCGGAAGTGGCGCGCACGTGAGGGCTGCTTCCGGAGCCGCGTTCCGTTTCACGCAGTTCAATGTCACAATATAGCGTCCACGCTCCGTTTGTTTTAATTGTTTAGATGTTTAGACGACTTCAGTTACAACTTGGAATTTTGTTTTGAAGTCTTGTTTTAGGATGAGATGTTGAGCGGTTTTAATAATATGGATGGACTGCAGTTACATAAGTAGTAGTTTTATAAATCAAACTCAACCAATTAGATTGAATCAGAAAAATGTATTTTTTACCCAGTAAACGCTCCAAGAAAAATGCTGTATTATAATATAGATGTAGTTTGATTTCATTCTAATTAGATTAAAACGCTGTACTTGTAGCTACCCTAACATCAATAAGATTGTATTCCTGTAAGATTACACAACTTTTTCTTATAGGGTCCCCATACTTCAGTCGGCTTCCATTCCAATCAAAAATAATATCAAAATATCATCCTCATTTTTCTCTCCAACAGGTATGGTTTTCCAACCGACGAGCGAAGTGGCGTCGCGAAGAAAAACTCCGGAGTCAAAGACGGGATGCACCAGCCGCTTCGCCTCCCGCACCCCCCACGCCAAGGATACCGCTCAATGGGGGCTTCAACTCCATGTACAGTCCCATACCGCAACCCATCGCCACTATGGGGGATTCTTATAGGTTAGTAGCTGTGAAATACGTAAGTACGCGTACCTACCTACTTACACACGCGTGAAAAACGTTAAGTACCTACTATCTTTTTGGCTTCGTCGAAGTCGAGTAAAATGGCAATCTGTGCAAAAACTGAGTACCTAGTAAATTTTCGTTGTTTTGTGAATATGGCTATTCAATATTATGCTTAAGATTACAAAAGAAAGTGTATATGATAGCAACTCTAGTGTTTGAAAAATTGGACTATCTACAGTGGTTAGCGATATAACTGACGAGTGTAAAAGTGTGGGCGCCGCAATGTCATAAAATTATGCTGCGTTTTAATGTAGAAGCCAACATAAAAACGAGCGAAAAAATCTAGCAAAAAAAGCCATCAAAAATATAAATCAGTTCACATGAGTAAAACCTTTTAAACGTACGGTATCGCCATCTATCATCGAGCAGCGACACTAATTAAATTGCGCGCGAAATCGAGCGGCAAAGGTCGCGCCTCCTTGCGTTTCCCGCCAATGCACCGAGACGCTACGAACGAAGGTCGGCCGACTTTCCACACCGATTGATTTTTAATAGTGAATTCTGCGAGTTTTAGCTTTCGTCCCAGAGCAAATTAACTTAGTAGAATGAGAATATTAGGTACTTACTAGCAGTTCAATCCACAGGGAAAGTTTTTGATTTCTATGGTACCAACTTTTTTTTTATTCTGCTTGATGATTGTCTTTGGTTGTATTATAATAGGTATTATAATTGATTTTTACAAGTTAACAAACGGTATCAGTTGAAACATTTAGGTATCTGGTATATGCATCATAAACAATTTGTTGTATTTTTTTAACACAAAAGAAACCTAATAATCAGCTACAAACGTCAAGAGAGCTACAAAACCACTTCTTTGTACATATTTATCATTTCTTTCATATTTTGTTTGCCTTCAACATTTTTCACTGTGTACGACATTGACAGTGCGCTTGGTTCCGACAGCGCGATGTCGGGCGGGTTGACTTCGTCGTGCCTGCAGCAGCGAGACGGCGGGTACCCTTACATGTTTGGCGACGTGTTGGGTAGTGGAGGCTACTCGAGAGCGCCGGCGGCACATCAGCAGCATCCGGCGTATTCACAGCCGCAGGGAACCGCTGGCACTGGTGAGTTTGACTTTATATGACCTTTTTTTATCTTTTGATTCTGCTGTTCTAGTTATCTTTTTTCCCACATCGTCTCCATCACAAAACCTATCCAGATCTATGGACATACACAGTTATTGATTAAGGTTATACTTCGTAATACACGACAAATTGTAATTCCTCTCACTAAAAAAATACAAAAACGCTACAAAATCCACGCAATCGGCACGAGAAGCTTTGGAAAATATTTACCAACTTTGTAATAAAAATGTAAAAAAAATGCCGAGTCAAGAGCAAGGGGCGTCTGGCCCACAAGACCGCGACATGATGGGGGAAACAAAAAAAAAGAGAAAAGGGAAAAATAGGTATTCATGCTCCGATTGGATTTGCCGTTGTCTGTTCCTTACAAATAGCTTTTAAATTGATTTTGTTAATAGATAGTTGGAATGGGAGAATATAAAAGACATTGAATACAGCTTTCTAAATTAAACATAGGTACCTTAAACAAAACGTGTCTAAACAGCAGGAGTGTAAATTTATTATTCAGAAAAAAGACTAAGCCGTGAGGGGCTGGCAATGCTATTGTTTTAAAAAGCCGTAACTTTTCCATTTGATATTATATATCACGCGGCGGACATTTTTAGCCGTAGGTGGCGGAAAGCGGTATGAATTATTGTTGTTTGGGGCGTTTCGCGGCATTGTTCGTCTGCCGAGTTTCCAGCACCAACCGCGAACAAAAGAGTTTTTCACAATTCAAAATGCACGCTCTCGTTTCATTTACTCTTTTGCGCTCTTTCGACGGGTGCATTTCCAGCTTCGTGCGGTATTAAATAATGCGGATTTGTTCTACTTTTCGCTTTTTGGCTCCGGTTCTTTTACGAATTCAGCGGGTATGAGGTATTTTTCATTTCAGTCCGAGTCCGAGATTATATTTTTTTATGAAAATACGTGGTATGGCATGATATTCTAGTTAGCTCGAATCATGTTATTTAATTGAAAAAAAAGGAGTAATTGACACTACCTCTCCAAAATAACTCCTAAACACTTGCGCAAAATCATATTTATTAACATACAAATCTGATGATTTGTATGTTATTAAATATGATTTTGCTATAAACGTGTTTACTGATATAAACGTTGGCAAGTTCGCCAGTATCATAAACATGAGGGCACAGTCACAAACCATTGACTAAACGAGTCTCGCAGGAGCTGTTTAGAGGCGATAATAACGTGTAATGAATATAAACGGTGTTACCCCTTTACCAACGCCGGCGGAACGGAAAACTGTTATCGGGCGGCCACACGCGCCGCCAGCCGATCGAAATAAGGGCTTCATAAATCTAGACGGGCAGCATATTTGTGATGTCGTTTGCAATGTATGTGTTATGTACGATAATAATGTATACCGAGACCGCTATTGTTGGAGGGTTAAGCTGGAATTAGTGAACATAACGGTTACAGTTTTAACTTATATCGACAAGTATTGCTATAATGACAATCTCGGGGACAGTTAGCTAATTTTTTCTAAGCAGCCTCTTAGCTGATTTTGTTTTTCAACATCATGCAACAATAGTCTAACATGGGCAAACTTAAAGCATTCTCTACCAGTAAACCATGGTTTTTATTCTTTAGACATGAACAAAGGCTTCTAATATCTCACAAAAGTCAATACATAACATCAAACTTGCAACCAAAGATTCAAAACAGAGGCTTTAACTCCACTTGTCGATACACATACGTCATACGTCACAAATGTACGGCTAGGAATAGCTTTATGACGGGCGCGACGTCACATAATCGAGGCAGACCTACCGTGCACAGATAACGCGATTGTGTGTAATAAACGGAATGCAATCGGAATCCTATTAGACATATGGCCCGACCGATACTGATACATGACGTTAATAGGTTTCACGTTTGATTGTGTTAACATGTGCCGTCGATACGGACAACTTGATTGGTTGCAAATTGTGTCGTGAAATAGGAATTTTCGATTACGATTAGGTATAGGTCAGATAGGGTGACTAGCTTTGATGATGATCTATAGTGGGCTTGATTTGTAATAGATATTCAACAGGGCTTAATGAAGTGCCAAACCTATTTGGTACAGATTCACTCCGTTGTTGTGATTTAAAATGATTAGTTTTGAAGTTCGTTTTCACAACACTGAACAATAATAATAATTATCTATAATTAAGAATACACATGGTGTTCGTCAATTTAAATTACTCAATACTCCACTTTGATTAGTCTTATGTATTTAACAAATACGTTTGTATTGTATAATCCCTTTATCTCTTATCTGAAACACAAAAATTCAATCTCAACTGTATCATAAAAATCTTGCATGTTTATTAACATCCTCCCTCTCTGTTCCATAGGTGTAATATCAGCGGGCGTAAGCGTGCCTGTGCAAATACCATCACAAGGGCCAGACCTCGCATCGAACTACTGGGGACGGCTTCAGTGATCTCAGCTATTCGGGTTCCCGCATCGACTTCTGTCGATGCCTGAGAACCCGACTAACATACCGGAGTCCCCATCTAGCGGCGAAATTGCGCACAACTACGCCGACGCGCACTTGTCTATGAACGCAGCTATCAACATGACGGCCGGACATGATGCCAATGTTTTGGCGGCAGACTTGCAAGAACAAAACAATTCAGTATCGTAAGTGTTTAAAAGAGACTGTTAAAATACCCCGTTCGTTTCACAACCCAGTTTTCATTTTAGTGAGATTTCATTTCTAAATGGTGCAAGTTATTTTAATTTATGTACAATAGTTTTCAGATTTCACATTAATATTAAGAGGCAACTGATGATGTTCAAACTTAGTCGTAAGCAAACGACCGTACACGATGATGTGTGCTACGCACTGCCGAACAATTGTATAATTTAATTTATCGTTTGCTTAAACATAATACTTGTATATTAAATACGACATATTTTAGGCATGTTTCATTGCGTACGGTCAATAAAATAGTAAGCTAGTAAAACAATAGCGTGCATTTGTAAATATAGAACAGCGCCATCTATTGTCGAGTAGAGAGTTTCTATAAAGGCAGTCGAGATGTCCTCGGCGGCGGGAAATAAAATGTAAATTGTTTGTGCCAACGTTTGTAATAATCGAGTGTTTTGCGCCCTTTGCATGCACAACCCTTTCTATTTCTTTGATGTATGCAATAGGGGTGCGAAATGTTAATGCCATAGAGAAAAAACGTGGCAATGAGCTTCGTTATAGCGTTTGTTTCACACCCCTGCCGTCACCAACAAATTGTCATACAAACTAATCATGTTTGTACCATTCTGATGATTCTTGTATAATATTGTTACTAAATAGATGTTGTACGTAATGTGTCAACTCAAGTTCATTAGCACATCTTGAAACGAATTAATTTATTATTTATTGGTAAAAATAAGGTCAATATTGCTGTGATTAAAATATAGATTTATAAGATTATTTTGCCACAAAAAATTTTTGGACTATTGGAACGAATACTATATTTTACAGCACTGAAATTACTAACTGTACAAAACTGTATACAGAAAACTTATAGACCGTATACAAAATAGAAATATTTCTGTCATAATTTTTTTCATAATGGTGCTGGTAAACAGCACAAATTATCATTTAATTACTACTTGATAAATATGTACATTTATAATATATATTTTTCATTAAAAAAATGCAATATGGACGTGGTGGTATAGGCGGTAAAGTTGTATGTAAAGTAATTTAGTTTGATTAAGTGTAAAATAAATTATTACTTGATATAAGTGCATATAGATTGAGGAGATTACAGTGAAATTTATTAATAAATATTGCATTAACCATTAGCATTTTGTTTTCTTTGACTCCCTAACATCGTTTACAATGACGAATGGGAAGCTCGAGTGTATCTAATAATGCAACAATGGGCTAATAAAGATGTATCAAATATTATTAATAACCTTTTTACAAATGGCGGGAGTTGCAACCTTATTGCGTGCACAAAACTGTCAGAGTTGCCACCCTAAAAATAGTGTGAGGAAATTATTCCGTTAAGTATATTTGGGCGGTATATATTAATTTTGTGTCGGTTAACTTTGTATAGCACCCCAGTCCCCATGCGTTGGATGGGGGACCGCGACAATGGGATGGGATTAAACGTGTTGTATTGGAGGTATTATAGTGATCTAAACGCAGAGGGATCGCAATACAGTGCGTTGCAAAATTATTTTAAATTGTGGAACGATTACTAAAGCATTCTGAATAATACCTATTCATGAATGCCCATAAAGCATCATTTTATCCAGGCGTCTATACCTACATATAAAACTTAAAATATATTTTATCCTTATTCTACTTATTTTTGTCTCCATAGTGAATTTATCCAGTCTTTATGTCGAGTTTTTTAAATATGTCCTAGAATCAAACTCAACTCCTTTTTTTTCCACAAACGCTTTTACACACATCTGCAATTAACTACACGACTGCACACAACGCACATTTCGTCCACTCTTAGCGTATCATAAGCCGATCAGATAAAACCACCCCGTACACACAATACAATGGTCTTCTATCAAAAACACGCACGCAGCGCCCTCTGTGCCCGAAGTAAGCAACTGCACAGATTATCAACGCTTATAATTGGTTTACATTTTGTCTGTCTGTCTGTCCCCTATCTATTGATGAGGCCGAATGCGTTTGATTTGAATGGCTAATCTTGTGTTGTGGACTGACGGTATTCTGAGGGGCCTGTAATTATTATTGGAGTTTTTGTTTGGCTTGGAATTGAATTATTACTATTATTATAACTATGTTACAAACAAATGTTATCGTTATCGTACACATTCGTTATTTTACCGTGTATTTATCCTATTGCATATTTTCCCTTTTTCCGTTTTTCCGCAGACCAAAATAATATTAGGTAAACTGTACGTAAACTGTAGTTAATTTTATATACAATTTTTGGTTATAAACTTACAGTAATTTTGTTGTACCAATTAAACAAGATAAGTAGGTATTTAAATAACATATTTATTAGCGTAACAATGGAAATGTCTACACTTCAAGTCTCTATATAAAATCACACGATACAGTCTTACAGCGCGTTTGATATGATGGCATAATATAAATTAAATATAATTATTAATTAATACACTAATGTCATGAGGACGTAGGAAAAAGTAAATAGGTTTTCCTTTAGTATTACATGACAATTATTAACACCTTCACTACTATTCCACCAATAACACTAGACAAGTGACAGTCGTGAAAAACTGTCACTTTTTAGTACTTAACTCTATGTTTTGGTACACAATATTTTTGATAGTCTGATCTCTTAGGCTACTCATACCCCGGATGAATCACGGATGTCGATAGTGGTCAACGACAGTCACTTTCCATACATTATATAGGGGCTCACAGCGTATAAACCCTGTTTCTATTTTAATACCTACATGGTCTTCACATGATCTAACCAAGATTATGTCTGGACTTTAAAAGAGACTGTGACCTCTGAGTTTGTTTCGGCCTTTCTTCTCAGAGTAGTCAGATAGGAAACGCCGGCCTCATCTAGTTTAAAAAAAAAAAATGTTTGACATGTAAAAGTGTTTGTATAAACCTACTTACAGAAATAAAATCATTTATCATTTAATTAAGTTCAATTTGTATTAGCAAACAATTGTACAAATACGGAAGCGTGTGTTGAAAAAGTGCTGTCGCTAGCCACTAGTTTTGTTCCATCGTGGCCCATGTAATGTGCCACATTCCTTTAAATATTAGGCAATATTATAATATTATGTGATAAATCAGAGAGCATACTCTTGAAGAGTTTCTAGTACTGAGGTACTCATACTTGATCGAACGTTGGTATGTGAGTATTTCTTGTGGAGCTATAATAAAGCCTCAAAAAATCTAGGTACATATGTAAGCATATTTGGTGTATTCTATAAGTACTTATATTCTAAAAAGGTTGAATGGCATTTACACGCCTCCAGTCATTCGCAGAAAGCGTTTAGTGTAGTTACTAAAACTAGGCTGTGTGAACAACCAAATTTAGTAATCAGTCTAGTCGATCTTTAGTTTCTTGTATTTGTTTAAATTCCTTAAGCCGCACTCAACTTACAACTGACAACTTGTAAATGAGACTTCAAATTAAAATTATAGTAAAAAATTATATTACAATGCCATTTACGTAGAACTAATTTCTTTATTGATCGATAAATTAAATACCATAATTAGTTCGCGAGTAATTTAAAATAATATACTAAAAAATATTAACTTTGGAAAAATAACTGATTTGCATTACTAGCTAATTGAAATTACATAATCAATAATAATCACGCTTTTTAGCATCGTTATAATTAAGCCAAATTCACTCAGAGGCACAGATTAAACAAGGCGTTTTATACGCCCTGTAACAGATCAGTAAGCGCGTTTCTTAACGCGTATTGAGCAAGAGTTACGCTTAAAAGTATTATTTTATTTTGCAATCGTTTAGGTTACCTTATAAATAACCAAAATATGTGAGATCTTTTTTTAGAAAGCCCTTATAAATTCCTGGTGTTTTTTAATAGTCGGTAATAATAACTAAAATTATCGTTTCAGTAATGGACTCCAAAAACTAAGATGTATGTAGAAGTTGAGGAAGTTGAAGATTAGGTCTATTACTAGGAATATTACTTGTCACCTTAGTTCATATTCTTAATGCTAGTGTTTCAGTCGACTAACTAACCCAGCAGGTGAGTCCTTTCGTTGTGCACTCTTGAACCAGTCGGAGTCGTGCTACCGTCGCCAGTGTTCTGCTGGTTTGTTGGTCTGAAAAGTTCAGAAAATATAATTATATTAACGTTTAAAATTTATGAGAGAGCGAGCCAGTGTAGTACCTCTTTTTCTAGCATTATGGAGGAATCAAGCGAGGCGCGATGAATTATCATTTAGTTTGGGAACTCCCAAAGGAAACGCCCAAACGCAAAAAATTATTTAACTTATAACATCGGTTGGTATCAGTGGTCTCGAACGTCATAGAGCGAGATCGGTAGAGTGCCAGCTAAAATCGGTCTATTTGTACCCAAAATCGGTATTTGACAAAAAAATACAATATTCAATCAAATTCGTTTATTTATTGAAAAAAAAAAACTTACAGACTAATTTATAACGAGAGCCCATATCGGTAGAAACACCGAAAAATCGGTAGGTTCGAGACCACTGGTTGGTATGTATGTACTTCCATTATTAAAGAAGGAAAAATATTTTCATGATAATGACATTTTGTAACTGTAACTATAGGGATAAAAAACATACAATAATAATTTGACTTTTTTTCATCAATTTTCTAACAGAGCTTCCAATACCAACTACATTAATGATGACTAGTGATCCAGAGATTTACGGCCGAACCCAATGACCTATTTTCAGTAAGAGACAGAGCGCTATTGATGGTAGACAGTATAATTCTATCTGTCCTTATGTCAGGCCGGTAAGATTCCATAATCTCTTATAGATTATTGGGACGTAAAAACCATAGATAGATAGGTTTCTCTGTCTCCAGTATGCCAAAACTGGTGATAGATAGGTTATTGGGTTCAGCCGTTAATCAATCATCTGCTGATAACTGAAACAGGGTGCTCTTTATTTCCATCTATTGCTGGTCGAGTTTGTTTCGCCATTTCTTCTCAGGTAGTCAGATAGGAAATATCAAGTCCATCTAGCTTAATGTTTCTTTTTAAACATAATGTGTAAAACTGATTTCGATATTCCATTTACAGAATAAATAGTTTCATAGTTAAATGCTCCTAAAGATAGGTTAAATTTTCACAAACAGAACCTTTCAATGAGTGATCTAGACTAATTTTTATCTCGGAATTAAACGTAACTACGTAAAGACCAATTATTATTATTACAAATATTATAAATCCTAAATTTAGTTATTTTTTCTCTTAAATTCTGTCTGTCAGTCAATCTGTTACCTCTCTCGCCTTAGCGGCAGAACGGATTTCGATAAAATTTGGCACACACGTAGACCGTGACCTGGGTTAAGGCATATGATACTTTTTACACAGGATACTTTTTGGACAGGTCCACTCAATCTGTGTGGTTCCTTCCTCAAAATACCATTTCAGACACCAACCTACATGGTCTTCACATGATCTGACCAAGATTATGTCTGGACTTTAAAAGAGACTGTGACCTCTGAGTTTGTTTCGGCCTTTCTTCTGAAAGTAGTCAGATAGGAAACGCCGGCCTCATCTAGTTTAAAAAAAAATGTTTGACATGTAAAAGTGTTTGTATAAACCTACTTACAGAAATAAAATCATTTATCATTTATCCCGGTAGTACGTTTCCGTGGAATAACTTCCTACCTAAATACGGGCGCAGCCACGGGCTAGAGCCAGTAAGTATAAAAGGGGCCAAATTTTTAAATTAATAAGAGATTACTTAATATAAATGAACCTACCGTCTCAAAACCGTTTGAAAAGAGCCATAAGAGATCGGTTCAGACATGCTCGGTCTAACCGCCCTCGGTGGCGGGGGGAAGGGAGGTCTGCCCTTGTTGTGCCAATGCTGGAACAGGAACCCTAGAGTTGCTAGCACCAGCCACACGAACGCCACAGCGACATCTGCAAGAAGAGATGAAAGGGTTAAGGGGGATGCATTAAGGTAGCCCACGAAATTCAAATCACCTTATACATTACAAATAACGGTTATAACCCTTTCGTTATTTCGTTGTAAACGTATTATTAGCTCCTTTATTTCACGATAAAACAAAGCAATGCTAGTTATTTACCTCAAAATTAATAAAAATAAGTGTTATAATAAATATAATAAATGGAGTATACGTTTTTTGCACGTTGCAGGTCGGCATCAGGTTATATGATATTAGGCGAGTTCGGAAATTCAATTCATCATTTGGATTGGTTCACTAATGAAATCATTTTTTTACTTTTTATTCATTTTGTGTTCAGATGTTTCATTTCGAGTGAAAGATAGTAGAGACAAAATACCGGCGAAATGCGTGTCGGACCACGCACAATGAAGAGTTCCGTAGTTGGGATGAAGAAAGAAGAGACAGAATTATCCCAGGAACAAACTTAACATTGCAGTTGAAAAACATGTTCCCCCATACATTCCAACTACAAATTTAAGTTTGTACGCAAAACATTGAGAGATTTACCATGTAATTTAAAGATCATAGACTTCTTGCATGTTTTCCTGTAATCTATAAGTATAGAACTATTTTCTGTTTTTTTTTTTTTTTTTTCAAAATTTTAGGCTCAGTAGTTTCGGAGGGGGGAATGGTCAATTTTCATCTGTTTTCTTAAACAGCTATAAAACGAATTATTTTAAAATTATAAAATATATTTATTAATTTGAGACGCTCACAGTAAGCTAGCTGTTTCATTTGATATGTAACACGGTACAGTGTGCAAAACATTTTTATTTTTTTGTTTGTTGTTTGCCTCCCGAAAGTGGCCTCCATATTCAAAATTCATTTATTTAAGCACGTCTGTGTTTGGGTCACAGAAATCCATATGTGTAAATTAGATTCGGAGCAAATTAGCTGTGACGGACAGACAGGGACACACGAGTGATCCTATAAGGGTTCTGTTTTTTTACAAAAAGTGAAGCGTCTGATATCCGCTTAAAGTTAACTGGAGTTTCCTACAACTCCTTATTGGCTCAGGGCACAATTTCGTTAAGTCTGATCACTTAACATTGCAACAGAGAAGAGAGACTATCTTTGGTTTGTACTTTTGGAGGTTCTTTAATAACTTTAATTTTGGTATACCCTAAAATACTCTTAGCATGGATCATTCACCATGCAACAAATCAACACGACCCAAATCAGTGGACGGAATAACAGCACCCTAATTGCGCAACACACAGCAGGAATCGGTTTCATTTTGACAGTTCAACAACACACATTGCGTTATTTACGTTGTTGAGCAGACAAATATTTCAAACATATGAAGCAATGGATTAGCAATATGCTTCAAAATCATTCAGATTGCGATTGATAGTGTATTACGCAATTAGGGTGCAGGACCATAGATTTGGATTTATCCTACATGATTTTATATAATTTACGTATACATAAGGTAAATGTATAAATTATTTAGTTTCATAACATTTAAATGGGTAGGCACTAAGCAGAGACTAATGCCGAATGCATATTGACGTAATAAAATATTATCATTATGACAGTTTTGTTTTGAAAACACAGCCATAGATAAATTGAAGATGTGATTGTCCTATAGACATGTTTTCGTTTGAGAAGTTTCACATGTCAATTTGTTATTGCAAAATAGGTAATCTCCCACTTAAAACATATTTATGCGCCTGGGCATACGTTCATCTATCTACAATGTATGTAATTAGCTAGTCACCTAAAGTACAGCCTTGGCCTAAAGTATTGAGCACCTTACAAATTTCGCTCGTTCACGGAAAGTATGGGAGTAAACCAAATCTATTGTTTATGGATTATTTAATCGGCATCTACAGAGGTTTAAAAATAATGACTCACGCCGCAGCTAGCAACACAACACCTAGGTCCAACAAAATTTGTCTTTTTCAATTTTTGTGTTTATTAATCAGTTCGCTACTATCGCTCGTTGTGAACACATCCAGTGATCTAGTGCGCCTTTTGTATTTTATTTCAGAAGTTTTAAGTGTTATCGTTGCAATATGCCAAAACAAAACGAACTTTCTTTAGAAAAACGTGTGCAGATACAGCTTCTGTATGAGCAAGGGAAATCACAAGTAGAGATTTCTAAAACTGTGAAATGTTCGCGCCGATCCGTGCGATATGCTATTCAGCGATTCTCTACTACCGGATCACATGAAAATAGACCGAGAACCGGGCGCAAACGCATCACCACAGACCGTCAAGATCGTCAGTTACTGAGAGAGTCGTTAAGAAATAGGAAAAAAACATCTTCAGAGCTCGCTGCTGAGTTGTCGGAACAAATTAAGAAGCCAATTTCTGCTCGAACTACTCGCAGAAGACTTCAAGAAGCTGGTCTGAAAGGCTGTAAAGCTAGGAAGAAGCCATGGCTCTCCGATAACAACAAAAAAGCTCGATTGAAATGGGCTTTAAAACACCGAACTTTCACCGCTGAAGATTGGTCAAATGTTGTTTGGTCAGACGAATCAAACTTTGAGGTGAGTAAGTCAATTTAATGCCCTGATACAATTTTATAAAATGTTTTAAAAACCAAACGCATAATTGAATTTATTTTAGTTTTACGGAACTCAATATTTTTCTCTTTATTGCAGATTTTTGGCACACCTGGTGTGACCTTTGTGCGTCGCCGTGTGGGCGAAGAATTTAAGCCAGAGTGTGTGATCCCAACCGTTAAACACGGTGGAGGCAGCATAATGGTCTGGGGTTGCATGACCGATTCTGGAGTTGGCGAATTGTTCGTGTGTGAGGGTCGCATGGACTCTACTAAGTACATAAATGTACTAGAAACTGCATTACTGCCTTCATTCACGAAACTTTTTGGCGACACGAATATGGATGGTGTCAAATTCCAGCAGGATAACGCGCCATGCCACAAATCTGCACGCACTATGAGATGGTTTCGGGAAAATAACACGGAACTGCTTGACTGGCCAGCTCAGTCTCCAGATCTGAACCCCATAGAACATTTATGGGGTTTATTAAAGCGCAGGGTTAGGCGCCACACAATTAACAACAAAGAAGATTTAAAACGCTGCCTGCGCCTAGAATGGAACTCGATTACTGTTGACGACTGTAAAAAACTTGTTAACTCTTTACCAAAAAGAATTTCTGCCGTAATTAAGGCAAAGGCTGGACCCACAAAATATTAATTTTCTATTAATAAATAGTAAAATAAACCCATATAAAACGTTTTGTTTTATTTCTATTTGATACTCCGCATAAAACTGAAAGATATCATGGGTGCTCAATACTTTTGGCCAAGGCTGTATATGAATATTATGCGCCCGCACATAAGAACATTGTTTGACAGTGCGATAGAGCCCTAAATCGCTGATCCCTACTATGAGTCTGTAGCATTTTACTAGATTATAATATAAAACACGTCTGAAGGGATAAGCAGTGGTGTACCTAAACTCACATTTCGCCAGTTACTTTAAAGTGCTCTGGCAGCCAGTTGATGGCAAAAGGCTCACCAAACCTATTGCCATCAACTGGCTGCCATCTACTGAAAAAATCCTAATGGCATAACCCAATAACACTAAGTCCGACCTACAGATCGAAGCCAGGACGTGCCAGTATTATTCGTCAATAATGCTAGAAAAAAAAAAGTAAAACAAAGAAATTGTATAAACATAATTATGTAGGTATAACTCACCTCTCCACTGAGGACCAGGTGACGCCAGGAAAGCCTTATTGAAATGCGGGACCACAGCTCTCCTTAAGACGTTTATTAAGATGAACTTATAGTTGGATCCCATGTAATAATCGATGGACAGCACGGCTGCGTACGCGCCGAGCACGGCACAGCACAGTATGTTCGCAATATAGGACACGGACACGACTGCTAATGCCGTCAGCATCATCACCAGGATGAACAGACTCCAGAAATTTAAGTTCGATTCTAGGTATGCTATGTCGCCTAAAACATTGTTTTCGGATTAAAAATGTTGATAAAGCATTTTTTGTGGAATTTTGTAACAATATGGTTATATTAGGTACCATCGCGGACATTTGCGGTGAACAACTTTTCAACCTTAATACCTTAGCAATAAGGTCCAAAGGGGTTCACCGCAAATGTCTGCGATGGCACTTCCAAGTATTTTTTTTATGGGATGGACAATTTTAGGGCTATGTTTTATCACAACAGCAGAATGCAGATAATTTGGTAAAAAATGCTGTGCTTTCCGATAGACGTCAATCAAGCTATCGTCGTTGTCAAACCAAAATCAGCTATGTGCACTTTTTTGAGATTTCTACTTTTTGACCTTTCCGTATCTACCATATAAAAAACTGCTAAGTGCCTATGAGCACTGTACGGCGATCTACGACCTTTTTTATACAAGGTGGAACAGGACGATTGACATTCGTTTAAACCACGTAAAGAGAATCATGTTCTTTACCGTATACAAAAAAATCAATCAAATCCAATGAATAATTTTGCCACAGGAAATTATTTTTAATTTTCTTTTTATTCAACATAATGTAGGTCTGAGTCCGTAATAATAGGTAAACATTGCCGCCGCCGCGCCCCGCACCCCGCACCGCACCGTTGGTCAGTAACTTTTCGTAGATAAAGCGTGTTTAATTTTTATGCAGTTGATTCCGCTATTTATTTTGTTTGAAAACTGCAATTTTTAATTTTCCATTAACTACATTTTCGTGTTTTAAGATGTTTCGATGGACTAGTATTGTACTCGTTTTAATTTAATGTCGTACGTTCAGATCCACGTTGTATAAGTAGTTATTAAAATGCTCCTTCGTATAAAATACAGACGAACTTTTTTTTTCTATATAAGGTGTATCTATTCATACGCGAAATCTCTTAAGGGGTCATTGTACTCAGCAATATGAAAAACTTTTACTATGGGACCAAACCTGAAATCGCGAAAAATATCATGTGTTCCGTACATTTATGTTCACATAACTAGTCAAAATGTAGGGACCAGCAGATTTTCATTTCGTGATTTCAGGGTTGGTCCCATAGTAAAAGTTGTTCATGTTGATGAGTACAATGACCCCTTAAGAGTTATCGTGTATGAATAGATACACCTTATACATATTTCAAAAGTATAATTTTTGCACATAGCAGATTTTGATTTGACAACGACGCTATACTGCCTAGTAGAATTAACAGCTAAGTAAAACTATGTTTTAATACAAATAAACATTTTCTATTCTATTCTTTTACATATTCACAAAATTCAGAAAATTTAATAACATAAATACAAAATCTCTGATGTTGGCCTTACCTGGTAATCTGTAGTAAAATATCGAAGCCAGTATGAATCCAAGATTCAGTGAAGGCAACAATACTGCGAGCACTGGTATTCCATATAGCCACCAGAATAACCACCATATTCCGCCGAAGAATAGGCCAGACACTGCTGCAGCGGCTAGCAGGGCTAAAAGAATATTTTGTTAAGAGTTTTTGGCCTAAGGGTTGGGCAGAGGTGTAGGTACTATCGCGGACATTGCGGTGAACCGCTTTCCACCTTAGTAATATGGTCAATAAACGGAACACCGCAAATGTCCACGATGGTACCTATACAGGGTGTAAGGGACAGCCCTCCGAAAACTACCAGGGTGCATTCAGCTCCTTATTCTGAATCATATTCCACCGAAAATATTCTCAGGAAAATTTTCATTTTTTAATCGTATTTTCATTTACTATTCATTTATTTGAATGTAAAATTATATTCTCTGTACGCAGCACTCCATTTATGTAAATAAAACAGCTAAAATAAAAAAAACAGCAATGGATGTTGAAATACTCGGCAGCGAAGGCTCGCTGCGCTGCCGTTCGCTACGCGCGTTTTGCCACGGTAACAATACATTGTGTGTGAGGTAATAAAAGAAATCAAAGTTATTGGACACCCATGACGTTCCTGAAATAATTTCATGTACCGGTTATCTTGGTATGAATTCACTGATTTCTTTCTACTGAATTTATCCCATCAGTCTGCGGAGGGCTGTCCTTTACTTCCTGTATAGTACACCGACATTTCGCCACTTATGTTTTCATTTAATAGGGGGCGAGCCTATTGCCATCAACCGGGCACAAATCCAGACTCCGGGCTGCTACTGAGAAATTTCAGTTGGAAAACCAAATAACACTTTTCCCGACACGGGAATCGAACCCAGGACCTCATGCTCAGCAGTAGCGCTTGCGACCACTAGACCAACTAGGCAGTCGCTGTGTTGTTAGGGTTCCGTAAGTCTGTAAATAAATACGTTTAGCGGTAAACGAATTTAAAACATCTTTCTGTTTTTGTCAATCGTTTGAAGATGACAGAGACAGAACGATGTTTTAAATTCGTTTAGCGTTAAAAAAAATAGTGATTTGTGGTGCCTGTGGGCCTAAGGATTTGAAACATTTAATGAATGGATGATGATGAAATGGCAAGTCGCCATGTAATTTTGCAGTTCCAGGTTAGCAGAAGGGGTGACGTCATCCACCTGCTGGATTATGGATTAGGGACCACTTTTTAACGGTAATGAAACTGTTTGTCTATTTCATAGATCTGTTTAGGACTCGTTTTCGGGGTCTAATGCCCATTTTCACTAACACTAGGCGACCCGTTTACAATACCATACGAATTTCAACGCTCGGTTTAGCGCCGAAAGTTGCAAATCGAACAGCACCCAGAGATGTTTAGGTCCCATTTTTACTTACCAGGCTTATCAACAACCGTTATCAAAGCTATCAGTATGTATGATATAATTACACCGCTGAAGAATCCAGCGAAAAACATTTCAGTCTTGAAGAACCGATGTCCGAAGAAACATAGAAACACGCCTATAAACAGCAGTACTGCACATAGTATCTGCGACAACCAGTCATCTGAAAATGTATGTCAATTGTAATACCACAACCCAACACTCCATACAAACGAACTTATAATTCACGATGTAGACCCGCGGGCGTAGAAAGTTTTCGTCGGATATTAAAAAAAAAAATTGCTGCTCCATACATTTTGACCATGTAAGTAACTATTGCATTTTTGTATGAAACCGCAGGTTTTTTTTCATAATCGACGAAAAATTTCTACGTTTAAGGTCTAGAATAAAGTGCTGATTTCGTGGTAAGTTTGGCGCGTACTTAGAAAATATATAATTGCCTGCTACTAGATATTCTAGGCCAATAGGCTGACACGTGATGACGCTATAATTATTCAGGGTCTTTCCAAAATCGTGTAACTCTTTCAAACCCCGAGCTCTTCTGGTAATCAAAAATAAAATTACAAAAAAAAAACATTACAGATTTACCAGTAAATGTCTCGTTTTGTTTGGTTTTTAAAGCTTAACTTGATTAAGACATGACTTGACACTATCACGTGATAAGAACTTATAGGTTCCGCTGGTCCTTGATGAAAACTAACGTTAACACTTGCAATGCGCTCATAAGTCATTGTGGTGCACGCACCATTTATGGCATTCAACCAAGGTATGCTCTCCTAGACGCATTAAATTGAAAAAATTGCGCGTGCAGCACCTTACACGTGATAGACTACTTCTTAAAAAATAAATAATAATAGAGATTTAGTATGAGAGACAGAGTTATATCTTTCTTCTCTCTCATGTAACGAAATGTGCCTAGACGTGACGCATCCTTGAAATTTCGATCTCAATTCTCGTCCAATTATGAAGACGAGCCTTAAGGCGGTGATTTGATACAAACAAGTGACAAATTGACGGTGGTGGTGGTGGTTTGAAATTAATATTATTTAGTAGGTCGCCC
The DNA here is from genome assembly GCA_947568875.1 of Fissipunctia ypsillon. Lineage (NCBI taxonomy): Eukaryota > Metazoa > Arthropoda > Insecta > Lepidoptera > Noctuidae > Fissipunctia > Fissipunctia ypsillon. Next base: position 11,975,794 of record OX387650.1, read on the forward strand.
ATTGATTACATTTTTCAAAAAAGCATGTTTTCATTTAACATTCTTAAAAATTTGGTCCCGTGTCAGCGGGAGAGATGATAAAATGTGACAGCCCTCTTAAGAAGTTTCACTTCAAATATGAGAACTAAAGTTTCAGATGAAAACTTACCAATCATCTCGCAGTCCCCATCAGCGAAGTCGGTACAGCCATAACTGTAGCTCGGTACATACACAGAGTACGGTGTTATATTGTCATATTTAATATTACTTTTCGCCACAACAGCGTAAATGGCCCCAGTGCCAGGGTAAGCACTCAACATGCGTCGTATATCCGGCCAGGAGTTGGATGGAATCTTGGAAGAAAGATATTTTTATTATGTTAGGTACCTAGCATAATCCGCTTATAATGTTCCCACAGCTGGGACACAGGCCTCCTCTCTTCGAGTGAGAGTGGCCTGTAATCTACCACGCGGGCCCAGTACGGGTTAGTAGATGTCACATATCTTCGTATTTTTGGTTCTTAGACATGTCGGTTTCCTCACGATGTTTTCCTTCACCGTTTTGAGAGCAGTGGTGATGAAATTATTTAGTCAAAGTAAAGCGCCTGCCTGGGTTCGAACCCACGACTTACAACTGGTAAGTCGGGGGTCGGTACCACTGGGCCACCAAAGCTCTGGGGCACAGTATAAATAAAAGAAGCAGTTTAAGTCTCGGCAGTGACCTTGAAATAATTACCTACGGCCTCTCGGTAGATAAACACGCACTAGAGTTGTCCACTGATTGCGTCTCTTGCGTGACGTAGGTATTTGATAATGCTTTAGTAAATTATCATATTATAATATTATCTTTTAATTATTTATTATTTATTTTTTCTGTCCTTTCCTTTCTTTTATTTTGTTATTTTTTTGATAAAATGTATTACTGCATATCTTGTATGATTTCATTTTTACCAGACTACGGCAAAGCCAAAGGGGGGTATGATTTTGACAGGCTATTATGTACGTTCATCAGTTCCTACATAACTCTTAAACTACTCGTCGTATTTTGATAAACGAGACATCGTCGGAAGTGCCATGTTGTTCCGCGGGATATAGGACTTATAGGCTATTATGACGCGGACGTCTCCAAAAATCCAACATGGCGGATTACAGAGGATGCAGTGTCACCGAAAATAGATATTATCCATTTATTCTGGTTAAAAAATAACATACTTTCTACAGAAAAAAAAGGCCTAGAAAAGTCCGCGATGTCATTTAACTTAACTAAATGCTCAGTTTAATTCACAAATTGATAAAATATGATACAGATGTATGAAAAAATATGTTATAGGGTAATTTGAATTTTTTATAATAATTATATGTTAAAAAAAACTTAAAATATCTTTTTCTACTAACTAACGAACTAACTAACTATACAAATAAATATACAAAACAAAAGGAAACTTAGGCGTCGAAGTACTCGTCCGCATCGCTGTCATCCGGAAACGTGCCCAGAAGACTGGCAGCATTGCCACGTTGAATGGCAATGCTAATTCTTTGGCCAAAGAACGAGCCAGCCCTCTGGTCACGTGAAGTGTCGACCAGTCGGCGAGAAATTTCCTTAAAAAGGAGACGCGCACTCGGGCCCCATGACCCGAGCGTTTCGACCCCAAACGGCTCAAAACTGTAGTTACCGATAAGGTTACAGTATTTGCGCCGCTTAAGGGTCTCAGCAGCCGCAGCAGCGGCGCCAGCACAGCTCGCCGTGCTTGGAACATGAGATGGCGCAAGGGTGTCGACACAGGTTGCGTCCCACACCAGAGGTCTACCCACCTTCCAAGGCAACAACGTCATGCCGTCTGGTCTCTTCCCATCGTCACGTACCAAGCCGCTTGGTTCTAATATCGCTGGTACGCCGGCGGTGACAAGAGCTCGACGAATAATATCGTTAATGCTGGCGTGTCGTGCTATGCGGCCTGCACTCCTGCAGCAGGACAGGCCATGGTGTCCGAGGTTGTCGACAGCTTCACCGCAGTGACACCGATGCGGAGCAACACAAGGTGCGCCTAAGCGGAGACACGTAGCAAGCCGAAACGAAGAGTCATCCATCATAGTGCCTATGGTGGATGACGGAAGCGCTTGAAGCCACAAGCCTGACTCCCATTCTCCCACAGCCAGCAGACGGGCACGCTCAGCAGTATTAAATGACGTATTTACTAGGGTATTCCGTATAATACTGCAGAGCGGCACGTCCCACCGTTTCTGGGAGGCTGGGTTGTCAGGTAAATCCGTATTGGGACAAGCCATCTTCCACGCGTTCAACGCATCGGTCAAACACGGTACCTCAAAATCGACCAGTGAGGAAGATAAAATTTTCCTGGTTAATTTGTCGGTACCGTGGACCGAAGAGAGGAAGGCCGGTAAACTTATACTTGAAATTTTGCGGACGCCGAGACCACCCAGGCGAATGGGAAGTGTAGCTTGCTGCCACGCTCGGTCGTCCAGGGCCACATTTAGAATAGAAGTTAGTGTGTTTCTAATAATTTGGTCTACTTTTTCTAAAAGTTGTGGATGCTTCCATAGATGGGAGGAGCGAAGGCTATACGTAAATTTTGGTCCAAAGCAGCAGTATCGAATTAGTGTGAAGGCCGAATGGATGTTAATTTTGAATAGTCTTTCCGAGACGTCATGAAAATTTTGAATTTTTTCCTCAACAAACGTTGGAAAGGACTCGTCAAAAATTGGGGACCCTAGGAGGTGAAGAGAGTTTCTTTCCGTAATTTTGATATTTGGTGCTATTGTATTAAATTTTGCTATGGTAGTCTGTCTGTCAGTGGTTTGGGGAAGATGAATTTCACATTTTGAAAGGTTAAGGTCTAGGCCGATGGAACTAAATTTTTCTTTTATAAAAGCTAAATCTTTTAAGACTGTGTCTACATTACCTCCTAGGGTTCCGTCATCCAAATACCATACGTTGAATTCAGAATTTAGTTGTCGAATAATTGGATTTATTGCCAAACTAAAAATGACAGGCCCAAGAGGGTCACCCTGTTGACATCCAACGGCTGATTTCAAAAGGTTGTCTTTATAAAGTAATTTAGAGGGGTGCCTGTAACATTGATATAGGAAACTGTAAATTTTGGGTATTTCTTTTTGGACTTCTGTCAACAAGGTGTCCCTGTTTACGGAATTGAAGGCATTTTTAATGTCAACCTTAAGGATGACCTCACCTTTACCGCTGTTGAGGTAAGTCGATAATGCATGTACCGCAGCCTCACAGCCCCCTTTCGACCCGAAGCCCAGCTGTAGGGGCTGGAATTTGCTGGCCAGTGTTTCGCTGTAGAAAGCACAGCAAATTTTGGCTGCGGTACGACGGTAAGTGGACCCTACGGCAATGGGACGAATGCCGCCATCCTTCTTGCGCAGGGCACACAGACTTGCCCCATACAAGATATCAATGACGGATTCGTTCACATTGCCGGAGAGCATGAGATTGATGAGGGCCGTCAGCTCCTTCAGAAGAGACTCACCAGCTTCCCCGGCGCCTGAACACATTAGGTCCTTCAAATGTTGAGGTGTCAGGCCGTCGAGACCGCCGGCGGAGCCACTTCGAAAGGAGCACACGGCCGCACACACTTGTTGAGCTGTAATTTCAAGTGTGTTGGATTCCGGATCGGGAGGGACAGGGAAGGAGAGGTCATCTGCCGGGGCGGGATGTTTGCTCTCCAGGGCTGTAAGTGTCTCTGGAGAGTACGGCGCAACCACATCGCTGCTAAAGATGATCCTAGCTGCACCACTGATATCACCTTCGCCTAGTTTAGATTCCACATGGTGCAATAAGCCTCTTTGGGGGAGGTGCGCTGTTAATTTAGAGTCGAAACTTTGGGCCGAAATGTTACAATTATCCTTGATTTGTGCTGTTAAAGATTTTTTATTTGCCAAATTTTTTTGCACATGTAGAATTCTAAACGGGAAGGTGAGTAGTTGCTCCCAAGCACTTTGAGAGTTCTCTCGGGCGGCGAGGCGAACACAACGCGCTAAACTTGAAGCCACGGATGGTCTCGCGCCACGAGGAACTCTCTTTAAAACTGGGGTTGAAGTTTTTAATTTTGCAAGTGTTTTCCAAAAGGGTTGAGCGGGTGAAATAGGTGTAAGGGAAGTGGGTATTGTCGGGCAGGATGAAGGCACATTGTGGAGCTTGTGTTTCTTACCCCAATGTACCTTCAAGCCACGTTCACCTTTAAAAAAGCGTGCTTGGGGGCAATGAGGGCATCTTACTAGGACATCCAACGATGTGGCAGGTTGACTGGCGCTTCGTACGGCGTTACTACTGTCGTCATTGTTCAGCATTAATAATAAAAAAGACTACTTACACGATTTTTAGCAAAACAACACAAAAATAACAAAAATGACGTAATAAAGAAATCTGTCAAAAGCCAACTGAAGCACGATGACAGCTGCGCAGTCGCGCTGGCGGCCTGGGGCGCCGCGCCGCCGTATGTCATTTTGGCGCAGCCCCGGCAACCGTTGCCGTGAGACAGCGTCGGCGTCGCGTCAAAAAGTCAGTTGGCGTTGCTTTAAATTATGTCTGGATCTCCAACTGAGCTTCGAGAATCGCAGTTTGCACTTAGTGCCACGGTATATGGTGTGGAACTGTAGGAATCGGCAGGAAATGCCGATACTGATCCGCTTCTGTATCGCACAGATTTTTTCAATGCGCTCTTATACTGGTAGCAGCGTGACGTGTTTAATTCTCCATATTTTGTTTTTGAGTTCAATTTAATAGTGGAATGGCTAATATTCACATGCTAATCAATTTTTATCAAATCTTGATAAAAAATTTATATTATAATTATTTATATTTTAATTTGGAAAAAAGTAATTTGAATAGATAATGTATATTTATCGAAATAAAGCTTATCGCCAGGGAAATTTTATGTAGATAAAAATTGCATATTCATAATCATTTGGATGAAGACGGGTTGAATAATTTAGATTTCACGGACGTGTTTTTGACCGCAGGACGCACGATAAAGACTTTCTGTGACAGATCGCAATACACGCGGGCGAAGCCGCGAGCAGAAGTTAGTATAGGTATACAACGTGTTTCTGGATGTACGACATTAAATGAAAACGAGCACAGTACTAATCCATTGAAACATTTTAAAACACGAAGATTAGTAGTTAATGGAAAATTAAAAAATCGCAGTTTTTAAACAAAATAAATAGTAGAATCAACTGCATAAAAAGTAAACACGCTTTATCTGCGCAGTCATTAACCAACGGTGCGGTGCGGGGTGCGGGGCGCGGCGGCGGCAATGTTTACCTATTATTACGGACTCAGATCGAAGTATTCCCGTTAGAGCACCTATTTTTTGGGCACCAATGCATTGAGCACCGAATAGGTGCTCAAACGGGACTACTTCCTCAGATCTACATCATGTTGAAAAATAAGAAAATGAAAAATAATTTCCTGTGGCTTAAAGTATTCATTCGATTTGATTGATTTTTTGTATACGGGCAAAGAACATGATTCTCTTTACGTGGTTTAAAGGAATGTCAATCCTCCTGTTACATATGGTATTTTGTTCCTTCGCGCGTTAACCGATCGCATGGAAAAAGAAACATTCACTTATTAAGTACCAGTCGAGGACGTTATGTTTGCTACGGCCTACATAACACAGAAATAAATAAAATTTAAAATTATTGTTATTCTTATAGGCTTACCTTGCCGACTGGGTTGATAATATAAAAAAATATATATTTGGTTTCGATATTGATAAATTCAAACAACCATACACTGAAGAAAACGGTCGATATCTTCGTACCATATTTCACGTAGGTAAATAAATGTCGCACCTTCCGCGTCCGTGCGTAACTGTAACTGCCGATCACTCGAGACTGTTGCGTACTGTGCACACTGTTATTTCGAAGCGCATTGTTTCCTATGAAGACACTGTAACTTTTTTATACTGTGTCTTGGGCCACCACTGCTATGTTAGGTACCTTTTTTTTCAAATGACTTCTCCCGCTCTGGGCGGAGCGCGAGGGCGTGTTAGACTTTTACTGACTAAAACCCACCCGTGTTCCTTCAGTTGCCTGTGCCAGGGGCCACGGTAACTCTTTCGAACATCCCGCGACTTTGGCAGTCTGTTAGGTACCTAACTATTATAAATGCGAAAGTGACTTTGTTTGTTTGTTACGCTTTTACGCTAAAACGGCTGAACGGATTTGGATGAAATTTGGCAACTGGGTAGACCATGACCAGGGTTAGGACATAGGATACTTTTTATCCCGATATTCCCACGGGGTCGAGACTTATGCGGGTGAAACCGCGGGGCACAGCTAGTTGTTAATAAATTATCGTGAAGGCCCAGTGCTTAATGTCTCGCCGAGGTTGTGGGTTCAAATCCAGGCAAGTTCCAATGTGACTATTTAAATTCAGCTTGTATAGGTACTTTCTGAGTTTATTTTAGACCTTACTGACATTGGTGAAGGAAACCTGGACTTATAGTTAAAAATAGAAGTCTGTGTAGTTAAAAATGTAAGTGGTGATTAATGCTCATGCAATTAATGCTCTTCTCTATATGAGAAGAGGCCTTTGCCCTGCAGTGGGACAGTAAATATTATGTCATAGATATGGGTGACAAACAAGCCAAAATCTCATCAGTTTGTATATGGTCACCGCTTCCTAAGGACATTTGCAGTACCAAAGGCATCACAATAGTGTTACTATGCCAGAAACAAAGATGAAATGTCTCATTACTGTCCTTCAAATTAGAATAGAGCCACGGAGCTTGGCGGTAAATAGGTATAGTTGCAGTCCTCTCCCAGACGACCTCCTTGTACAAATATCTCTAATACTACCTTTGCTAAACGGCTCTTCAGGGGAGATAACTAGGTACTACCAAAATATCTTATATCTTACATGTGGCGCCAATGTCTCTCTTGGTTTTGACTAAGAGCGTTCGCAGATAGCATACAATCGGTGACAGATTTTTTGTAGGAGCTAAATGAAACAATACAGATCAAATGTAGAGGTATGAGGAACAGGGTGTAAAGTTCACTCATCCTCTATAGAAAAGGGAGGATTTATGACGGGACGTCGTATATATGCTCGTCGCATGGCAAACTCTGCTTGCGCGATGTTGGATTTGCGTGACGTCAGTGTGATGCGTAATTCGCATGTGTCGATGTAGATGCCGCCACAAATATTGGGTTGTTGCATAATTTTTTCCCACTTCTAAATTTCCTTAATACTTCCAGTTGTTTCGGAAATTTTCTAGAACAAAACTAGTACATAGTAGAATGTTCTCGTATCTTTCACATAGGGTATATAAGCGCGAGCTCGTTACTGGAATTTTGTTAAATTTGACAAAATTGATAAACAACATCTTCGAGCGATTTACTTATACGAACACATATTGGGAACAAGTTCGAGGGAAACGGCAAATAAGACCAACCTCGTTTTTGGCCCAAACACTAGTACTGATCACAGTACGAAATTGGTTTCAACGCTTTAATGAAGGAGACACAAGTCTAAAAGATGTTCCTCATACTGGTCGACCCGTAAATTTCTAGAAAAGCTCGGTTGGACAACGATACCTCACCCACATTATAGCCCTGATCTGGCACCTTCCCGTTATCATCTTTTCCAGGCTTTAAAACAGCATCTTCGTAAAAAAAAAATTGAAAATTTCGGTGACCTAAAAAATGAACTTGCCTATTTCTTTGCCTGTCAACCACTTTCTTTCTAGGCTAAGGGTATTGAAACTTTGCCTAGCAGATGGTTACATGTTCTCGATAATGATGGCGATTACATTGTCGATTAATTGTTTAAATATTTAAGTATAGAAAAAAATCAATTCATTTTAAAATAGGAAAAAAATTATGCAACAACCCAATATATCAACGCACACGCCTTCAGAAACGTAGTACATACACTAAAAAAAAACTTGTGCAGTCGGGGGACCCCCGTCAGGAACAAAGTTCCTTCTCCTTCTCACGTATGATTTAAAATAAAAACAAAAACTTTGACACTTGAAACTTGAGACCTTGATACTACTGAGATCTGCGAACATAAACGTAGAGAGCAGCAGATTTTTTTTTTGCGATTTCAGGTTTGGTCCCATAGTAAATGTTGTTCATAATCATGAGTACAATGACCCTTTAAGAGGTTGTGCGTTAATTATGTTACACCTTGTATATACAAATAAATAAAATTGAAGTGTCTGTGTGTAATGTCAAAATAACAGCTTCTTACTAAATGCATATGAAAGTATATGTATACGATACTTACAGCAAAAAAAACAGTTTCCAAAATTTTTGTCTGTCTGTTCCGGCTAATCTCCGAACCGGCTGTTCCGATTTTGACAGGACTTTCACTGACAGATAGCTGATGTCATAAGGAGTAACTTATGTTACACCTTGTATATACAAATAAATAAAATTGAAGTGTCTGTTTGTAATGTCCAAATAACAGCTTTTTACTAAATGCATATGAATGTTTATACAATACATACAGCAAAAAAACAATTTTCAAAATTTTTGTCTGTCTGTCTGTTCTGGCTAATCTCCGAAACGGCTGTTCCGATTTTGACGGGACTTTCACTGAAAGATAGCTGATGTCCTAAGGAGTAACTTAGGCTACTTTTATTGTACAAAAATAATTAGGGTTCCGCGAAAAAAAAATTAAAACCTATGCAAAAATAATAACTCTGGGACTACCAGTCGGATTTGAAAAATTCTTTTTGCATTTGGTAGCCCAATTCTCGATGATGGTTATGTGCTATTGAACATCACGCTACGACCCGTAGGAGCCAGAAAAAAAAGCCAGAAAGAACGCTAAGCGAAAACGAAGTAATAGCGCGGGCGGGCAATTCAACGCGGCGGATCGGAGGGACGAGTAAGTTTTGTTAAAATGTGGCTCTTGTTTTAGTATATTGTGTATCTTACGACTTCCATGCGAACGGAGTCACGGGGCACAGCTAGTATATAACAGAAAGAGAGAGAAAGAGAGGAAGTCGCATGGAGCATAACGCTTTTTCCTTACGTGACGATTTCTACCAGTCAACTCCTACCGCAAGCGTTCAAGAACTTCGTTCCATGAAAAAACCCACCGATTGTAGGGCCTACAAACAGTATGCCGTATGCGAGCGTGCTTATGGCGGCTTTTATCATCGTGACTTTCTGCACAGGTACCTAATCCGAACACCAATATTTTCCTATATTGTATGCACTTATAGCATAATATACAACGTGTTCCTTTTGATATCCCATAACTCTAGGGAGTAATTGTACTCATCATTATGAACAACTTTTACTACGGAAGCAAACCTGAAATCACGAAAAAAAATCAGCTGTTCTGTTCCGTACATTTAAGTTCATATAACTCGTCAAAATGTAGGGAACACCTGATTTTTTTCGCGATTTCGGGTTTGGTCTCATAGTGAAAGTTGTTCATAATGATGAGTACCACGACCCTCTAGAGTTTTGGGATATCAAAAGGAACACGTTGTGTACATAATAAATAGCAGCACTTGTATAAAAATACCTGAATTAAGCAGTAAAAATAAAAGCATGCTTACAACTGTTCCATATTTCTCAATACCCTTGAGGGTCATCATCTTCCTGATGCCAGTAAAATAAGGGTCTGCGTAGAAGTTTTGTTCTGGCAGGTACATCATATAGAATGTCATATTTGCTAGCAAAGGGTATACACAGGTACGGTCTTTGGCTGATCCAGCTGGCGCCGCGGCTTCTACTAATATGTAGTCGGAGAATGTCTGGGTATAAAGGTACGGATATATTTGAAGATTTGGGAACTCCATGTTACATGCGCCGGGTATTGGATCTGAAAATATAGTTTTTGGATCAACATTTGCTTTATGCTCGATTCATATCCACGAGTACGTCGTATCGTATCTAGTTGGTAGGTAGTCTGTCCACCACCCTAATTCAATCACAATCTGAATGATTTTGAAGCAAATTGCTAATCCATTGCTTCATATGTTCGAAAATTTGTCTACTCAAAAACGTAAATAACGCAATGAATGTTATTGAACTGTCAAAATGGAACCGATTCCTACTGTAAGTGTGTGACGCAATTGTCCTGCAGGACGTAGCGTTGCAGACACGGTACAGACACGCGTGTCCATCAGTTTGTTCTATTTTCCACTAAGTGGCTACTCGCGGGGGGCTGGCCGCGCGCTAATTGATATTTATGCTGATAAATTATACATAATAGAAAAACTGCCGCTAGTGGCTGCGGTCGCCCGCGACTGTTCGTTTAGTAGAAAATAGGTCGAAATGAGACCATCACGGTGCATGCCAGACACGGCATAGACACTTTTCATATACCGGGTGGAAATTTGAAGCGAGCCCTGGAGGGGAAGTACCCCCTGTACTGTATAACGAAAAAGTAAAAACAAAATATTATACCGAGACCGAGACCTACGATATTTATTTCAACTTGATACCTCCACGTGTTCTAAAAATAAAATATGTAAAAATAAACACTATGATGAAAACTACTAACAGTTTTGTACTATAACTTTACATTTTCTTTGCGTGGTAGGCAGAGGATCGGCACATAAGCGTGTGTGATATTGTTGGATCCCATAATTAAAAAGATTCTGAACTTTGCTAGTCAAGTTTAGATATTTCAGTCCTTTGCTCTAGGTATACAAAAAAACCTTAAGCACCACATCTTGAAAGATTTCTCTCGATTTTAAATCAATTAGGTAGGTACCTATTTATAAAGTGTCATTTCTTTGATTTGTTAATTTGCTTCTACTACATTAAATTATTACTTTTTTTTTTTAAATAGGTACATATTAGGGTATAAAATACATTTAGGGAAGTACTAAACTATCTTAGGTATCACTTTGAAACATCAACAAGTAAAAAATATTGACAGGTTGCTACTCTTATAGCTTGCCATCAAGAAACCATATAATGTACACTCACTTTTTTCTTGTTACCCACAGCATTGTAAAAAATATTTGAGCATCTACTGCTTACTAGTTTATTTTCGAGTATCTACAGAAAGTTCGTGTATTTAGTATTAAGATTACTTACCTTGTATTTCTTTTAATAAGTGAATTGTATTCTTTTTGAGGAATAAATGTCTTAAACCATATTTTCGGTTACAACCACAGAAATGACTTTGTTTTTCATAGTTTTTCAAAAAATACTAAGTATGAAACTCTAACTTATTTCCTCAGCTGAAAAAATCAATACTGTGCATGCATACCAAAATATTCATCCCAACTACGGAACCCTTCACTGTGCATAGTCTGACACGCACTTGGCCAGTTTTTCAGTAGTCAGATAACTTTTATCTGAAGAATAAATATTATGATTGTTTGACATAATTATTTTCTGTAAAAAGCTGTCAAAGTGCCATTCAGATATCTGACAGTTGAAAAATAAGCCTGAAGTCCTTTTACTTGAAGTAGGTACATACCGTGAAGTAAAAATAAAATGACCCTACTCAATATTAATAAATTATTAATGTATGTGCATTAGTACATAGTAGCTGTATGTACATTACAGGAAAGCACAATACAGGAAAACCACACAAGCTTAATATGTGCGATAATACTATTGTTGAATCCATCAAGTCACCAACCTCATCTACTTTTAAAATATTGTTTTTTTTTTCTTTTAGACATGATTTTTAAAACGAATTTACAGACATACTTATCATGACTTCCAACATTTAACCTTTAACATTTGCTTAAATGTTATTTTTTTATGTTACAAGAGATTTTTCCTACAAAAACTACGGCTCCACTGTACTTTATAACCCACTCGTCAGAAGCGTCATAATTTTATAGCGTGTAGATGTCTTCATTTGTCACTTTTGCAAAATGACAGAGCCAGTAAATGCACAATTTTTGAGAAAATAAATAGTAAAGTTTCAAAAACTTACACATAAGTATGAAATAAAATTGAAATTTTTTGACATTTTACCACAGACATTGGATGAATTTCACTCCTTGGTTGTTCCATGTTACCTTCAGACAAAGTTACATCTCAACATAGTAAAAGGCAATGAAAACTTAGGATGCATGAGCGAGCGAAGCGAGCTCGGGGCTTGGGGCACCCCAACTTGGGCAGGTTAGGTTAGAAGGGGACGGCGGAGTTTGAAATACCCCGTCATCCCCTTCGTGGTTAATTTTTTTAAGCCATCCAGAAATAGGAGCCCCGCAAAGCGGGGCTCCGTCAATCACGCCTTACTTCGAGACATGTCATTGACATTGAAAATGCTCTTGACCTCAAAACTTGTCACAAGGTAATATTTTACTTTTGGGTTGTTGACCTTGTCCTTTGAAATGTCATTAACCATATTATTGTTTGGAAACCAATTTAGACCCACTACGTGAAGTTTTTTTTTTTCTTGACTTATGTATTTGCTGGTTTGGGGGATTTCAAAAAATACACTAAGAAGGGTATATTCTACCAAAATAAAAAATTTGGTACTATAAAAAATCAGTGGGTTATAAAGTACAGTGCTTCCAAATTAAAAAAAAAATAAAACATACCTATTTCTTTGTAGCCATGCACCGAAATATATGCCCGCACAGTAACATTCTTATTATAATTGGATAATTGAAATGTGTCACTGTCACTTATAAAACTCACAAAGCCCAAATTAGTTCCATTAGCATAACTTATTCCATTTGTGTCTCTTAGAGAGACGTTAAACATATGGCTATGTACTTGAAAAACAATGAATTCTAAACTCTTATCAACATCACTGAAATTGATTCGTACATTAGATTCTCCATTTAATGTAATGAAGGAACCGTATATTTCTCTGTCATCATAAGTTATAGTCTTGTTTAAAGGTATTGTAATGTTGGCATCTGAAACAAAGAAGGTAGTGAAGAATACAGACACTAATGGTTTTTAGAATACAATATTTGAATAGCTCCATCTTAGCATAAACAAAGTTATGACACTCCAGCACACCAGTAGGTAGTGCCTATGTACCTACTGTATAGTGATACAGTATAATAGGTAGGTACCAGTAGTACATAGGTGTATATACTTTTTTACAGGCTCATGTATTTTTACAGATCTTACTAGCAACCTCATAATACCTTTAAATAGCATATAAATAGCAAATAATAAAGAATAATATAAAGTATGATTTACCTTGTGTAGCAACTAAACCAGCAAAGTACAATAAGGAACTTAAAATTAAATAAAATCTACCACCCATTGTGGGCAGCATTTTCACTTATCCAAGTTCGTAACGTTTTATAAAATGTTATTGCTGTTATTACACCAAACGTTTCTCAGACAGTCGGACGACTATAGAATAAATAATTCGGAACAGCTGATCATTTTGACACTGACAAGATCACTTCTGCTGCAAAATAACGACACTATAGTTATTAGTAACTAATTACCTATTGGGACAACGAACCAGACTGAACCAGACTATGATAATGTATGACACAATAATAAAATTATTCACATTTTGTCCCCTACGATATCACAATCAAGTCAACACAAACACGCCGAACACGGTTGGATAACTTCTTGGATAGGGAAAAAAAACCTTACTTTATAAACTCTATGAAAAAAACAATCTACCGGATGACACTGACAGCAAAATGACGGTTTCGGGACAAGCGGCAACGAATGTGTTGAACGATGCGAACTAGAACTTACACAGATAAGTAAGAATTTAAAATAACAGTGAAGTACCTTTATTTTCAGATTTGTGAATTTTATTATGGAAGCGTGTTTCAAAATTAGAGCGGCTTAACGAAGCCTTGTATGTATAGTCTGGCAAGGTGTTATTGTGTTTTCTATTATTTAGAAAAAGTTTTAAATATTTAGGAAACGGTTAACACTTTCCGGGCACCATACGGCTACAGCAATCATCACAATAAAACTGTCTCGTTTACCGCGTGAACCTGATAAAAGAAGGACGTTTTATGGGAAACTTGAAGTTGTGCCAAAAGTTACTATGTTCACAATATTCAAAAGTATTCGCACAAAACTTTCAAAATAACAACTATTCATATATTCTTCTAGATATAAGGCAAAAATAAACCGCAGAAGTGGGTCATCGATCTTAGGTTTCACTTATATGAAAAATATAATAGCCTGCATAGTTTTTAGGTAGAGCGTACATACCGCGTAGCATAAAAAACACGTGTTCCAAAGTCTCTACAAAAAATGTTTGCAGAAAAAGCTGTAGATACACACTTTTGGTGGAAGTCGTAGTCATGGTTGTTGTATAATAATGTACTCTGTGGTTGTTGTAAAGACTATGAAGTAAGAATATGCTCTAAAAATGCCTAGCAAAAAAATATTTTTATAATAAGACCTCAGTTTTAGTAGGTAGTAAGCGCCTTAAGTTCGTTTCATTCTCGATATATCGATTCCTTCGTAGGCCGCTAGAGCGCACTCACGTCAAAATTTTCAAACATGGCGGCGCGATCAATGAAGTTGTAATGTGTAGTGAGTGAAGTCTAGTGTAAAAATTGAAATGTTTGATTTTAGTGTTGTTTTTGTGTGTGGTTGTTAACATTAATGGGCCATGGGAAGGGGCCAGGAGCTATTAAACGCCGCTCGCGAAGGCGACAAGCGGACAGTGGAAAAAATACTTAGTCAAATAACTAATATAAGTGGTCCATTTACAAGGTGGGTCCTGATTCATGTTTTATTGTTTAACTGGTAGAATAATGAAGTTCAATCTATTGTAGACGTACTAGGCTGTTATACGGTTCTATTTCTACGTGTCACTGGCTTCTAAAATGGTCTAAAAAATGTTATCTTTGTATCAACAATGGTGTATTGTTATCACGTAGTTTTTTTTTTAATGTTTACGTGCTTATCGTCATTTCATGACACTATGATTTCTTAGAAGCTACTTATACTCCATTAGAGCATGTTTAATGTCCTCTGAGGCACTGCTGCGGGTCTGTAGTCATTTGTAACATAATTACATTTTACTTCAATAATTACTTTATGTAATTAAGAGTTAGATACCATCCCATTGCACCATAAATGCGAATTTAGTATCACGCAATAAGGTTGATAATTGCATGTCAGACATACAGCATGTTAGTGTGGTTTGAGATTTGAAGAATTTTCAAGATAAAAAAAATAATCTTAGAGATAACTTGTTTTTATGGTATTACTTAGTAACAACATGCCATACCCATACAAGAATGTTTTATTATAATAATAACAATAGAATATAAAATACAATTATAAGTTCCCAGTCTGATATAATTATTAAGTATTTATAAACTTTGATTACTCAGTTCTTGTGTATGTTATTGAGCATATAAGTAGGTACCTTCAACTGCCATGTTATGATCCACAATTAAATTTCTATTGTCACCAACCTCTAGGGGGTTGGTTGACAGCTGCAAATTCCCAGTTAGTTTTCAATAATTCCATCATAATACAACAGATTCAACTGGCAAGTAATTGGCAACCAAGAGATAATTATTTGAGTTCATTTCTCTGAAGTTGTAGTAAAAATCAAATAAAACTTATCAGTGATTACTATTTATCACCACAGATAATGCCAGATGAAATCATGCTTTGCAAATAGGTATAAATATAGGTAGATACATTAGTTTCTTATGATTTAATGTAGATAGATTTTCCTTATAGTTTTGTTTAGAAATCAGCATCTGTTTATTGCAAAAACATCTCTGTTAATCTTATAAAAAATGCTGAAAAAGAACTGAAGAACGGTCCCCACTGTTGGCCTATTAAACAATAATGCATGTCTGCTTCGTGCTGGGG
This sequence comes from Fissipunctia ypsillon, assembly GCA_947568875.1. Classification (NCBI taxonomy): domain Eukaryota; kingdom Metazoa; phylum Arthropoda; class Insecta; order Lepidoptera; family Noctuidae; genus Fissipunctia; species Fissipunctia ypsillon. Next base: position 11,991,537 of record OX387650.1, read on the forward strand.
CTATGGTTTTAACCAATATCAAAAATTTGGTAAATTATTTAAGTAACATCAGTCTTTTTAAGAAATACCCAAAAGACGCTGGCAATACAAAATATAAAGTTAATTCCGGGTTCAAGCCATCATTGATAAACTGTTGTTTTTATTATTCTATGAACGCCTTTGGCCAATTTATTATTCCTTTGGTCTGTGTAGGTCTGGGTAGTAACCATATTCATCATCGGCCCTATACAGCCCAGCCGATAAACAGTTAAAAGGTAGAATTTAACTTTACCTGTTGATCTGTTGACCGCTAGGACATGCCTTCTCCATTCGTTATTACCCACCTACCTACCAACTATGCTTTGGAAGAGGCAACTAGCTTCAAATTTCTGACTGACCGAATCATTGACACTTCGTAAGTGTCTGTAAATGGTTTAATTAAAATAAATGCTTTATTAAATTGTTGATAGTCATTGGTGTAAGACAAAATAAGTAGGAGGTAACTACATCATTTTAGATCCTGCTTACAATAAATTATTCTCGCCTAAGTAAATTAGGCTTGTGTTATTTGTTGAAAACTGAAACACATTTTGTTGCTCATAGTTCAGTCATCACATACACATTCACAGCAATTTGGACATTAGCAGCAATTTCAATGGCTGTTTTGTTCTTTCTTTAAGTTCTTTTTATTGTTATTGAACCAATGTAAACTATGATGTTTACTGTGGTATTTAGATCATTGTTCATTCAATTTGATGCTGTTTCTTGAACTGTACTTTATTTAAAAACTATTTATTAGGCTCCCATGTTCCACTGATTTTGTTGCCCCAATGGTTCAGTCATTCAGTGTGTTAAAAATACCCTTTGTTTTTATTAATAAATATTGCAGTTTTTTTTTTCTTTTTACTGGCGTCTAGTCTGCACGTGACATTTATGTATTATTTAATTTAAAAACAAAACAATTTCAAAACTAGTTTAAAAAAAAGTAAAAGTAGGTACAAGTCTTGTCTTAGATGCGAAATTAGAGATTTTTATCGCAAATTATTATTCTGAATTTAAAGCATGTTTGAGTTTTGCTGCATGATATGAAAGAAAATAGGCGTAATTTTTTTAAATTAATTACTCATCAGCATCACAACATGGCCCAGCCGTTTCCGAGATTAGAGCCAGCAAACAGATAAAATTATCGTATTTTAAAACAGATGTAAGCATTTGATTATTACGTAAACACGACAAGGTGCTTAGTACTCGTTTGGAATTACAATCGGTTGGTAACTTTCGAACCACAGAAAACCAAAAGCACAAAGTATTATAGAACCAAGTAACGTATTCCGGCGAATAAAATGCAACTAGCAGCACCCGCGGCTGCTACCGTATACAATTATTTTTTCTTAATTTTCGATAGTATATATGTATATAAGTATCTAGTATGTCCCCGGGTACCTCTATGGGGTATATTACACTATCATATCTAGGACCATAGATCTAAGATTCATAGATGTACATAACAATGTATTATATCTTCTCCATAGAGATCTACGCTTTGGAATGGGCAACTAGCTTCAACTTTCTGACTAACTGACCGACTCTTTGACAATTCAAAAGTGCCTGTAATTGGTTTATTTGAAATAAATGCTTTGAGTTTGAGTTTGAGTATAGAACATTAAGCTTAATTAGGACTAAGCTTAATCCTATATTATTGAACTGAATTTTATAGGTGCTCTATATTACATTGTTGAATCATAGATCCATGATCCTGTAATAATAGTGCAATATCCCCCTATGCCAAATGCCAAATATCATAAACTAGCTTTTGCCCGCACCTTCGTTCGCGTGAGGTTTCTTGTTTTAACATAAAATACTTATATCCAGTATCCAGATGGCAGTCAGCAATAGTGTAGCTTTCTATCAGTGAAAGAATTTTCGGAATCAGCTCCGAAGATTAGGTACCTACCCCCTACATAAAAATTCACAAATTTTACCTCTAGATTATTAGTATAGATGAGCGGTTGTTCAGCTGTAAAAACGAAGATCAAATGGACCGATTTAAGCAAAAATGATCCAACCTATAACCCCGATAATGTGGGTTGGATCATTTTTGCTTAAATCGGTCCAAATACACCACGCATAAATACAAAATGATATGAAACAGTTTGTACCAGTCATACCGTTGCTATCGTAAAATACGCCCAAATCAGCATGCGTAAGACAATCCTGATTCCCGAATGAGTTTGCGAATCTTCAGTATTTCCCCTGAATCGTTTACTGCTGGTGGCCCAGTGGTAACGGCCGCGACTTACGAATTGTATCTAGATCGTAAGTAGGTTCGAACCCTGACAGGCGCTTTACTTTGTCTAAATTATTTCATCACTCTCAAAACGGTGAAGGAAAACATCGTGAGGAAACCGGCATGTCCTGGAACTAAAAATTTCGAAGGCATGTGACATCTACCAACCCGCAATTGGCCCGTGTGGTGTATTTACGGCCCACTTCCTCTCACAGAGAGGAGGCCTGTGTCCCAGCAGTGGGAACATTATAGGCTACTAATGCATGTTTACTGCTGCAATCTATAAGAATACTTATATCCAGCTGTGAGAGTTTACTGCCCAACATGATAAATGCGTAAGAATAAACAATCGAAAATCATCTGCGCACAGTTATCTATTTAAGGAAGTAGGATAAGTCAAACCATTAAAGTGAAGTGTTTGGCGGTTGGCCAGACGCCAATCGATGTTTGAGAAACGTACGTTGAACTTTTGTTTTAGTGTTTGTCTGTATCTAACGCTGTATAGGCTTAGGGGTGACAGAGGGGTTTTTTGTACAAAACTTGGAGACCAATTAAAAAAGTAAAGAGAAGGGCTAGTTTTGGTCCGAAATTCGGAGATCAACTTAGTGATCAACCCGGTTATGGGAAAAACACAGAGTGTAAATACGTTTTACAAAAAATACCTACAACCGTCTTCCAAACAACAACCGACTTCCAAAAAAACATTACAAAGTGAAAAATAAATGTAATTTCGGAAGTCGGTGTCTTTGGATGTGTATTTTAGTTTTTTGCCACCGACTTCCAAAATTAAATTTATTTTTCACTTTGTATTGTTTTTTGGAAGTCGGTTGTTTTTTTTGTAAAAAGTTTTTATTTTTAACTTTTAGCGAGTCGGTTTGTAATTTATCTACCTAAATTACAATAGCCAACAGCAATGTCAACTGCTTATCACCTTTTTACAAAATATTGCTCTTTTTAATGGTTGAGGAGTTCTCCTGGTACTTCACCATCAGATCCACTTCACCGTATGCATTGTGACGAGCATAAATTGCTTAGCAACCATATTAAAGTAATCGTATCGCAACCCGTGAAGTACTTATTATTGAGTAGTTCCGGTGGCCATTTGTGGTCTTCATCATCAATTCCACTTCACCAAATGGTGCTTTCCGAGAGCAAATGCACCAGTTACTATAAAAAATACCCAAATCGCTATAGGTGTGCCTATAATATTTGAAGAATTCCCTCGATTTATCCAGGCTCCCATCGTCAGATCCTGACCTGATGATAATGGGACCACCTTGAAAGGGTATACCTTTGAAGGTGGTCCCATCACACCTACCCATCTTCGAGTAATCGGGGAAAATACATTAAAAAAAAAACATTCCGACGAACTGAGAACCTCCTCCATTTTTTGAAGTCGGTCGGTGGGCCAGGATCGTCACACAGTGGGTGCCTGAAGACGGGCGTCGTCACCGAGGCAGGCCTAAAAAATACTGGCGTGACGATTTGGACTCGTTCCTAATCGATTGGACGGAAAAGGCACAGCATAAAGAAAATATGGGAGAGACCTTTGCCCAGCCAGCAGTTGGACAACATAGGTTAAACAAAAAAAAACTATAAATATTACACATTCGCATTACGTAATCGGCGTAATTGGCGTGTGGTAGAACTGCAAAGAAACTATTAATCAAGCCAAGTTAAAATTTTGTTATTGTTAAAAATTTTGTAATTTCCCTTTCATACCCAGTAATTCATTACTGTCAATTATTTCAATTTTCCATATAATACACTTACTATTTTTATTCTGTTCAGTTTAGCTGTAAGTCTTCCGAAGTGCTAAAATAAATAAATAAAATTAAATATATGATACTGGCTAGGCAACTTCCCATTCTTCCTACCTTACTCTCTTGTTACTCGTTCCGTGAAGGCGCACCACAAAACTGGTTTTCAATGATTAAACTGATATCTGACAACCCTATGTTCAAGGTGTTTGCATGCAAAACACTCGAACCGGACACTGCAAGTTTGGCAAGCAATAAAAATGCATTCGAAAACTGCACTTAAAACATGTGCAAAATTATTAAACAGCAGTCTAGGGTCCATGTTTTGCAACTCCTAGTTTAGACTTCCTATGGTAAATCTGAATCGGAGAACCACCGTTGCATGGCCTCGAAAAAGTGCCAGCTTTAAATTGCAAACCACTCGATGAATTAAAATTATGTAATTAATATCTTCGGAGCGCTGACATGTTGAATATTTTATTACCAGCCCATGACTATTATTTTCTACAATGCCTTTGAATGAATCGAAAACGTGTTCATAAAATATTCGACCGGTTTGTTCCTATCCTATGGAAATACCTGGGCGCAGATAAATCTGAGACAACCCTACAGAAAGATAGTCGATACGTCTCGCCTCTATAAAGCTTGAACGAATTTGTTATGTTTCGCGGTACCTGGGCTAGGTTACGAAGTGTGCAATTTTTTGTCCATTTATCATCTTAATAAGTTAATTACACACTTACACAATAGTCTTGAATGAACTCATGAACTCTTGAGATCCAAGATATTAGTGTATCAAGCGCGTTAGTCCTTTTGCCTTGAAGATGTTAACTGAAAAATGGTGCTCAAGAAAGAGGTGGAGCCCGTGAGCCTATCTAAGTAGTAGTCAGTGTGATAGTGATACTCAGTGGACAAAAAGGTAGTGTTGCCCAACCTTATTACACGATCTCCTTCCTAGTCGTCTTTTACGACACCACATAGATTCGTTGTGAATCTTGGATAAAAAATTGCGTGTCAACCTTCGCGCGTTCTGTTTGAGTCAATTAAGGGAATCGGGGTCACAATCTTTAGGACCTAAGTATGTAGGCGATGAAACTATAGACCTGTTACTACTATCGCAGTATTTTAACTAGCTCAATTACATAAGGTACTTCTTTAACTGTTCTTATACCCGCAGCCTTGGATTGTGATATGGAATCATTGTAATACAATACACCAGACATTAACATTGAAGCTTTTTGATCTAATGAGACCATTGTGTCACTTGATTTTAACCCAAAGAAGATATACAAGGACCGAAGTAATGGAAGGGTACTTACTAATGACTTGATAGCATTACTTATGATAAACTTTCACTTGCAGTTTCAAAAATATTCTCCAAGTTGGAAAATCCCGGGCAGTAGAGTTAAACATTGGTGCCAACAAGCAAGTCTCAAAATTGGAAAAACCTGAGGAACCAAATTGGTTTGTAAAAAAATCCAAATAAAAAGACGTTAATCTCGAATCTGAGATATGTTTATAGGCCTTAAGGATGATCAATCTAATTTGGAAGGAGATATTTCTGTAGGCGTAAACGACAGTCGTAAGGATGACGAACGATTGCGTGTGACTAGCAATTTAGATACTAACCTGCCTAGCCTCCATAATGTATTACGCATCAACAAAGCTTCAAGGCACCTTTTAATCAGATAATGGACTTATCACTTCGACCCAATTTCATTCCGTTTCCATAAATCTTCGTAGGTTTATAAATTGCAGCAAATGTCTTTTGAAGCTCGCAAGACTGGTAACGCAATATAGGCTAATATCCTTATTGTAAACCAAGCAAAATTCATCTTAAAATGTTGTAGTTTAAAGTTATGTTTTCGGTAAAGAGGTAAGGAAGAAATTTTCTTAGTTTTAAGCATCTTTAATATGGATATTACAGTTAACGAGAAATTTGGGATCAGATGTTTTTAATAGCAAACTAAGTGTTGTCTGCGTGTTGAAAAGCTCTTAAAAGGATATTGTTTCCAGTAAACTAAGATCATTCTCCCAACACTACGAAGTTTAGGGGAAGACCAAATTGACGATGGATGGATTTCATTGAATGTGTGAATTGTGTGAAAGCTGAACAAAGAAAGAAAGAAGTAAATGAAGAAAGGGGTGATTACTGAGATGACGGCTATTAGAGATGCATGGATGAAGAAGACATGTTATGCTGACCCGAAATTGTGATGGAGCAGGAGGGTGATGCTGACGACTAAGAATAATTCATAGCAATTGCTGACTACAGAAGCTTATTCAAAATTGTTCAAGTATGCTGAAGCAGAACCCATGGAGTGCGTCGCTCGTTACGCTTTGTAATTATTAATTATCTGAGTTCGTCTGTTTAATACGATTTTAATGATTCATACCTGGACTGGGCCATTATTTCACATGTCTAATTGATATTGTTTACCTACATCATACATGATACGTATGTAAAATATATTATTATATGTAGAATGCTTTTGTATTTGATTCCCCGAAGGATGACAAACGTTATTCCCATGTCGGTTTTAAATTAAATCTGAATTGTCTCTTTTATCAAAGTCACGTAACTTAACTCTTGTTTCAAGCTCTGTATTAAATACAAACACGTTTAGTTATGTTTCTTGAAGTAAAATAAGTACATCATTTAAATGGGAACTTCGTACTACCAACCTCGCTGGACGTGATATATTTTTTTACTTCTTTGAAATTGTCAAGCATTTTATTTAAACGTTCTAAATTTTTTTCCCATTTCAAAAACAACGTTTGCGTATTTTTAGGGCGTTGTTAATCCCCCTTCCCCCTTCTTTCCTCTTAATTTGAATGTAATATTTTTGCTGCAGAAGCAGAGCAGCAGCGAATCTCATTGGCTTTGGTCTAATGAATATTCATAGTAACGCGGCGGACATGACGTTATCTTTCAGGAAACGCACAAGATCTTTTGTTTCAAGGAAATAATGTATTATTTAATTTGTTATGTAATTAATGTAAAGCATTCCTTGCTATGTTTTGCTTGTCAAGGCTCTGCCCTCGCGCAGTTATTTGAGCGTTTAATTTTAATGGCAATGCATCTGCCAGTATGTGATGCTTCAAATAGTTCTTATAAAGCGTAACGATTATAGGGTTATACAACAACATTATGTAGATCGTTCTTCTACTATCACCTATATTTCAGTCCTTCACTTTTTGGGGTCCTTTCAATCCAATTACTAAAACGTTTACCACGTTGCATCACGTAGCATATTTTTATTTAAATAATTAAAGTAAATACTTTTGTTAATAACACATACGGTAAATGATTTAATAAAACTGTTACCACGGCAATATTTAACATGACTAAATTATAAAAGTGGTTTACAAATCGTCACATTACCGTATATGCCTTTGTATAACGAAATATCCTGTTAAAATACTTCTATTTAGTTACTAACAACCCGACCCGCTCCTGGTTCGCATGGGTTTTACGACTTGACAGAATATCGTTAGTTTAATATTAATGTTATTATACACATAAATCTTTCGGATTAAATTCTCTAAATGATGGTGATATCCGCATCAAAATCCGTTGTGCAGTTTAGAAGAACAACGCGGTCACACAGACAGACACGAAAATATGTATCGATTTGAGCAGTGAGTGGACACGATACAATAACAACGTGTTTGTGGTTAAAATTAAAACGTTATCATATTGAGGATAAATTGTTCACAAGCACAATTAAAACAATTTGACAAATTATAGCATAGTTAGCAAGATTCTCTTCCAAATTAGACCGTTCGTTCCCAAGCTAAATAACAGTTAATCCATAAAATACCGCAATAAAAAGTTCTAAGTGAAGCGACCTGTTTGTTGGTCCTATGATTCATTCACCGGTCTTTTCGTTAGTCACTTTTCGGTCGCGGTTTGAACGCTCGCTTAGGGTTCTTGTAAATATTTTAAAATCAATATTGAACATGAGAACAGAGTGATAACATAACTAAGTTTATGTGCTACAGTGACTGAACTTTTGTAAAGTGATGGGTCTTGTTCCAAATATAATGAAGTTTAATTTTTTGAAACGGTACAGTTCTGACCCTAGTGTGCTTCTTAGGGGCGTTTTTAGGAGGTTCAGGTTTGTACCCTTAAATCATTATTTTGTAACTGACATGATTATGTGATGTTTCTTTTTGTGTCTCGGTTTTACCTGTGCTCATCTCATTATATTAATTAATTCTGCTAAAAATCCCCTGTAAATATTATTATCATCTTTAACATCAGTACTATTTAAACTTGAAAGCTTACGTTGCTATGGCAAAAGCCAGCTACATAGCTAAAATAGATTATTTAGGTATAAATAGCAAGCCAGTTTTTTTACTATCTAATCTTTGTGGTCACGATTCACGATTATCATGTAATCTGTTCCAAGTATCAGAAACTTGTTTGAATTGATATTTGGCAAATTGTTTGTTTAGTCCAATATTAAGGACTGCCAAATAGGTAGCATATCAATGAACTTATAGATTATTAGTTATGAAGACTACTTAAATATGAAATTCTTTCCTGTTGAAAACGTTGACGAAACTGGCGTACCTACTTAACCTGTTGTAGAAGTCATCAATATAATACAGGGTGGCAGGCAAATCGACGCACAACCTGTTACCATGGATTCAGTACATGATTCTGGACCCACCTGCGTTGATAATAATTGCGTTATTTAACAAAAAAAAGCTGTTAACTGTTTCCTACCAAAGTGCAATACCTACGCAGTGAAAATGTATGGGAAGGTTTTTTATAATAATTGACGAAAAATTTCAACGCAGTGGGGTCCAGAATCATTTACTGAATCCATGGTAACAAGTTGCGCGTCGATGTCCCTGCCACCCTGTAAACCGGTTAAACCTTGATCACTTTCCGCTTAAAAAGGCGTGCCCTGCGTTTCAATATCAATCTGCCTAGCCTTTTCCCAACTATGTTGGGGTCAGCTTCCAGTCTAACCGGATGCAGCTGAATACCAGTATTTTACATGGAGCGACTGCCTATCTGACCTCCACAACCCAGTAACTGGGTGATACGATACCCCTTGGTAAGACTGGTTGTCAGACTTTCGGGCTTCTGACGACCCGTAACGACTGACTAAAGATTTACGAATGACAGCCGGGACTAACAGCTTAACGTGCTTTCCGAGGCACGGAGGAGTCTCGGTATGTAAAGATGGTCACCCATCCACAGACAACCCCGGCAAGCGTAGCTTAACCTGATGGATCGACCCGTGCGGCTGTTATTACTTAGCCACGAGCTCCTCCGTGCCCTGCGTTTCATGACAAGGAAAAAACGCATTAAATCGGAATCCTACGTAATAAGCAATTGTGGTCCACACGGGTAACGATGTAGCCCATTGACCTGGTACTGTGGTCGTAATTGTATAAAATCTACCATGCTTTATAGTTCTATTGTCGCGCGAAGCAGGTGTCATTACTTTTTATGGTTGGCTAAGTTTTGTATTACCATACAAATACATACATAGGTGGAGTAAAGAAGCTATTTCTGCAGTAACGTACACTTACAACTCTTTGTTTTATTGTACACAACGGTTACCTACAGCTTTTTGAAAAAGATTCCGAATGGAAATGGAGTTGGGGAAGACACGAAAGAAACGATACCGGTGGATTGTGAGAAAGATGATATGGTTAGAAAGGGGGTTGAATACTGAGATAACGGCTGATAGATATATGAAATGGAAACAGACTTGCTGCGTTTTCCTACCCCATTGCATATGGGCAGGAGGTCAATCGAGGGTGATGATTAAGTTAATGATTTAGCACACTTATGCCCGTTTTCACCGACATCCCCTATTCTACCACCTACGTATGGGACCTTTAGCTTAAAAGCTCCCCCAAACTAGCCCCTAAATTAAATTTCGTTTCAAAATCATTTTTACCACTTAACTAGAGGACACATAACTAAGTGACATTTTGTTTTCGATAGTAGTGACTGATTCGTCTTTGAACTTATCGATTTCGCCCACCTAAATTTAGGGGACCTTTTAACGTATAACTGACCCCTTACTGTTGGTGAAAAAGAAACCACCTTTTAACAGCCCCCTAACCGTTCTTATGGGATCCCCTAAACTTAGGGGATGTCGGTGAAAACGGGCATTAAACCCATATAGATGAACTTATTATCAATATGATACAGTTATTGGCTTTTAATAACGCGCTTACCGTACTAACTAAAGCTGACGACATTATTGGTTACTTGCTTCAATGCTTAAATTACAGATAAGTATCTAAACCTTACGCTGGCAGTGGAATAATCCTGACGATGATGATGAAATAAACTTGTTCGTTCGTGATTGAGAAAAGAAGCAAATTCTATTCAGTACTGCATACAAATCATCGGTTTGAAAAATATAGTGACGAATGACCAAGTTACCAATTGATTTAATACTTACACTAACGCCAAAAACCTATCATTAGGTGCTTATATGGTTAATCCATTAATTAATTAATTAACTTATACAAATACATTTAACTTCGGTAAGGACACCGGAACATTCTTAAGTTTTCCTTCAAGGTTTCCAGCATGCTCCTCTGTTTATATGATTTCAAGTTAAATCATTAGTTCGGTATGTTAGTAAGTCTTAAGTATTTATTTTATATTTGATAGGCTACTGGTTTTTGTTTATTCAGTAACAGTTTGTTGTTAAGTTACCGACTGTTTGACATCTATTGTGTCTTAGTTGATTTTCTATTGTTTCATCAATTAAATAGTATTGTGAGAAGTTGGTTTATGATCTGCATTCTGTTTCTTAGTTTGTGACTGTTGTTTGTGTGATTTGATATTAATACTGACGTTAATTGACATGACCAACTCTTGCCAGTACAGTAGTTGTACAGGGAGACATGATTTTTGTGTGTTTCTGATAGTTAACGTTTGATCAAAGTCCTTGGCTTTGCCTATCCAATGCAATAAATACCCTTGATGTTGGGTATGAAGTACTTACTGCCTATCTGCTTCATAATTCCTCTGATACAGTGATTTTTACTGGGTTGATTGAGGAATTATTGATTCTATTAATTATTTCTAGTCTATAAAACTGTTTCATTGCATTCCCTTTTGTAATTGGTCACACACTCATGTAGCAGTAACCTAATTTCCTTGTAAGCCCCAATCCAAATGCATTTACCTTGAAGCGTAATGACCAAATATGGACATTCCATAACAGAACAGTAATGACATTATCAATACGTCCCGGTATTCCATATACATATACCTGCTTAGTCTAGTAGACTGAGCTAAATACTATATATACAAGTCGGTTTATCTATCAGCCATTTTGCATTTCCTTGGTCCAATTCGCGTATCTTATCTCAAGTTATCTTATCGTCCCTCTGTTGTGACAATTACACACAAACTTCATTCAACCTAGCGTCTGTACGCACCTGTTCGGTGTTGAATAGTTTTAAACAATATGTTTCCTTCTGTGTACAAACCTTGTAATATTAAATTTACTATCCTCCAATTGCCCGTGAGTCACGATTATACAATTTAAGTTTCATTTACTCGTCATTTCATTCGTTGTCTTTGACATGGCAAGTACAAAGAGTGCTAGTGAAAAAACAGTGCAGTGCTGCAATTATAAAAACAGTTTTGATTTGAATCTGAGCGACGTTCGGTACAGCTTCCACAGGAGTTGGGTTAAAACAAAGAAGTTTAGTCACAGAATGTTCGGGGCTAATAGGTGAGTGAACTTAAATGTAGACTGAAAAAAGTGTACCTACCGGATGTTTTTTGAAATTGTGGTTGTTCTGGAGCGACACAATCACAGACACGGATTGGTTTAGGTAAAGAACTTAAGATATGCTGGAATACTATAGGGCTCCTGAATCTACCGAGAAGTTCCTTCGATTTGTAGTAGTGACGTATGTGCCACTTAGTTTGTTGTTGTTGTTTATGTTTCACTTACGATTGATGACTCATTATACATATACAGACTCACTACATCTGTAAGTCCCGTTATAGTAAAAATATGTGATACGTCTTCGATCAAGTTACTATGAGTATGCGGTTGACTTTATTAGGTTAGGAGAAAGTTGTCTTTTGTTACTCTGCCACTATAAACAATCCTGCAATGGACGTTCACTTTTGGCTTTGTTCATGATTAATTTTAGTGAGCCTATATTTTAGAGAGGCAATTATGAACATAATGCGTTTTGGTGTTAAGACTGTATGAAAAAGATGAAAGTATTATTGACGATGATGGGTGAAAGTTTTGATTGGAGAAGCTGGTAGAAAAAATTCAAGGACAATAATAATTGCTATGTTTAGAAAGAGAAGCCGATAAAAATAGTTTTAAAATAACAACCCCGTGTTACTGGATGGTATTGGGTTTAATCAGTGTTGAAAGGGAAAAGACATGAATAAAAAACGTAAATGACGTAAGAAATGTGAACATAGATGTAGGTACTTAATAATGAAAATAATAATTGTAATAGTGACTGTAATATTCATCGTTACAAAATTGTTATTGCTCAAATATATGTCAGACTTTTTATCCTTAAAGGTCGGACATTCGGACAAAACATCACACTGACTGATCAGAGTAAATATATTCGTGCTAAACGTCTTGTTATCTAACATGGTTATAGTTATCTCGTTGGTATAATAATAATAAAATTGGCCTCACCGCCGTATCTCTACATTGACGTCGTGGTGGGGCTTGCGCGCTCCGAACTTTAGGTCTGTGCCGGTAGGGTTTGCTTTGCCGGGACAAGTCTAGGGTGGGAAGCCAGACCAAGAGAGATACATGAGCCCGGAGGGCAGCATGTGGCGAGCTGTTGGGCAGTAGCGACCCCAAGGACCCTATCTCCTAAGAGAAGTCTTATTCCTCACCTCTGGCTTGCCTTTATTGACCGGCTGGAGTGAACATTGACGAGGAACAGAGCTCCCACTTAAATATTGCCTTTATTGGCCGGCTTGCGTGGAGACTAGCAAGAGCAAACGTGCTCAGAGGAAGGAAGTATTCCAGTATGTGCTGGTAGGGATCTTGACCATCTACCGGGCTCTGGGATTGTCATGATATCCGTGAAATAACTCTCCACTTCTCATGCACTTCAGAACATGTTGCCCCCCCTTGTCACTACGTCACTATGTGCTAGTGACAGTTTCCGGAGGCCCATTATTAAGTGTGCAAGTCACCTCCAGCCATTTTATCTGTGTATATTGTATAACATTGGTCAAGCAGGGGACATACTTCTTCCATAGTTCAAGGTAACCAAGCCACTATAGCCAGCCACCCAAACCCATAGCCCAATATGTTTTTTTTCCATGTGCTGCAATAGTCCTGCACCAACCGGGGGTTGTCCTTGGGTGCACTTGCGTAGTGCATACAGTACAGGTATAATCATTGGCTGGTGCCCCAATTCATTTAAGGTTGTTTAAGGCTTTTGGCCCCTCTTACGCCTTTCAAAGGACCGGGACCCTATGGTCCCGAGATATGTAAACAAATAAAAGTGGATGGTGGATTCTATCAATAACATGGTTTCTCCGAATACAGGACAAGAACGGGGAGTACAAGGAGTTTCCCCCGTTCTTTTACATAGGATTCTAATACGCTTTGCAATGAGCTTCATCTTTCTAACTGACCGACTCCTGGACAATTCAAAAGTGCCTGTAAATAGTTTAATCGAAATAAATGCTTCGAGTTCGAGCTTGACCACATAGGAGGAGTAAAATATTAATCAGTGTTACAAAATTTAACTATTTAGATCAGGATATATGCTTATACCCTTCGGGGAAACAAGGCGGTGATGTTATGTTATGTTTTTATTATGTTTATTTATTTTATCCTCATATAGGTAAAAAAAAACAAGATTAGTAAGTATAAGTTGGCTCTGAGATAAATACATTCGTGCTTAGTAACAACACAAGTTTTGTGTATCTTGATGACATAATGTAAAGTAACATGGATTCTCGGTATTCGGAAAAAGGATAATGTAAAGTATAACTTTGTATTTCGTTTAAATCTTTGGCCTCAACATAAACTGCGATTATATTTTTACGCGATGCAATCTGTGGCGTTGAGTTATATTTTTTCATCTGACAGTCAGATTTGGCCCCCCGTTTCTGAAAGCAAAGAAATTCGAACAGTCAACAGCAGGACGTTCATCTTTCTATATTCAGACACAGTGCTATACCACCCCATAGGAAAAATCTATCCCATAAAACACGTGAACTGGAAAAAAACCTCTAAAGTACGAATATTGTAATGAGACAAAAACTTTTGAGCTTGCGACTGACATGTGAAGTTTATCAACTTTGTCGTACACAGAAGATAAAATAGTGATTGTATTTACAATTAGAACCTTACTAATATAGGTTATCAATTTAATAGTAACTCGTTAGTATTAAGTACTTGTGCACGTAATTAAGTGTCATACTTGCTCCAACGTCATTATCTACGGCTTGTACTTCTGTTTACTGCCGAGTTCGCATTTTCGGAAATTGCTATCTACATTCGTCGCCCCCATTCGAGAGCCCTTGATATCAAGGACTGATCTTTAAATTAATTTTAAGGGATATTTGAAGTGATTCATCATCCTGTTTTCCTATTTTCTTATTGGAATCAAAAGATTGAAGAAAATTTTCACTCCTCAAAATGATTTTCAAAGGCCGGTGGATAAGTTGATTTTGATATCGAACAAATGTCTTGAATTACTCATAATTTCATCTATACAAATAAATAACATTGAAGTGTCTGTTTGTAATGTCAAAATAACTGTTTTTTACTAAATGCATGAAAGTATAGTAGTACTCCTAACAAAAAAACTAATTTTAACATTTTTGTCTGGCTGTTTGTTCCGACAAATCCCCGAAACGGCTGGACCGATTTTGACGGGACTTGCACTGGCAGATAGCTGATGCTATAAGGAGTAACTTAAGCTACATATTTTATAATAAAAAAATCAGGGTTCCGCGCAAAAAGATAAAACCCATGAAATTGTGAACAAATAGCGCAGGCGGGCGATGCAACGCAGCGGGTCGGGAGACGAGGGAGTTTTATTAAAATGTGGCTGTTATTTTAGTTTAATGTGTATCTTACGACTTCACAGCACAGCTAGATCATAATAACGATAATAACATAATTTTTATCGATTTCAATCCCAACGCTGTCATTAGAGTGGTCAAAATGATTTGAGAACTCGTTTAGCTGACCAATGATGATTCAAGGAGGCTTTGATTCTTGGAAAGGCCCAACGCACGATGCTTTTGGCGGCAGCTCCGCGACACGTAACTTCCGGTTCTTGGAATATCCATACACTGGTCAATTTGCATATCTGTATGTCATGCCCCTATTACAATGTGAACCTTATAGTAGCCACCTGTAGAGTTCGAATTGGCATCGACGGCGATCGTGTGTGTTTTTTTAGGCAATGGGTTTTTACGCTGACCTTGACATTATTTGCTTATTTAATTTATATGTGCGTGTTTTATGTGGCTTTCTTGTTAATGTACAGTTTATGTTGATTTAATTAGATAAATTATTTGTTAATTTGTTTAATTATGTCGGTACGGATAGGGTCGTCCCTCCTTCAGGGCGGGTGTGACCTCATTCTAATGTTATGCGCCATTTGTGTGTGCCTTTTTGCCTTTGTCTGTGCGAAGTGTTGAGCCGTAATAGTTTGAGCTTAATAGACATTCTTAAAGTCACTGTCTTGATAATCATATCCATTACAATGGACGTTCTCGTTATATCTAATACGATAATGACCTGTTCTTTACGACTTGTTCACATGACACAAAAACATAACTAAATGTTTGTACAGCTATTACGCAAAATTGTACCGTTTGCGCCATTCTCATAATTGTTTATTTGGCACTCTAACGGTTGACCTGCAAATGTTATGACAGTACATACCTGCTTATTAGTATATGTAGGCTACATTCCGAATTATGCCATAATCGCTTACAGCGCTCACAGCAATAATATTACGTTCCGATTTAGATATCACGATTGTAGCTGAGATCTGTCAACAATTTGGATTGCTCGTGAACGCGCTCACAGTGCACTTGAGTACTCATGGTTGGTTTACAGTATTTCTTTGTTTAAACACCACAAATTTCTTCTTCTTCTTTGGTTAAGTGGCAGCTTTAACCAGAAGCACAACTTCGAAAATGCCACGTTAGTTTATAGATATGATGCGACCCAAAACAAAACAGCTTAACTGTAATTTTTGACAGCGCTCACGGTGATAACAATTTAGGGCATGGTCGGTGGTATTGCAAGATGGCGCATGTCATGACGTCATCTATGACGATTCACGGAACGTCGTTTTCGCGCTCACGCTAACTCGAAACGGCTGTAAGCACGCTCAATTCGATTACAGCGCAATTCGGAATGCAAGTTTTCGTCTTACATACCAAAGCAAAAAACTGTGTCATTAGTCTCGCTGGTCGTCGCAATTTGAGAATAGGATTAGCCAACTAGCTTCATCTTTCTGACTGACTGACCCCTTGACAACTCAAAAGTGCCTGTAATTGGTTTATTGGTTTGTTATTGGTTTATAAATGCTTTGAGTTTGAGTTTATGAGGGACCGTAGACCAGCACCTATGAACGTTTTATAACTGTAGGTGGTCCTGGACAACACAGCTCGGGAATGCTTGAAATATTTATGGGGCAGTGATTGGCTTTCCACCGTAGCTGTGCAAGGGAGCTGATCGGTGATTGAGCAAAAAAAAAAAACACCAATAGGAATGCTTTATATTCAAAATGGAAAATGTCTATTAGTGCAATTTTCTCACCGTTCTGCTTGCATAGTACACCTCAACCGACCTCAACCACTCACCAAACCTCAATAGCCTTTAATGACCTCAATATTACTAATTGTTACTTGATGAAATCTAGAGCGATTGATAAGTATCTTAATCGGTTGTCGAGTTACGTCACATTAATAAAAATCACAGTTGTTCAGGGTCTTTCTCCAAATACTTTGTCCACTAAAAGTAAACCACATTATGGTTCGTTACGACCGGCAAGTGCCATTGTTGACACATCTGAAGCTATTCATAATTAAGTGTTACGGTTAAAAGAACTTTTTGCTTCATACTTTTACAGTTTGTTTTGGGTTGTACTTCTGATGAACTGTAAAAGATGCATAGTTCGACGACCGCATCTGGTAGGGTCTAGGGCGTAGTAATGAGTTTTTATAGTCAAGTCATATTGACAAATTATAAATAACCTTAAGTTTTCCTAAACCATTGATAGAACAACGCTGTTTGGGCGTGTTTTAATTTAATCATGTTCAACTGTGTTACACGTGTGGAGAATTTTTAGCTTTAGTGACGTAAAAGCTATGAATGAGGAAAATTATATTTTATTTAACAAACGATGAACACAGCAAATAGATCAGTAGTAGTTGGTTCGTGTAGTAGCATAAAAGATATTTAAGTTTTATTTTAAGCTGATCTTGCGTAATATTGTAACATGTTATCTCGACTTTTCAATAGGTATGTCAAGCATACGGTAATTTCGACTACTCTTCTGCGGCAGTCGTGGCCGAGCGGTTAAGGCGTCTGACTAGAAATCAGATTCCCTCTGGGAGCGTAGGTTCGAATCCTACCGACTGCGAATTTCTTTTATAACTTATTTTATTTTTGTTTGTTACAGTTTACGCAGAGGGGCTGGCGTAAATGTTCAAGACGACAATGGATATACACCACTTCATCAAGCATGTTTGAATGGCCACAGGTAAGTTTCAGATTATTTTTTGTCGAATAGACAATAGCTTTAGACAAATTTAATTTTTTTTCATGGTAACCATTTATTATTAAAATAATATTTTTACAAGTAACCATTTTTAATTAGACCATTATTTAACGACCATATTAGAACAGGACAACAAAAATTATCAACTCGCTTAGTTGCGCTCAAAGTTCGAAAAGCTGTGGTAAGGAAAATATTTATGAGAAATCTGTAACATTTAATAATATTAACTGGTGATTAATAATACTATTTGGTATAATTTTAACAAGTTATTTTTAGCAAACCAAGGCATTGGCAATAGCTATTGATTTCTCTTGCCCTTAACATTAAAAAGGGAACATAGAAATTCACTTACTATTATTAATAGGTACAGGCTGACTATGAATTTAATAGCAATATTTCAGGGCTGAAAATACTTATTAAATATTTATACAACTTTTTGTATGTGAGACCAATTTATTCTGAAAAACGAAAATAAATTTAAAAAGAAATACATTTTCATTTGGTATTTCAGAGTTGGATACTTAGTAAAAGTTGATCATTTTTATGAGTAATTCCCGCCCCCGACAAATATGATAGAAATTCAAAGTCAGCCTGTTTATTGTGCATGTAATCCAATAGTACTTATGGCAACGATACAAAGTACAAACATGATAGCAAAAATGACAAAGAAAAAAACATTTTTATACTTACCACTTTTCCTCCGCAATGATATTATTAGTCTGTCTGACGTCAAGGGACCAGGCGTAACGTTACAACGGGAAAAACTAGTTGATATCATAAATGAATCATTAACTTATTTAAATTACTCGTAAACCACAGGATATTGGAACAGTACCTATGTTAATTTTTACTAATTATTTAGCTGTTATATTACCATTTATGGAAATATTCATGACAATTGACCATAGAATGGATACCCAATTTTAAAACAAGATTGTGGAGTTTTACAAAGCTGTGTGCACTCTAATAGTCCGTCTCGGAACTTTTATCTTAGTAATCAAACAGTATATACAAAACCTGCAATATCTTCTCAGATCTAGGCTAAATATCTGAAGCCCAATTCCCGTAACTAAAAACGTTCAAAATCGAGTCGCAATCTCATCTCAGCGACAATCAAATATCAAAAAATGTAGGGAAATTATAAATATTCTTGACATATTGAGACAGATCTGAATGTTCTTAAAATTACGAGAATTGCCCCTCTGGTGTCCTATCTGTACCTATAAATAAAGTCGTTTTTCGTGTCTGTCTGAGTTACCGTTAAGTTCTTATAAACTACACAATGGAACTATTATTTCATGCGGGTTTCACAGTCTTTTAAATAATTAATTCTGGAAGGTTTATGTGTATAACACATTAATATTAATTTTACATATAATAAAGAAATCTCTATTTTTTTTTCAAGCCGAAAAACTGCGCTTAGGAAGGTCTGGTCGCTATAGTTACTTTGTAATGTAAAGTTTACAACATGCCCCTACTCAGGGACCGAAAACCTTTATAAATTACTTTTGGTTACTTCTACGACTAAGGTTACCGCTATCTGGGTAACCTAGAAGAAAAAACATGTTACCTCTATTTAGGTTACCGTTTAAATACCGGTTACCTAAAATCACATTAATACATACACGCCTTCTTCCCATGGGGGTAGGCAGAAACTACAGAACGCCACCTGCTACGATCCTTACATCTCCTTTTGCCTCGTTTACGATCATACGCACGCCGCGCCGGTTGCGAGTACTACGCACCTGACCCTTCTGAAGAACATCACCAATAAGATCACTATATGTCTTCCTAGGCCCCTCCCGGCGTTTCCACTGACATCTGCCGTGTAAATAAATACCTTTTGTTAGTCAACTTTCATTCATCCTCTCAACATGACCAAACCATCTAAGCATACTGTTTTCAATTTTTGTCACTACATCTTCTCACCTACCTTCCTTCTTCCTTCTTTTCTACCTTTCTTCCTTTTTTTTTTTCTTCTTATTACCTTGATTACGAGAAAGAAACGGAATACGCCAGCTAGCCAGGGCCGTAATTGGTCGGCATTCGTCGACCGACTCGTGCGGGTCGACTCGACTCTAACACACACAGCGATGCCCGCCCGTTGACGACGACGGGTACGTGTAAGACAGGTAATTTTAATTTAAGTTACCGATAATAATACCGGTTGTATTCAATTTAAGAATTAAGGTAACAATTAAAAATACCTGTATTATAAAATAAAGGTTGTAACCGAAAAAAAAACCTGTATTGATCATAACGGTTTCGGTCCCTGCCTCCACCATCATGTATTAGCGTCATGAAAGAAAATTAACCTCCTCTCCTTTTTCTAGAGACATAGTCCGCGTGCTACTGGCAATAGGCGCTTCGCCATGCATGGTGGACAAGAAAGGTGCTACGCCCCTACACCTGGCCGCGTTCAACGGTGACACCGATGTCTGCTGGATGCTTCTCGCTCACACCAACCCGCCGTGCAATGTTGATCAGCTGGTAAGTTCTAGAACATCTTTGTAGCTTTTTTCTAACATATTCTCTCTCTCATTAACACCGGTATTCCCCAAAGGTTAAGAGTTTCAGAGTTCCATAGTATAGGTACCTACTCCCGTATTTCGCCAGTGGTGTTTTTCTTCATTGGTTCGCAAATAAGCAAGCGTCAGAAGCCAGAACTTCTGACAACCAGTCTTACCATCCGGTATCGTGTTACTCAGTAACTGTTTTGTGGAGGTCAGCAGTCGCTCGCAAGTAAAATACTGCGGGGCAATTACATAACACACATTACAGAAGGAATCGGTTTCATTTTGACAGTTCAACAACATTCATTGCGTTATTTACGTTGTTGAGCAGATTTTTTTTTCGAACATATGAAGCAATGGATTAGCAATTTGCTTCAAAATCATTCAGATTGTGATTGATACTGTGTTACGCAATCAGGGTGCTGGTATTCAGCTGTGTCTGGTTAGACTGGAAACCGACCCCAACTTATACAATATGTAGATGGGAAAAGGCGAGGCAGATGATGATGAGACAGCCAGGCGAGCATCTGATAGTATAAGTGTAGTCACTGCGGCTTGTGGACATCTGTAAAACCTCGTCTGCCTGTATTGTAATGACACCAGCAACGATGCTTGGCGGCAGAAATACGTATGGTGGTGATGTGTGCCCATGTGTTACCTATTCCAACAATGAGCAACATTGTTCCACCTATGTTTGGCACCCACTTATCCACGAGCCGCTAGTAAGTTCCAGAACATTCCAGGAATGTTGATTACGTCAGAGCTTCGCCCTTTACTTACGAGTTTAGTTTTCAACACCCGGCCCTCGCATACCTGCTTTGAGGCATTCCAGGTCTCGTGTCAAGGTATTATGTGTTGGAAACCTTAAGTTTAATGACAAACTTTGGGAAAGCCTAGAAATGTGACCTATTTACTGCATGATATAGTATGTAGTTGTATGTAACTGTGTTGTCAATACAAAAGTTGGAATGGAGGAAACTTTGGGTGGTGATATACGGGCATAGTTTTGAAAGAATACATGGATAGAAAACTTAACTTTTTTATGATAATGTAAGATAATTTATATCAAAAGTTTTGTTCAAAGTATTTACATGAAAACAAACTATATTCCGTATATTATGTAAATTATACTTCATAAATATGCGTAGACTTGCGATGTCACGTTTGAGGCAAAGAAACATTAAACGAATCAAAGCCTAAGAAGATATGACTATCCAATAATAGTTTATTAGTTACTAAGACAATTTAATTGCTTGTCCAACAACCTAGCAAGCCTTTGGTACATTCATTGATAGTTATTTAAATAGCCTGGGAACCGGTGACTTACCTTACCTAGAACCGGTCAGTATTTGCAGGGGCGTCGACATTTGAATACGGATAAGATATGGCGAAGTAAAAGGGCGTGTTGAACACGATTTGCAACAGTTTTGAGTACAAATACGACTAAGTAGATTTGGTAATCGCGGCTCAAGTTACAGGCCTTGGTTTTAGCGTCAGAAATACGAGAATTAAGCTACAGAACACTCGTCTCGGTGACTAGTTTCTACAATAGACTTCTTTAGAAACAGTATGGGAGTTAAAAGAATCTGCTTCTAGGCTTAAGACACCTTCTTCAAGCAGCCATCTTTTAACATTTCAGTAATCTAACTGAAATATATCGCTCACCTAGCAGTATAATGGCACATTTACAAAAAAAAGCGAAATTGAGTTTTTACGGCCTAAGTGTTTAAAAGTGTATAATTTATAAAGCGGTAAAACGGCACGGTGTTAGTTTTATCTATTAAGGTCTATACTAGTTGTTGCTAAAACCATAAAATCCATGATAAAATGTAAAATGAACTTATAACTTCGTTTCAAACATTTGTAAAATCTTTGACCCTCATTTCTGTAAAATAAGAAAAAAGTAGATGTGTCATTATACTGCTAGGTGAGCGATATACAGGGTGTTCGGCGCATGGTTGAACAAACGAAAACAGCGAAGTGGTGCGATCATGTGCTATGTATGTACGCGCACCAAAAAACTTTTCTCCACGTATTTTTTTGAAATCAATTTTATTAAAACATTAAAAATACCCAAATTCATCGCTTAAACCCATAGATATCTACAAAATGCCAAGAAAACTGTTCCAAAGCTCATTTTAATTTTTTTTCTTTCATTTTTTTCTAGGTACTATCTGCTCAAAGTATGAATTTTATCAGAACACTAGCTTCTGCCCGCGACTTCATCCGCGTGAAATTTCTTGTCCCCCCGACCCACCCCGTCACATCGCACCATCCGCCCGCGCCATTACTTCGTTTTCGCTTAGCGTTCTTTCTGACTTTCTTTCATTTTGCTCGGCTCCTAAGGGTCGTAGCGTGATGTTAAATAGCCTATAACCTTCCTCAAGAATTGGGCTATCAAATGCAAAAAGAATTTTTCAAATCCGACTGATAGTTCCAGAGATTACCCCCTACATACAAACTTACAAACCTCTTTATAATATTAGTATAGATAACAACATTTACCAACAGAAACAAGCAGCTTTGGAACAGTTTTCTTGGCATTTTGTGGATATCTATGGGTTTAAGCGATGAATTTTGGTATTTTATTATTTTTTTAATAAAATTGATTAAGTTCAATGTAAGTACTTACAATCTACGAGGCTTGTTCTCGCACAAATCGTTTAAAATGCGAAACTTAAATATGCAATACCTACATACATATACATACTTTTAAGCACACCGTTCTCACCAGCATCTTAAATAGTGCCCAAAATCGTATCCTTGCTCATACCTAAATGCCGTAAATAAATGAGAGTCACCGCTCAGCCTAAACCGCTGGGTCTAGAAGTATGAGATTTTGCACAAGAGTGTATGTAAGTAGTAAAAGTGAGTACTAGGAAGGATTTTTGAAAGTAAATGCCTAAAGAGGTCGAATTGGGAATTAAAAGACATTGTTCGGCGGCCATACATCGTTCGCTTAAGAAGCAACAGAGACGTGAATTTACTTTCTGTGATCTAAATAATGGTTACCTATATTCAATTGAAACTAAATTAAAATCACGGACACTTCTGAGCATCGTAAAAATCCAAAACACTTTTGGATTTTGAGGTTATATTAGGCCAATAGAAACATACTAACTTAGCGTCTATTAGTGAAAATACATTGGATTTTATGCAGAGCACCAGAGGTATACCGTAATTAATGTCAAACTGTCATTTGTCAATGATGACACTGACATGTCGATGTCGCTCGTGTCACAGAGCTCTGAGAGTGCAGAGTTTTGTAATTACGGTGCACACTATACCGCTGCGTACAAAGCCTTGGCTGTATGAGCTACATTGCCCTTTGCCTATTCAGAACGTCAAATTGAAACAAAAAATAATGGCGCCGGGGAATAAGACCCAAGTGAATTACTTTTTAAAATGTTTTCGAAATTTTGAAGTGTCCGTTCTATTGTAATAGTACAACTATTACAATAGAACGGACACTTAATGTAAAAAATGTAAATTATATAAAAAAAACTAGTAATTATTGTAAAGATTTCATACTTGTTGATTCATAGACCATTTTTAACAATGTCCTTTGTATGGAAGACATGGAAGTTCGTCATTTTGTATGGAAATTCCACCGGGCACGCGGCTTGTAACGTAATAATCCCCTACCCTTTGTCCCACAGACGTCTGACCACGAAACAGCATTGTTAATAGCCGCTCAGTTCGGCTTCGTCAACGTGGTGGCTCAGCTGGTTTCACGAGGCGCCGATGTCACCATCAAGAACAATAACGATGAAAGCGCTCTAGAGCTTGCCGCGCAGTATGGGAGGTGAGAACATGTTTTGACACTTTTCATGTCCCGTGAATAACAATATCATTCATTGTTTAATTGTTATTGTACCTGCTTCGCGGACAGGGTGACTGTTAGCCGACGTTCGCATGGACGTAAAAATTACGCGGCGATTTTTTTTCGCGCACTGGATCTTCAACGCTCTGCTTAGCGCGGAGAGTTGAAAATCCAACAGACTATGTTTTTCGACGCGTTGGAATGCACTCTGTTGGATTCTCAATGCTCGGCTCCACACCGAGAGTTGGAAATCCTGTGCGCGACAAAATCCCGCCGCGATATTTTTGCGTCCGTGCGACGTCGGCTTAAGGATCACTGCTAAACATTGATCTTTTAATAAGCATATTGTGCTCCTGCTGCAAGATTCACATCATTGCAAGTCAATTTGGAAACTGCCAATAGACAGTTATCCACATTGAAAGGTTGATGTGAATGAGTATTGCAATAATCACCATACGGGTAAAAATTGATTACTTCTTGATAATTATAATCCTTTCGACACCTGCCTGTCCTTTACTGCGACACCCTGGGGCAAGATACTGGCTTGTTTTTTTTTTTCGGAAATTACATTTATCGTGTGGTAACAAGCATCGGGGGGGGGGGGGGGGGGGGTTTATTCAGCTCAGGTTACACTTTTGCAGTTTCAATAAAAGAAAACTCTTTTGCCAACCCAGTCCCCTGATCTTTAAACAAATAAATAAATTGAAGTGTCTGTTTGTAATGTCAAAATAACAGCTTTTTACTAAATGCATTTTAGGTGAAAGTATACAACATGTCCCGAAATTAACGCACAACCTCTTAAGGGATCATTGTACTCATCAGTATGAAAAACTTTTATTATGGGACCAACCCTGAAGTCGCGAAAAAAAATCAGCTGTTCCCTACATTTTGACGAGTTATGCGAACATAAATGTAGGCAACAGCTGATTTTTTTCGCGATTTCAGGTTTGGTCCATTAGTAAAAGTACCGCGTAGGTTGCACTTTTGTAGGAAACAGCAGATTTTTTTTTAATAACCGAAGCAAAATTTCAACGCAGGGTGATCCAGAATCATGTACTGAATCCATGGTAACAGGTTTTTTGTCCATGTCCCTGCCACCCTGTATTATATTGATTAACCATTATCTTTTCTCATAGGTTGGCAGTAGTACAGCACCTACTAGAAGTTCGGCCGCATTTAGTTGACCAGTACAGACACCCGGCCTGTCGTAATGTGGTGTTCACATCAACCCCACTTCACAGGGCCAGCAAGAATGGGAGGAAGTAAGTATTATGTTCTCATGGTTTTATAAGTATGATTCACAAAGTACAAAACGGATGTAAGCGTAGCCTGGACATTCAATACAGTATGTTTATCTCACGAAGCGACATGCGCTTTACATGCGGTTACCAAGTCTACAAACACGCTGTAAATGCGCAGGAGCTCTCGGTACCGTCCGAGACTATGGCGAAGTCGGATGTGTGTGTGCGTGTGTGTGTGCGTGTTTGTGCGTGTTTGTGTGTTATGTGTTGACGCTACTCGTCTGCATACACTCATTCACAGCGTGTTTGTACACTTTGGTTAACACAAGTAAAGCGCGTGTCGTATCGTGAGTTATAAATACTATACGACAAAAAGTTTTGCAGAATTCATCGTCTCTCATAATTTTTTATTATTTCTGAAGAAAATCAAATAGGAATAGTGTTACCTACTTATCGCATTTACACTTACAGAAATATTGACGGCTGTTTCAAAAATTAAAATTAAATTACTTGTGAACCTATTTACCTTGTAAAACTAAAGATTGCGGGTAATTGCGTAACACATTTACAAAGGCAATGCTATTCATTTTGACAATTAGCAACAATCAATGCGTGATTTACGTTGTCGAGCAGACGAATTTTTCAAACATATGAAGCAATGTATTAACAATTTCTTTCAAAATCCGTGGGATTGTGACTGAAGTGTGTTACGCAATTGGGGTGCTGGAGTTATGATATTCGCCTCCTTAAGGCGACGATAACCGACTTTAAATGATTTTAAACTGAAGATCACGTCTAAACGAGTAAGGTGTACTGGGGTAATTCCGACGGGAATTTTTACGAGATGTCTAGAGGTCTACATTTCGGTTAGTTATGTAAAGTAGTTTCATATTTACTGCCATTAATAAGCGACTTCGGTTAACTTAATGAAAAGATTTAACCAATGGATATATTAGATTCATAAATATGTAGTTGGATTCACTAGATAGAGCATTTTGAATTTTTGAATTATAATTTTTTGGTTTACGGGAAATTACGAACTATCTTGGGGTTATTCCGAAATTATTTAAACGTCGACTTTATTGTACTTTGACCAAAGGTTTACATTTCTTTTTCAATCGTATTTACCCCTTACAAAAAATATCATGAGTTGTAATAGTATCGCCAATATCATTTCTTATAGTTTTGTATTTCGGAATTACCCCAAGAAGAGAATTTTATGGATTTTCGGAATATACCCTTTTTTGGAATTACCCCAGTGCACCTTAGTGTTAAATATTTGAAAAAAAAAATGGAAACCTTTTGGAAATATGTTAAATTAAGGCATTTTAATAACTTAATTTGTGAATATATTAGATTATGTTTATATTACATAGTGTAATTAACGTGTAAAGTTATATCTAACCCGGATAAAATAACTGACAGTCACGCAAAAACTATCACGCGTATTTTTATGTAACCTTCACTATTTTAAAGATAGTTTAATTTTTTCTCTTTTAGTATACGTGTTTTAATGTATGTATAACTAGCTTTTGCCCGCGGCTTCGCCCGCGTATGTGTCGGAATATAACAAATTAGTACCTACCCTACGTGTTAATCCAGGTTCTAAAACATCTGTATGCCAAATTTCCTCTAAATTCAATCAACCGTTTTTGCGCCAATCCGGAACATACATCCCGACAAACAACAACCGGACAAAAATTCTAAAAACTATAGTGTGCGCAACAGACTCGTTCAATCACTTCTTTTTAAATATATGCAATGCATACTTGCACAGTTCTGACTTCGTTACTATTTTTAACCGACTTCAAAAAAGGAGGAGGTTATCAATTCGGTTGTATGGTTTTTTTTAAATGTTTGTTACCGTTACTCCGTCATTTATAAACCGATTTTAAAAAATGTTTTTTATTTGAAAGGATTGGACTTCCAGATTGGTTCCATTTTTATCTAAATCCAGTTCTGATGAAAGGATCCATGAGGAATTGAGGGAAATCCTCAAATATTATTGGCAAACACATAGTGACTTTGGTATTTTCGTCAACAAATCAAGCATTTGCATTCAGAAAGTATGATTTGGTGAAGTGGATCTGACGAAGAAGACCACAGATGGCTATAGGAACTCATCAATGATAAGTATTTCACGGGTGGCGATAAGATTATCTCGATTAAGATAGTTAAACGACTATGACGTAGCAAATTTAAATAAATGCTTCTGATGAAAATGGTACCATTTAACTCAGAATAGTAATAAAACAATGTATCCTAGCCGTGTTGAGGCTTATTGGAAATGTCATGAGATGCACTCTGGCTATAAATTATTTTTAACCGACTTCAAAACAGGATGAGGTTCTCAGTTCTTCGGAATCGTTTTTTTATGGTTCCCCATTTACTCGAAGACGGCTGGACCGATTTGGAAAATTCTTTTTTTGTTTGATTGGGTATACTTTCCAGGTGGTCCCATTGTCACCAGGTCAGGATCTGATGATGGGATCCTAGAGAAATTGAGGGAACTCTTCAATATAGCGATTTTGGTATTTTTTTATTGTAACTTGTGCATTTCCGCTCGGAAAGCAACATTTGGTGAAGTGGAACTGATGACGAAGACCACAGATGGTAAGATGGCCACTGAAACAACTCAATAATAAGTATTTCACGGGTTGCGATTCCATTACTTTAAAATTATTGCTAAGCAATAGAAGCTCGTCACAATGCATATGGTGAAGTGGAGCTGTTGGTGAAGTACCAAGAGAACTCCTCAACAATTAACGTCCCTGCATCGGGAAAAGCAATGTTTTGTAAAAGGTGATGAGCAGTTGTCATTAGGCTATTGTAACTCAGATAAATTACAAACAGACCCACTAAAAAGTGAACAATAAAAACAACCGACTTCCAAAACAAACACTACGAATTGAAAAATAACTTTAATTTCGGAAGTCAGTGGCAAAAACCTAAAATACAGATCCAAAGACACTGACTTCCGAAAAAGTATTAGTACCGAGTTTCGAGTTAATATGACAGCGCGTTAAAATTTTTCCTTACTGTTCTTACGGTCCTAGTGTTCCTTACTTGTTTTAAAAAACTAAGAGTGACAATTTATATTATTTTCTGAGGCAAATATTGCCATGTTTCAAGTGTATTAACCAAAGGAATAAGATTTTTCATACAATCTGTATCCCCTCTTTTCACCTCAACAGGGGTGGAATTTCGAAAAATCGTTTCGGATTTTTCCATAACTGAAATCAAAGATTTCTTATACCAATTTTTGAGTTAATCAAGCCACACAGTAAAATCCTCCTGTTAAAAATCTAATTACCCCTTCTCACCCCGTCAGGGGTAGTTTTGAAAAACCAATAAGAAACTTTATTGCTTATTTAGGCAAATATTCGTGCCAAGTTTCAAGTTTATTAACCAAATGAATAAGTTTTTTCATCTAAATTATATCCCTGGTTTTCACCCCCACAGGGGTGGAAATTTAAAAAATCGTTTAGGATATTTCCAAACCTTGACTCAAAGATTATTCATACCAATTTTCGAGTTAATCATGCTACGCAGTAAAATTCTCTTCTGTAATATTGACAGCCCCTTTTCACCCCGTCCGGGGTAGATTTTCGAAAAACCTTGACACAGGTTATTCTTTATTTTTGGACTTAAGTATTAATACTGAGTTTCGAGTTAAACGGACTGCGTGTTAAAATTCTTCCATACATTTTTTGACACCCCTCGATCCCCCTCGTGGGGGTAGTTTAGAAAAACCAAAAATTACTAAGTTCATAATTTATTAAGATAAGTATTTGGGCCAAGTTTCAAGTTTATTAACTAAAGGAATAAGATTTTTCATACAAACGAAATACCCGCTTTTCACCCCCTTAAAGGTTGGATTTCCAAAAACCCCTTCTTAGTGCTCCCCTACATTATAAAAGGAAGCCGTGTGCAAAATTTCACGTTCCAGTCCCAGTAGTTTCGGCTGTGCGTTGATATGTCAGTCAGTCAGTCAGTTTCCCCTTTTATATATATAGAAGATAGATAAATGGTTCTAACTTGAGATTGGGACAGTGCTCCTTGATGGGCGAGTCCTATTACTGGGTGGACGTACGACACGTTGCGTGAGCTCACCACAGAACACGCAAGCTATGCACTCAAGGCCGTTGGCATATATCTGCGTCTTAACACTATTACATATATATGCTTCTTTCTACTCCTTTGATCTAGAAACACACTGAACAATCTTTATTCTAACACAAGAAAGCTTTCACCATTTATTCTAAACGTCTCAGTACCTAGTTACCTATGTATGTATAATGTATATTATTTATTACAATTATGTTAATGCAAAGGCGTGCGGCAATTGCGTCGTATTCATATTCATTCGTTCGTTATAACGCATCGATAGCTTTCCTACCTGTTTACATGTCGGTGTTGCCAGCAACAATATTTTAGTAGATGCGGTATATTTGTGCACAGTAAAAAAAATGTGTGTCAGAAAATTCTTTTTCTTTTATTTATTCTCTTAAATACATCCATAGTTTAGAAAAATCCTATGTTCGTGCTCATCTATGGCATATATTTTTTTTTAAGTACTTACTTTAGACCTTTTACGACACTTGCACGTCGATGTTTTGTTATATATTTTAGAACTAGATGGCGCCTTTCCTGTACCCTCTAAGCCTTAGGGCTTGTTACTTAGTGACATGACCGTTCTCACTTACACTAGGAAATGTCTAATTATTATTGCACAATTGAACTCTCGGTACAGAGCCGAGCGTTCAAAATCTGGCAGTGCGATATTATTTAGGCATACATTCTGGTGTCATGTTAGTAAAAACGGGTATTAATGGTGCATTCTGGTCATTTTAGAGCACATAAATTAGTTGATACACACACACATACACACTCACAGTACTCTCATATACACTCTTACATACAGACACACTACGCACAGGTATTCACACTCTAATCATACTCCGACTAAGTACCATATTATTTGATATTTTAAGTACCGACCATTTTGTTACTAGATTAAGTAATTATGCTGTATTATGGAAGAGTCTCCTAACACAGGCATTGTTTGCTTAAAAGGAGGCTACATCCAAACACTAAACTCTTTTGTAAACTGAAGCATAAATAAAAACTTATTTATTATTTTTTCTCTATTGGTCAATAAATCACGGTAATGGTTCATACACGTATTGATCGTTGTTATTTAATAAATAATCCATATGTTTAATAACAATTGATACTTTGAAGATATCCATTGTACTTCCTGAGTCACTTGTCGCGCCAACCATTTTCGCCGGACAACCTTAGTATGGACAGATATTGTCAGTTGAATTAGTGTGTAATTGAACCAAGAAATCCGGATCATTCTCACTAGTTCCACCAGCAATTAGTTCCATGGAACTTGTGAGATTTTTTTTTCTCAGTAGTTCCATGCACTTTGATAATGGAAGTGCGTGGAACTACTGAGAAAAAAAAATCTGACTAATTCCATGGAACTAATTGCTGGTGGAACTAGTGAGAATGATCCGTTTGTTTGTAAGAGGTAATTTCTGAAAGTACTGACCCGATTACAGAAATTCATTCACTGATAGAAATTGCCATGTTTCTTTTACGCGGACGAAGTCGCGGGCAGAAGTTAGTATTTAATATGCCGTATCCAACTGTCAACATTTCGGTACTCATGTAACCCTATGTGTCAATTTTCCGCGCCCTGTCGAAGGGTTAAATTGGCAACGCGTGGCATGCGGTACCCGCCTTGTGACTGTTGATTTTAAAGGCTCTATGTTATGGGAAAGGGCGATTTGGTTAGGTTTAAATATTTGACACCTAATGTGCGCTTTTGTAATTTCTATTGTGACGATATTATCGTACACCGAAAATACGAGCAGGTTATAACGTTATCGTGGATGGAAATTTAAAAGCGTCTTCATATAATAAGGTCTATCTATTCATACATGAAGTCACTTAAGGGGTCATTGTACTCATCAATATGAACAACTTTTACTATGGGACTAAACCAGGAATCGCGAAAAAAAATCAGCTGTTCCCTATATTTATGTTCGCATAACTTGTCAAAATGTAGGTCACAGCTGATGTTTTTTTTTTGCGATTTCAGGTTTGGCCCCATAGTAAAAGTTGTTTATAATGAGTACAATGACCCCTCAAGAGCGTTTACGACGTACGACGGCATTTCAAACGACTTTCAAGTCCTTGTTTTTCGGAATGCATGAACCAATTTTAATGAAACTTCATACGCATAAGCAGGATACATAGGTCTAAAAAGTAAGTTCAGAACATTTTCGAAATGTCTTATTTAAAAAAAAGATAATTGGAAATCTCTGTTTCTATGGAAATTTTAAAATCAGTCGAATTTAGCTGTAACACTGTAACACTATTTTTGATAAGGTACATCCTTTATGGTGTCATTCATAGATTACCTACGCTTATTTGATTTCCATAATATCTAGTAAGATGTCGTCTGTAAGTATCAAAATAGAATCCCATATCAAACGTATCATCCTACGTACGTGTACAGTAGGCCGCGCGTCATCGGTAACTATACCAGTATAAGCTGGCCTCTTATTCTATTGAAATTCCGTGCTACGCAAGCGCAAGGTCATGTGTTACCAACGACGTGAACTCGACTGTACATGGTGTACGTGCGAATCAGTATACACAATCGAAACAGTTGTTTTGTTACTGATAGAAGCTATGCAAAACAATAACACAATAGATCCAGTCCTACCAAATGGATGTAGGGACCTACCAGTACATCTCTTTGCGGTTGCAGTATTCGGTATTAGCCAGCCTTTAATATTGTTTGTTCACTGCATTTATAGTAGGTACGTTTTATTATGATTCAGGATTAAGGGGGAAGCGCTAAGGTAGCCCGCGAAATTCAAATTTTCTTATGATTTTTGAAATTTGCAGCTCAGTGTCTGGGTGTATGTTGATTAAAGTATGATTCGCGACCGTAACAAATATGTATTTACAGAATTAGAATCAGTATACAATTCCTTAAGTTAGTAAATATAATCCTGAAATGTTAAGATTTCATGAAATAGTCATTCAATAGAATTACTTGGTCTTAGAGAGTTGTATTGATGACTTTAATTATTATAATTTCATAAATACATATTTGTCACGGTCGCGAATCATATTTTAATCAACATATAACCTAATGCTAACCTGCAAATTACAAAAAACGTAAGATAATTTCAATTTCGCGGGCTACCCGTGGCGCTTTCAACTTAATACGCATATGGCAGAAGCTTCATAAATATTTAGCTTAGTTTTAACTAGTAAAACGCTTTTTGAAAATGTGTTTTTTATCATAGCTGTTTTAACAGGTTACAGTCAAAATTATAAGCTGAACTTGGACCTTTTTTAGTTCTCACAGATTTATCTTATGAATGCTTGTAATAGGATACTCTCACAGTCACCACCCGTGATAAACGAATTGCTAATCGTAATTTATTAGTTAACTGAAGTCGGCTTTAATAGCGTAAATGTTTTCCATTTTATAAACTGGCACCATGACTTGTTTAGGCGCCCCTTTGTCTAGCAATGCGCGGAAATAACTCTTAAAGAATAGGTGAAACGATTAACCATTAGATTAGGGTTGACAGGCCAAGTTTTGATTCATGAATTAATTTATTAAATTATACTCTTGGTGGACTAATACAATTTCAAACATTCAAAAATTCACTTAATAAAAGTCAAAAATCGCTTCTGCCACTAACATGTTACCTCTACACGTCTTCTTGTAACGTCGCCATTATGTAGCAAATTAAGGTTTATTAGAATTAGAATTTAAGATTTGCTTCCTCGCGCTGAACTTATTCAGCATTTCGTTATATTTTCTTCGATTTTAATACATCTATTCTACTGTTGTCTCTGTCTCTGCTCGTGTTGTAGTAGGGATGGTGACTAAATTTTGTTTTGTACGTCAGGTAGATTATTAACACATTCAGTGCCCAGCACCCGACTCCCGGGTCCAACAATAATTCGTTCGTGTGCCCACAACCCGGCTCCCGAGTCGTACATATAGATAGCTATTGTTGACATGTGACCATGCCCAGCACCCGCCTACCGGGTGCAAATCAAAACACGCCAACGAACAAACAACGAATTATTGTTGGACCCGGGAGTCGGGTGCTGGGCACTGGATGTGTTAAAAAATACTAGACACATATTTTTCTTTTTTTTACGTAAGTAATCAAAAGATTACGGCGATACATTGAGTTAAAATGTGGCATGACACGCCTTGCTAGATTGTACACTGAGATGTGACGTAGCGAGACCCCACTCCCAAACTTTAATGCGTTTTATATAAGTAGTTTTTTGTTAATATATTGTGTCTGTTGATTGATGACAATGTGCCCTCTTATAAAAGATGTAATACAAGCACTATCTAACTAGGAAAAACTGCATTTTTTCTTTACTTACATAGGTACTTCACATTTTTGGAGATTTTTTTTATTTGAGATAGGTTTGCTCTTGACTCTAGTCTAGGTCGGAGATGACAGAGACAAAGTCGACGATGGAGTGAGCTTACCCAGAAGAAGCCTGTTCACTTTCACTTTGAAGAGATCGGGGTTGTATGCGTTCGGAACCACAGACGCAGGCAGAGAGTTCCACTCCTTTGCTGTGCGCATCACAAAAGACATTTGGAAACGCTTAGTGCGAATTGGTGGAATAGCAACTAGGTAGGGATGGTGGAGATAACAAACTTGGCTGCTATCACTACTATTTATCACTTGTTTGCTCGTTTAAACCAACATAATTAATTTCTCAACATAACACAATATTATTCATGCTCTGTTATTTACAAAAAAAAAAAATAGCGTGCAATCGGTACATTCATTTACAAAAATCAGGAGCTTTTGATAAAATTTCTATGCGTCCAGTCCGGGCTTCGTTAGCTACATGAATATGAATGATTGGTTTATGAATGTCGATATGTACAACGTCCAGTCTACAGGTTCGGCTTGTCGCTGTCGGCTCCAATTTTATTATAGGTTTTACTGAATTTGAATATGTATGGTCTGTTCTAAAAGTAAAAACAGACCCTCTTCAGATTAAATTCTTCCGCAATCGCTCAATAAAGAGAATTAGTAACACATTCATCGGTGTTTAGAATGTTTCTACTTATAAATATCTCACCAGTTCCAATAATTATTGCTTAAATAACATTATTAAATTGTAATTGAAAATTCATGACGAAAATTTGAGGTTATAAAATTAACCAATAACAGTTTAAAATGTTTATTTGAATTTAAAAGAAGTTGTAAGTTACCTGCCTGTATAACAAATAGCTTGTTCGACTGTACTTACTATTTTCATGAAATGCATGCATGCATTGGATCTGGTGAGAAAATAATGGCGTCTTGTTAGTAAACATTTAAAGCCAGCCGCCATTCGGCGAGTGGATGTAGATTGTGTCATCTTTATTGGACTTTACCTAAATAAAACCTACACATTATGTTTTAAAGAGTCAAGCGAGATATGTTATCATACAGCAAACAACATCACCTTTTTATTCAACCATTTTGTGCGTTTGTCACTAGTATTCCATCTTTGATATTGTTCCTCTGAGTGTGTCTTTTGTTTTAAAAAGTTATTTTATTACTCAACCAACCTATCTTGTCTTTATAACCAACTTTAACGGTTAATTTTCCCCCGTCAGGGACGTGGTAACAGCCCTCATAGACGCTGGTATGGACCCTAACGTGAGGACTCACAGCGGAACACCTCTTCATGAAGCAGCCCGTTTCGGAAAACCCTCAGTAGTCCGCATCCTCCTTAACAAAGGAGCCGACCTTCATGCCCAGGACTCTTCAAGAAAGACAGTCTACGACCTTCTTGCTGAATATCCTGAAGAAGCGACCAGAAAAGTCAGGAAAGTCATACGAGGTATGTTCCAAGCAGGTATGTTGTCTACTGATTTCACTGGTGTTGATGAATTAAACGCAAAATCAGTAACTGTTTTGATTGGTAAAGAGTTTTTATTACGTTGTAAGCTGCGTTGACACCGAACTTATAGACGGCCGTCGACTGTGAGCGTCAAGAACAAAATGTATGAAAAACAACGTCAGCTGCCGATTGACTCATCTGCCTGACTTTTTCCCCAACTATGTTGGGGTCGGCTTCCAGTCCAACCAGATGCAGCTGAATACCAGTATTTTACATAGAGCGACTGCCTATCTGACCTGCACTTCCCAATTATTGAGTAACACGATACCTCCATTGGTTGTCTAGCAGAAGAAACGAATCTCTCGGGTTTAATATTGTCAATTTTTAAAAATATACAATTACCATTTAAAACGCAGAACAAGGGCTCTCATCATGTCAGAGGGACACTAGGCAAGGCAGGAGTGTGGTTTTAGCCAGTAGGAGTCCGGCACTGCCTAGTGTGGCTCATTAGTGAGTCAGTCTGGGCGTCCAAGAGGATTTCCCATTTCTGCCAAAGCAGAAACAAAAAAAAAACACGATACCCCTTGGTAAGACTGGTTGTTGTTTTGGGCTTCTGACTACCCGTAACGACTGTCCAAGATTACGAATGACTGGACCAACGGCTTAACGTGCTTTCCGAGGCACGGATGGGTCTCGATAGGTAATAGATGATCGACTCGTGCGGCTGTTATTACTTAGCCATGAACTCGGCCGGCTGTCCTTTGTTTTTCAGACGCTCTCACATTCGGTGGCTGACTATGCGCTTGGTGTGCACGCGGCTTTAGTGTTACATCACCTGTATGACTATGCTCCAATACATGTTTTGCTTGTTTTAGGTTTGGATGAAGTGCAATTTTAATGTTGTTCAATGTTCAATGTCGCTTTCAGCGGTGTTCTAAATCAACATAGCTTTATTAAAATTATTGTTGAAGATGTATGTTAAATTTTGCCATGCCTAGTAAAATGTGTACTAACACTATTTTA
Organism: Fissipunctia ypsillon; assembly: GCA_947568875.1. Taxonomy (NCBI): domain Eukaryota; kingdom Metazoa; phylum Arthropoda; class Insecta; order Lepidoptera; family Noctuidae; genus Fissipunctia; species Fissipunctia ypsillon. Next base: position 12,027,830 of record OX387650.1, read on the forward strand.
ACTTGTTACAAAAAATAACATAACATAACATCACGCCTGTAATCACAGAAAGGTTAGGCAGGGGTGTACCTATGGCACACCCACATTTCGCCAGTTATGTCTACGTCCTATGTAGAGCCTATGGCATTGTTAATAAAATACTAAATATTTTATATTTAACAAGTATTTTGCACCCAAACCTACAATCCTATAGGTGATGTAATAATCCTTCGCATTGCTATATATTTAGTTGACAGGCAAAATAATATTTTGTGTATGCTTATTTAACAAGCTAATAAGTGAGATTTTGTGATTAATTTATTAACATCGGTTTGAATAAAATAAGTGATAATAGCTATAGACCTATCTAGCCTGTATTGTCACATTAGGCAATGTTTTAATAAAACCTAAGTTCCTTAAAATATAACATTAAATAATGACAATAAATACCTAATTGTGATTAATTAATTAATTCCTATAAAATTAACTTGTAACTAATAAGAATAAGTAAAATAATTTAATGTTTTTTTCTTAAGAACATCAATCTAAATGAAATGTACAATTTTGGCAGAGTATGAGAACATCATGGGTAACTTTGACAGCGACAAAGAGTTACCACCATTTCCCGTCCAGGATTACAGCCCCGACGCCGTAATGTGAGTATTATCGTCATATACTTGAAAGTTCAAATTAGAATGACACACCGCACCGGTTCGAAGTTCTACGATTTATTTCGCAGTGGAAAATAAAAGTAAACAAATGAAATACTAATGTATTTAAAGCATGACTGCGAACAAAACTGGGGCAGTTACCAATAGGAAATAGGAACAGCGATGTAAAGTGCTGTTGGGAATAATCTAACCACACGATTCTCGATACTTTCTTAATGAGTTATTATTATTATTCTTATAACAGCATCGACAGAGTTAGTAGTACTTCATTTGTTTACTATTTTGTTGCATTTATATGGAGTCTCTACAAACAATTTTTACTGCAAGAATTGCTCAAAAATTCAGCTTTAAGTTAACTTGAGACCCGTAAATCGGTTCATGAGTGCACGGTTTTAAATTACTTTTCAAAGAAATGTAACTAACCCTCAAGTTAGCGTAAATGCATTTAGCGCAAAGTCTTTTGCAGCAAACATAATTCTGTCCCACACACTTCGAAATTTTTCTTTTTGTTCATGGACCTCAGAAGTCACATTTAAATGTTTCTGCCTTTGACTGTGCGACATTTCACAAGTACACACAATTCATAAAACATCAAAAAAGTCATTACGCAAAAACCATTAACACGGTGAGGGGGTGTCTTTTTTCTTCATCTTTTTAATACTAACACGCACGATTTATCTTTATTTAAATATGTCCTTTGGTTTGTAAAGCGAGATCCGTGGTTGGTAAGCGGGGCTACAGGTGCCAACTCACTCAAAGGACAGGCTCAAAACATTCTGTTTTAATTGGAGTGCCTCGTCTCAATTACGACATACGACGTGTCTCCTTTGAACTATGATTGCTATCTTAGAACCTCGTTTCTCGTGTAGGACAGTTTTTTTTAATTAAAAATAAAATAATGAAGGACATCGTGGTATTTGTGCTAAAAGTGAGGAATTAGTCTAATCTATGTGTTTATGATACGGTTTAAGTACCTCGAAAAGTTGGTTAGTAATAAATCAAGTACACACAAAAGCTTAATACTCGAATCTTAATAATTATCTTGCTGATAGTGAAAATTATCTTGAATTTAAATAAAATGACTTGATAGATACACAACACGCGTTTTGCTAACGCAATTCCATAAAAAACAAACTTATCCATACTTTCCTTAAAATTCACTTGCAAAAGAAAACGCTAGCGTCGTCATAAAAAATAATCACATGTAAGTTTACAAAAGAATGGACTGTAAACAAAAAACTTTGAATACGGGTTGCCTCATTAAAATGTTCCGTGTCTCTGATTTTGTCTGCAAACAGCTAGGTAAGGCGTCTGTGACACGAGAAAAATATCTCCCAACGACGTCCTTTGATGGCGAGCTAAATACTTAAGGATGAGCACTTTCAGCTTTACTGAAAACGTGGACGCTCCCAAAGGAATGAAATTCAAACCCAATGAAATTTTAAAAGAAAGCTTCCCTCTCTATTGGAGTGCCTGAAAAAATGTTGACAATTTAATTAAATTAATTTCAAAAGAAAAAAATATGAATCGTTTCCACATGATACAGCTATACACCTACACGAAATAACTGTTTTAATTTACAGGTCTTATAGCGACATTGCGACTGCTAAACTGCTTAACCCCAAACATAACGCTTCCCCAGAAATGGGCAATGATAGAAAAGGCAATTTATATGTGATTAATGCTTACAATCCAACTACACCATCACCAGAGGCACGTTTAAAAAACCACGTTTTACCTAATAAAAATATTGTCAATAGTTCAGTTAGCGTCGATATGAGGGAGCGAAGCGAAAGCTTTGTTCTCAAAGCCAACAATAAACCATTTAAAATTTTAAGTAACGCCATTTCATCGGAAACGGCATGCACAGAGTTAATAGAAAATCAAAACCAACTCATTTCCGAGTTCAAATCGCGAAACAAATCCAAGGCTGGTCCCGAGTCAGAGAAAGAAGTAGGTGCTGTAGTGCACGCAGTACGAAGCGATCTTGTTGACCCTGGTGAAAGAATCAGGCGAAGCACTATGGAGCAAGTGCAAAGAAATCAGAATATGATGTCAAATGATGTAAATGATTTCAAAAAGAGACTACAGCCTTCACCAAGACCAATAGCCTATGTGTCGAAGTTTGTATCTGAGCCTGGTGAGGACCATGCTGACATAATATACGCTAACAATTGCGTTGCTAAAAACAACGATTACGACGCTAAGAACAACGATTACGACGCTAAAAACAACGATTACGACAAAGACAATATATATGAAAATGTTAATAGAAAATTATCGGAGGATGTTGTCGATACAAATATCGCCGCTAAAAATGATTACGTAACTATGCACGGTAATAGTCAGTTTCATAGAAGCCATACGTTTACAGGTACAGGTATTTTCAATAAACCTGAAATATTTGCCAAGCCTTTGAAAAACAATGAAGACGATTGTGAAAATCGCGAAGACTATGTTACAATGTCTGCTACAGTACATCACGAAAGTCGATTGTCTATTCAACTCAACAAAACCGATCTCGTCCACCTTAGAGGTGATATTGGATGCCTTTATGAGTCCCATGATTATTCGTATATATATGAAATAAATCCAGGAGCATGCCGTGGTAATGGCGAGCCTTTCACTAAAAAAAAACAGAAAGCTAAACCAATGCCTTGTTATTGTCATGAAGATCCTGACAGAGAAACGAAAGTTCAAAGAAAGATTAACGCTAGAGCTCGTCAGATCGGTGGTAGCCAAAACATTTATTACAGCTGTGAGGAAATTTATGTTTCCATGAGAAACAAAGAGGGTATTTATTCTTCATTAACTGACTTGTCGGGTTATAGTAATCCTAAAATGGTTGCAGATGAAAAGGATTCAACTTGGATTGATTATTCTGCAGAAAACGGAAAATTATACAAGTTTGATGACACTGACTTTACTGAATTAAACCACGAAAAGTCGTCGACATTAGACGCTAAATCGGGTGGCATATTAAAGAAAAAGCTTTCTCAAGTAAAACAACTTCTTGCCGATTGGTAGAAAAAATAGATCGTTAACAAAGTTATCTTTTAAGTTTTTGTGTTATAATTATCTATATATTAAGTATTTACTTATTGTTTCTTTTTCTTCCTTCCATTTATGTACGGACTTTCGCGCTTTTGGTGGTGGCAAATGAAAACTAAAAAAAATAACACAATTCATGACATCATATTAAATTAAGTTAAATTTATTTTTATGATTTATTTTATTTTTTGTCGCTTTATGTGTTTTACAGGAAAACCACAGAGACGCAGATAAATACTAATAACAACGAAAGCTTTTTATCTCCATCTTCATCGTCTCTAACAAAAAATCATCCTCAAAGTTTTGTTAAAAAGCTTGCTTCAAAATGCTTAGGCCTGAAAGCGAAATTTAATTCAGCTCCTAACATATCTAACAGTGAAGCGGAAGTCGATGTTAAATCGAAACAATCGGATCACAAAAGCAATTCAAATACAATGCTTATAGGAAATAGTAAATTCTTTAAATTGCTGTCGAAAAAGGAGGAATCGGGTGAAATAGTATGTAATGATGAGTTTGATACTATATCACTCACAGATCGTTTAGGCACGTTAAACAGAGACTCTGTCGTTAACAGAAGTAATAGGAGCTGTCCTGGATTTAAAACATCCTTACCTAATATATCGGAGAACAATGAACTCAGCGATTCTCTAGAATCTATCCCAGAATCTGTGGTAATTACAGAAATAGAATGTATTAACAGTAATAAAGATTCAAATATTAATGAAGCTGTTAATAGGTCTATGAAGCTAAATATATTTGAACCTAGGGAGATAAAAGATCGAAGATCAATCACTTCAGTTGTATCAACAACCTCAGTAAACGAATGCTACGAGCCATATGAGTTTTCTAACACTGACACTGGTGGTGGTAGCATTAAGAAATTATCACTTCCGAAACCTCCTCCGAGAGCGACAATGGCGGGTGGTGCAAATAGCAACGAAAATATTTATGCAAACGTGGTTATGGAGATTAAGACCATACCAAAACCTGCTGCAAGAATCCACATTCCTATAAAACCTCTCGATGAACTGCAAAAGAGAACGTTGTATGAGAATATAGCTGTAATTCAAGAAAAGAAACAACCAGAGCCTGTTAAAAGAACTTTAGTTCCTAATAAACTTAGTTCCGATAGTTTTGATGAAAAATTCTCGATGTGCAGTCGATCGTCCGCATCATCGTCGGATTCTATGATAGACGAAACTAATCTCGAAGATATTTTATTATCTGAAAAGTCCAAGTCTTTTCGACATGGTAAGGTTTCCGCATTTTCTGCTTCGAAATCAACAATATCTCGAACTAATTCTGGCTCTTCAGATTCTTCGGATATGACGGAAAATAGTGCTTTGGAAAATGTTGATTGCAGCTGTGATGCAGAAGAAAAACCTTTGTATTTGTCTATGACTGGTACCATGCCGAATAAAAAGGCCGACAATTTTGGTAAGAAGAAAGTTCTTTTCAGACATAGAACATTCACAAATATTGAAGTAGATAGAAATTCAGTAAAAGTTAAAGATTTACCACAGTGGAACAATGCATTTTTGAAAGAAACTTTAGCTCATTATCACATACGAGGTACAGGACACTGCATATATAAAGCGCCTACAGTCAAAGAATTCATTTACATATTTAATAGAGACACGCTTTATAGTGATGTACCACCATTTACGAAAGTCCCCAATGACAAAAGAGACAGCTATTATGAAACTGCCATATGCTTTTGTAGGCCCAGACCACCCAAGTTCCACAGTAGTGCTGAAGACCTTTTAGATAAAAGTGTTCATGCTGAAGATGGAAAAGTTACTATAGACATTGAAGCACTGAAAAACAAATCTGAAATGGTATCTTCGTCATTTCAGTGTTACTGTGATTCTGGCACCTGCACATTGCACTCAAGCAGACGTGATTCTCCTGTTGACCTAATCGTTAAATTTTCTGCTATTAAAAGAAGTATTTCAACGCCAGATATTACTTTAGATACTTCCCCTTATTCGACAGCATCCAAATCAAATATTCCAAAAAATAAATCGGTGCCGAGCCATTTAGAAGACCCATACGCGGTAGTTACTCTAGATGATATCATTGCGAGAAATACTGATCTCAGTGCAAACAAAACTGATCTAGACAGTCCTATTTACACTACAATGTCACACCCTTCTACACTTTCATCGTCTTCCTCTGCACGTCCTTACTCAATCAAAGACATTGCAGACGTTATATCATTAAACGAACATTCAACATCGACCGCCTCTACTCTATCTCACGCTTCTGGTGTCTATTTGCCTATAAGAGAATCGAGCTCCTCGGAATATTCCGGTCACTGGTCTCTTCACACTTGTAATTCTAACGCCACAATCAAATCTGATGCGTCATTTAAATCCTGTCAAGACTCGTCAGATGATTCTGACGACGGTACCTTGCACTCTGGCGAGGAAGTTTCTGATGCGGAGACAGTGAAGTCGGAAGCAAGCACAGCGAAAAGACCGTGGGTCCACAGCGACTCTTTCAGATTTGGAAGTAAAACCAAACCTGAAATCGATGTTATCGTAGAGGAGAATTCGGAAGATAAATCAGAGGTTTCTTCTGCGAAACACGAGAGTGGTATTTGCTTAGAAGGTTCTGAAAGTTCGTCGTCTGAGTGCGAGGATGATAGTGGTATTCCGAGGATCGATGCGGACGAGTCGCTTGGTTGTGCTTCGCTTGAGCGGGGTTCGGGATTGGTCGGGGGTGTTCGCAGCGGGTCGGGGCGTCGGCGATGGGATGAGGCGGAGGGGACCAGCGAGGGCGATGCGCTGAGCGTGTCCAGTGCAGCATCTAGCTGTGCGCCTCTACTTCTGGCACACCATCACGAATACAACAAAGTTTCGGTAAGGAACATACTTTAATTAATATTTATGATTCTTATAATTTCTTGTTCTCCCTATAAAAGATCTATTATTTTGTCATAAGGTTTGATTCGCAAATCGACATCTCTGTCTAAAAATTCACCGACAATTTTCTGCACCATCTACATAAGTGTTATGTAACAATGCGACGAAAAATAATTTCACGCTATTGCGAATCAGTATTGATTATTGTATTTTCTAATTACATTTCCACAAATTCCACACTGAATTCCTCTATAACCCAATCCTTTATTCACATTCTTTCAACATTATCAATTAGGTCAATCAAGTCAATTGTGATATGATATTAAAAATCAAGTGAATTACATTAAGTACAAAAAATCAATGTAATTAACCTTTCAGAAATCGGGTTTTTGAGGTCGATCAATCACCAATAAAGCGTTAAAAGCGCTATATGAATTGATGAAGAAAAGTTTCAAGAACTAAAGGCATATAAGAATGGTCCTTCGTTAGTAAAGACAAGGACTAATTGATATATTTATTGCTTCGCTGTCATATGAACGAGGACCTAATTGGTTGTGGGAAAATACTTGTAATTAAACACAATCAAGGGATTAAAATTCAGCTGTGTGTGACGGTATGTGCATCAATGCCCGCGGGAATTAAACGCGTCTTGAACTAGGATCTTTTCTTTGCAACTTGTGCTAAGACTTCCGCATCGATTTTAAATTTCTACGTAATATGTTTTTATGATCTCGTTTTGCCGAAAAACTCGGAAGTAATTAAGACATTTTATGTTCCGTGGTTGGCATGCTTCTTATCTGATCAGCTCCTTACGCCCCAAGTTGCTTTTAGATTTTTCAAAGTTACATGTACTTTCTAAGTTAATTAGACACCACTAACTTCGAAAGGAAACCCTGGATTTCGGTCTGAAATCACCAACCCGCGCTGAGCAAGCGTGGTGATCAAGCTCATTCCTTCTCTGTATGAGAAGTAGTCTTAGCTCGACACCCGGGACATTACAGGCAAAAAAAATATGTTCCGTAGAAATAATCAAGTAGGTAATTAAACAAATTAGCAAAACCTATTTGAATAATGAATCCGAAACATGCATTTCAATGTTGTTTGTAGTAATTACAAGAACAACAGCTAGTTATAATAATTGATTCGTGTTTTGTCCCGCCCGATGACCTGTTGCACGATCGCTGAGTGTCACGCAAAGTCGGGTGAAGTTATAAAAATGAACAATTGCGGTCACGGTATGCTATCACGAAATGACACAGTAGATGGAAATGCAATAGGCATTAGAATGAATTTAATCACGGTTTTGTCTGTAACGAACGAGAGCTGCAATACACCTGCACTTTTATGTGCACCTTTATAATAGGTATCTAACGTGGTGGTATTATCGTGAACGTACATAGCCTCACGAAAACAAAGGGACGTAAAATGTAGGTATGGACATTTCTGAAGACGCTTTTAAATCCGTCCACGATAACCTGACAACGTGTTCGTATTTCCATACATTTTGTGGTGGACACATTGGTTTGCTATTGACGTCAAAATCACACTTTATATCCCCGAAAGATTCACAATCATATAATAATACTCTTGTCATGGAATAATTATCGCCGTTTGGGCATGATTATAAAATTGTCTTCGTAGATATTGCAGATCTACATTTGAAAGATTTTTTTAGCAAATACTTAACTTCCTTCTATGTCAACCGATTCAGTAACTCTCTGTTTCTGGATAGTGTTGTTTCGTAAAATAAAAGTAGTGTAGGAAATTAGAGAAATTCCGTCTAACCCACATCACGAAAATAAACTACGAAACAAATCGTAATGACGTCTAAGTTTCAAATAAAAACTGAATAAAAAGCTCGTGAGAAAAGCGATTAACGTGGCCATATGTTTGTGCATCGGATGTTTGTGTAGCAGACAGTTGATTAATTTATTTACCAGTTGTTTAACGAATTGTGTCACCATCATCTTGACTGAATTAATTTTCTTTGTATCCTCATAATAAAGGACAAAACATGAGGATACATAAAGTACATCCTGTTTTGATGAGTAACAGCAAAAGTTACGAAGGATCAGACAGATTCCTAATCCATGCAAGTTATTTTTTTGTTATGAAAGTTCCAGCCATCAATCAGCTAGAATAGCAAAATTTGCGAATATTCTTTTAGAGCTTGACTAGTATGGAACAGCCCTTAATCTTCTTGTTATATTATCATTACATAGCATTATCTCGTCTGCAGAGTTCCGTCTAAACCGCCACTTATCTATATTTAGTTCAACATATGCAGCATATTGTTCATAACTGGTACATCTCTTGACGGCCACATGGCACGACTACGCGATGAGTTGACGCAAAGAAATTGGGCGGTCAGTCGCGCCGTCGCGTATCAAACCGACGCCTGCGTTTGCACGCTCCAACGCATTCGATTACAATCGGGAATCGAGATATTCGCGCTATCGATTAGCAATCGGTAATCGCGGAATATTGTTATGTGGTTCTAGGTGCAAGTGCATTATTATGTGTGTTGTTTTAGTGTGAGTGGTTTGTTTGTGTGTGTGAGTTTTGAGTGCAAAGCGCAGTGCGTGTGAATTCAATGTAAGTTGCAACTTTTTGCATTTAAATTTAGCCGTAGGATAGTAGGGATAGATGATGATAATACAAGTACCTACAAATTGCCTTGATCATAAAAAAATTAATAATCTATTCAAACATTGACCTTTTCGCCATAAAAAACTTGATGTGTAAACATTGCACACGAGTAGGTAGATACAATAAACAGACTGATACTTAATGGAAACGTTTCAAAAGTATGATTGACGATGTGTTCCTAAATAAAACACGTGACACAAGTTTATGTATAAAAACAGAGGTATCTAATAGAAACAATATTGTAACGACACCATAAAACCTTGTGTCAAGGGCCCTATAACCCAATTCCGCTGTTTTGTAATTTCACACGTGGACAAAAATAACATATCAAAGACTATAAAAGAAATAATCCAGTTTTATGTTGACGTTTTGTAAAAGTTCAGTAAATGATTTTACAAGGTTTCAAATAGGTACGTCTTGTAAAATCTTATCTAATGTTATAGTGACTACATTTCAACTAGGTATGGCAACTGAACTTACATTATTATGTAAGTCTGACGAATAGAATTTCTTTTTTTTTACCCAGGCATCATCCCTATTGGGATGATGCCTGGGTAAAAAAAATAAATTGTATTTAGTCCGTCAGTCAGATAATAAAAAAAATATTGTACACCTATTTTTTGCTTTATCATATTAATAAATTATGACTTAGATAAAACGCATTAAAGTTGAGGAGTGGGGCCGCTACATCACAACTCAGTATAAAATCTAGCAAGGCGTGATGTCACGCTACATTTTAACTTAATGTATCGCCGTAATCATTTGATTACGTAAAATACGTGTCCAATATTTTTTAATAATCTACCTGACGGACAAAAAAAAATTAGAAATCACCACTATCAAGTCAGTTAGTTATTCCTGATCAAAATAAGTGTGCAATGCTTCTTGTTATTTCGGTAGTAGACCACCACGATGTTTCTTTTGGCATGGCCATCCAGCAGGATCCTTTTTCGCATCTACTGCTTTAAGTTTGAAATGAGGCTAATCCTAACGTTTATCAGACCCTTGGCGATGGCATATTAGCCCGTGCGAGTTCCAGTTCTAGTAAAATATATGAGATTTATTAGCTCCACGTCTTAGAGGTATAAGACTCACTCTGCCTTTTTAAGAAAATATCACATGGGCCTTTGTCTCTCTTTCGAGAAAATGTGTTGCTGGTGTATCCTAAACCAGAGGTATTCTGGCGGCACATAATACAGTGTGAGTCTTTATAATGTGCACATATCGAAATGAGGGAATCTATGCTTAATTTTATCGACGGAAAAAATGTTAAAAAAAATCTAAATATTTATTTATATTTTTTATGGATTTTTAAAAAAAATTGTTTGCTTTTGTGACCCCAGTGTATACAAAACTGTGTAACTTTTAAACTAAACGATTTATCACGATGAAACAAACTCTATAATGTTTGGAAGTAATTAGGTGTCGTCATAAAATAAAAATTATGGAAAAAAAATAGCCACATTTAAAAATAAACATTTTTGTTTGGCAAAAATCTGATTTTTTTTCATTAATTTTTACAAAAATTGTAAAATTTCTCAATAACATGCCCCATCACCTTCTTTTTTTATAACTTTAAGTTATTCTTCATTGTATTAGGAACCTAACGGTAAAAATTGCATGTTTTTAACTCAACCCCAACATTTTTTATCAACTGTCAAAGAAAGGCCCAACGCATAGCTATTGTTTAGCAGGTAGATAAACTTTCTTTTGAATGTGCGCAGGTCGGGGAGGTAGGGCCAGCCAAAGGAACTTGAATTATGACAGATGTCAGACTGGCAGTCGCTCCGAATTATTCGCCGCTGCTACATGTGTTTCGGTACTTTCGTTCGCTGGACTTTCATAACTTTCGTTCGCTGCTACATGATGCCGCGTTTAAGTGAATTTTCCCCGGCACACATCGCCGACATACATTTTTATTATGGAGTGGGACAAGGAAGTGCCAGAGCTGCGCGCGCGGCTTACATAGCTGCGTATCCTAACAGGCAACCAGTGCCATCTGCCCGAAACTTCCAGGAAGTTCACAGAAGGTTGTCGATCACTGGACTTGGATCAAGTAGAGATCGTCGCGAGCCACCTCAAGTAATTATTGATGCGGCTACTGAACAAGCAGTATTAAGTGATTTGTTTGCTGATCCATCCATAAGTACTAGACGACTGGCTCTTCGTCACGGAATATCCCAAAAATCAGTGTGGCGTATTTTAAAGAAAGAAGGATTGCATCCTTATCACTATCAAAGGGTGCAACATCTACATGAAGACGTAGACTGGCGTCCAAGGTGTGTGATGTCCACATGGATTCAAAGAAAAACCAGAGCAAACCCAAACTTTCCAAGAAAAATACTATAGATGGACGAAGCGACATTCACTAGAGACGGTATTACTAACTGTCGAAATTTACACAGATGGTGCCGCGCAGGTGAAAACCCGAAACTGAAACGGTCATCTACTTTCCAAGTAAGATTTTCGATAAATGTTTGGGCTGGTCTTATCGATAACATGTTGATTGGACCAGTCATATTGCCGAGAACGTTGACTGGTGAAAGATTTTTAAGTCTATTGAGAGATGATATGCCTCAGTTATTGGAAGATGTCCCACTGGCTGTGCGTCAAAGGATGTTTCTTCAGATGGACGGATGTCCTGCCCATTACGCTACAAATGTAAGAAGATTTTTAAACGAAAATTATCATGACAAATGGATCGGCCGGCAAGGACCTGTAGGGTGGCCTGCGCGTTCACCCGATTTGACGCCCCTTGATTATTTCCTATGGGGGACCATGAAGCAACGCGTCTACAGTACCCCCATCAACAGTGAGGCCGATTTGCGTGACCGCATAATAAACTGTGCGAATGATATTCGCAATGATCCCGAAATGATAAGGAGAGCGACACACCAAATTCTAATTCGCGCGGCTTTGTGTTTACAACAACGAGGTGGACATTTTGAGAACCTGATGCATTAAATTTTGTATTTAATAATAAATGGGTTTCAATTGAACTCTTTTGCATTAATTATCATCCCAAACAAACCACCCTTATGAGAACAATACGATTCCGCGTTCGGAGTGCCATCTTTGAAACGACCCGCGCGCATTCACAACAAAGTTAACAAAAAAAAGTTTATCTACCTGCTAAACAATGTGCGTAGCTATGCGTTGGGCCTTTCTTTGACATTTGATAAAAAATGTTGGGGTTGAGTTAAAAACATGCAATTTTTACCGTTAGGTTCCTAATACAATGAAGAATAACTTAAAGTTATAAAAAAAGAAGGTGATGGGGGCATGTTATTGAGAAATTTTACAATTTTTGTAAAAATTAATGAAAAAAAATCAGATTTTTGCCAAAAAAAAATGTTTATATTTGATTATGGCTATTTTTTTTCCATAATTTTTATTTTATGACGACACCTAATTACTTCCAAACATTATGGAGTTTGTTTCATCGTGATAAATCGTTTAGTTTAAAAGTTACACAGTTTTGTATACACTGGGGTCACAAAAGCAAACAATTTTTTTTAAAAATCCATAAAAAATATAAATAAATATTTAGATTTTTTTTAACATTTTTTCCGTCGATAAAATTAAGCATAGATTCCCTCATTTCGATATGTGCACATTATAAAGACTCACACTGTATATTAGCGGAAGTCAATGAAACCAAATGTCGTGACTATCCTAGCATTATCACCAGTCCTAAAATACTGCCCAGTGATGTAATTGCAGATATTTTGTGATAATTGATGCCGAATGTTTAGCAGCACGGAAATATCTCGCGCTTGGCTTCCAGCCAGTGGTATTCATGTTTACGCGGAACGCGCATTGACAGTTCGCCACGGGAAATACCTGCAGGTGTTTATTGAAAATTAAATGTTGTGCTTGTTTTCTTTGTATTTGTTTAAAAGTTTAGAGTTGTTTGGGAAATATTATCAGCTGAATCGTTCTCCTTCTCAGTGTTAAGGTCTGTTAGTAATTCTGCTGTTTTTGGAATTTCTCACAGAGCTACTGCGTTCTGACTTCCGCCTGCCATACTTGAGGATATCCCAAAGATCAATCGGTTCTGCTTTCGACTTAAACTGACATGCGGGATAAAAAAAATGAGTCATGTGATGTCTCGTCTCTTTTTCATAACCTGGTCATTGCAAACATTCAGGATCCCTTTTAGATTGGCCGATCTGGCCTCTTACTAACAAGATTCTCAATTGTTTACGAAAGATAGTGTAATTACAACAACGATAAATAGGTTACTAGTATTGGATGTTGATCTAAATACCTTGTCCTCTTTTATACGTTCTTGATTTAGCAGTGGAGCAGCTACAATTATCTTCAGAGGGAAGCCGAAGAAAAAATTGTTCAGCTCTCATGAACTCAGACAAAAACTATAGATTTTTAATCTCATGATTACTATTAAACCGGTAATTATGTAATGTGATGTAATACACAGTTACACTGCACACACAGGTGTACCAAATTATTTGGCAATAGTACCTAGGAAGAGTGGTTGTTCCGAAGGGAAGCCGATTGGAATCGGGTTGTATGAAGGCTACGCCCCTGCGATTTAGTATGATATTACAATACGTATGTGAGTCAAATGTTTTGTGAACTTTGCTTATCTTGTGAGAGATTTCAGATAGTCATGACTCATTGTTAGAGGTCAACAGTCTTTGTGAATTTTATTCGTTTACGGCAGTAATCTAAATTACCTAATGACTGGTCGAGAAAAAAAACGACAAAATCTGCAAAGCTGAAAATCAGTCTGCATTCCTAAGAAGCGGTTCGGAACGTATCAGTACCTAGTTAAGAATTATTTTTTCCTTGGCGTTTCATCATTGCAGTTTTCTAAGAACAGACTCGAATTTCAGATTCTAATCAACGAACAATAAACGGTCCATTAATGAAACTATTTCTACCTATCATCCAGCCGTCAGTTAATGATTGCAACATCCACATGTGGCCAAGCAGACGCCCATCCACTATGCATTGTATACTGTATAAATATATTCAGATAGATGATTTCATCGTATATAAATGTGGGTTACCGGGACTCGTTACAGCTTTTACGAAAAATAATAAATAATATGTGCATCAGTATCTTATCTACGTCTACTGTATTCGCGTTGCATAAACAAACCGAAATATCATTCCTGTCGATGGATTAATATAGGTTTGGAGAAAGGAGGAAAGTGGATTTTAGCTAAATGTTGATGTTAAAACTGACGGGGTCGACTTGGGCACTGCTATACCTTTGATGGATATGGTTCTGATGAATGTTCGTCTGGTTTAAATACCTCTTTCAATTAGCGGTTTCTTTCTTCAACCAGATACGAACTGTCAATTAAGAATACATAAATTCTGATGAAGCTATCAAGATCTGCAAATTAATGTTTTTTCGCGGTATAATGGCCTTGGTTGCAAATAGCAGTGCTCTCACTCTAAAAGATTCGGCAATTTCTAAAATGTTTGTGGTAAGCATGCCAACAGTGTCGTCTCCTATTCTGTCTATCGTCGTAAAAAGTAATCCTATGAATTTTCTGTCAAAGATATGTTATCATCATCTACCTAGTCTTTTCCCAACTATGTTGGGGTCGGCTTCCAGTCTAACTGAATACCAGTATTTTACATGGAGCGACTGTCTATCTGGCCTCCACAACCCAGTTACTGGGTAATACGGTACCCCTTGAAAAGACTGGTTGTCAGACTTTCCGGCTTCTGACGACCCGTAACGACGCAAAGATATGATCCAAAATTTGGCCAGGAATACATAGACAATTTGCCTAACACTAACACTCAACAATTCGTAACAATGTACAATTTTACCGTCTATAAAAGGCCCTTCGTTGAGCGACAAATGCATCACGTGCAACAAGCCCCATCGGTCACGGTCAATATCTCGCGTACAAATCAATGGCGTGTTCCGGCGCCATATTAATCGCTGTCGCGCGCATCAACGTTGCGCTTGCGCCGCCAATTTATATCATAGCCCTTTGAAGTCCTTCGTACTTGAAGTCGGGCTTCGTGGAATGGGGCTTTGAAATTTTCATGTTTGTATTGTTGTGGGGTTTATTGCTTTGTGTGTTAATTTTGTTGTAGAGAATGGGTTTTGCATTGGTTTATTTTGGGAGCTAAAGGTATGCAACCTGAATCTATTTAGGTTGCATCCCTTAAATGTCTCTATTGTAGTCTGATGGCACCTATGTTGTTCGGTTATATTTTAGGGAAGTGCTTTTATGATCAATTGATCCTGGAAGTCTCTAGGAGATGCCAATATAAAAGATTTAGGGCTGATTTTTCCATCGTCAGATAACTTTTATCGGGGGAATATGTTTGACGTTTTGACAGCTTTTGTATAGAAAATGTGTCAAACCGCCATATTTATTCCTCAGGTAAAAGTTATCTGACGATTGAAAAACAGCCCTTACTTGAAAAAACGAAAGATTAGAGATGTATCTAGTATAATGATCCTTTCTACATCAATCCCCATCAATATACTATTCTGTTAATAGCATACAGAATTAACATAATCGATCGCGGCAGCAGGCCACCCGTCAAAGCCTTCAAAGTAACCAAATTATCTCCACGAATTTTCGTCGGTCGAATTGCCATTTCCGCGTAAATTACACGAAATTAATTGGCGTTAACAGTTACACTTAAGGCAGATGTAGGCAGAAATTACCCCGAAATATTAGTCTCTAAGGGATACAATATAGGAAGCTAATGAAAGCATGCTTCATGGAAATTAGGTTGGGTCACGCCGAGTTGATAATTAAATGGGTGTTGTACTGCATGGAAAGTAGTTCGTGATAATTGTTATAGAGTAATAATGTAAATATGTGGAGATTGTAATTATAGATAGGTGTTATCGTATGCAGGTTATTGTTACGAAATGGTTTATAGATGATGGTGGAGTGTTATTTAGGGCGTCGAAATTTTTGATTAAATTACAGAAGAAACCGAAACTAAATCGGCGAAAAATGATCAGACTCTAACGAATTTTTAATGTAATGAATCTCTGCAAGAAGGGCCCTATCCATTAGTGTCGTGAAAACGGACTGAAGGCATTGCGTCGGGAAAAACAAACATCCTCATTGAACTGAAAAATCACCAAACTGTCTGCCAAGACCGGTGATAATAGCAATTTCTTCTAAGGCCGAGATCTACACGTTACTTTAGTACGAGCGTTGACTTAGACATGTTCCCATCTCTATCTTGCACTTGTAGTTGGATAGTTGTGCGACAGTTACGTTGTAGGTCGTGGGTTCGAACCCAGACAGGCGCTTTACCTTGTGTAAATAATTTCATCACCACTGCTCTCAAAACGGTAAAGGAAAACATCGTGAGGAAACCGGCATCTCCTAGAACCCCTAAGTTCGAGGACATGTGACATCTACCAACCCACACTGGGCCCGCGTGGTAGATTACAGCCCACTCCCTCTCGAAGAGTGGAGGCCTGTGTCCCAGTAGTGGGAACATTATAGGCTGATTATGCTTATGCTAAAGTAAGTGCTAAGTAACCACTATAGATCTGCTATTCTATTGTAGCGGCGGATGGTAGACCATTATACGTTTATGATGATTCTGTCCAAACGCCGCCATCTTGCACCTTCACTGGGCCAAAACCGTAAATAGGCCAACACCAAAGAACAGACATTTATTTATACGTAAACGTTACGGTTTTATACACTGTTTACTGTTCCCTCGTTTACTATTGCAATTAGTGAATTTGTAAACCGAGCTACGTAATATGGGGCAACGTTTAACGCGGAATGTTTCAGTTGTAATTTAATGACAGATTGAATGCATTATCGTGTTTGTATTGTTAGAGTAAGCTGTAGTTAATTCGCCGGGGTTTTTGGTACTGGAAATACTGGTTGATTTAGGTTGTATTGGGAAATCATGGTTTTGGTGATATTAATGACTCGTATGCATAAACGCACACACACAGTTTAACTCATGATATCGTAGTCAACTGTAACAAATATCGAAGTTGTAAAACACGATTTCTGAAAGGTTTTGAAAACACATTGATTCTGCTTATAATGTTTATTTTGTTCCTACCTCATTACCTATACAAATACATAAAATTGAAGTTTCTGTTTGTAAGGTCAAAATAACTGCTTTTTACTAAATGCTTATGAAAGTATATATACGGTACGTCGAACAAAAAAAAAAAGTGATTAAAAAATTTTTTTTTTTCTGTCTGTTTGTTTGTTCTGGCTAATCCCCGAACCGGCTAGAGGCTAGACCAATTATGACAGGATTTTCACTGGCAGATAGCTGATGTTGCAAGGAGTAACTTTAGAAAAAGAATTGGGGTTCCGCGCAAAAATAATAAAATGATAATCTCTGGAACTACCAGTCGGATTTGAAAAATTCTTTTTGCATTTGGTAGCCCAGTTATTGAGAATGGTTATAGGCTACTTAACATCACGCTACAGCCCTTAGGAGCCGAGCAAAACGAAAAAAAGTCGTAAAGAACTCTAAGCAAAAACTAACGGGCGGGCGATGCAACGCAGCGGGCGGATCGGGGGACGAGGGAGTTTTATTAAAACGTGGCTGTTATTTTAGTACCCATACTGTGTACCTTACGACTTCCACGCGAACGAAGTCGCGGGCCACACACAGATTTATTGATCAAAAATACCTCATCAAGTTAAGTACCGTAAGCGTTCCCTTGATTAGCATTGATACTCAATTCTTCTACTATAGTAATAGGATATAAAGCATCTATCATAATATCGAGCAGAAAATTCTCTAGTAGAGTCCCTATAATCTCGGCTAGTCTTCCATCTGTAGGCTAATAGGCTTTTATGTAGAAAATTGTCCATTCAGTGACCGGCTGCAACCAATTTACCCCTCATCCGCGGCCCAGGATTGAATTACTTGGGCCACGTGATGCTGTCCAAGTGACGAGCGAATAGCGATTTTATATATGAAATCTTTTTCAACGTGCTTTTTTGTGTGATACTTATCGAGTAGTACTATGATTTCCAAGAGATCCATCACAACATCATTCGTAATGACCTTGTTTCTTTAAACAAAAAAAAAAATCAGTTTGCAATAGACGCGTCTTACTCCGTAGTTACACAGCTTCCTACTGCATTTTCTGGCAGTAGTTCAAGTCGAACATCTGTTTCTTCAATTCATAAAAAAAATTACTAATACGTCAAGGCTAAAGAAATTATTACAAATTGTGCATTTTGATTAATCTATACAAATAAATAAAATGGAAGTGTCTGTTTGTAATATCAAAATCACAACTTTTTACTAAATGCATAAGGAAGTATATACGGTACTTATAACAAAAAAGTAATTTTTAAAATTTTTGTCTGTCTGTTTATTCCGACTAATCTCCGAAACGCCCGGACAGCTTTTGACGGGACTTACACTGGCAGATAGCTGATGTTACGGGGAGTAACTTATGCTACTTGTATTTATTTATTGGTTTCATGTTGGAACTTACTTATATTGTAACAACGAAATGTACACATGAATGCAATAAAGAGTTTGAGTTTAAGAAAAATAATTAGGGTTCCGCGCAAAGAATAAAACCCATGAAATTGTGAACAAAAAGTCGGATTTGAAAAATTCTTCTTGCATTTGATAGCCCAATTCTCGAGGATAGTTATAGGCTATTTTTATCATCACGCTACGACCTTTAGGAGCCGAGCAAAAAGAAAAAAGTCAGAAAGAATACTAAGCGAAAACGAAGTAACAGCGCGGGCGGGCGATGCAACACGACGGGTCGGGGGACGACCTGTCACAAAACCCGGACAAATGATGTTATTTTGACATTACAAACAGACACTTCAATTTTATTTATTTGTATAGATATTGTGTATCTTACGACTGCCACGCGAACGAAGTCGCGGGGCACAGCTAGTTGAGGTATATATTTTACTGGTATCTGGAATTCGCCAACTAGATTTCTCATCCGCTCACATCCTCCCACTACTTGTACCACCATACGATGTTATCCTCATTGCCATTCAAATTCCCTATTACTCAATTGCGGGCACTTATCTCGCTTCTGCGATGACAACGAGATGGTACAGAAATAGACTCCTATTTGATTGCTATTCTCGTAGATAGGCAGCCTTATAAATTGCTCATTAACGTTCATTTGTAACGTCAATTTTGATCAGAAAATTTTTTCGACGCCATATTTTAGTTTGTGAATAGTTTTAGTTAAGTTAGGATATAATTTTGTTATTTTATTAATTAATTAGTTATAAGTTAAAATATTAATGTATTGAAAAAATAAATAAATTTATTTTATAGGTTAAAAAAAAAAAAAGTTTACAAAATGTAAAACATTCTTGGTCCAAAATAAACATTTTGATCAGGAATTTGTATGTTGTATTGGTTGTATGTAGGTATTGTTTAGGGCTGAGAAAGTAATACTCTAAGATTAGGCACATCAGAAAATAAGTCACAAATGGTGTCCCAATTTGATTTTGTTGGTGTCTATCTTAGGGAATATTTTTTAGTACAAAATAGGTATCCAACTGTCCCTATTCCAGATTATTCCCATCTGTTTTCGTACATTTCCACAGCTCCAAAAATTCCTAAGCATCCCAAAACCCCTACCTCCTAAACTTTACCTTACCGAAAACCACCATAACACGTCTCGTATGTATTGCAGCCCACCCCTCCCAAGAAACCTCCCCGGAGGAACCTGTCAGTGTCCCCCACCCACGCAAACTCCCCTTCTTCGGGGTACAGCTATGAGCTGAGACCCCACGCGAGGAGTCAAGACGATTTGGATGATATACAGGTAATTTTCTTTATGGTAGCGTGTAGGAGACTATTTTTTGGTAGCATTCGAAGGATTTTGAAGGTAAGGTTATTCTTTGAGGTTGATTAAAGTAGTTAAAAATAGAAAAACAAAATAAAAGATTAAACTAAATTAATTTCGATACAGATAATGAACTAAGTGCTTATTTAAATTGAAATTGAGGCTCCTTATATCTTTAGAAAATGGATCTGATGCTGAAACTTACTTTGGGATAATGCTTTGATATACAAGTGATTTCAAAATGCCAAGTGGTCTCGGACCTCATGATGCACCTATTCATAAAGACTTTTTCTCATAAAAAATATTGCTTTGCATCGTATCTTCAAGGCATTGTGATTACCCCACGTACGAAAAACCTTCCGTTAGCTTCTAGTCTTTAAAATATCAAATCATCAAAAATATATACCAGTTTAAAAATACATAATGTATAACTACATTCCAAATGAACGAAAGATTTGTACAGTTCCACTGTATGGACTACGAACTACGACCACATGCGGTCATGCGTGGTGCACAAGAATTTTAATGTGGAACGGTCAATGTAAATGAGATTTAAACAATAATATTAAGTCACGTTTTCATATAAATAGTAACGTTGTTCGTATTAAAACGTGGCTACTTATTCTTAGACCTGAGCCTAAAATTTAGACTAAGGCTAAATAGAGAACAGAAAATTTGTAATATTTGGAAACAAGTTGGGGCGACGTCTTCCGAAAAACGATTGGAACCAACATCGACCATTTTGCGAAGATAGATTGATCGATCTATCGATGGAAGTGGCGGAATAAGGAGAGGCGTATGTCCAGTTTTTGGAGTGCAATAAGCTAGCTAATGAAGATGAAAATGTCTTGATAATCGGACCACGATGCAGGAGTAGATGTATCAGGAGTTTCACCATACAACATATCCCTGATAAACTCAATTCTTTGTTCCAGGGTGCTAAACACTACCTCAAACACGGTCGGTCGGTGGACCAATACGTCGACAGCAAGCTATCCTATTCGGAATACGAAGAGAACCACAACTCGCCTCGAGTAGCCCCAGTTCCTAACCCAAGACCCAGTCTCAAGCATCGCTCACAACCAGTCGCCATCACGGCTATGTACGAAAACATCGTCATCAAAGAACAAAACCCCAGAAGAAAACTAAGAAGAAACAACTTTGTCCCATCAAACGAAAACCATGATCAGAGAATGAATGACAACAGAGTACGAAAATACTCGAACCAAGAGAAGTCTTCCTTAGAAAGTTTGTTAGACGATCAGTCGATGAATAGTCCGAGCGATTGTGAGCGGTATTATGAGGGGAAGAGGGCTTCGATTCCGTTGTCGCCGACGCATTATGAGCAGCCACCAACGCCTGACCATCCACCTCCTTCGGCCAAACAGGCTGAGAACTGCATACATGAAAGGATTAGGCCTCTGAGCCAGGTTAGTCCGAAATAGAACTGCTATTTTTTGTAGTACATGTTGTTTACGATTTTTGGTTTGTGGAAATGATGATTAATTACTGATTTTGTTTATCAGTTCAGTTTATCAGATATACTCGTATCGGTTCCAAAAACGAAATTCTTAAAAAATTGTGTTAGTAGAAAGATAATTATGTTTTCTGACATCATGTTTGTAAATATTTAGGTACTATTTTTCAATAATAGGGATATTATTTTTTATGTATGTTAATTGTCTTCCTATTAAAACAAAAAATACCTTTCATGGCAACGTAAAATAAAGATGTTCAACATTACTGTGACTAACCATACATATTATAATTATGTAAACGTGGAAACCCTTATGAGTACTTAAATCGTCATTCCGATAACCTGAAATTCGACATACCTACTGAGACGTCTAAGGGCGAATTTCACCAATGAAACTGAACGCGATCAGCACATCTAAACTACGTTCAAGAGCTGTCAGTGTCATTATTGCAAAGAAAATAATGACACTGACAGCCCTTAACCCTTTAACCGCCTACGACGGATTAATCCGACAAATATTTTCGTGTCCATTTCGCCAGGGTCGTATATTTACGACCAAATATCGTAATGATTCAAGTTGCCCGGCGCTGGGGGCACGACAACTGATATGAAGTCGGGCGGTTAAAAGGTTAAACGTGTTTTATGTTATGTGCTGATCGCGTTCAGTTTCATTGGTGAAATCAGCCCTAAGTGCGGATTTCACCAAAGAAACAAAACGCGACCAGCACTTCTAAACCGCGTTCAAGAGCTGTTAGTCAATATTCCAAAACAATTTTGACACTCTTGAACGTGGTGTAGATGTGCTTAACGCGTTAATTAATTGGTGAAATCCGCCTAAAAACTCCTAATTTTTCCACCTGTATGAACTAGGCACCCTTATTTATTTAACAATGCACACACACACTACTCTTGCATGAGCATGTAACAAGAAATTTTATTTATTTAAAAAATCATTTAAATTATTTTAAAACATTTCAGCTAATTATGGAGGTTGTAGAAGAGATAAGAATTAGAAAAAAGTCGCAGGGTGACGTAGTGAATAGCTGATGATTATATTTTTAAAACCGTTTCTGTTTAGCGCCCTAGTCTTTCACCCCAGTTTATAAAAGTAAAATAGGACGCATCTCTATTGTCATCTCATTTTATTGTATTGAAAATGACCGATGATAGAAAGAGATACCTTTTATTGTGTTTTCCTTAAAAGGGGTTTATTTTTTCACTTATGGTGCTCTAAAGTTATTATTAAAAAGTATATTAGTAGTGTTGTCTGTAAATATAATATTTTATTTGCTTAAATATTCCGTAAGGTGCTATTTTTAGTTATAAGCTAAGATTTAAAATCGTTTTATGGAATGTGCAGTTAAGAAATATTATTTTAGAGTGTCGAGTGCAAACATAGAAGTAATGTACAAACAGTTTTTCAACTTACTATGGTTAAACTGGATTATTTTTTCCTGTAATAAAAAGTATTTACAAATAAATTTTCAAATAAATTGGGATAAGAGGATGATGGTGTTGATGATGATGAAAAAGCATATTATACAAATAATTTATATTATTTCTATGTTTAAAATGGCACCTATTATTAATGATAGTCAGTCGGATCTGTAAACAAACATTGCATTACTTAAAGACTGAGTTGATTATGAATTAAAAACATCGTATGAAGTGCCTTATGAATTTCTAGAGCAATGTTTTTTATTTTTACATTGAAACTATGTTGATTTCTTAACGTTGATATAGTGCTAACATTGATGCATTTAATAGATTGCCTGTTATACCAACCGAATTTATAAAGCATTTAAGCCCAGGTTTGCACGTCCGATTTTTCCCGCGGCGGAATTTTCTCGCGCATTGGATTTTCAACGCACTGCTTAGCGCCGAGAGTTGAAAATCCAACAGTGTGTTTTTTGACTCGCTGGGATGCACTCTGTTGGATTCTCAATGCTCAGTTTAGCAACGAGAGTTGAAAATCCAGTGCGCGATAAAATCCCGCCGCGATATTTTTACGTCCGTGAAGACGGGGGCTGATTCCGCAGAATTTCACAAAACGATTTTATTAATTTCCATGTACTAGTAAGTGTTATATTTTACCTACATGACAGTATATTCAGTGCGTAGTTGTTATTTCCTTAGTTTTTAATTTTATTAATTGGATTTTGAGTATTATCTTGTTGCAATTGGAAAGACAATCAGACTGACCTAAAATGTATCAGACGAAAATGTGAACTTATTTTAGTTTAAGTCACTTATTTAAGGCTTTGTGTATTAATTTTGATTTTATTTAGTTTTGCAATAAAATTATATTTTATGTGAATTTGTTATTCTATTATTTGCGTTATTTTTTCTTGGCTTAGTTTTTAGTGCCAGTTTTCCCCCGCTCACATTCCTTTTATTAGTAGATTTTAATTTGCACAAAATTACCGTATTTTCATGCACCTAAGTAAGATCTTAGCTTGGCGTCTTGAAAGCGCCTGACCAAATTCATACTGCAATACGTAGGTAGTCAACGTAGAAGTTCCTTTTCAGTAGTCTTATCGACTGGATCTACGTTTATTTTTAGACCTTTTTTTATTATCAAGAAGATATATTTTTTTTGCATAATTATTATAAACTAACTGTGCCCCGCGACTTCGTTCGCGTGGAAGTCGTAAGATACACAACATATTAAAATAACAGCCACATTTTAATAAAACTCCTTCCTCATGATATAATTCAATCGTGATTCGAAAGACACGTGGCGCCATTTATTACTATAAGAAAGTTATTTTTTTACTATAAGAAAGTTATTGTTGTTTTCCTCGGGAACAGTACTTTTTTTTCGGGATGAAAGGTACCATAAGCTCACGAGCGCGCTCCGCACTCTCAACCTCATTGCTGAGGACTTGGACATATTCTGTTGCACTTTGGGTGAATTTACAAGAACAGCTACCTGTACAATTTGTTATGGTCAAAACAGGGTACTTAAGTTTTAAATGTGCTACAATATCGCATTAGGTTTAGCCTGTAAAGATATTTGTAAGTATGGATAAATAAATAAATAAATAAGTCCGCTTCTGTACACCTGACAACGTATATGCAAAATTTCAGGATGATCGGTTCAGTGGCTTAGGCGTGAAAAAATAACAAACAAATTTGCATTTATAATATTAGTTAGGATGTTACCCCTGGCGGGTTTTTTTTTTTTTTTTATATAAATAGGCAGTACTCGAGCAAGAGCCGTCCGCCTGAGTGGACACGAATAGCAATGACGTAGCGATCGACCGGTTGCAGTGTAGTATATAAAAAAATCAAGCTTATTAGCTGACTTTTTTACACCTATTGATTTGAGATGTGTAGAATTTACAGATTTGATTTATGTCCAAGTATTGAAGTTATAAATCTAGAAACGAAAATACAAATAACTTCTGTTTCATTGTAACCATTATAAATCCATAGTTAGTTTGCTCTGACACAAAGTCATGCCTAAATTGCTATAATAACTACCCACCCACAATAATATCGTCTTATTTCGAATTTCCCACTAAATAAGTAAAACCAAAGTTCTATGATGTCGTTCAAAGTGTAGTTCCCTACGTGTGGGACGTTGCTCAAGTTGTCAAGCTAATTGTGCTGCACGTTGACAAACTGACAAGCATATTCAGGCCATCTCGGTTCTGCGCCGCTTGCAAATTGTAGGAAACAATGTTACGTCACGGTTCAAGACTAGGAATTGTCGGCACTAGGTGGTTCTTGATCCGCAATCAAAGTAGAAACGTGTTGAGTGTTGACGGGGTTGTGGACAGAAAATGATGGGGAATACTAATTACTATCTCAGTAGAGCATTTGGGTATTCTTCATAATAAGGTCTGCTTAAGTGCTCAAAAATAGCCTTATTCTATCCAAAGTTTCAAAAGATAACAATGAGTAAAGTGTTGGAGCTTTCAAGCTATACATGTAGGTACTTTTTCTTAGGTGTTTTTAATAAACAACTCATAGCCCTTGACATGAAAAGTAGTTAACTGGCACGTCCGCGTGGAATTTATACTTTATTACCCCGTTAGGGGTAGATTTTCAAAAAACCCTGAGACACGTTATTCTTTATTTTCCTCATCATCCTTCGTTTGTGGATGTTTACAATATAAAAGGCATCAACTGCCAAAATTTCAAGTTTGTAGCCCCAGCGGTTTATGGCTCTGCGTTGATGAATCAGTCAGGACAAGTAGATAGAAAGCGAAGTACACTTCGCGCGCTCTCTGTTTTACAGCGAAACGTCGAGTGGTGTGCGGGAGAAAGCGCGCGAAGCGTAGTTCGCCTTATCGCGACAATGTGGCCGCAGCATAAGGATTAAAATCATAAAATTGATGGGCTTGATAAGAAAATGGTTTCATTGCGATAAACGACTGAAAAAGTTCTGCAAAATGAGGTAAGTAAAAGATGCATGATTCTACCGAATTTCATAAGCCTTGAAAGATAACAATGTGATCGATATTTCTAAATATACTCACCTGCTGTCTCTTTTTTGCAATAAAATGCACATTACACTACCTACAATATTGTATAGCACCATATTAATATCTTTTCCTATCAATTTATTGAGGCTATCGCCAAAATGGATGCTACTTTATGCCTCGTGAAAACCACACCCGTGGTTTCATTACCTGAGGACCTACTTTCTTTTAGTTTTGTGATTACTTCAATTGTCTGCTTCGTTAGTCAAGTAGTCGCAAGGGAGATTTTTCATCGTGGCGTTCTGGGTTCGATCCCCGGCCACGCCCCCATATTACATTGAACATAACTGCTACCTTTAAACTACGGCTACACTGTCGCAATAACGCGAACTCGCGCGCTCTCTTTCGCACACCGCTCGACGTCTCGCTGTCAACAGAGACCGCGCGAAGTAGTTCGCGTTATCGCGACAAAGTGGCCGTAGGATTAGAAAAATAGGCATGATATTTATTTATATAACATGGGAGACTTACAGCTATAACAAACAGATCAAGGAAAGCCAATTACAGGTTTCCACTTTTAAAAAACAGAAAAAAAAAATATTCACACCAAGTAACTAATTACATACAGTATAGTTGCTATGTTGCTCGCACTGCATAACAATCATCATAATATATATGAACTACTTGAAAAAGTTACGGCTTGAGCACTTCCTGGCTAACCACACACTAGTTAGGAACGGATCTACAGGGCATTTTTTTAATCACTATCCAAATTTTCGCAGGGTGTTCTACCCATGAATATGAACAACTTTTACTATGGGACCAACTCTGAAATCACGAAGAAAAAATCAGCTGATTCATATCGTTCAATATCTACTCGACCAAAATGTATGAAACAGCTGATTTTTTTTTTCGTGATTTTAGAGTTGGTCCCATAGTGAAAGTTGTTCTTATTCATGGGTAGAACACCCTGCGAAAATTTGGATAGTGATTAAAAAATGCCCTGTATGTCATGCTGTTTACAAAGCTTGTGTTAAGCTTGTTTGTTATGCCGTTTTAATGTGGTAATAGTATGCGATCCCACGTTCATCTGGTATTCAAAATGTCGCTTCTGATTAGATTAGAGAACTTAATTAGAACGATATAAAGCCACATTTTCATTGTAAACTATTTAAGTACTGTTAAAATTGGACATTCGGACATCATTACCTTATCCAGAAGGTTAACGAAATTCTTTGGGACACAACTGCTGCTTCGAAAATGTGTGACATTTGAGGATTATCTGATGATGATATTGCTAGTAGATAATTACTTACTTAATTAGCATTGGTAGGTAGGTACCTACAGCTCGCATTTGGCCACTATCTGACTTTGATGACAAACCATGATGCAACCAGGTTATCGAGTCTCTTTATCCATAGAAAGTTTGCGTTAAGCAATAGGTACCAAGGCATACTTCTCAGAGAAAGGGCTCTTGCGTAAGTATTGATCTCATTTATCATGGTGCTGAATTACTAAAAAAAGACTATGCACCTTGTGATAATTCCTACATAAAATTGAGGTATCAATATTGAAACTAAAAAAACTTATCCTCGTTTAACTGGTCCTCATTCGCCCTTTCTCCCACCAGGAATACAAACGAAGGTCGGTCCTGCGCGACAGTCAGACAGAAACGGAGGTGAACCTCCTCCGAGCAGCATCAGCAGCGTCAGTGGCCAGTGGAGCCACAGACAGGAGCGGAAACACTGACAATTGCGTCGAAGAGTACGTGTGTGATGTGCCTTTTGCTGGTAAGTGGCTTTTATTCTTTTTTTTTAATGGCATTTTCTTGAAACTACTTTTAATGCTGGCGATTTTCCCCTAAGATGACCTGCTGACCGATTTTTTCAAAATTCGAAGGTGTGATGAAACTTCGGGAATCTACAGCCTTCATCATTATTTGTGTACTTTCTTGATTACCTACCTAGGTATTCACAAACTGCCTCTTTTTAGACTTATGTGTAATTTTCGGGTTTGACCCCTTGGTTTTAGGTACCAAACTTTTGCTGTCAAGATTAATGAAGATTTTAAAGAGTGGTGTTACATATCTAATCCTCCTTACTAATAAAAGTATTGTATCAGATGAATAGTTATACACCGATTTCTCTCTTTCAGTCGTCAGTAATTTGACTTTCGAAAGAAAAAGACAAATCGTTGTGTAACTATACAGACGCTATACAACGTTTACTAGTAAGGAGGATGGTCTTTAAAATGCATTCGAACAAAGCCACAGCTGATTCGTCATCATAATCCTAGGTAATAATTTATTATTACCAGATCCCGTGTGATCAGCTCTTGAAGCATTGCCAGATGATGTTCTATCTGGCTTTTATCACAACCTTTAAACTTCAAATACCTACGTTTTATTGTGCTATGAAGGCATGCCTCTGATCTTTCATTGAGTCATTCTCGATACTGCGTTTGTTTTGTTCAACATTGGGCTCTGGAAATAATCCGGAAGCGTGCGTTACTGTTCGTACAAAACACAGCTTTACGATGTGTTCTGACGATTATAGATCGTTACCAGATCCATATCAAACATTGCGAAAATTAACTTTACCGTAACTTGGATCAAGAAAGGAAAGGTTTGGTTTGCTTGAAAAACAACGATTTTTGGATCACAGAATAGGCTTAGCCGACTCCCCTAAGTCTGAAGTCCTGCTACAATTTAGTTTAGCGCGTTACAAATGGGGAATTTGATAGAGAAAACCCTACACTACATACTATATAAACTCACGCCTTCTTCCCATGGGGGTAGGCAGAAAATACAGAACGCCACCTGCTACGATCCTTACATACTCCTTATGCCTCGTTTACGTTCATAGATAACTACGCACCTGAGCCTTCTGAAGAATTTCACCAATAAGATCACTATATGTCTTCCTAGGGCGTCCCCTCCCGGCGTTTCCACTCACATCTGCCGTCCGCCTTTTGTTCGCCGACTTTCATTCATCCTGTCAATACGACCAAACCATCTATGCATACTCTTTTCAATTTTGGCCACTTCATCTTTTTTAAGACCGCATCATTGCCTTATCACATCATTCCTCAGCCTATCATTCATAGTCACGCCACACATGCTTCGCAAGGAACGCATTTCCACCGCATTTATTCTACTTTCATGCTTCTTTGGCCACACCCAACATTCACTTCCATACATAAGCGTAGGCACCAGCACACCATTGTGAACAGCCAGAGAAAACCCTCTTGACATCAAAAACCAATGGAGTACCTACGCACTGCACTGTTTATATATGTACATATTTATGTATGCAACAAGCGAAGTATCCTCCCATAGTTACATAGCTACCTACATAAAACAGCCACCAATAACTTGAATTTGGTTACATCGGAGTGCAGGTTTTTCCGCGTTTTTCCCTATTTTTCGTTGTTTACAGTACAAACAGCAGTGGCACGCACCACTAGGCTCGCAGACTGTAAACAGGCGTATTGTTCACCACACAGCTACTGCAGTCAAACATTTCACCGATGCACTGCAGTGTTTGACTATACAAGTCAGTTTTTTGACATTTTTCGCTGCTATAAACTTTTGTGTGGGTGTTCGGGACTGCCTGACGGGTTGGAGTTGTGTGGCAGCAGGAAATATGATTGAAAAATACGTGTGAATATTTATTTATTTGCGTAAAAGTTTTTGGATAGCTTTCAATTCTTTTGCCTTATCGTGCAATAGGATGCAACGATGTATACCTCTCTTTACCATTAATAATGCCATGATGATGTTTTCTCTGAGACCAGCATCAATCGGAATCTGAATGATTTAGAAGCATATTGCTAATCTATTGCTTCATATGTTCGAAAAAATTGTCTCCTCAGAAATGTAAATAACGCAATGAATGTTGTTGAACTGTCAAAATGAAAACGATTCCTACATTGTGTTACGCAATTGCCCCGCAGCTCCTTCGCGAGCTCAATGATCACCCCTGCAATACCGGTCATTCGGGACAAAGTCTCCGTTCTCTTGCCCTTATCCCAAATTATCCCGGGACAAAGTAAGATCTATAAATCTAAGCTATTAAAACTTTTGCTTTAACGTTCACCTAGTGTGTGTTACTGGTCAAACCGATTTCAGGCCAAACTAGTTTGTCCTAGGCCAAACCGGTTTATCCTACGCTAAACCTGGGCTGAACTAGTAAGTATATCCTGCCACGCCTAGGATAAACTGGTTTGGCCTAAAATCGGATTTGGCCGGTAACAATGCATTTAGTATAAGTAATGATTACTTACCTCCTTACTAATAAACGTATTATATCAGGTGAATAGTTCTATTCAGTATTAACTCAATTATCATTTACCTAAACGAAATAACACACGTGACACGATTATGATAATTGGTTAATAAAGGGTCGTCATTGAAGGCACAACAGCACTGTCACACTTCCAAGAGAATCGTGGTCGGCTTTCACGAAATTGATTATGCACTAAACGGTTTATGCCATAGATGTGACCCTGTGGCTTTTCGTTCCCATGGATATTATGTATCTCTAGCTGTGTCTGTTCCATTCGTGGTAACGGTTCTTTTTATTAAATATTTAATATGAAATTATTCTGAAACCTTATGTAGACAATGATGCGTGTAGACGAAGATTGTTTAGCCTTTAAGGGCTTCTATTTGTTATTCATTTTTGGTAATACTCATTTGGTACAAACAATAATGGGCGAATTTGCCTATCGACTTAAGAAATCAAGGCCCTTTGGTCGGTGTTTTCATTCGACATGGCACACAGCTTGTTCAGAATATTATTATAGATTATAGATAATATTTGTATCAAGCCAAGATATGCATGGTAGCTGCGTGTAGCTACGAAATCTTCATACAATCAACTGTAATGAAGGCCAATGGCATGAAATCTGATTTTTATTTTTATTAAAATCAAAGCCCTGCTCTTAACCTGCATACCGTCTCACCTTCAAAACCACAAAGCCCTCAAACGAAGTGTCAAAGATTTCGAAACGTTGCTAGTAGCCGTTGAATGATTACCATCACCTCATTCCCATTGGTATGCATTAATAAATAAGCGTCTATGCCACGAAGGCAATTACTTTTTTACTCACCAATCAATCTCTATCAAGACAAGCCGCTAATGGCAATAAACGTGCGTAAACCGAGACTTGGTTGGGCAATCGAGCTGCAGCTACTGAAGGTACTAATGCCACCATCTGACTTAACTAACGGCCGAACCCAATAACCTATCTATCACCAGTTTTGGCATACTGGAGATAGAAAAATCTATATATCTATGGTTTTAACGTCCCAATAATCTATAACGGCCGAACCCAATAACCTATTTTCAGTAAAAGACAGATCGCTGTACAGTATAATTCTATCTGTCCTTATGTCACGCCGGTAAGATTCCATAATCTCTTATAGATTATTGGAACGTTAAAACCATATTTAGATAGGTTTTTCCAGTATGCCAAAACTGGTGATAGGTTATTGAGTTCGGCCGTAAGATACTATGGAATCTTACCGGCATGACAGAAGGACCGATAGAATTATACTGTCTACCATCAATAGCGATTGGGTTCGTCCGTAAGACTGTATCTGTGTTATTGTGGGTTATTTTATATTAATTTATTACTGTTAATTGGACATCTTAACGACATCTAGACATATATTTTTTCTGAAATTTATTGTATTGTGGTTCAATAAGTTTTTGACTCAATTTACAAACTCAACAAAACCAACATTGTGTTGTGCAGCGCTCTGACAGGGTTCATGTACAAAAACCGACGGTAATATTTGTAAAATGTGTAACGTGCATGAGAGCAAATAAATGAATAAATAAAAAATTAAAGTTGGCTATGGCTTTGCGTGGCCATAGAAGCAACAGTAGCAAAGGTACTAAACTTTAAAGGCTACCATTAAGGTGAAAGCGCCAGGGTAGCCCGCGCAATTCAAATTTTCATACGTTTTTTGCAATCTGCAGGTCAGTATTAGGTTGTTTATTGATTAAAATATGATTCGCGACCGTAACAAATATGTATTTACAGAATTATAATAATTAAAATCATCAATACAACTCTAAGACCAAGTAGTTCTATTGAATGACTATTTCATGAAATCTTAACATTTCAGGATTATACTAACTTAAGGAATTGTATACTGATTCTAATACACTTCTGGACACGTCTATTGGCCCACCTTAGAGTTTAGGTTTCGATGGCCCCTACCGAAATATGATTGCTAGATTGAACAAAAACTGTTGATGCAGTTTTAAACCTGATACATTTTACCATCTTTTTCGATCGTATTGTTTTAAATTTGAATTCAGAATACCATACGACATGGAGCTACGCCTAACAAGTCGGATATGCGCCTTGTTAAAGGCAATTGATTTTTGAATAAAAAACATGTTTTATCAAATAAAGGTTTAATTTAATAACGCGTGTTGCCTCCATGGGCATCTACCACAGCTCTCATACGATTAGGCATAGAGTTTATCAACCGCTCTATGAAATTTTGAGGGATCATCTCCCATTCCTCTTCTATGGCAGTTTTCAACTCCTGCATCGTCTGGGCAACTGGCTGACGAGCCCTAACACGTCTTTCATGTCTGGGCTTCTGGCTGGCCAGTCCATAACTGTGATGTTCACATCCCGAAGATATTCCCTGACGATGCCGGCCGCATGGGCTCTTGCATTATCATGCATAAAAAGGAAATTTGGGCCCACATAGTCCGCGTATGGTATCACGTGAGGTTCTAAGCACTCACGAATGTACCTTTCAACATTTAATTTTGGCAGCCGTGGTCCTGTAACAACCTCAAGTTGAGTTTTGCCGCTCGCGGATATACCGCCCCAGACAGTCCATGAGCCACCGCCATAAGCAACCCTCTCTTCAAAGCAGTATTGTGCGAAACGCTCTCCCTTACGTCGGTAGACCTTCTTCCTTCCATCATTGCCATGTAACACAATTTTAGACTCATCAGAAAAGAGTACACGGCTCCAATCTTGCTGTGTCCAATTTAAATGACTGCGTGCGAAATGAAGGCGCGCTGTTCGGTGGGCTCGCGTTAGTTTGGGCCCATTAGCTGGCTTGTGTGGTACCATATCGCGTTCTTTTAACCTTCTCCGAACAGTTCGAGCGCTCACAGATACTCCGTGGAAGTCGCGAAGTTGGTTTTGTATCTCAATGGAGGTAAGGTGACGATTTCTCAAGCTGGTCGTCACGATGAATCGATCCTGCCTTTCAGTTGTGACCCGAGATCGTGGCCTTCCTTGGCGACGAACAAAGCCGCCAGTCTCTAGGTACCTCCGATAAACATTTCGGACCGCAGATCGACTTAAATTAAGTTGAGCACTCACGTTTCTTTGGCTGTGTCCGGCCTGAATAAGTGCCACAGCTTGGGCGGCGACTTCAGGTGAAGTATCCATAGATTATTGATAGAACCTCACCTTAATGTTAAGAATAAGTAATGTTTGTTGCAAAACCAAAGATATCAATCACTTTTTCAAGAATTAAATCCAAGTAAACCAATAAAACCAAGTTTTCTTAGTATTCGATTGTTTGATATCAACAAACAGGCTCCAAATTGTCTTTTGTTTCTTTAAATTCTGTGTTCGAAA
The DNA here is from genome assembly GCA_947568875.1 of Fissipunctia ypsillon. Classification (NCBI taxonomy): domain Eukaryota; kingdom Metazoa; phylum Arthropoda; class Insecta; order Lepidoptera; family Noctuidae; genus Fissipunctia; species Fissipunctia ypsillon. The sequence goes on from OX387650.1 coordinate 12,061,372, forward strand.
TTCAAAAAAAGACTATTGAATGAAATTGTGAATGTGCCAGGTTCAAAACTGCATAAAAACTTTTTGCTCGACCTAATATAAAATTTTAGCTAGGACCAAACGAAACTGAAAATACAAGGTGGGCCAATAGATGTGTCCAGAAGTGTATTATAATTCTGTAAATACATATTTGTTACGGTCGCGTATCATACTTTAATCAACATACACCCAGACAGTGAGCTGCAAATTGCAAAAATCGTAAGAAAATTTGAATTTCGCGGGCTACCTTAGCGCTTACCCCTTACGCATTATTTTTGCTCCAATAGTGACTTAGACATGGTTGCGAGTCGCCTGGACTGTTTTTATGTGGGTCGCTGTTGTGCCGTCTCTCATGGGATGTCACAGCAGTGATCGGCCATTATTTCATTTCTTGTTTTATTTCCTCTTTTTTTTTTGTTTGTTTAATGTCTGTACTTACTAACATAGTCGTAAGTTTTACTAACAGTCTTGTTGAGTCATGGTCACTCGAATAAAGAGAAATTCTATTCTATTCTATTAGGGTTTACCTTTTAGTAACTTTTAGCTGGAATGCTAAATATGTAGGTACCTTATAATGCGGATTGGATGTCCGCTAGTGTACTGCTTTTAAAGCATTCAAATGATTCTGATGTGTCTAGTTCAGACTCCTGTTTAAACCCAAAATGCCTGATATAATTAAGCTTTCGGAAAACGAGGAATCCACCTAGGTTTTATGTGCAGGCTCGCCACATGCAAATGGCGTAAAAACTTACAAACTTATTACTTTCTTAGAACATTCTGTATTTGAGCCTAGCTTCTCACAGCAGGCTCGCCTCTTTTCTCCTATCTGGATTCCCCTTGCGTTTAACCATGGTCCCGTCATCGGTTAACTATAAAGGGGCTATGAACGATGATATCGATGCCTAACAGCCAAAAAGGGATAAGCGACATTTTTTGCGAAATCGACTTATATACAGGCTGTTCTGCGCATGTTTGAACAAACGAAAACGACGAAGTACGAAGTGGTACGGTCATGTAGGTAGGGTAAAACCGGGATAGATGCCCCACTTTTCGAAAGTGTTTCATTATTTGAATACCAAACATATTTGCATAGATTGTCCCTGTAATATAGTTAGTTTAATCATTTATAGAGCTTTAGAAACTGTATTTATTTACCTAACCATTACTGGTTTTGCAAAAATTAAATTCTTGCGAAACACTTTTTTTGGGGATAGGTGCCTACCTATATGGATAGATGCCTCACTATGAAATCGCTTAGGAGGATAGATGCCTGTGATGTGGGATAGATGCCTTTTTAAATAATCAACAAGAATACGTAATCACAATGTAATATTTATTTATTATCTTCATATGTAGGTGATATAAAATGCTTAACCATAATTATATTTATGCATCTCTTTAACAAAAAATACAAAAAAAAAACTGTTTAAGCAATAACATATTAAAAGTATCATAGAATCATCTCAAACGAAACATTCCCGTTTTAACGTAGAAATAATTATTTAACATTTAAAAAAAAACAACATTTATATACATCTCTAACAAAATAAAAATTAATAATTTCGTTTAACCTTAGTAATTATTTAAACATTAAAAAAAATCAACATGTTTGTAAGGAACTATCCTTCATTAAGTGGAACCGGAAATCATTTTAAGTTTTCCACATCTTGAGCAATAGTTCTTAAAAAGTGTGCATGTTTCGTGCAGCCACTTCTGACACATAATACACTGAATCCAATCAGATTTGGACTTCGTATTATTATAGGTATCGAAGCATTCTACGCAAACATTTTCATCTATAGCATTAGTCTCTTCTAATTTATTTTTTTTAGTTTTTTTCACGGGTAGTCCTATGGTTTTTTTACCTTTTTCAGCATTAGGTGAGAGGTGATCTTCATTTTCACTGTTTGAACTATAAATAGCTTGTCTTTTACGTGATCCACGATCCCTGTTTACTTTTAAATAATAATCATTTTCTTTATGACTGCAATCAGTCGCGTCACCATCTGTTTCTTCACTCGAGTCATAATTTTTCTTTGGTTTTCCTTTCTTATTTTTATTTTTTTGTATTTGTTCTTTAGCTTTTTTATTTGCTTTTTTTATTGTTCCTCTTTTTTTGGTAGCTTCAGTCCTGTTTATCTTAGATTCTATTTGTTTGTTTTTCCTTTCAGCAATATCCCTCTTTTCTTTTATTTTTTCTTTAGAATTGAGAATATCTGCCGATTGTTTAGCTCTCCTTGCTAAAGTCAGTGGAATTTGTGGTATTGGTGATGCTTCGACTAAAAATTTAGAAGGTGTTTCTTTTTCTTCGTTATCTAGAATCCGTATTAGTGAATCATCACCTATATCAACAATATCAATAATAGTATCTTCTAAAATCTGAGGATCGATCAAAAGGCTAGGTGAGTCTCGGTTGAATGAAGTTGATGGCATATTGGGTGGTGTTATGTTCAGGTCTGCGACATACAAATATTCGTTTTCAAATGTAGTTGGACAATCAATTGAAGAAATCGGAGGTATAGTTGTTTGTGTTCTGTGTTCAACTTCAACATGCTCACAAGGTTCTGCATTTTCGTTTAAAGAAGATGTTTGAAGAAGCGCTGTTGTAGTTTGATGTAAGGTACAGGGTTGATCAGGATCATTGTCACTGCGATGTGCAATATCAGATATAGTGAAAACAGAATCGGGCAAAGCATTAGGATTTAGTGGATAAATTCCACTTCTTCGAAAGCCACCAAGAGCATTTGCAGGTGTAGTAGCGCGTATCCATGCGTTGCATATAAGGGTTCCAGCATTATAACGACTTATCTTTTTATTTGGATTTGCGCGCATAAACTGATTAGTTTCATGGTTAAAGTAAGTTTTAAATGGCCCAAACACCGCTACGTCTAATGGTTGTAAAGCTGAGGTAGTGTGGCTGGGTAAACATAACAAAATAATATCGTTATCAGAAGCAACTTGCAGCATGTCTGGTGCGGATGAATGAGATGAGTGCCCGTCTAAAATAAGCAGAACCTTACCTTGCGGCTTCAAAGCTATGAAGTGTTCCGTAAGCCACTTATAGAAAAGATCGGTATTTATGTATGCCGACTTTTTGTTCATGTACACTTTTGAGCCCAGTGGTAGACCGTTCTCGAATTCTGGTTTCTTATTCACACCTTTAATGATTACTACTGGTGGGAGGAAATTACCAATGGCATTGCAACAGGCTACGATCGTCATTGTTTCACCTTTCTCCGCAGATGTAACTGAATTTACTACTTTTGCACCTTTCTTTGCAACAACTTTGCCAGGCTTATTGTTAAGCTGAACTCCTGATTCGTCCATATTATAAATCCTTTCAGGCTTATCCAAGAGATCATTGTCGGCCAGGACTTTTGTCAGAAGTTCATGAAAATTATTCACTTCTTCTCTGCTAAGACCTTTAGCCCTAGCGACAGATAAACCCTCTGCTTGCCTAATAGACAACTCTGGATTTCGCTCAATAAAACTTTTGAACCATTCATTCCCAGCCATCTGGATTTCATTATCAAAATTGTGTTGAATCTGCAGATTTTCGGCAAATTGGTATGCTAACGTACGTATAGATCGTCTATCTGGGGGAAATCCCGCGTCGCTAAGCTTCAAAATGTGCGCTACCAACCTTTTTTCGTTTTCAAAACCCAGGACAGGATGTTTTCCCAAAGTCAACTTAGTTTGGTTTTTAATAGCGTAACGCCTTCGTAATGTTCTGGATGGAATCCCAAATTGTCTGGATATTTCATTGATCCCCAATTCTTTTTTATCCATTTCATTGAAAGCTGACTGTAGCTGCTCTGTTGTCCAAGAAATTACTCGAGCTCGTACGCCCTCCTTTCTTTTGTATTTTCTTGGCATGGCTCACCTACAATAAGCAAAGTAAGTATAAATAAAACACTGTATCTACACTCATTTCATCAAATTCGAATTATGAAAATAAAATTGGACACATTTTATTTTTTGGTGGGTAAAATCATCCAATGATAACCCTCGCTTTTGGGCGGAGCGGGAGATAGTGCCAGACTCTTACTGACTAAAAGCCTACCCTGTTCTTTCAAGCCTTCACACCGGGGCTCGAGCTATCTTTCTAAACTAACCCTGGCCTCGAAACTAAGCCTACTCTTCGACCCAGCTGGGCCCCTTCTGTTGCTGATAACTCCTTGAGGCGCGCGGGAACAGTGGGCGCCGACGACGACTTGGGCTCGGTCCGGAAAATTACCGGACGGTCGAACAGCGAGCTACCCGTTGCTCGCTGTCCGCAAGCCCGCGCCTACGGTGGCTGGAAATCGGGATCGGAATCCAGGCAGCGGCGGCGCTCGCAGCGCCACAGCCGCTGCCTGGTGCGGTCAGCCTCCTCCTTTGCTAGCATTAATGCTTCGTAGAAGTCGGCGACCGCCTGCCATCCTCCTCGCTCCGGCCCATGGCCTAAACCAAGGCCCGGCGCGAGAAGTCTCTGCTGCCGATCACCCTCACGAGGGCACGGCGATTCTCCACCCAAGTGGGGCACACCTGGTCTGTGTGCTCCACCGTGTCCTCCGGGCGTTTAGCACAGTGGCGACACCCGGGCGTCACTTACGCGCGAATCCGGTGCAGGAACCTCCCGAACTTGCCGTGTCCGGTGAGGACCTGTGTCATGCGGAAGGTAAGGACGCCGTGAGGCCTTTCCAGCCACGTCTCAAAGAGGGGACTTACCGCCACAATTGTCCGTGTCCAAATTGGACACATTATGACAATTATTACGTACTGACGCCTATTATAATAAAAAAAAACCATAACGATACACCATTGACAAAAAGGAACTTTTATAATATAATTACAGTCTTTCATTAGGAGTCCTAACCACTTCCAATAATTCTTTCTTTTGTTTTTTTTTTTCATTTATTTAATTATAGATATTCCATGAATTAGAATATCTATTAGGAAATACCAAAACATTCACGACCATGACTTAAAAATACTTTGATAGGGCTCTTGCAGTATAGAGGGATAGAAGCCCCTAAAGTCAACTATCCCTTGTAAACTCGGGGCAACTATCCTTTTCACTAGGGATAGATGCCTCTTAATATTTTATAAATAAAATAAATGCAAAGATCAGTGATTGACTCTTAAATGTGTTCTCAAAGAACCAATGTATTAAAACAATTCAAATAAAATGTAATCATTTAACTGTTTATAAAGATATGGAATAGTGAATACTTACGTTTGAAATTTTGAAGCGTTCGTCGCGTCCGCTGCGAATGTAATTCGACACACAAACGAGAAACGTCCGTCTAGCACAACAACTCGCACGTCACTGAGGTGGGGGACGCATGTGGCGCGTATGTAAACAACGAATTTGCTGTTTCGTTCTCTGGTAGTTGAGTTTTTAGAAACGAGGCATCTATCCCAGCGCGGCATCTATCCCGGTTTTACCCTACCTATTGTGCTATGTACTCACGCCAAAAAACTCGGACTTTTCTCCACGTTTTTTTAAATCAATTTTATTAAAATAATCAAAAATCTATTATCTGCTTAAAGTATGAATTTTATCAGAACACAACAACATTTAACAACAGAACCTTTGGTACAGTTATCTTGGCATTTTGTGGATATCTATGGGTTTAAGCGATGAATTTTGGTAAATTTTTGATAAAATAGATTTTTTTAAAAATGCGGAGAAAAGTCCGAGCTTTTTGGCGTGAGTACATAGTAAATGACCGCACCACTTCGCTGTTTTCGTTTGTTCAACCATGCGCCGAACACCTTGTATATCAATGCCTAACAGCCAAAAAGCCAATTCTAACCATATTCACATACGTCAACATAAGTCGATTTTAAAAAAATGTCGCTTATCCCTTTTTGGCTGTTAGTCATCGATATGTACCTATGTAACGGAACTAACTTACTTATAACAAAGTTGCATGATAATATGTATTGATGTGAAGCGGTTTGGCAATGTGTACCGTTGCATTCTCTTCCTGATTGGTAACAAACGATGTTATCGCAAGTTATCGAGTTGCTAAGTAACGTGTTGCATTTTAAAATTTAGGTACTGAGCCTACCCATATTTGATAATTCATTGTGACAGTTTCTATATCTTTCGATATTTTGTAGTCAATGTTAAAACCACTTCTCGACTTAGGTACTTATGATTTCTCCTTGCGTTGTCTCACGATTTGTATTGAGTTTCATTAAAATTATGATAGTATACAGGTAATACAGGGTTATTTTAATTTGACTAGCTAAACTCCGCAGACGCGATGGGTATCGTAAACATGATAAAACAAAAATAATTAATTTGATGATTTTTTTTTTTTTGTTGGGTCATCGACCGCAATTGTTGTAGTCACTTGAAATATCAGTTTAAGAGGGTTGTGAAGTGCCAATACGCAGCGCGAGTAGGTATTTTCAAAAATGCTATCTGTTTCATACTTGCTCTCTCTCTCTCCGGGCGTGAACATATCGTGCGATAGAGAGAGTTGCAAGTCTTAGAGACAATTACCTATATTTCCTTTTTGAAATATTGTTTCGGGCGATAACGTTTTCACCCCCCTAAACCTTTACGAAATAAGACAATTTTGGTCTCATTAGATTCAGTACACCTTAATCTAGGTCTGTACGTTTTTCTTTTTAGTAGGTAGTTCAGTTCAGTTAAATTTAAAAAAAATAAACACGCTTGAGGAAGTTTTTAAGTCAAAAATATAAATATTTAGATGCTAATAACTTATATCGTACGCAATATTTTTTTTTTATAATAAAAACTTACGGGCCTAGTATTATATCTACGACCATTTCCAAAAATCAATCGAGGGAAAAACGTTATCGCTTTTTGTATGAAAATTTACAGCTTCACAATCCTCTTAAAAAATCTGTTTTTTTTTTTTGTGTAAACTTCACAGACGTGATAGGTATCGATATCTAAACACGATAAAATATAAGAAAACAGTTTTTCTCAACACATACTTCAAGTAACGACACTAACAGCGGTCGTTGACCTCCCACAAAAATACATCAAATCTTTTTATTTTATCGTGTTTAGATATCGATACCCATCACGTCTGTGGAGTTTAGCTAGCCATTTTAAAATAACCCTGTTTATGCTGCGTGCAACTATTTACAGTTAAATTGTTGAACTCAACTTAGTAGCTAGAGTCAATCATGCGCAAATCTAGTCTACATAGTTTTGAAGGGCTTAATTTTTTCGACGGCTGAACTTTGGTTTTTCTAGTCAATAAACTTCCTGCTTCAATCTTGATCTAATAAAAAGTAAAAAAATCAATAGTTTTTAAAGTATGTAGATACTGTAGAGGCCTTAGTTGAGCCTGCCTTCCCCATGAATCCCCTTTGGATTTGAACATTGGCTGATAAGACAAACTTTGCTTTAAATATTTAAAAGACTTAGAATAAGAATAGGTAATGACACAAAGTCATATTGTTTCATATGAGAGTGAGTGTAATATTAGGGCCAGTGTTTGGATGTTTAAATATAGCTGTGATAGCTAATAAACGAGTTCGTTTAGCGCAACGGTCTTCATGTTTATAAACCACCACAAAGTTTCCCCAACACACCTCGAAGTCGAGACCCCGCACACATAATAAATAGTGACCTGCCTATGTATCGTGGCTGGTAGCTATAGTACAGTCTAACGCACGTCAGTGGTCAGCTGGCCTAGTGTAGTGCGGAGTTGCAATAGGATACAATGCCAGCTTATACTGGTTCTTTTACTACTTACGCGCGGTCAACTGTACGCGTACGAAAACAATACCTTTCATCTACATTGTTGAGTTCCCACAGTCACAGGGCTCTGGGCCACGTATTTTTTATTAAGTTTGACCTTTAGATTTCCATAATAACTTTCAATATAGGTGTAATATGAAAGGTAATTGATATAATTTGCGCCCGTACAGCTCGCTGTTAGTTGGTACATGCGAGAACCAAGTAATTGGGTCTTTAAAGTTGAAAGGAGTAATTTTAGGTTACAATGTTAATCAAGTAGATTATTAGCTTGAGGTGGTGAAATATTAGCTAAGGTTTAAGGCAGTGGAGAAACCTCTGAGTTTATTTCGGTGTTTCTTTTCAGAGTAGTCGGATAGGAAACACCGACCTCATCTAGTTTTAAAACATAATTTATTTTTGCCGTGTCAATCTGCCTAGCCTTTTCCCAACTATGTTGGGGTCGGCTTCCAGTCTAACCGGATGCAGCTGAATACCAGTATTTTACATGGAGCGACTGCCTATCTGACCTCCACAACCCAGTAACTGGGTAATACGATACCCCTTGGTAAGACTGGTTGCCAGACTTTCGGGCTTCTGACGACCCGTAACGACTGCCAAAGATCTACGAATGACAGCCGCGACCAACGGCTTAACGTGCTTTCCGAGGCACGGAGGAGTCTCGGTATGTAAAGATGGTCACCCATCCACGGACAACCCCGGCAAGAGTAGCTTAACCTGATGGATCGACCCGTGCGCCTGTTATTATTTAGCCACGAGCTCCTCTTATTTTTGCCGTGTAAGTGTTTTTATTCTCAATTTTCAGAAATAAATATCATTTATCATTTCAACTAGAAGAGAGATGATACAGTATATTCTAAGTAGGAGTCCCAAAACATTGATTGCAGTTCAGCCGTCGAGAGAAAGCGTTCATAACACCTGTCAGTTGGGCAATTTCTAGTAACTATATGGATCAAATTCGCAAAACACATTCGTTAAGTATGAAACGCAGGTGTCAAGAACGCATTTTCTCGACGGGCCGGACTGTAGGTACGGTGACTACCAGTATAGGAGGACCTTATCATACTCATCCATAGATATAAGAATGTTTTTTATATTTCTACTAGCTGTTGCCCGCGGCTTCGCCCGCGCAGATGTCAATACTTCCCAATTTGAATCGGATTTTGTTCACAATTTCATGGGTTTTATTTTTTTTGCGCGGAACCCTAACTCTTTTTCTAAAATAAAAGTAGCCTAAGTTACTCCTTATAACATCAGCTATCTGCCAGAGAAAGCCCCGTCAAAATCTGTCCAGCCGTTTCGGTATTTAGCCGGAACAAACAGACAGACAAAAAAATGTAAAAATTGCTTTTTCGTTTATAAGTATCGTATGTACTGTCATATGCATTTAGTAAAAAGCTGTTGTTACTTTGACATTACAAACAGACGTTTCAATTTTATTTATTTGTATAGATATCCATACTAATACTAACTTCCGCCCGCGACTTCGTCCGCTTGAAATATCTTGTTTCCCCGACCCACCCCGTCGCATCGCATCGCCTGCCCGCGCTGTTACTTGAGGTCATTAATCGAGACGAAAACTATCCTATCTTTTAAGTTGGACCAAATTACACATAGTGACCAAATTTCATCAAGATCGGTTCTGTAGTTTCGAAGTTCATTCAGAACATACATCGTGACACGAGATTTTGATGTATATAAGATGTACTCATCCTTTTACCCGTATCCCTATTTATTTGGTTGACCTGTGGTGGAAAAATATTTAGGGCGCGTTTATATGACACGGAATGTTACAGCGTGTCGGCCGCGCGGCGAAAGTACGGTGACCGCGCGGCGGCCGCGCGGTCAGGCCTGGTGGCCACGCCACTGCGAACCCGAACCATTTCCAGTTGATCTTGGTCTTTCTTAAATTCACACGTGTTCGTTATGAGCTATTTGACTAAGAAGAATAAAATTATGATTGCATATTATTGTATATTATGATTGCATAACATTCGAGTGATTCGAGCGAGACGGCCGCGCGGCCGCCGTGTGATCGAGGAGCGAACGCCGCGCGGTCACCGCGCAGTTAGTTACTCAAAATTAATTTCAACTTTACGTCCTAGTTAATAAAACATAAATTTGCTATAACTGAACAGTTAGTACGCGGCCACCGCGCGGTCGCCGCGCGGCGGCCGCAAGAATTTTTTCGCGTCGTCTAACTGCAGCCTTATAGGTACTCCTGCTAACTGCCTACCTACGTGCAATTGACAGTACCTACTGTGTTAGCTCAAGCTCAAAAGAATATACATACGTACCTGTTCCGCCACTAAATGACGTACTTACGACGTATTTGACGTATTTTAGACGTACATATTTGATCCGAAAGATACTTCGTAGATCTTACTTTACACTGGTAATAGTTTTTTCAGTGGAAAATAGGACTGTAGGACGTATGTAGGTAGGATTAAATTAGGTTGATTCGTCTTCGTAAGCTCCATGTGATTTGTACCTACTTACCTCAATAACTTTGTATACATGTGTCACCGTAAGATTATGAACTTCGTTAATTTATAATCTATCTCGCGAGATTATAGACTGTCGAGAAATTGTGACCTGCAACAAACTATTTACAATGTAACGCATTATTTTTCGATAGTTTATAATCTATGCATGGCAAACCAACAAATTGTGAACTGGTATCAAACTTGCATGCGACGAACGCACCTTGCGCTGATACTAAATAGCCAAGTACTGCGACCAACTTGGAAGCGCGGTTGGTCACAGTTCTAACCTAACCCATTTGGTCGGGATACCCTGGCTTAGATACTGCGACCAATTCGGCTACCGCCAAGACCTACTAATCAGGGACGGTTCACAATTTGACGGTTTGACATGGATAGATTATAAACTATCGAAAATTAATACATTGTAAGCAGCAGTGGCGAGGCTTGACATTTCGTAGGAGGGAAGCCGAAGAAGAAATTGTTTAGTTATAAATAGTCATACAAATACGGTTATCACGTTGTGGCACCGGCTTATTTGGAACAATTTGTGTTGTTGTTGGTATATACATATATTATTTGGCAATCGTAGACATTACTGAATGTGCTATTCTTCAATAGTGGTAGGTGAAGTTACTCTTCCGATCCTCCAAAGGGAAGCCGGTCGGAATGGTAAGCAGTATGGTACAGTAGCGACGTCGGAGCTCTTTTCGCATTATATATACATAACATACATAACATCACGCCTTGTTTCCCCAAAGGTTGGGTTGTTTCTTGGTTTCGCATGCTACTGGCGGAAAATAATTGTTTATTCTTTTTAACTTTTTGTACTCTTGACTTTTCATATATTTTCCCTTCTGTCATTCATGTAAAAATAAAAGTACTTTATTTTTTAGGTTTTGTAAGATATAAAACGTCCCTAAAGTAGGTACTGTTCATAATTTATCGACAGTTTACAATCTCGCGAGATAGATTATAAACCAACGGTGTTGACAATCATAGAGTAACACCATCATCAGTCTATCTATATCTATAAAAATTAATAAAATTGAAGTGTTTGTTTGTACTTAATGTCAAAATAACTGTTTTTTTACTTATTGCATATTATGTAAGTATATACGGTACTTATAACAAAAAACATATTTTTAACATTTTTGTCTCTGTTTGTCTGTTTGTTCCGGCTAATCTCCGAAACGGCTGGACCGATTTTGACAGAACTTTCACTGTCAGACAGCTGATGTTATAAGGAGTAACTTAGGCTACATTTATTTTGGAAAGAATTAAAGTTTCGCGCAAATAAATTAAAACCTATGAAATTGTGAACAAATAGCACGGGCGGGCGATGCAACGCGGTGGATCGGGGACGAGGGAGTTTTATTAAAATGTGGCTGTTATTTTAGTATATTGTATATCTTACGACTTCCACGCGAACGAAGTCACGGGGCACAGCTAGTACATGTATACATACATCAATTTTAAACTCCACAGACATTCCTATGCATCGTACTGGGGTTTGCAGGCAGAAATGATTACGAACATATTATAGTTACATAGTCAAGTACCTAAAACAAAACTTAATGATACTTGTAATGTTTCTCCAATCAATTTTAAGAAGTAATTTGGTAGTAGGTATCTGCCTACTTTCTGTGTAACGAGTTTTTAACTCATGCTATTATAATGCCCAATTATTTACGCTTGGCAATAGAAATATTGAAGTGATTAGCGTTTAAAAAGCGTGTGAGCTCTAAAATGACGCATCGTGTTTTTTTTTTTCGTTATTTTAGTTACGCTACTATTATTTTGAGAAAGATTTGAATAGCGTGAACTGTCTGTTATAGATACGTGACTGGGTAAAATCGGTGTCCTGGTTACGGACCAAGAAATATTTTAAATAAAAGGTTGTCCACAGTTTTCCAAAAAAAAAAAATCTTTACCTATGTTCCGTAAAAAAAAAGTTTCAAAAAAGAAGTGAGAAAGACTAATCAAGTAAGATATCTTTGTACATCGCATGGAATACCTAGATATCGACAACTAGGCAGGTGATTCACATAAAACCGTACAAATGCAATAATAATTACAACTAGAACATTCCTTACCGTAACCACTAATGATGTTTCTAACAACTCACAGCGTCATTTTACCATGCCTACGGTACATAGTGGTAACTTTATTACCATATCTCGTGCCTCCATTAGACAGGCGTCATTCATTGGTCGAACATGCGCGTGCGCCGCGGTAATATTACGAGAACATTGTAATTCTCGCTGTTGGAGCTTATTACTGTTATTGAGGCTGTTAGGTATGAAGCTGTTGAAATGTTTGACTGGAAGGCTTAAAGGTTTGTTTGAGAATTGTGTGAGTTAGAAGGTCCAAGGTTGGAGGTTGCTATGTATTGCCGTTGGGTGTTTTCTTTCGAAATTAAAGTTAGGGCATCAGCAAACGGTTTCTGACCAGCAGAATGAAGCCACGTATCCTAAAATGGGCGTGTTTGTGGTGCTGGTGATAACGTTGGTCATTATGTCTGTGATCTTAAGGCGCTACCCCGACCAAACAGCCTTGAGCGTTCGGTCTTTCTCCGTCCCACCGCTCTGACCCGCTCTGTCCCGCTCCGTCCACACGCCCGTTTATAATAGAATTCACACAATTTTTGGAATTATTTTAATAAAAAATCTAATTTTGGTCTTTTGAAAAAAATATTTCTAGCTAAATGTTCATAATTAAATTGCCTATCCATTAGTGTAAGTACCTACCAAAATCAAAATAATGGTTAGTTTTCGAGGAGATGCATGGTTTCAATAATTATTTATCATTTCAGTGATTTCGTTGTGAGGCGATTAATTAAACATTATACAAAGTAAAAAAAAAATCTACCATTTTGGAGCCAAGATTATGTAGAAATTTAATGTATTTTTTATTATTTGATATTTCTTTTGGATAAAGAGTATATAGCTCCCAAAAACTGCACAAAAAACGGCTGGCGCTGCGTTTTGCGCGGGGACGCGCCTTAAGAGCGTTGTCACATTTTGCACCTCTCTCGCTCACACAAAACCTAATTTTTAAGAATGTTAAATGAAAAAATGCTTTTTTGAAAAATGTAATCAATGGGCGGTCTACAAAATAATATTAATTTAATAGGTAGTTATTCAAAAACACATTTCTATTGTGTTATCTAATAAACTTATGTAATTAAGTGTTATGATCTGTTTTTGAGATGATGTAAATAAATGCCACAATAAAAATGTGTTTTTAATAATTACCTATTAAACTAATATTATTTTGTAGACCGCCCATTGATTACATTTTTCAAAAATGCATCTTTTCATTTAACGTTATTAAAAATTTGGTCCCGTGTGAGCGAGAGAGGTGCAAAATGTGACAACCCTCTTAAGGTACAATACCGTATGCTTAACAACTTTACACTATTGGCAAGCTTACGTTTAATTGGTATCAGATAAAATATTTGGGTGTTCTTCTTTAGTAAGGAGAAGCGATATTTCGTAAGCAGGTGGTCTCGTAGAAATCACTGGTTGCAATTAGACCGCCCAATGTAGGTAACACTCTTTTTAAAATTTAATTGTTGTTATTTTAAACGGTGTTCATATGCGGCGCGACGCTGACGGAAACAATTCCTATGAAAACTTCATTGAAATTGTTCTACCGGAGTCGCTCCTGCGTCTGCTCGGAGCCTTAACACTCGAAGAATAGAAATAATCATATCACGAAGTCCAATAACTTCAGTTTTGATATATATATAACAGTACAAAAGCCGGAACAACGCAAGCAATGCCGACTTCCTCATACTGTTAATAAAACCTGATTGGCTGAACATTGGTTACAACCGCAAATACTTTGCGTCTTAAATAACACGCTATCTTTCATGTTAGTAGAGAAAACCTTGGTTTTTCAAGTGGATGATATCAAATGATAAGGGTACAAATCTTCAATTGTTTGTCTACGAGATTTGATCGTCATCATCAAGGATTTTGTGCTACAATGAGGCATTATGTTGATAACTTATTTATTCAGTAATTCCTAGTTAAGAATATGTGTCGCTTATAGTATTGATTTAGGATAAAACGAAGAGTCCCTTTGGCTCGCCTGTTATGGTGAAAATTAAAGAGTTACTGCCTCGTTGGTTTAGTGGTCGCAAGCGCTACTGCTGGGCATGAGGTCTTGGGTTCGATTCCCAGATCGGGTAAAGTGTAATGGGTTTTTCTGTCTGGAATTTCTCAGTAGCAGCCTGTAGTCTGGATTTGTGCCCGGTGGATGGCAATAGGCTCGCCCCCTATTACATGGGACTTAAACATAACTGGCGAAACGTGGTTGTACTATAGGTGCATCTCTGCCCAACCCTTCGGGGAAACTAGACGTGATGTGAAAAGTTAGTTAAGAACATTTGGGAAATGCCTAGGTAGTTAAAAAAAAATTGGAAATCTCTGTTTCTATGGAAAATTTAAAATCGGTCTAATTTAGCTGTAACACTATTTTTCGAACAAGTTCTTAACTAACTTTTTAAACCTATGTATCCTGCTTATGCGTAGGTACGAAGTTTTATTAATATCGGTTCATTAATTTCGAAAAACAAGGACTTGAAAGTTTGTATATAATGCCGTATCGCGTATGTCGTAAACTCTCTTAATTAATAAATAAAAAAATAATTAAGACTGCTTATGATTACACATCTGTTCAGCATTCGTATTATGACCTATTAACATATTCAGTGTTGATATATTGACCCTAATGACCATAATAAATAAACAATAACCCTCATTATAATATACAGTTACACCACTGAAACACATTTTTACCCTAATTAATTCACTTATTCGAGGAAATTATAATACAGTTATATGCAAATTAATATATTATCATCACGGAAAACAGGTAGTTGCATTAACTCACGAAAGTCGGCCTTAGCGTGTGTATTACAAACATGCAATATCCTTGCAACGGCGTCAACAGGACGAAAAAGAAAGTGGACACAGAAGGCCCACGTTTACAAAGCTTGAAAAAGAACTCGCTACTAAGTAACCGTAGATGCTGAAGGTGAAGTCATTATGTTAGTAGCAGTGTGTGCGCAGTTGCGCACTGCTAAGAAAAAACTCTTTTCGGGAATTCAAGTCTCAGTTGAATTTCTAGGCAAGCAATCGTTGACAGCATCGCACGAATTTACTCGCCCGAATCGGGCGAATCGTTATATAATATAATTTTTTCGGTAGCGATTCGCATGAAGGTAGTTTATTTGTGGGCACATCGACAATTTCAGAAATATGTATTAGACAATTAGCACGTTTTGAATTTATGAAATAAGAAAAAGTTCACTAGCGCTCAGAAGTGATAAGACTTGAGTACCTAAATATTTAAAAATATTAAGTATGAAAAATTTATAAGCTATTCTTTAAATTTATTAAAGGTTGGATAATAGAGTGAAATACGTGTTACTTTTTAATGTTTATTGTCCCGAGTACTGCTGCCAACTCTTGTACCAGATCTGTTTTTTTTTAATGGCAACTCGCTGGTCAACCTAGGAGGTTGTCGGCTGCTTAACCGGACTTTCCTGTGCGTGCCTCAATAAATCGAGGCCTCCAGCCAGGGCATAAAAACTTAAAAAGTAAGCATTCTTCTTCAGACTTCTGTGCTCTTGTGTACTATTTTCTTAACTTTATTGCATATAAATTCAAAACGTGTCAAATGCCTTACACTTATTTCTGAAATTGTCGATTCGCCCACAAATAAATTAACTTACTGCGAATCGTCACTGAAAAAATAATATTCTTTAAAAATGACGATTCGCCCGATTCGGGCGAGTAAATTCGTGCGAGTTGACCAATAACCCCGTTTAACTAGTGTTCAACCACGAGCCCACCACTGTCACAGTATACTGCTCAATCTAGTGAGTTATTAAGATCCATTCCCCTAAACGTGATCTAGTGGTGGAAAACACCACCTGAAGACCTCTACGGTTTCTACAAAATGAGGAGATAGGTACTACCTATATTCGTATAATTACGCCAATGGTAGACCTTCTGAATCTTATTCTATTTATGTGATAAAAAGCGACCATGCGCAGGCGGCGACGCGACACTGGCGCCATCTGTTATCCTTTTTTATTTCCCCCCTTTTCATTCGTCTCGCGTCCAACGTTTATGTGCGAAAGGATATATTGTTATGTCTCTTTTTTAAAGTTAAAACGTAACTGAAGGTTGAAAGTTTGTACCGTTGTTAATTTATTTCAGTTGGAAGTGGGTGAATTGTTCTATATGGGCTATTAAATTGTTTTATTTATTGTTATGTGTTTTAGGTTTTGTTCAACTGAAATATGTTTGGAATGAAGCTTTAAAATTTTGTTGAAGGATGAATTAGCAGTGCCGCGGTAACTGGGTTGTGGGGGTCAGATATGCAGACGATCAGCTGCATCTGTTTAGAACGGAAGCCGACCCCAACTGAGTTAGGAAAGGCTAAGTAGATAATGATGATGAATAAGCAGTGCCTAAGATGGGTGCTCTAATTTTAATTCCTAAAGTTCAATTAGTTAAGTAATTAATCGTTCTTTATCCTGTTTGAAGTCTGAAACCAGCTGGCCAGATTAGCGATCTGTCACCACAAACATTAATATCTCGCAAATTCAACCATATGACATTAAGACATCTCGTGCGAAAGAAAAACGTGTAGTGTATCGGATGGGTAGCCCCACGCAAGTTGTAATCAGCTGTAACTTCTGTAAGTAATAAATTGGTCATTGGCTTGGAGCTAAGGATATAATAATTCATATTTTTTCACATCTGTCCAGATCTATTTAACTCGTTTTATTCGATACCTAGTTTACGACTAGCGAGACACTTTGAGTAATTAATGGTAATTTGGTTTAAAATTGTAGACTATAAGGTATCAAAATCATCACCGGGTGACCTAGCTGATCACGTCACTATCAAGCCTAGAAAAGATGTCTTCGAATCATTTGATAATAATCCACAATAACGTTTGGTTTTTGAAAATCTGACGAGGGATTGGACAGGACTTGACATGACCCCCCTCTTGTCTTAAAGAACGTTTCAAGTTCCTTCATGCACACATGATAGATATCTAAGGGCTTGTACACAAAACTGCGATGCGACGTCGCATCGCAAGAATCTGCGAGCTGCGCACTGAACTGTAGCTACAACTTCATGCGCAGCTCGCAGAGTTTTGCGATGCGATGCGAATTCGCAGTTCTGTGTACAAGCCAAGGCTAAAGTCATGGGAAAACTTGAGACTAGAGATGCCGATGCATTTCACCAGTTTCTATGATAAATCTTTTACAGTTCAAGCAGTACGGTTATGGAATGCCTTGCCCGTAAGTCGTGCCCCATCTTTGTCCATTTTTAAAATTATGTTAAAAAACACAATCGCTCTACTTAAACGTCATTTTTCTGTTCTTTGCACTTGTTTCATGATGATTAGCCCAAACTGCGGCCAAGAAACTGGGCATCCTAAATAGGGTGAAGCGATACTTTACGCCTGGACAGCTTTTAACTCTCTACAAAGCGCAAGTCCGATCCTGCATGGAGTAATGCAGCCACCTTTGGGATGGCTCAGCTAAATACCAACTTGCCGCGCTTGACTCGGTGGAACGCAGAGCTAAGAGACTCATTGGCGACGTAAAACTGGTGGATGCCAAGCTTCACAGCTTGGCTCATCGCCGCAAGGTTGCCTGCTTGTCGGTCTTCTACAATTGTACTTCGGTGAGTGTGCTCGAGAATTCCACGACCTCATTCCGCCTGCCCCCTTCTACCATCGGACATCTAGACGCACTGCAGGTTACCATCCCTACCTAGTTGATATTCCACCAATTCGCACTAAGCGCTTCCAAATGTCTTTTGTGATGCGCACAGCAAAGGAGTGGAACTCTCTGCCTGCGCCTGTATTTCCGAACGCATACAACCCCGATCTCTTCACAGTGAGAGTTAACAGGCTTCTTCTGGGTTAGCTCGCTCCATCGTCGATTTTGTCTCTGTCATCTCTGACCTAGACTAGAGTCAAGAGCAAACCTATCTCAGATAAAAAAAATTGTATGTATATATTTATATAGATAAGTAAATGTTTCATGTATGTATGCTATTATTGTAAATGGTACACCATATACTACCTGCAGTACTGTCACTCCTTTCTCCCTTTATTTCATCCAAAGGTTGTCTTTAAAATATCGCTCTTAGCGATAAAACCGCCCATTGTGTCACCCCTTTTAAAATTTCTAATTTTTATATCTGTAATATTTATGGCGTACATAATAAAGAGTATTCTATCCATCTAGAAAAGAGTAATAAAACACCAGCAAGTACAACATCAGATGTAACTCAAGCACCGAAGCACGGTTTCTCCTAGCGCAGCGGTTACGGTTTCAACAGTTACTTAGTAAGAGGCGTGACCGAGCCCTTTCTATTGTTGACATACTAGTTAGCTGCGCCCGCGCCGGTGAGTTTGTCAAAACATCAGGCTTTGCGGTCAGCTGCTGATGGGTGCGAGAAAGTACCCTTTGTTGAGTTGTCGTAAAATGGTAGGCGGTGATGGTGCTGTAATATGCGGGTGGCGTTTATGACTCTTGTGGTGTAATATGGGTAGAATATTTCGAGTTGGAAGGAGGTTAGTTGAGGTTAGATTTACTTGAAATTACAATCTTGATAATACGTAGTGACTATGTGTATGGTGAGCGACTTGTAGCTAAGAGATAACAGCCGCACGGGTCAATCGATCAGGTTAAGCTACGCGTGCCGCGGTTGATCCGTGTATGGGTGACCATCTGTAAGTACATAACAAAACCCCTCCGTGCCTCGGAAAGCACGTTAAGCCGTTTGTCCCGGCTGTCATTCGTGTATCTTTGACAGTCGTTACGGGTCGTCAGAAGCCCGAAACCTGACAACCAGTCTTAACCAAGGGGTATCGTATTATCCAGTAGCTGGGTTGTGTAGGTCAGATAGGCAGTCGCTCCATGTGAAATACTGGCCCGCTGCATCCGGTTTGACTGGAAGCCGACCCCAATATAGTTGGGAAAAGGCTAGGCAGATGATATGTCTATGGCATGCATTTGATACATCATCACTTGCCTTTTTCCAAATGTGTTGGGGTCGGCTTTCGGTCTAACTGGAAGTAGGTAAATACCAGTATTTACTGTGTGTCATGGCATACATTAGTTTTATTATCTATACAGAAAAGACATACCGCAACAAATGTCTGTATCAGACTCTTATTAGGTATTTCCTTTATATCATGAAGAAACGGTCGTTCGTCAACAGTAAGTGTACCACCACCTCTTATAGCAGTAATATTTTAAAACTAGCACTTCCCGCGCAACTTCGTCCGCGTGGATTTCGTACTCTAGTACTAGGGGTAGATTTTCAAAAAACCCTGATACACGTTATACTTATGTTAGGTATAAATACTGAGTTTCAAGGTAATCGAACCGCGCTTTAAAATTCTTCCATACAAACTTTGACACCCCCAATCCCCCTTTAGGGGGTAGTTTAGAAAAACAAGAAATGATAAACTTCATAATTTACTTAGATAAGTATTCCTGCCAAGTTCCAAGTTTATTAAATCGAGAAATAACATTTTTCATATAAACAACATCCCCCTTAAAGGTTGAATTTCCAAGAATCCTTCCTGAGTGGATGCTTGCAACATAAAAGGCATTAACTGGCAAAATTTCAAGTATGTAGCGCCAGCGGTTTAGGCTCTGCGTTGGTGAATCAGTCGGAACAAGTAATTATATACAGGGTGTAAGGGACAGCCCTCCGCAGACTGATGGGGTGAATTCAGTATATCATACTAAGATGACCGGTATACGAAATTATTTCAGGAACGTTATGGGAATCCAATAAATTTGATTTGTTTTATTACCTCATACGCAATGTATCGTTATCGTGGCAAAACGCGCGTAGCGAATGGCAGCGCAGCGAGCTTTAGGGTGCCGAGTATTTTAACATCTTCTATTGCTGATTTTTTTATTTTAGCTGTTTTATTTACATAAATGGAGTTCTGCGTATAGATAATGTAATTTTACATTGAAATAAAGGAATAGTAACTCAAAATACGATAACAAAGTGAAAAATGTCCTGACAATGTTTCCGGTGGAATATGATTTAAAATAAGGAGCTGAATGCACCCTGTTAGTTTGCGGAGGGCTGTCCCTTACACCCTGTATATAAGGTCGAATTTTAGTTAGCGCAAATATTTTAAGTGATTTATCTACTCATAAAACTGAACAACTTTTCCCAATAGACATGGGGCGTAATACGATTTTTTTTGGACTGTCCATATAAATTGTACGCTCAGCTGACTGGTTTAGTATCGGGTTAGAGTTATTTTTTCACATTTTGACCAATGTTTATTGGGAAAAGTTGTTTAGTTTTATGAGTTGGTAAACTCCTTAAAATATTTGCGCTTACTATTTGACCTTATACAAGGTGGAACAGGACGATTGACATTCCTTTAAACCATGAAAAGAAAATCATGTTCTTTACCCGTATACAAAAAAAACAATCAAATCCAATGAATACTTTAGCCACAGGAAATTATTTTTCATTTTCTTAATTTACAACATGATGTAGATCTGAGTCCTTAATAATAGGTAAACATTGCCGCCGCCGCGCCCCGCTCCCCGCACCGCACCGTTGATCAGTGACTTTCCATGGATAAAGCGTGTTTAGGTACTTTTGATGCAGTTGATTCTGCTATTTATTTTGTTTGAAAAAAACTGCAATTTTTAAATTTTCCATTAACTACTAATCTTCGTGTTTTAAAATGTTTCGATGGATCAGTACTGTGCTCGTTTTCATTTAATATCGTAATCCAGATACACGAATATAGATTATTTCACAGTGAGAAAGAGATGGAGCTATACGTCCTGCATAGCTGCTGCTGCTTTAAGAGATGGTGGGTGATTCTAAATATGAATACTATATTTTTTGTAACATGTTTTTGTGTACAAAGTTCTCTTAATTTTACTTTAATATTTTGTAGAACTTCATAATCACCTCCACTTCTACACAAATCAGCACTTAAAGGCACACAATTTAGGCTTCACAAGAATAATAATAGTCTTTCTCTATCGCTTATAATTACAACAAGTATTTACGCTTGATTAAGTATTGCGACTTAGGCAGGGTAATAGGCACTTGTTCAGGTTTATTAACTCGCATAAAACCGCTTACAAAAGACCAGATATAAATAAATTCTGGTTTTACAGTGAACTATCACGTGCATGACCTTTTTTTGCTTTAATTTTGGGGACAGACTGTAAACCTGTAGATATACAGTGTGCCTAAAAGTATCTTGAAAGCGGTTCCGTAGATGTAAATGTTCTGATAATATCAACCTATAATTCTTCTACTGCAGAAGTGTCTATAGAGTTTATTGCCCGCTCTTCTCCATAGAGATCTTCGTTTTTGAATGGGCAAATAGCTTAAATATTCTAATTAATCTACTGACTCATTTACAATATAAAAGTGCCTGTCAATGGTATTATTGAAATAAATGCTTTCACTTTAATAATCGTTATAATTATAATGAATTAATAATTTATTTCAGAGAATCTCCTTATATAAGTTATACATATAATCATAATATCACAAAAGAACATATATAAAATATTAGATATAAATCATGATGTGTTAAACTTACAGTTGCAGGGGCCTTCAAATGCTTCTTATTTTACTGGCTATATAAAAACCCTATCGCCCAGAAAGCCTTTCAATTTAATCGGTTATCAAATATCTGATGGATTGATTGATTGACTGCTGTTATTTCTGTTAACCCGTATATTATAGGTACTTACGTAAAATTTACTTATCAGAGACATGTAAAGACTGTTTAGTGTTTACAGAGTTAAAAACTGGAAATTATCTCATGATGTTCGGTATTTTAACCAAATTTTCTCTAGTAGTGCCACCACACCTTAACTGTCATACATTATATACGTACTTAGGTACTCGGAATACTGTCATATAGGAAAATAAACCAATTTTTATTTTGTGCTGTAAAATGTAGGTTAAGGTTTGGTACCGTGAGAAAAAAGACAGTAAAAGTTAATAAAAGTTTTGAAAGAAATATATTATGCGGGTCATAGGTTAAATCGGAACGAACCGGTCTTTGATGTAGATTGCTGCGCTTGCGCTGCAGTGCTTCAACGTGTGGTCATTTTTACTACTCGTTTTTCTTTAAATTATTTTTACTTTAAAGGCGCTCTTTCACCGGGAGCATTTGCTTGTAAAGTAACAATCCAAGATCCCACTGTAAAGGCTAGAGCTTTGCAAGTAGACTGCGCAACTGCAAGGTAGTGTAGAAAGATAATTGAAACCCGCAGGATAAGTTATACATATAATTAAAAGGTAGAGGTAACACGGTTATTTTCTTTTCAACCATTTATTTTGCTTTTGACATAAGCACGCCTATGATGATCCTTATTTATTGACAGGCAACCATAGACGAAAAAATGCAACACTTCATGGACGCTAAAGTAAACAGCAGTGGAGAGTAGTGTTGGCTCAGGTGACCCCGACTTAAGAGTCTGACTTACGGTAGTAGGTTCGAACCCAGGCAGGCGCTTTTTTTTTGTGTAAATAACTTTATCACCACTGCTCTCAAAAACGGTGAAGGAAAACATCGTGAGGAAACCGGCATGTTCTAGAACCAAAAAATTCGAAAAATGTGACATCTACCAACCCGCACAGGGCTCGCGTGGTAGATTACAACCCGCTTTCCTCTCGAAGAGAGGAGGTCTGTGTCCTAGCAGTGGGAACATTATAGGCTGATTATGCTAAAGTAGAATAAATGGTTGCAAAGATTATAGGTCCCGGCTAAAGGGTACATACATTACAGGCGAATGCTCCCGGTGAAGGAGCACTTTAATACTCTGGTAGACACAGCTGCATCCATTTAGACTGGAAGCCGACCCCAACATAATTGGAACAATGCAAGGCAGATCATGACTCTTAGTAGACCCAGGAGGAGCTCTTGCTCCTTCAAAAACTCCTGACTCCAGCCTAAGCAGTAAGGAGGATTCCTTACATAGCTGAGAAAAATATCTTGTGCTATATTATGATGATCAATCTAAGTTCTTTATAACATAACAGAATATATGTATATATATATACCTATGTGAAATGGAGATTAAGCGTAGAATCTGGCGGAGAAAAACACACATTAAGTATATTCCATTTAAAAATGAAACACCTGGTTATGTTACAGACATTTTGCTTTTTACAACAATAACTGTTGAATGAAGGTCAAAGTCATACAATTCGATAAGGTTTTCGATTTATTTGTAATAACCTGCTGGCCGATTGACTGGAACTCAAATTAGGAGAAAAAACTCGAGACATACCTTGTACTGGTTTTTAATCGGTCACTTCTTATTTTAATTACACTTTCCTTCTAAAGTTCTCTTTAATTGGGAATGGATAATCGTCAGCTTTTTGTTTATTTTTAGGAGCGTCGCTAAAAAACGTGTTTTCTTTCTTTTTTGTTTTAATCATGAATAAAATACGGTGTGGTATTTAAATAAATCTTCATTGGTTATAGCATAGTGTTGATGATATAAATTCATATCGCATTGGCGCCATTGTATTTTATCAAGAGATTTAGATAAGATATTATGCGTGTCCAAACTGTCAATGCAATAGAGAAATAATTTCACTTTTGAAATTAGTTTTTCCTTGCAGGCCTGAAAAAGGAACAGTAGGAAAATAGATCATAATAATAGTTTCATAGAACTTCCTTCTATTAAACTATAATGATATATTTTCTTCAGTTACAGCACAAAGTCAAAATTATTGCGCGGAACAATATGCTCGCCTCTATGACATCGGCCTTAAAAAAATACTACTACAGTCCGTCCGTTTAGAGAATGCGTTCCTGACACCTGTCATTTTGACATATTCTAGTTTTAATAAGGATCAAATTCGCAAAACACATATTCATTAGTTATAACTGACAGGTGTTAAGAACGCATTCTCTCGACGGCTAGACAAGTGAAATGTGGGTGTAGGATCTAAACACTTTTGCCTACCCCTTAAGGATATAGGTACTTGCTTTATAATATAAATAAACAGGTACTTATACTAAAGGTTACATTAAAAACAATAATCACCTCATCGACAGTCCGACATTCGTCCTACAATAAACACTCGCTCGCGAGTGTCAAAATGTCAAAACGGTTTAAAATAAACTGTCGCCGCGACCTAGCGCAACGACTCACTGTTGTCGCCTGAGTGTCGCGACTTTTGTAGGGCCGCCACATGCTTGAATATAATTTTGTATCGCAAACGTAAACAATAGTGATTCATACACCAAAGTAGAAACCACATTAGAATTGATAAATTCACATTCCCATTTCTGAAACTACAGAAAGCTAGTGCGCCACTATGTAGCATTAATATGCTTGTATAGCTTCGTTCATATACCTACATAGCAACCACACTATGCTGAATACTACTTAACATTCTGCTGGGAAGGAAAAAATCACATTTTGCCTGCAGAATCAGTCGACGTTTGGGGTCTTTGTTTAACGATCATTACTACAGATATATTGAAATGCTCTTTGTCCTAGTCTCAATGCTCAAGATTGTCATTTCCGAGGTGTCTTGGTCTTGAACCATCATCTGTTAAATTCAATGCCAGCCCTAACCAGAACCCAAACAATAGCAATTCCGGCAGGAGTTCAAACTCTTCGGAAACTAAACCGTAAGTTAACAAACGTAAGGCACAATATCCAGCTCATGTATTTACAATGGTGTCTGTTAGTCCATCTGTTCGGCTACCAAACAAGTAGGAAACAGTAGTGGTAGACAGTATAAATATTTATGTTATAATAATGTCCCTGTGCAATGTCAAATGTTGTGCGGTGTTTAAAGAAGCTATCAAGGACACAGGTTTTTGTTACTTGTTCATGGATTTTCAGAATGTTTTAGAATCAAATATGGTTTTGATACAGGATCGGGATGGATGAGATACTAAAGAGGTGTCAATGGCCAGAAGTGGCATGTGAAGGCTGTAAATAAATAAATATTTATTATATTCCATAACCATAACCCTTTAACCAATAGGTTAAAACGAAGACGATGTCTAGACCCAACCGTCAAACGATCACTCACAAAAGCAAATACACGCCATTCATAAGTTTTCCGTAACAGAGCTACCAGAAATTCCTCCCATAGTCAGACACTTCGCAGTAAATACTTCTCAAAGTTTAATCCAAAACAAATCCAAAATACATCGGTCTGTAGTCTGTAGTATGACGCAGCGCCGGCGTCGTCTCGTCGACGTCACGCGCCCGTTAGTAGGCCGCTTCCGACAAAACTTGGAGATTTGCCCCTTGCCCCTTTAATGAGTCATTGGTTTCAATTACCACCGGTCTTACTAACTCACTGTTCGAGAATAGGTATAGTGTGTGTGATTTTTTCGGCGTGTCATTTGATCAATGTTTTTTGGCTGGGTTGGAAAATTTCTGTATCATGTTTGGTTTGGTTTTTAGTATTTTTATATTGAATGTTATCGAATCTAACACTAACTGTACTTTTGCTGCTTTCCCCTCGTATAACGTCTCTCATCTTTTAATCTGGTTTTACAATAAATAATGGTTTACCTTTCGGATTGCTTTTCAAATAAAGCTTTTAGTGCATTATTATTTATTAGACGAAGTACAAATTATGCATTAACGCCTCCAGTGGATTCTATTTCATTACTTACACCCAGGATCTGAGAATATTTATGCATCATAATCTTAACCAGTTTCTATTCGATATTGATACTGTTAAGCAATACGTCGATATAAATATGTTAGCGCTTTCCAACGGAGAATTTTCTCCTTACACAACTGAGTACTTACCGATATTAAATTATCATTTATGTTGCCTGAGGCTGTAGTTAATGCTGTTCAGTCATAAAATATATCCTTATTAAGGTCCACCTTCTTTATTTTCTAACGATTTTTTTCTTCTGCGTTTAAATTCACATGTCTGATTTTTGTAGCATTCCTTGTGTTTCATTCGTGTTGTTAATTCCTGATGAATTTACTTTTCTGTGCCTTCCTGTTTCGGGAGCTATTTGTGTATTTTGTGACAAACCCATCCCCTTTGACAAATGTATTGCAAATTAATATTCAAATAACTTATTGAATTGTAACATTGTAATCCAAAAGTATGATAAATAGTCAACTTAGCGCCTACGGAAGCTTAAGTGAACCATCATTCTTATCTGACTTTAACAACTAGCGTAGGAAGATATGTTTTAATGTCACATTCATCAAAGTTGTTCGATAAGGAACACGCAACCGATATAGATTTAAGTTTACAGTTCCAAAAAAGAAATATGCCAAGTCAACCTATCGCATCCCACCGATAGACATATGCCTCACCCCTAAAAGGAGATAACACCTTCAATGGAAGATCAATTTTATCAAATGTCAGGTTTAAAAATATCCAAAAAATGACAGTTAAAAATGTATAATTATATCAGCAGCCCAATAAATGTCAGTCCACTAACTTGACGGATTCGTAATTGGTCGCGTCGTCCTTAGCTTGCGTGCGCGGGCGTAGTGCGTTGACACCGCTACTGTTCCGTGTTATTGATCCAAATCGATCCGACCCGAACGATCCACGAAACTTCCGAATATAGAACACTCGAACGAATTGTGATGATTTGTGATTCTGTGTTCGTTTCTTTGTGATTGATTTGAAATAAAAGTTGAGTGATATTTTTGTTAGGACTATATGACTTCTCTTAATTTCTGTCTTGTCATATTTTATACTTGCTGAAAAGCGTGATGATTTTAATGATCACACCAACATATGACTTTAAATAGCTTGCTATGAAAACTGTTATAATGGCAAATATTAAATGGTTGAACCTATAGCTGTAACAGAAATGCAAATAAATCATGTTTACAGAATATTAAAAGCTGGTAATGACATACAATAATCAGTCAGAGTTGACTACAGCAGTTAAGCTAAAGATTTTTTAAGTACCTATGGTTGTAAAATATGTTGGATTTCCAATTGTGGATACAGCTAGTATAAAGACAAGTATTTCCATTTTAATAGCACTTTTTACTTGCTTGATTATAGATGTTACCCGTTACTAGTGAATAAGACTTAGCAAAGGCATTTACAAAAACAAAATCTATTCATTACACTTTATACGTAATAAATTTCCAACAGTTTGGTAATACCGTAACGGAAAATTTCTTATTAAAATCAAATTCAAATCTTAATAGTGAAACCAGTTTCGGTTTATTACTACAATTTCGAACGAGACATCAGGTTTTATACGTAATACGGTAATAGTATACTCTCATTTCTAAGGTTTCCTTCCAAGTGTTACATTTTCATTTTCTTCTTTTACATTACCATATTTGATAATAATAATATTAGTGTTTTCAAAATTACTAAATATACCCAAAAATTACTTTTTCTTCTGTAAGGTTTAACTCAATGTATTACTTTATTATCACTTCGAATCTAAGCAACTTGCAAATATTTAGTATCTATTATCTCCATCGAGTACTTATAAGTTCTAAGCAATGTGGTGTAAAAGTAGGCAGACTTTTACAATCGAAGCCCTTGGCCCTACTGTACTTACAGTAGTCGTTACCTGCCCTACGTATTTACTAAAAATACATTAGTTTCACGGTGAATAAACACGGTTCAACCCTGCCAGTTAAAAAAGTCTCAAATACCAGTATCAGTTGAAGTAAAGGTGGTCTTTTAAACTCGGTCGGGTAAACCTGCGCCGGCGCATGGGTCGGCGATTCCTCTTGTCAGTTGCTCTCGAGCATCGATCAACGTCGCCGCACGCATATTTTCTTCGACTATTGATCGTTCAAATAGATCCTTCTTGTGATTTAGTGTAACCAGATCTTTAAAAGTGTTTTCGTTGTACAGTGCAGTTTTGTTTAAGTGATCATCATTTAATTTATTTAAAGGTTCGTATTTTTCTTTAATATGTATTATCTTACTTAACATTATAAAGTCATTATCTTATAGATAGACGTGATAGTGGTTTGGTTCACTTATTATTATTAGTACTTTTTATAATATTCATGATATCCTTGGTTTCTTTGAAGCTCGTTAAAGTATAAGACGTGTTAATCATATTTGTATAATAGCAACAAAAATAAACAGAATTTGAGTCATCATAATGTGAATGAATTTGCGAATGAACGTAACGTTGTAGGTATTTAAATATGTACAAAGTGATACCATTATAAACAATGTTATCGCTTGTATTATGTACTAATGTATCTTTAATTTACATTGGATTTATTGGTCATAATTTGATAATGGCACTAATGAACTTGATAACTGAGGTCAAATTAACGACAGACTGGTCTTGTGTTTACTATTTTATCAATTTCTTATTTGTTAAGAAGTTATCGTTCGTTAGGGTCATACCAAAATAATCTACAAAGAAAAGTAAACATGATTTAAAGACATTATTGACTGAAGTTCTTACATTTCAAGTTCCCACAACGATTACTTGGACAAAATACTCCGAAAGTCGATAAGATACATAAAATTGTGGGATCAGCAAGATGAATAGTAATTTCCTAGTGTCATTTGTAAAAGGAATTGTCAATTAAGGAAGTGAAATTAGCTGTCTCCATACTAATGAGGTCTACTTCAATTTTGTCTCTTGCTACGTCATTAATAACGTTCTTTTTAAAAACATTTTGTGTAATGATGATTTTAGTTTTTAACTCTACTATACAAAATCTTGGTTTGGTCTATTACGATTGTCTATTGAAGAATTTTGCGGTCAACTATATTACTGAGACAGAATATTTTGTAAAAGATGAATAACCTTCAATTTTTCCTTTAGATAACAGAATCTGAAATCCTTGTTGGTTGAATAATAATGTGTTACATACCAAAATAATGTTACCTTGCATTTATGCATCTGACATCACAATATTTCTTTATTTACATTTTCCTCCTGTTCTTCTTCCGAAACAGCCTTTAAAAGGTTTAAATTACGAACCGAATTGTTCTTAAAACATATAGGTACGTCTTGTAAAGCGTTGGAAGGCTATAAATGTCTGCTGTTTATATAGTATTAATAAATAATAGGTACGTGTCAAAATGAACATTTTATGGACACGAACATCCGACTTTCATTATTCTGTTTTCCCTCTTTGAGGCAAAAATACTGTATTTTCTCGCAAAATAGTTGTAGAAACAGGATGCGAATGTTCCGAGGAACCCAATTGAATATCCAATACCTACATTGTTTTAAAGTATATGTTGAGAGGATGGAAATATAATCAATCATGCCTGCGCATCTTGAGGAGTTAGGTAGAAGTGCAGTTGTATAATACAACACCTGTTTGTTAATGGCAACGTTGGAGCTTATTTGATAGAAAACAAGCCTGTGATTAGACAAAACTGCAATCTTAAGTTGGAGCAGAACATTTCTTGAAGAAATAAAAATACTTAAAATATTCTGCATAAACTTGAGCTTCTAAATATAGGCCAAGCACCAGATAATTGTTATCCCCAAGTAAGGAATCACACGCAGATCAAGGTCTCATAGACCATTCTTGTGCTAATAAAGATTCAACGCCAAAAACCAAAACACCTTTTTGATCTAGTTAATACCCACAGCAAATGCATAACTGAAGTAATGAAACATTTAGATGCAGAGAACGTTTTTACCAAAACTTATGCAACGGCAGTTCATATGGTAGCTATACCAACAGTTGTGACTCACTATTGGTTTTAGTCAATGTTTTGTTAAGCACCGTGTACTGCGCAAACGTTTGTTTAACCTGAGATAGGCACATGGGCTACGTCGTGAGGTCACGTGGATTATTTGATGTTATTTGGATATCAATAAAATAGATATGTTCTAGTATTTCTTGCTTTTTAATCACGGCTTGGAATAATATTCTTAACCATTTTTGCTCATTTTTGTGAGACTGTCCTTAGGCCTTTGACACATATTTTTTCTACACTAAACGTAGTTATTTTCACTAGTCATCGAGATACAAGCAATATCTGAATCTAGTTCACTTTCAACCGATATATTTATAATAGTATAACTGTCATCTGCAATCTTCGATGTAAGTGTACTTACCTCTGTACTGACACCCACGTCTCGTTGATGACGGCATTTGTTCCCAATGTGATAAGGGGCGATTATATCTCCATTTATTAGACAACGACCCATACCTAGTTTTGTTTACAATGTTGTACTTATTTATAGAAAAACCTTGAGGAGATCTCGCTCGATGCATTCGAACATCGTGTATTTAGAACCCAGAGCAGAAAGGAATCGTGCCTCACACGCCGAGACCCTTAGTACGTAGAGAGCCAGGCTAATATTGTACCTAATTTTAGACCCGTAGAACCACATTTCCATTTGTATAAAGCAAAGCTATTCTAATCGTAATTGATCCTTAAATGTACGTAAACCTGTGGCCAGTGCCAGCCATTATGTTGAACCATAAAGTTTTGGTAACAAAGAAGAAAGTAGTAAAAAGTATAAAGTTTTGTGTATTTACAAGTGCGTATAAAAAGAAATGTCCATTGATCTGTCTTGACGGCGGCGTTAATGGTTCTTGAAACCATTAGACATACTTTAAAAGCGACTTTTACTATTACAGGGAATTGTTAGGGACGGTTGTAGTTGTAAAACTTGGCTGACTTTGCAAACAGTCTATTGTTTGCATTGTAGAGGAGTTTTTTCTGTTACAGAAAGCTTTGAATTAAAGCCTTTCATAAGAGAACATCCTTTCACCGAAAATTATTTTCGCATCATTTTTCGGAGTCTGAATTTGAGCCCGGTTGATGACAATAGGATCGCTCCTTATTACATGGGACTTAATAAACATAACTGGCGAAATGTGGGTGTACACCTCAGCCCAACCCTTCGGGTAAACAAGGCGCAATGTTATGTTATGTTGTGTTCTTTTACCATACTCTATAGTGGCTCGTGGCTAAGTAATAACAGCCGCACGGGTCGATCGATCAGGTTAAGTTACGCTTGCTGTGGTTGGTCCGTGGATGGCTGGCCATCTTTATACACCGAAACCCCTTCGTGCGTCGGAAAGCACGTTAAGCCGTTAGTATTTGACAGTCGTTCGGGTCATCGGAAGCCCGAATGTCTGACAACCAGTCTTGTCTTACCAAGGGGTACTTATAGTATTACCCAGTAACTGGGTTGTGGAGGTCAGATAGGTAGTCACTCCATGTAAAGTACTGGTAGCTGCATTCGGTACACAGCCGACCCCAACATAGTTGGGAAAAGGCTAGTCAGATGACTTTATTGTACTAAAACGCTTGCTGTGGTTGGTCCGTGGATGGCTGGCCATCTTTATACACCGAAACCCCTTCGTGCGTCGGAAAGCACGTTAAGCCGTTAGTATTTGACAGTCGTTCGGGTCATCGGAAGCCCGAATGTCTGACAACCAGTCTTGTCTTACCAAGGGGTACTTATAGTATTACCCAGTAACTGGGTTGTGGAGGTCAGATAGGTAGTCACTCCATGTAAAGTACTGGTAGCTGCATTCGGTACACAGCCGACCCCAACATAGTTGGGAAAAGGCTAGTCAGATGACTTTATTGTACTAAAACAGCTTCTATGTTCTTAAATTAAATTAAACTTTTAAAACTCTCCTTACCAATAGCACGTATTATGTTATGACCAAGTAGTTTATTTCTACTTGTTTAACTACGTACAGCTATATAGTACATATTATTATATTGACAAAAATATACAGACTCTACCTCAAAATCTTCTAGGGAATCGTGCATAAAATATTTTATATCCCCAGTAAGTACTTTTATTCCTAGCAAGTTACCCGCAGTACTTGATGTCAATGCACCTTAAAACACGTTTGCACCAAAGATTGCTGGAGCGTGCTCACAAAAAAGAAAAATAAATAAAATCCTACCTCGCCAGTAAAGTAAACCAGACCATATCAGCTGTTTTAACTCCATTGCAATTGAAGAAACAGAATTCATGTTAAGTTATTTAGAAATCATTTACAGTAGCTGCATATCTATTGTTGTACTAGCTTTTGCCCGTGGCTTCGCCCGCGTGGAGGTCGGAAATTATCCCACGGAAACGTACTACCGGGATAAAAAATATCCTATGTCCTAACCTAGGTCAAGGTCTACCCACGTGTCAAATTTCATTCAATTCCGTTCAGCCGTTTTTAGCGTGAAAACGTAACCAAACACACTCACTTTCGCATAAATAATATTATTAGTTAGGATTTATAAAACAACATTTTATACAAGATCGTCATCAGTTTCATTTTCTTCAATACTGTCTGTAGTTTAGTTATCTTCTTCTACTTCATCATCATATATTTCCTATGTTCTATCACGACCTATAATTATAGCTGCGGTCGGATCGATTTAAAATAACTAATGTAATGTAATAGTAATCATGATCTCGTTAACCAGTCTACGACCAGTTCCTTCAATCATGATATGAAGCGTGTTCTTGTTGTATAATATCTTTGACTCCTACAGTATCCATGGTGACTACTGTCCTATATTTAACTTGAAATATATGAAAAACGACAGTTTTATGTGTATGTTTTGCGTCTACGTCTTTAATTTAATCTAATTTCTTTGCCTCACAACATAAGTCAACATTTCAAATGTCTTCCTGCACCTTATCTTCAAATGTCGATAGCTTAATGTCAAAGTGAGCCATCTGGCTATGATCAAAAACTTTCTATCCCCCATGAAGGATCCCTTGTTAGCTGTTTTTATAGATTTATAACTGTTTCCGGCACTCGAGAGCATCTCCCGGATGGCAGCGATGTTTTAAAGAGGGCTGGTTCCGCATAGCAAAAAATATTGAAAGATACACAAGGAATATTTGATTTATGATAGGAAGGAGATAGGAGTCAGAAAACCGGGAACATATAAAAGTGAATTTGGAGTGTTGAAAGTGAAAGCAAATGTTAGCTTATTTGTTAGAACGCAAATTGTAGGTAACTGCTGAATCCACAATTTGTGGATATTGTTTTAAAATTTGAATGTCTTCAGTAATAAGGGTATTAGTCTTGTAACTGTTCTTTGGCTCACCTTTTTTACCATTGTACAGCAGGTAGAAGAACAAAATACCAAATAACAACGTCAGGTGTATCGTATCAACTATCGCACCCAACACGGTTTGACTGGCAGATGTCAGGATTGTTTCGAACGTGAAATCCAATACTTTTGTGAACATCGAAAAACAACACTGCGTAGCTAATAAATCTTTCTCTATTTTTGATAAAAACTGAACAGACTAGGTACTCAAGTTTCAAAAAATAAGAGATGCATTTCTTGAATTTTTACGATTCATTAAATCACACACGCTTAATTTAATTGAACCGGTTTATTAATTGGTTATCAATTAACAGAAATCTTCGGCAAATATGGACAGAGGAAGATAGTTAAATATTCTTTATGTTTACTTTTAATTATTGTGACCCATATTTACTTTGCAATGGAAAGAGATATAACCGTAAATACAACAAAAGAAGATATGAAAAAAAAATAAGACAGCTAAAGATTTTATACAAAGTTTGTCTTCCTTACCTGGTAGGTACACCGTGTATATTAAATGAAAGACTCTGCTGTAAGGATATAACGATAAACATCAATGCACTGCTTATCTTTATAGACAAGTAAGATTGTCATATACTGGGTCAGTTTGAGTCTATCAAATTGGAATTCAGGGCAGTACAGACGTAGGTACCTACACAAATAACAAGACCAAGGACCTAATAACAGTACCTATTAGTAATTGTTGAAATAGGTTGTCATGTCGGCATGTGATGCGGAGGAATGAGGGACGTGTGTGAGGAAAGTTTTGAGTATGGATATATGGCTAAGAGTAAGGGAAGATCAATTTAATGGCTAGATCATGTTATAGATGGTGTTGCTAGAGAGCAAGTAAATACTGTAATGTCAGCTAATATAATGCATCGCAGTAGAATGCCTGTTGTGTTGACCCCATTGCAAATACTTTGGGATAAGAGAAGGAGGATTATGACATCTGCGGTTATTAAAAGTCCAAGATTGAGTAGACCACTATTAGTAATGCATATTCTTCTTATTTAATTTTGTATTTTCCATTATATGTCCACACTAACTTTCCTACAGTTCAAAGATGTTTCAAACGCTGCTTCGAATGACATTTTATCTAACAGTCAATAATTATTATTTATTACATCCTTCGTAGGTACGACGTTTGTAATGAATATAATATCACAATAAGTATTTAATAAATGTGTGTTGTCATTTACGATAATTGTTGTAAATCAATTATTAATGATTTATTTATACTTGTAGAGATTTTTTATGTGAGGTTTATAGCAACATTTGTGTCTAGAGTAGGTAAGTTACTAACGCTGGAAAAATCTTAGAACGTCCCAACTAAATTAATGTCTATTTAGTCTGTCAAAACTTTGCCACTACGTGTCTAGATTAGTTTTTTTGCAAGCATTTATTTAGTTTCACCTGTCCGCGGTGTCTGTCTGTATTGAAAACTTGCAAGTTAAATTTGACCCACTTCCCGGTTTCCGATTGGGCTGAAATTTTGTATGCATATATAAATCAGTTGACAATGCAATATTATTGTAACACGGAACAGATCTGATGATGGAGCCGGAAGGTGGCCATGGGAACTCTGTAATAAAACGACGCAACCCCGTCGAGTTTGGGCTCGTTTGATTCGTCTTGACAAGGGTTCTGATCCTAGATGATATCAAGGGTCTATGCTAAAAAATAAATAAACGATTTTTTTAAACATGATTTTATTAGTTGTTAATGAAAAGAACTAAAAATTAAAAATAATTTTATTTCGATTGGAAATAATAGAAGAATATTTTACAAATAAAAACGTGTTACATTTTAACAGCAAGTTAGAAAAAAAAAGTGTAACATAACTGTCGAAATGTGGGTGTACCTATAGTACACCTCTGCCCAACCCTTCAGGGAAACAAGGCGTGATGTTATGTGTAATAAAGACTTGTTATTAAAAAAAATCGTTTATTTTTTTTAAATCTAAAATCATTCATAATGTCGATTTTATAAAAGAAAAAGAAAGAAAGAAAAAATGTATAATCTGCACAAACAAGACGCACGGTTATGTTATGCGTAAGTAGGGACCTACCTATACATAAAGATCTTGATATGTTGAAAATTTGTAAAAACACAAGATCGAACATGATAAGGAAATCGTTAGTTTTTGAGTTGAGGTTCGGAAGGTTTTTCCCCGTAGATATGTCTGTTGTCACGAAGCTATGACGATTGCGAAACCATCACTTAAATTGCCACTTCAAGTAAATATCTATGTGCATTGGTAACGACAGTCAATTTGAATGCAATTTGACTCAAATCATTGCATTCCTATATATGAACACTTACAAAATTGCTATCATAACAACTCTAAGGCCGTTTGTCCACCGCCACGTAAACGGGACGTCAACGAGAACGAAGTGACGGCGCCGAAGTAGCGTTAAATACATTTACTATGACCCCGTGTCCACCGCACAAAGTCAACGGGACGTTACGTTCTGTTCGAATAATCGCGTTTCTCGTTGACGTTAAGCGGTGGACAAACAGTGTAATAGTTTTCGATTTTGTCGTAGCTATTTACAGTTAACACCTAAAACAGTCTAATTACAAAGCGAGTTCTAACATTAGTCGTAAGTCCAAACATTCGAGCCAGTTATTGTATTCTAAACTTTATTCCGACAAATGTAAGGTCTTAGTACAAAATTGACGAATTAGACTCGGGTTAAATGTCAGCTTTTGTAATTAGAACTTCAAATTTTGTCGGAGTAAAGTTCGAAATTCAAAAATGGCTCGATGGTTTAAACCTACCTACCCGAGTTTACAGATAAACTATTCTGTAAAAATCTTACCGTGAAAACTTAAATGAAGTTTGAAGTGATCTGTCATCCCACCTGACGCTCGGAATTGACACTATTGACAGCTAACATCACTTAAGTTTCACGGTGAGACTTTTACACCTTGTCTTGATATAAATCCCGCACGCTTTTTATTTGAAAAGAGCAAGAACTCTAATAGATTAAGGAGTAAGAGGAGAGGGGAGGATTGATGAGTAAGTAAGGAGTCCATTGACAGTGAACTTTCGTCAAGCTATGGTTAATGACTCGTGCTTGGTCGACTACTTACAGATAAGGAGACAGATAAATGAGCACGTGTCGTGGCGTGGGTGTGGCCAACGACCACAAATTACTTAATTATTAATCTCTTCTGGTTTAACAATGTTGTTTATATGTAAAATGCGGTAGTTTCTGCTACAGAGCAAGTTGAGAAAGGCATGGATTACTTAGAAGTTAATATTCTTTATCACAGCTAATATTATGTTTCATGACAAAGCTGAAAACGACGATGAAAACAAGGAAGGAGTAGTTTTCATCTTCGTTTTTCTACAAAATTGCGAAATTATTAATGACAGTCATATATTTCTATTCTTGGACGAAACAGCGCTTAATATTTATAAGATACTAAAGAATTTCATAGTGTTCAGATCAAAGGAGATAGAATTACGAATATCAAAGCGGACAAAACTCGAAAATCTTTTATACTTCCCAGATTTTATTAATTCTCTAAATATTATAGCTATAACACAATTCAACGGCTTCAGAATCACGGAAGCTGGGTAATTTACTTCTAAAGAGCTTTAAAACCGCAGAGATTTTCAACCTAGATTTTTGCTGGTCGATAAACAAGATTCAGGTAGAAAATTCTGGAGCATCTGAGTCTGAAATAGAATTTGAACTGGAATCGACCTAATTTCATACTAAGATCGGTATTATTATGACAAGTGCATGGATTACAAACTTCAGTTGAATGAATTATCTGCTTGTTTATTTAACCTATCGTAAATCAGAATAACTTATTACATGCTGATTATAAAGGAAAGCACAACAATTGCTTAGATCAACATTAACATCAGCCTATAAAACGTTTTATAAGCATCTATGTTCATATGCACATTTATTTTGTGGATCAAGTAGCTACTATCGTACCTAACATATCTTACTTATCTGAATTATCTTCGCGCTAAAGATAGTGTGCATAAAGTGCATAGCTTCGAAATCTCCACATTTCCTAACATGCTGATAAGTGATAAGGTACTTCGCAGTTGATGACGTCATATAAAGGAAGCTCACATCTTCGGCCATTATTATGGTGGGCATATGTAAGTGAGGAGGAAACACTTTAAGTGCTGCCTACGTAATTATGTACGAGTCATTTTCTATAAAATTATGTTATTATCACTACTAACTACGTATTCTTCGAGAATATCCCAACGATATCTTACGCATCAAAATCAGCATGCTTATTTTTGAATCACGAGTCATTGTGGCAATGGATTACTTGCATAAATATGTTTAATCCCAAGTGTATATTATTTTTCCTCAATTCTACGCTATCAAGACGCTCACACATTTTAGGCCCCTTCCAGACCGTAAATAACTCCTTATCGAAAGCGATGGCATCACTAACAATGTGACAAGAGATTCATGACAGAAAAACATTGCTATGTATGTTAACTTCTGAATGCTTACTAAAAATAAACCCAATATCAATTCTCACATACTTAAAATTATCTTTCCAATAAGTATAATTAGCATCCACTGCGTCTCTTTCACAACGTTTCTCCATTGCATCACACTTTATATTACCTACGTGTATAGAATGAGGCAATGCGTTGCAGGCTTTATCAGTTTCGCCAGCGGATGCAGCCAGGTACCGCTGAGGAGGATGTACGCATCAATTGTTGAAAAAGTGGTACAATTAGTTGTGGGAACTGCTTTTTATATGATGACATAGACAAAAGAGCGGAAGTATTTTTTGTAGTACCTGTCAGAAACTTGGGAATTGAAAAAGATTTTGGAGGATCAAAGGCTAGTTCTGTTTAAAAATTATTTACCTTATCTCCTTCATCAATGTCGGTTTCTCTCTGTGGGTATTACCAGTATACGTAATGTAGGTAGGTACTTGTGGAAACTAAATCAAATAATTTGCATGCTTCATCAAACCATTTAAATATTCTCCTTTCATGTCCATACTTACAAATGACGTATTTTAATCAATATAAGTTGTTCGCTCATCATTCACAAATAAAGTCCTCACATTAATTTTCCCTGTACATTTCGTCACTTCATTACCAAAAACTTCATCAAACTGTCCCTGATCCAATTTACACCTCCATGGGTCACGTTTCGTAGAACACAAAATACAACAATGAACAGTTAGTACGTACGTATATTCGCTCTTCATTTTATTGTTATCGTTGATGATTCAACTCTTCCAGTACCAGGATTGACAGACCTTCTACCTTGCCCGCTTTTGTATGACAATCAGAATTAAAGGACGTAATTGTATTTCCAAGTATGGATCTTTTAAGTTGGTTGGGTGACCTCCAGTGGATTGTATGTCGCATCAGTGATATCATCTATGCAGGTCGTGACCTTCAATGTAATCTAGATTTGTCATGGGAGCATCATGGTCTACAAATCATGGAAAATTTAATTTGATAAGGTTAGTTTGGTGGGATTAAGATTGATATTGACCTTGGTTGAGGTACCTTGATTTGGTACTTTGCATGCTTAAAATGTTACTTCGTACTTAGGTACGACTTTATGCAATATTTATGCGAGACATGGTTCTGACTAAGTTTTAGCACCTATTGTCACTTTATTTATACCGTTACGAATCATAACCGTTTTAATGTGTGCATGTATTTTTTATAGTTCCCAGAATTGTTATTGTTACAATTCATACTTGCGACTTTCTAAATACATAACTTACTTACAATATTTCTCTTTGATATCTTTGTTCTGTTTGCTGTACCTACCAACTTTCCAAATATGGGATTCCAAATTGTTACGTTGCACTTAAATTACAAATGTTTATAATTTACAAACCTTTCTAATTCTAATAGTCTGCTTTCAACGTAAAAAGTAAATAACGTATCTCCTTGTAATGTGCAATCCTATCAAGTTTTATCAACATAAATTGCTTTATAAGCGCCCTTAAATTTTAAATTACTGTCATTTGTCTCCCTTCGTTAACTAGTCGAGTATTTACTTCAGTATCCTTTACTTACCACATTCCCTTAACAGCAACAGTTCCAACCTTATCTCTAGCTTCGTAAGGTCCTTTTTCAGTTGTTTTATCGCATCTTCTATTATGATTGTTAATTTCAGCAATGTAATCCTCTTGACAATTGCTTGATTACTACAATTAATCGCAATTGAACGGAATTTTAACTTCCTGCTTCAGTATATCAAAAATTGTTATCATTGTGTTGTCCTTTTGTATTATTCACGTTTATAGAATGAATGAATGAAATCCTCCTCACCTCGACCTCAGCGTGGTTTGACCAGACTCGATTACTCGAATGAACCCAAATATTCACACTCACTCCTGTAGCCTCATGTTTCATGGGGCAACAGAGCCTATGCATATCAAGGAATAGACCGAGGTATTATAATTGCTAGTAAGTCTTGCCAATCACAGCGCTTGCTTTTGCACCAAGTGATCTTATGAATAGTATGGCGGACCAATGGCGACTTATGTAATTGTGTTGTGCAGCAAGGAGTACGATTAAATTTTATTAAATTTAAAACTCGTCAATAACTCGATTTCCAGAAAAATATTTTTTGCTGGTTTTGAAATTAGACGCGTCAGTTGTCTATTATTCCCGAATATTAAACAGTTAGTAACTGTAGTAATTATGCACGTATTGTGAATTGCTTAGGTACCTATATTAGTTATGTCATCTTTTATGTATAAGTGTTACAGGTACTTAAATATTATTAATATTTGAAAGTGTTTACTCTTAGTAAAGAAATTAAATATTATTATGTTTTGTCCAATAATTTGTTGAAGGTTACATATTGCATGAATTGAGTAAGAATGCTTACAAAGTATGTCCATACTAAATGTGGCTTTTAGCTGTTGCAATCCATTGTTTTTAGGTCGAAATGTACGAGTCCTATTTCCCACCTAAGTTTTCCTTGTATTCCGATATCTAATGTGAATTCAGTAGCGTCAAAATGCGTATGTTTCTGCGAATCGGCAGGAAGCGACCGAAACGATTCGACATCAACTTTCCAACATTAACGCATTGATGTGTTGCGTTTGCTCTAAATTTAAAACTACATACTGTTGCTAAACTAGTTGATGTAAGAAGAACTTGGACTCGAAAATAAGATGAAAATACTTGTATTGTTCTTCTTCGCTGTCTATGCTGCTTATAGCATTAAAGCATATTCTCATCTCAAGAACACAACCAAATAAACCATGTCTCATAATAAATTAATAACACTACTAACGATGCCCGTAAAAGATTCGCCAGGAAACTGACACTATTTATAAATTGATGCGATCTTTAAACTCGACACGTCATAATCGTACGTAACATCAAACGGTAGCTAACGTGCTCGTTTCTGGCGTTTGGAATTCTGTGAGCATCTGAAGCAAAACAACTAAAGATGATTATATCAGAAATCTCTTAATAGTAGATGTTGGTGACAGTACACGAATGACAAAACCTTGGGTGTACTCCAGGGTTAGTCAATTTTCGACGGTGTTAGAAGACGAAATTGAAGAGAATGGTCAAGCAGTTGATCTTTTTTCATCATTAATCTTTAGCAAATACTAGAAACTCTAGAAACCGTTAAACTTCTCTAGATATAACCACATTTCAGTTAATCTTACTACAAACAAAGACCATAATGTTGATATCATTCTGATAGAACGAAAATTCGTAAAGAATGTTGAATCGGTTATTATGCAAATGGTGACTACGAACTACGAGTAGCCTGGCCACATTGACGCAACGATGGACGTGACGGCGTGCGCGGAACGTGCGCAAGCGCAATACTAGGGAAGTGCGCTAATCATCGGCTATTTATCAATTAGTTACTGTATAGTATGGAGGCCTCTTTTATTGTCATACGTGGCTACACATTTACTAGCCGAATGTCTATGATGTAATCTAGCTACATATTTGCTACTGGCAAAAGTTTATTGGTTAATATGTAATAAATAGTTGAAGATGGTTGAGTGTTGTCTAATATTTTGTAGCTGGATGCCACCTTTAGTTTTGCTCTAATTAAGCTTATTGGCAGTGTTGATAAATGATAGAATAGTTACACCGAGAGTTAACCTTTGATGATACTCTGCAAGGTCTGAAAGCTTGTTATAACAGTAGCCAATTAACTATTGTATACGAGTACCTACCTCTAATTGCACACGTGTTAAATTGAAGAACAAAACGCATGATGTCATACAAAATGATGGAGTGAATGATGGATCTAATCACACATTCTGCTAATATTATTTTGTACTGGCCTTGGTATCCTTACGTGGTGGGCATTAAAACCTTTTTTATCTCATAGGCTTTGTTTTGTAATGGTGCTTTGTGGACTAAATCAGGAAATCTACCAGACGGTGGAGTATCCTGTCTGGTTTTTAATGAGCAATTTCTATTAGGACCAAGTTGGACCAAGAACTAAATAGGAAAATGATAAGGAAGCAGAGAAATGCTCTATTCAGAAAATTGATTCCGAATCCTACTTCACTAATCGAGAAATGAGAAAGCTAGTTTTCAAAATGTTAAATAAATCCAAGCATAACTAAAAATCACGTCCTTAGCAATCGTTCAACTTATCCGAAAAATAAAGATGACCATAAAAGATAAATTAAATCTCGAAAACGAGAAGGGAATATAACCTACCGTGATAGTGAACACGCGACTTCGTTTCCGTGACCGTGATAAGCACGTTTCTCCAAACC
This sequence comes from Fissipunctia ypsillon, assembly GCA_947568875.1. NCBI lineage: Eukaryota > Metazoa > Arthropoda > Insecta > Lepidoptera > Noctuidae > Fissipunctia > Fissipunctia ypsillon. Next base: position 12,103,425 of record OX387650.1, read on the forward strand.
AGTTCCAATAAAATTAAAACAGATTGGACATTTAGGGGTCAAGTCCCGTTAGAGATCCTGTCCAATTAAAAAGGATAAAGATGTGTTTTCACGAGGCGACAAATGGACGGTTGATAGCTCTGAATTAGAACCGAATCTAAGAAGAGTTAAAAGCCTCATCGGCATAAAAAATCACTTCCGAATATTGACTTTCTTTATAAGAACTGCAACGGTTCTAAATATTTACTATATTGGACAGTCGTATAAGGGAGTGTTTAATAAATCATCTCATTTGTTTAGACATCACATTACTCATCGTCAGACTGAGTTAAAATATCTTTAAATGTTTGATTCTCAAAATATTGTGCGACATTATTACTGGCATCACTAGTCGCATAATGTGTAAGCAGCTTTACATCGAAGGGACGACCCATACCGTTGCCTTTATTAGCAGTATCTTTGTTTTATTGTAAGTTTTAAGTGAATTTACATGTGGTGTTAATTTCGTTTGCATGTTATCTTGTAATTTACTTCTTTTTGATTTTTGCGTTTTTCAACAGCTGGTATCAATTCATTTTATTTATGTAAGGAGGCCATACTTTTGAATTGTTCGCCCAAAGTTTAAGAGGTTTTGTTAAAGACGGTTTCATAAGAGACAAGACATTAAGTAAACAGTCAATGATTAGGTTGATTTTCTATCATCATCATCATCATCGACAGCCTTGTACCACCCACATGCTTCTGTATTAGATTAACCAAAGAAACGTCACTACCTATTCCAAAAAAAAATCTTCCCTTAAACTTTATTCAGATTAACATCAGTAAACTGTTTAAAAAAGAACAGTAGAAAAACACAGCAGGAACCAAATATTCCAATCTCCAGTGTGCATATTCTTCAAAAAATATTTGTACCTGTCACTTAAGTGGACTTTAAGTACCAAATCAGACAAGTGATGACACCCACCGGAATCAATGTGAAGTGTACTCAATACCGTTATTTATTCAAAATGCAGTTTTTTTAAAGAAGGTTCTGTCGTTATAGTTGTTAAGCATGGTTTTTATGGTGGTATGGACAATGATTGGAACCTTTAAGGTCGCCCACTAAGATTAGGAATTGAGCCGGTTTAGCATTATGTTATGAAGTTTATTGTGACTGATAAGATTATGTAGATCTTTGCATTGTTATGTCTCTTTGTGTTGCTGAGCTTCGCCTACTCCGAAGCGTAAATCCGAAATATCCGCCGAATGTTCGAAAGTTTTCTACTACACTTCATTCTATTTCGTTCGGTTTCATTTCATTTGGACGTTTGTTCAACGAACTTTATTTTGACGTTTGGTCAGTTCTCAACCGACCGAACGAAATAGAAAAAAGTGAAGTAATATATGAACCCCCAGTATATGAATTAGGTATGTAGATTACAACTTCTTCTTCTACATACTTACCTATACATGTTGTATTTTATTGTTGTTACTGTAATATTTTTTGCGTTGTCATCATCCTTGCATATTACAGTCTCTTGTTGGAAAGTCACTTTAAATATTAGTTCGTTTATATCATTTCTATGGATATCTAGCCCTTACATTACTTTATCAGCTAAATCAAGTTTGTTTACTGGACAAGTAACGGTAAACTTTTTCCTGCAGGATCAAATGAAGACATAAAGGCTAATAATAAATTGATGTATTTCAGTAAACAACAGTGTCCTTAGTTTTTGTGACCATGAAACTGTCCTCTTCCCATCTCCCATTTTAATGACCCGCGTCTGTTTTGTTTACACACAAAAATGTTTGACAAAAAATACGGTAGACCAAATCTACTGTCGTTTGTTTTTTTTTTTTATTTTACGATTGGGAGTTTGTGACATTCACTTTAATAGATTTTGGGCATTTTTGTATTCATTTAAAAATGCGTTAACTTTTTAAAAGGGTTTTATTTAGTGCATAGTTGTTAATGCGACTTAGTTATATGTATTGTAATTATTTGTATTGTAAGAATCTCCTTTACAATACACATATGTATATAATATTGCCAGAACTCGCCTCAACTCTCTTTCTCTGACCATAGCCTGCATTGCTTTTAGTATCTTTAATCAACTTTTCAGCATTCCATTTTATGTAAATTTTTCATACGTACCCTACCAGTAGCGAGGCTTGACATTTCGTAGGAGGGAAGCTGAAGAAGAAATTGTTCAGTTACAAATAGTCATACAAATACGATTATCACGTTGTGGCGCCGGCTTATTTAGAACAATCTGTGTTGTTGTTGGAATATTATTATTGTTTATATATGTTTTCATATCTTATTATTAGGAAATCGTAGATATTACTGAATGTGCTATTTTTCTATGGTGGTAGGTGAAGTTACTCTTCTGATCCTCCAAAGGGAAGCCGGTAGGAATGGAGTTGTTAGCGCGCTTCGCCTCTGGTACCTACTTACGCTTCATTAATTTTCAGCAGGTGTTTTTCTTCAATTGTATTTTCATTTAACGGGTTAACAATATTTTATAATATACTCAAATATTATAATCATATTTAATTATAAAAATATTTTTAAATATTCAATATTAGGTTTAAATCCAACAATACTAATACAAGACGCCAGACGATTGCGTAAATCGTCCACAAACAGTACCGTTTGTTGTCGTCAGACAAAATAAATATATTCCGACTAAAGCCAGTAACGTCTACTAAGTTGTATAAGTAAAGGAAGATACAAAAAATATCCATTTCCAGTCTAAATTTACATGTAACAGACACCCGACAATTTCACAAACCATATGGGGATCATTTCTTAACCAAAATTAGATAAACATGACTAATTTATTTAGAACCTTGAGTTCAAACTATCTGGTTTAGCAAAAAGTTCATTTAACACTGGTCGTCTAAAACAGTGGTAGGATTTAGAAAACCAATTTGTCTGACTGTCAACAGAATAAGGGATATTTAGCGTTTGCTGCCTACGCGCAAGATTCGTCAGTTCTATATTTAAAATATGTTTAGAGAGAGAAAAATTGTCTTTTTCGGGAAATGGAATTTTAGTGTTCTGTTAAAATCGAATTAATTTTCAAAGAAGCAGAAATCGTTATGTTGACAAATTAGGAAGTTACTAACTTATGATGCGTACAGTTTAGAAAGAAAACAATAAAGTCAGGGGAATTCATGGCTAAGCAAATTGATTTCTAACTAGAATTTTCCGCATTTTCAAATCAGATTTTAATTCTTTGACATTTGTATACACGGTAAATTGACGAATTTGCTTAAGAATTAATTTCTCTGACTGTACAATGAGCATCGTCATAAAACTCAAGAGAGAATAAATGTGACATTCAGATTTTGTCTGCTTTTCCTAAAGATAAAGCTGCATGTGAGCAAGACCAATACGTTTGCATTATTGTTCGTACTTACATTCCCTTCCTTTTGTTTAATATCACTTGCAAACATTCCGACTGTTCCGTATAATTTAAACAGTTTAGTGTTAATTGCCGTGTTTCATAAAAACTATACTAATCCCCTGAAACATAATGTGCTAAAACAAAATTACTTATGGACAGTCGCAGAATGAAAAGGTATGCTAGCACATTTTATGGCAGTTAGAAAAGGTGACATGTGCTGATATGCCAGATGTATGTGAAAATGACTTTCAATTTATTGTAAAGAAAATCGAAAGTATTTTTGCTTGCTCACCTACAGGTAAAATAATCACAATAGCTAGGCTACCTAGCCACTATTCAGTCATTATGGAATCCATTTTATAAAAACGCCCATATTCTCATCATCCTTGATTGCGTAGCAAGGCTAAGACAATGTGCGTCTATAAATCTAATTAAAGACCTATATTCTACTTTGTTTATCTCATCTGTTAAAAACTTTGTTCTATGATCTCTGCCAGATGTTTGAAAAAAAAAAAAACAATATTTTTTTTTAATCTGCGGGAAACGGCCTTGAACGTGACAGAAACGTCAGGATTTAAATTTTAAAATCCATTTTAATTTTAGAACTTGTGTTCCCGCGGCGCTTCACTAACGGCCGGTTTATATTTAGAACGTGTTCTATTCTCGAACAGTGAACTCGCGGGCGATGCCTTCTTATTGTTTTTGCTTGGTGGTTAGGGGCTGCTCCGATCTGAAACAAAAATGGCGATTTTCAAGCTCTAAAAAGTTTTTACTTATTTCTTAGGGAAAAGATGCTATTGTTTCTTGTATTGTCTAAGAACAATGAGTGTTTAAAAGTACTCCGCGATACGGGTTGCTGGTGAAATCATTTTGCTCTCTACCTTTTTTTCCAAAGCTGTACCTTATTTCTAAGCTGTTTTTTGCTTACACGGGTAAAAATATTTTTTTTCTATTAGACTATCGCTGTATACTTTGCCACCCAAACCAGACTTCTAATTACCTTCATATTTCTATTTTTTTTTTAATTGACTTTCCTTATGCTGTTTATTAATAAGCCATGTGTGAAAGCGCCTTAATGTGCAGAATATTTATGGTTCTCACCGAGCTGTTAATACGTTCAGTTATAACTAAATTACTGGTGGTTTAGACACTAATTTTCCTAATTTATGTTTCCATTGCACATTGTCCGCTAGACGTGAGATCTAAATTAAATCTTATTTTAGTCTAACGTCTAAATACATAATTTTAATTTTAGATTTCAACTTCCTTTTGCAACTTACATAGTAAGTAATAGGACAAGAACATACATAGCATTGTCTAAAATACAGGAAAACAATATTTAAAAAAAAAAAGATCAATTCATTCTTTTTTTAAATAAAATTGTTTTGAAAGAAGAGTATAACAAACACTTTAAATAAGTGTTGTACTGTCAGAAGTTGATTGAAACTGTTAAAGATAACAAGCAGCTGTCGGTACTTATGTTATGGTGTTTTATGGTTCGTTATGATAACAAACTCATTGGTTTGTTATGAGACGCTTATTATGAGTAGCTGGTACGTACTTTCGGTACTTCTAAACCTATTAATATATTGTTAACCTATTTAGCGAGGGATCAACGGAATGAGCTTTATTTTACAGGATAAAATTCCTTTAAGTTTTTGGGGTTTCTTTTGTACAATAATTATTTTATTGATAATTGAAGTAACAATTATAAATAATCTAATTGAACCACTATCACTTTTACTACAAAAATATTTTAACTTTTATTTCTGAATTTTTCTTATATTTTAATTTATTTTCTCTTTTATTTTAAGGTTGATTCTACGAAGTGACAAAAATGAGTGCGAATGAAATCTGACAAGTGAACAATGTTATGTTATGTTAGTGTTTTTCTGTGAGAAGTTGTGTGATAGAGGCCTAATCATTCCGGACTACGTGGCAACTGAGGGGCAAATGGGTATGTTTTAATTTCTTTTTAGTCACAAAAGATTAAAAAAAAGATAAAAAAAGTTTTGTGGCCTTCTTTTCTTATAGTTTTATTTTGATGGTTTTGACGTTATGTTATTAAGTTACCGTGGCCCCGGCACAGGCAACAGAAGGAACATGGGTGATTTCCCATTCGCAAAAAAAAATAAAAAAAATATTATTAAGTTCGACCCCAAAACTCACATAAGGAAAATATTACACGTTTAATAAGACAGGATCTGTCAATAAAGTTCTTTTTTAATAAGTACACCATTCATAACTCCAACAAACAATGCTGAGAGTATTCCTACCAAAAAAATACAAGAAACGCTATTATATTTTTAAAAGATAAGGTCTCGGACCATTATGAAGAAAATTAAATACCCATACAAAATCGGGAGCATTTCAGACTTATAAAGGCCATTTGTGTCAAGCTACATCGTGGCAAAGGTGTAAAATTGTATGGGTATTGTTCGTATCGCCAAAATTTCATACAACCAAAAATAGACTTAAACTCTTTGACATTAAATTCTTATTACAACAGTTTAACTTTTTCCTGTTCAAAATCTCATGAAAAAAATGACAATTGAAATTATACTTTATATTTTAAGAAATAAAACATATTTTATGAGATCTGTGTAGAGCCAGACTGTATATCATTCAGTTAAGATTTACAAAAAAAAAATACCATTGAATTTTAAACTGTAGATCGCTGGATTAAGTTTTCTTTTTCTTTGTATATTTTGGTTATAACAGAAGTCCATTATATCTTCCATTGTGATCTTAGTACGTGAGGCGAATGTTTACTTTTTCCCATAAATTGGTTTAAGGAAAGGTGTTTTTATGGTGACATGGGCAATATAGAACAATAAGATTTTAATCAACCACGTAATGCGGGCTGTATGGTTCTTACTATCCCTTTTAATTTATGGCCTGTCACGGTGCTCTAAATTATATGAAAGTCACTGCATTTTATAGTGTTTAATTTATTTTATATGAATGTAAGTTAATTGGGCTGTTGAATAACTGTCCTTAGAAGAGATTTATGTTAAGGTGTCGACTGGGATCAGCTTTTTATGACAAATAAGCATATTTTAAATGCATCAGGGGTGTTTTATTTATATTTATAAAATGACCAAAGAATACTTTTGGAAAAATATGAGTAAAAGAATATTAGAAAAAAAATAGGAACATGATAATTTTGGGAAAAGTGCAATGGTTAAGTTTTTTTACCAACTATACCTACATTAAGTCTAATTAATATGCCTTCATAGTCATAATTGAAAACATGCAGGCCAAACGCATTGGTAACTTCGATAACCAATCACCACAGAATGTTTACTGTGACAGCCCTTATCAGTTATATCAATCAGTTCAAGGACTTGCCTGCTAATTATACAAGTGCTGTTGGTAAGGAGGTTCCTACTTTGGACATGATTTTATTGCACATAGCAGATTTTGGTTTGACAACGACGATTTGCACATTTTTACTGATTTCATGCATTTCTTTTGGCCTTTGTGCTTTTGATATTTAGGTCTTCGCGTGAAGATTCTCTTCTCAAAAAGAAAAGACTTAATATTTTTGTTTAACAGTCGAGAATATCGCTTAACGGCCTAAATTACCTATGGTTCCAACTCTAGACAGGAATCTGCTGACAATATACAGCTAAGAATGATAACGATTACCACGTATACTTACGTGTCATGGAACTTTCTGCATGACACCCCTGACCTGATTGCCTAACAACAGCCTCTTCAGGTAATTGTCCAAGCTTTTGGCAATAACACCTGCTATTAGGTACATTTTAGAGTTCCGTAGTCAACAAGGCACCCTTATAGTTTCGCCATGTCCGTCTGTCTATTCGCGGCTTAGCTTAGAGACTCGTAAGTACTAGAAAACTGTAATTTGACATATTAATCACGCCGACAATGTGGTAAAATACAATCATGAAAAAAAATTTTTTTCTGGTTCCTCCTCTACACGTAAAGTGGGTATGACTTTTTTTTTCACGTCTATCCCATGATGTGGTGGGGTATCATTGGATACCTTTGCCTTTCAAAAATATTGCGGGCGTGTGAAAACCATAACCATTTTTCGATTCAGGGATCCGTTTGCGAAATATTAAGCTATAAAGGGTTCAGTGGCGAGGCTTGACATTTCGTAGGAGGGAAGCCGAAGAAGAAATTGTTTACTTATAAATAGTCATACAAATACGATTATCACATTGTGGCGCCAGCTTTTTTGTAACAATTTGTATTGTTGTTGGAATATATATTACTTGGCAATCGTAGACATTACTGAATGTGCTATTTTTCAATAGTGGTAGGTGAAGTTACTGTTCCGATCCTCCAAAGGGAAGCCGGGGAGGGATGGTGTTGTTAGCGCGCTTCGCCTCTGAAAGGGTTCATTTTTGTAGGAGTCAAGTGTGTCAGCTACTTCAGCTAAGTAAGTTTTACCAGTTAACGAGTAATAGTCGGCTAACTTACATTTGCAATGGGAATGTCTGAGAGAATATGTTTTTCAACTACAATGCTATGTTTGTTCTTGGGATCAATTCATCCCAACTACGGAACCCTTCACCGTGCGTGGTGCGACACGCACTTGGCCGGTATTTTAATTATAGTTCATCAGCGTATATAATACAAATTGCCTACCAATTACTTTCATGTCTATGTATTCCACTGGCAGTTGACTTGCGAGAAACAACTTTTCGAATGATCAATTTTGTTTGTATAGATTAATGTAACACATTTTGAACTTTAATACTAGGTCATAGAGTTTACTATGCACGTAAATTCTAAAGACTAGTAATTATGCCTATTACTGTATCCTTGCAAATGAGTTGGTAATGAAATTAGTCGCGATTATTATATCACTGTTAACCTGTCGAGGTTAAACAATGGTTGTTTCCGCCAAATTATTTGATTGGCATCGTTCAATATATTTGACCTCATAATTTATAGGAATTAAATTTGGTAATATTAGTTGGCTAGTTATTGAATGTTGTTTCGAGTTTTCGCTTAAATATATCAAAAGTTCAACACATAAAGCTCTCGCAGACAGGCGTGACGAGACTAGCAAAACCATTTCCATGAAATTTTCATAGAATTTGTTCTACTAGAATCCCGTCGCGCCTGTGGGCGGGAGCCTTTATGTGGTCTCAAATAAAAATTGAGTGTTTCTTATAAGAATAGGCACTCTTCTGTTATCCCTCTTCAATAAGGAAAGTTCATACCTCATTTTGGTGACGAATTTTCCGAAAGAGAAGCTCATTATCGGATGACGACTTTGAGTGATTAAAATGTAATGAATTCTCAATTGGATTTTTGCAAGTTGCATTACTCTTTTGATCTCATTGATCATCATGAGATAACCGAAGAGGTGAAACCGTACACTAACAAAGGTTGAAGCTATTGTTGCTATCGTGTCCATTATGAGTCCAATTACATTTGCAATGGTGTATCATGCAGTGCGAACTTAACCCTGAAAAAAATACCTATAAATACCTAAGCTTTGAATAACTTTTAACTGCGCATGACTCGACGCCATACCAGTTAGTGTACTCGTAACTAATATACCAATAAAACGGTTATCTACCATCAACCGTGTTCGAGATTTGAATGCATCGAAACCGGAAGCGGTACCTGCGACTTCCGGCCCTTCCTGGCTGCTCAATGGCGCTCAGTTAGCCTTTTCAAAGGGCTATTGTGGCCCATGGGTTTATTGGCGTTTTTATTGCAGGCTTTATTACCATGGGTGTTACACCTTTTATAGAGGGCATTGACCTTGCTAATGCGTTGTTAAACTATTGTTTATTGTTATGTATGTTTATTTAATCAGTGCGTTTTGTTGCGTGTACGCAGCGGGTTGTATTGATCGTCGATTAAAAGCTTTTGTTACGTTGTTAAATGGTTTGATGGGATCTTGTTAGTATGTTCTGTTTGGATAGCGTGGTCATCATTACCTATGCACCATTAAAATACTTTTAAATAGCCTTCATAGGTGGCAAACCCAAAGTACTTAACTATACGTCTGGTACACCCTTCGTATGAAGAGCAGTGGTGGCCCAGCGGTAACGGCCCTTACTTACGGGTTGTAGGTCGTGGGTTCGAACCCAGGCATACGCTTTACTTTGTGTAAATAATTTCATCACCACTGCTCTCAAAACGGCGAAGGAAAACATCGTGAGGAAACCGGTATGTCCTAGAACCAAAAATTCGAAGATATGTGACATCTACCAGCCCGCACTGGGCCCGCGGGGTGGATTACAGCCCACTCCCTCTCAAAGAGACGAGGCCTGTGTCCCAGCAGTGGGAACATTATAGGGTGTTTATGCTACGCTGCGACACCCTGGGCAGTCAGACTAGCAAGACATATAGCATGGTGGTAGCGCACCATGCTATCTATCTATTTAGTCCGTAATGTCCCGCTGCTGGGTAAAGCCCTCCCCCTCCCTTCTCCACACACGTCTGCCCACCTCCGTTATCATAATCATCATCGGCAGCCTTGTTCCACCCACTGCTGAGTATAGACCTCCTCCTTTTTGTGCCATGCTTCCCTGGTCCGAGCGAATTCCATCCAGGTCTTCCCCGCGATCGTCCTCCCACTAGTGGTCGTATCATAATACGAATAATATGAATGCCATCATGATTCGATTAATTGTCCGAAAAAAGGAAGGTGCTATCGGCCTTGTATAGCTTCGTCTCTCTAGCACTGGAATCATGAAGACATTAAAACGTCACTGGCAACGTCCTGGCCATTTACCACCTTGCTGACTAGTAAATACATATTTTGGCAAGCGGCATGAGCTATCCTTATGTAGTTTGTGCTGAGACAAGAAATGAATAAGATTTGTAATGTGTATGAGTTAACTAACATATTCACTTGATATCAAAGCTTTTATGACATTGTACAGCGTACTAATTGTAATGTCTGACATTTTTAAGTTATTAATTGGAATTTATGACATGAATTTTAATGATATATTTGCATGCCTGAATTGGTGCAATACAGTGGACTGCGCATTCACTTGACGTCTAGAAATGTATGATTATGTATTGTGTTGCGCAATACACATTTGAATTTGAATTCTTTTTATGAAGTTTCAATGGAAAACCTTCAGCTCAATCTCCATCCTTTTCTCTCACAACTACTGTTCTTTTGATAACACCACATGAAGGCAGGTACACTCTTTGGTGTAACCAAAAAAATTGAGACGGGACTCTTTAGTCCCCTCTCCATTATTTTGTTTTATTAGCAGTCAAACCTTTTACAACTGCATGAAGCTCTAAGAATCTTTCAAGTGTTCTCTGTACCATTCATTTATTACCAGCAAAACGTTATCCTCGTCTGTGGCAGTATTTAGTTATCGTTCGTGTAAACTGTTTGGTACAAAGAGGTCAGCTGTGGTAGTAAACTTGTGACAAAACATAGTGTTTCTAACGGCTGAACCCAATTACCACCACCACCATATCTATCACCAGTTTTGGCATACTGAGAAAAAGCCATCTATCTATGGTTTAAACGTCCCAATAATCTATAAGAGATAATGGAATCTTACCGGCCTGACATCTGCCATCAATAGCGATCGGTCTTTTACTGAAAATAGGTTATTGGGTTCGGCCGTAAATGTTTACCTAACATTGGGTGCTTAAAATGCAAACAGTATAATTTCCTAGGCAGGTGTTTATGTAATGACATGCAATGAAATGCAATTTTATTACTCCAGCATAAAGCAGGAACTTTAATAATATGTGTAAACAGCATGATTTCGATCCCTTTTCAACAAGTGTGTCCTCGGCCAGAAGGTGCTTAAGCCTTAGCTTTTTTACTTAACAGTAATAAAATAAGTTCAAAATGTTGAGTACCTCTTTTTAGGGTTAGTTTCTATGTTGATAATATTACGATATTATGTATTTTTAGTTTTAGCTTTGATGTTCTTTCTTTTTCTTTTTTGTGGGCGGTGCTGTTTTGTTCAATGTTCTGATTCTATAAGTGAAGACTTTGCTGATAGTTCCACGTACTACATAGACTAAAATACAGCTTAACTTACTGCTAACTATAAGTCTTCCAAAGAGCTTTAAAAATAAATAAAGGCAAAATGCGTGAAACAATTATTTAGAGTTTGAATTTGCGAAGATTTAAAAATATTTGTTTTCTTTATTTTTTTTATTTTCAGGTTATTAGGTGCGATAAAAAGGGTATGGCTATGGCGAAAGACTATGCTCTTTAACTAAATAAGACTTGTGGAATTCTGCCTACGTAATAATTACAAAACCAGCATAGGTTACCCACACGTCCGTAAAACACTTTAATAAAAGGAACCTTGTGGACATATTACGATGTCCTACAAACACACATTACGTGCTAACTATGGTGTTCTGTGGCGCGCAACTGAACGTGCTACGCTAAATGTTCGTCAAACAACATGTTACATTATATGCTGTAAGGTCGAAGACATACAGTTACTTATATTTGTTGGTAAGTGCACGCACATGGACATAGCAGATGTGCACACAGGCTAAGGTAAAAACTGAAAATTCTTATTTCGAATCGATAGTGCTTTCAAGATAAGTTGGGTCCGTGGCCACGTTTATAGTGGTGCAAGTATATGGGCACCTAAATATTCTGTAAGATCACTATTAAAACTAATACAGTTCGAGATTGAAAACAGAGAGCACATCAAGAGCTAGGTCAGAAAAACAGCTGCAAAAGTGTTGATGCAAAATAAAGTTCAATGCGCCCTAATCATCCCAGAAGGAACTTTGAGGACTATCATCAAAAACAGAGCTAGAGCTAAAGCACCACAAGACCTAGATCAGCCGATCTATTCTGTAAACATCACACCGTGAACACTTAGATGAAGTGAGTTTAAAGTGAGCTGTCAATCCCTAGTAGAGTAAGGTGGGATGACAGTTCACATCACGCTCACTTCACCTAAATTTTCACGGTGGGATCTTTACAGAATAGCACCACAGAATAAGAGCTGCAACAGAACTGAAGCCAAATAAAGTCAACATAACATAACATCACCTTGTTTCCCCGAAGGGTTAGGCAGAGGTGTAGGTACTATTATAGTACACCCACATTTCGCCAGTTATGTTTAAGTCCCATGTAATAGGGGGCGAGCCTATTGCCATCTACCGGGCACAAATCCAGACTCCGGGCTGCTACTGAGAAATGCCAGATAGAAAAAACCCAATAACACTGCCCGACCTGGGAATCGAACCCAGGGCCTCAAGCTCAGCAGTAGCGCTGGCGACCACTAGACCAACGAGGCAGTAAAATAAAATAAAGTCAAATCTTCAGGAATTCCGCCCTAACCATCCCAGAAAAAACTTTGATAAAAATGCTTGGACTCATGCATGACCTTTCTTACTCTGTTCAAGCTAATGACAGCGTGAAATGATTTTCTATTTCACGTCACATTAATAATGTTGCACCTTTGGGATTGCTCGTTCCAAACAGTAGGCTGCGGCAAAGGCCAAGAGAGAGGCTGTTTAAAGTCCCGGTGGCCCGTACAAACTAGTTAAAGTCGGTGCCGCGGTGTGGCAGGCAATAAAGATACTTAACAGTGTGTCTCTGCGATCGGAATTCCAGAGGGTGACACTTGGCATTGTCCTCTGTATGACTTGGTACTCAGAGTCGCTACTTGGGACAATCGACAGCATCAATTTGAACCCTGTCAGTCAAAATATGACGGTTTAAAAACATTTCATGTCTATTGATAGAGGTGTTTGATTGGTTTTAGGGTGACCTATCTGAATGTGGAAATTGTGACTATGTTATTGTATTGGGTTTCCACCTGTAAAAACAAATGTAAGTGTTAATAGTCAATAAATAAATATTACCTTATGAGCCCACCTAGTTTACCTTATTTTCATGTGAGTATAACTCCCCTTGCAAGCCCGTTAAATTCTATGTAATATAGCGTTGCAGTAACCAACCATAGTAAGAAGTAGGTACTTATAGGAATTTCTGTAGGTACAATGTTATTTCCACAAGTGAGCGTGTGTTGCTAACCGTTCAACAAACATGCGCGCACGCAGATTATGTGCTGATGATCGCTAGGTATTTAGGACGGAAATTGTATTGTTTACGTTAAGAAATAGTAGGTATTTATGATTGTGTATTTTGGTAAAAGTGTATTTACGCAATATTTTGATAGACGTGGCATGTAAATTGATTCAATATTTTAATGTGGATACGTGTTCCTTGCTTAAAGCATTTCATCAATTTTCTTATAAATTTATCCTAACACTTCAAATGCAAATGAGAACTTATTTTTTTGGGAGTTTGTTATTTGCTATCACCCTTAGGTATATTCAGATTTTTGATATTTAGACTTATTCGTAGTTTTTGTCAGTCAACTACGATTTATTCTTACAACACACCAAGTAATGGATGCTTTTTATATTATTCTGCGTATTGCAGTGTAATGTAGTGTAAATAAGCGAAAGATTGCTTATTTCGCTGAAGTGCCTTGCCGCACTACATAATGCCCTTTTAAAAATAAATACGTAGGTACTTACAACAAAAGGCACAATTTTGTAAGGTTCAAAAGGTATTACGGAATGGCTTCGTTTACATTTTTGTATTGTACAAGTAGTGACAACAATAGTAGTTTACGGGATGGAAAAGTGTACGGTAAATTGTAATTTGTAAAATGAAAGACTAAGCTCATCCGGCGTTGTAAAGATCCGAAACCATCTCATTGTGTAGTTCCTGACAAATAAAACCTCAAGATGAGACCGAGACCCTCTCACAAAGGTGTTAACACCTACTTAGGTAAAGCCCAGTGAATTGGGCAGTAGCCTCCTCAATACACACCTATATAATATTGATATGACATGTGTATGTGCAGTAATGAAAACACATTGTACCATTGTAAATAATTATAGCAGACTAGCAGCGCCCCACGGTTTCACCCGCATAAGTCTCGATTCCGTAGGGATATCAGGATAAAAAGTATCCTATATGTTAATCCAGGTTATAAACTATCTGTTTGCCAAATTTCATTCAAATCCGTTCAGTAGTTTTTGCGTGAAAGAGTAACAAACATTCATTCGTCCATTCTCACAAACTTTCGCGTTTATAATTAGTAGTAGGATAGGATTCAACCAAGACTGTTTAGCTTCAGCGGTCATTGAGGTGTGTAAATAACAGTGCACATTTATTTACGAGTTAATTGATGAAATGAAGAAATATAGGTGTATATATATATATATTTAATCAGGCTAGGATTACGTAGCATTGTTTCTTTTATATTTTGAACAGTGTGTTACGCACGAAGGCGTATCGCGATCCCCAATCGTAACCGTTCACCCGTTACTTAAATTTTAGAATGGATTGTCATAAGTAGATTCCATGAGAGTGTCACCCGTTGTCTAATCCACATACCTACTTCGGTCAAATGATTGGATTACGTCGATATTATTTCACTAAACATGACTCACCTTCTTAGAAAATCACGATAAGTGTGACCGTGACACGTGACGTCATACTATCGTGTGTACCTGTCCTTTGCATTTAACATAAGTACCTACTTAAACTAATGAAATGATCTAGACATGGTCAAATAAAGATTATCTACCTACGTTGGTTTAAGACGACTGCCTTGTCGGTCTAGTGGTCCCAAGCGCAACTGCTGAGCATGAGAACCTGGGTTCGATTCCCAGGTCAGGCAGAGTGTGTTTGGGTTTTTCCATCAGGAATTTCTCAGCAGCAGCCCGGAGCCTGGATTTGTGCCCGGTTGATGGCAATAGGCTCGAAATGTGTGTGTACTATTGGTACAGCTCTGCCTTACCTTTCTGAGATTACAGATGTGATGTTATGTACATGTAAGTAGTTAAAAAAAATCGGTTCTAAGCGGTGAGCCCTACTAACATCTTGCTGTCTGACTAATATTTTGAACATACTATTCTCATTTACAATACGGCCAACGTATCTAGACGAGTCTGAACATAGGCTCTGCGAACTTTTGCGCATGTTCTCTCACTCACACTCACTTCATGTCACCATTTGGTTCCTAAAAAATGTTACTGCGCACCCTTCTGCGCGAAGTTCGGACTCCCCAAGATACGTCCGGCCGTATCGTAGTACCTAGTCGTGTTGATCGGTACGAAACAAAAAGAATTTGGTTATTTTATATCGTTTTAAGAATTTCACTACATACCTACATTACATAGGTACTGGTACTGTCACTGATCGGATAAATTGTAGAAACGATTTTAGCGTAAATGTCCAATAGCTAACTTGATGAGCATCCTCGATATATCCCCAAATTTCATTTTCGTCACAGGGAAATAGAAACGATAGGGAAGTCTTAGGCTACGTTCAGATTTTACGCGCGTCGACGCATGTCAACGCGCGATCAAATTTCAAAAGAGTTAAGATGACAAGCGCTAACGTGGATAAGCCCCTACGGACGCTCGTCTGACTCACAGTCTGTTTCGGTGGAGCCTAGAAAATGGACGTGGAAGAAGCAATTCTTTTGTGGTTATTATAAAATAAAAAAAACTTATAGAAAAAGAAAACGGACACGTTGGGTTCACCCAGTTTTGAAAAATAGACCATCTGCAAGTTTGTTTGCGACTCTGAATTCTTTAATTACTTCAGAATGTCTGTAAAATCATTCGACAATTTGCTTCTAGTAACATCGAAAATTCACGCGATCGCGATGGAAGCGCGCGCTTAACTGAACAGCACACGGGCGTTACTTATCTATCAAAACGCGCGTCAACGCGCGTAAGCCTGTGTTTAGATTTTTTCACAGAGCGCTGCGTTAATGCTCGTAAACGCGCGCTCATGTGATCGGTTGTAGGTACTACCTTGACGTATAGGCGCGCGCTTCGAAAACGCGCGTTAAAATTTAGCCATCTCAGCGTAGCCTGCTGTAGGAACCAGATATTTTGTTACTAAATCTTGCTCTTAGGGAAGACCCAAATAGAGATCTCATTATTCTAGGAAAACACAAAGAATGGCTTCGAAAAAATACAAAGTCTCACTCTATACAAACGCAATCCATTGTATTTTGTTAACACATATAATGCCGTACTAACAAATGAACTAACTGTATTTTTTTTTTTGTAAAATACGTACATGGAATGTGAGGAATGTCTTAATTCACTATATTCGTTACATTTTACATAATATAATAGTTCGCTTTCAAAACAAGCATATTCCGTCAGCCACAAATGGCTGACACGGCTCAATTGGTTTGGAAAATGTCAGCCATATGTGGCTGACGAGGCATTATATGTGTTAAGGTAGGATCCACCTGCACAATCTAATGTATTGTAAATGACTAGCTGCGCCCCACGGCTTTACCCACATAAGTCTCGATCACGTGGGAATATCGGGAGAAAAAGTATCCTAGCTGTTGCCCTCGACTTAGGCTACTTTTCATCCTGGATCACGGACGATATCCTTCTTCAGGTTATAGTCTATCCATGTGGCAAATTTCATCCAAATCGGTTCAGCCGATTTAGCGTGAAAGCGTAACAAACAAACTCATTTTCGCATTTATTTAATAAGTTAGGATGATCACATCTTACACATATTTTGTAAATAATTAATGAGTGTCCATGGAATGGAGTTCCAAATATGTTTTGTTTCCATGTGCTGCAATAGTCCTGCACCAACCGGGGGTTGTCCTTGGGTGCACTTGCGTAGTGCATACAGGTATAATCGTCGTCTGGTGCCTCAATTCATTTAAGGTTGTTTAAGGGTTGTGGCTCCTCGTATGCCTTTCAAAGGACCGGGACTCTATGGTCCCGAGATATGTAAACAAATAAAAGTGGATGGTGGATTCTATCAATAATATGGTTTCTCCGAATACTGGATAAGAACGGGGAGTACAAGGAGTTTCCCCAGTTCTTCTCCAAAGATACCACCTACTACGCTTTGGAATAGGCAACTTGCTTCATATTTCTGACTGACCGACTCTGACAACTCAAAAGTGCTTGTAAATGGTTTAATTGAAATAAAAGCTTTGAGTTTGACAGCAAAGACACGACCACTGCTCGCCACACTTGCTCACTACGTCTATAAAATAATAATAAACAATAATAGACACAGAACCAAAGTCTCGAATAACAATAAACATGAAACAAGTTGTGTAACTTAAACAAATCTTAGAGCTTGCGGCGCTGCAAGGTCAGCAGGTGCTATAGGGTCAGTGCATCGAGGGGAGTGTGTAGTTCCATTGTTGTGTACGATACGGTAATGTTTTTACAGTTATTTGTAGCAGTACGGTTTTATTGATGTATACCTACTTGATACCGTAGGTGTTGTTTTAGCTAAGATTTGACTGTCACAGGCTGCAAACAGTCATAGGTCCGCGTCTTACTCTTATCAACCTTTTTTTGCGTTGGCTACTGTTTTACGAGTGCCTCGCCCAAGTTCAAACATACTAGTTGCTCTTTAATTTCCTCAATAGTGAATACAATCTTGCCAACAGACTTTTAGACCATCTTAACGAAAACTCTTGATGCCCTATTCTTCTCAGTTAAGCATAATTCTAAGAAATAATGAAATGATAAAAGAAGCTCTAAAAACTAGCCTTATTTACAAAGAAGCTAGAGATAAGTGCTTGACTACCTGAAACTGTACCAAACAACTTTTCATCACGAGTGACATGGAAACAAACCCCGATTAAGTCATCGAACTCCCTTTGTCCACCCTTTTATGGCCACCATAATATTTATTGCGAGGGTCTTTTGTATTACCTACCTATTAATAACTCGGAGAGTGCAGCAAAACAAAATACAGCGTGTATCAGAAATGTGTGGTGATATTTAAGAGGGCCCTTCCCGGTCCGTCTATCGTCAACGCGAGCATGGTCGAAAAGCTTGTTGTTTCATCCAGCGTAAGTGAGAACTACCTACTTACAAGCAAGTGAGAACGCGATAACAATGAACGAAAAATAGTGTGCGGAAATTTCACAAAACTTGTTCCAGGAAATACGTGTTTTTGTGTAAGCCTTACAAGTTTGTGAAATAAATAGTTGTCATTTAGAATTTCCATTACATGTGCAAGGTTTCTATGAATATGTTTTCTTTACTTTTACAATTTATGAATACATTAAGAACGGTCAAAGTTCAGGTAAAATTTGTGCAAAAAAGCAGATTTTTAGAGCCTTATACTGAATTTGTTTCTCAAAATTTTTATTTTAAACATTTTAAAGAAAAGATGTGTTACAACGCCATAATCACAGACGAGCGTTTGTATGAAAAGTATGACGGGTTGGCCGCTCTTAAGGGTGTAGTACAGCCCATCAAACGGGGGCCAACCATCACCTCATAATCAGTATTATTTTAAACTTACTTCAGTGTGAGAAAGAGATGGAGCTATGCAGGACATAACCTCCATATCTTTCTCACACTGAAGTAAGATTAAAAATGATACTGCTTAAGAGGTGGTGGTTGGCCCCCTGTGAACAACTTTCTCCATGGGAGCAACATCATAATCGCGAAAAATTATCAGCTGTCTCATACAACGTGTATCTGGATGTACGACATTAAATGAAAACGAGCACAGTACTAATCCATCGAAACATTTTAAAACACGAAGATTAGTAGTTAATGGAAAATTTAAAAATTGCAGTTTTCAAACAAAACAAATAGCAGAATCAACTGCATAAAAAGTAAACACGCTTTATCAACGAAAAGTCACTGACCAACGGTGCGATGCAGGGCTTGGCGGCGGCGGTGCGGGGCGCAGGTAGGTAGGCGCAGGCACTTTAGTCGAAGAACAATACAAACGCAGAGAACAGGATCATATGTTTTGGAAAGGTTCTTGACCTTACAATGTTTACCTATTATTACGGACTCAGATCTACATCATGTTGAAAAATAAGAAAATGAAAAATAATTTCCTGTGGCTAAAGTATTCATTGGATTTGATTGATTTTTTGTATACGGGTAAAGAACATGATTTTCTTTACGTGGTTTATAGGAATGTCAATCGTCCTGTTCCACCTTGTATAAACCTTCAATACCTACTCGACCAAAATGTATGGGACAGATGATATTCGCGATCACAATGTTGGTCGTATAGACAAAATAGTTCAGTTTGATGGTCTGCATTGCATCCTTAAATATAACCACACATTTCTGGTACAACCTGTATTAGGTAGGTACGACTATATTTTTATTTTGTTACAAGCGTATTCTTAAGGCTCCTGCAAACGGGCGCGACACACGATGCGAATCGCGCGTGACACAAAGGCACCGCTCGTCGCGCGTCGCGTGTCGTGTTTGTTTGCTAAATCTATTTTAAAGGCTCTTGCAAACAAGCGTGACACGCGACGTGACACAAAAACCACCGCCTGTCGCGCGACGAGCGGTGCCTTTGTGGCGCGCGCGATTCGCGTCGCAAATCGCGCCTGTTTGAAGGAGCCTTTATGCTTATATCGTTTAAGATTTTTATTTTAATCTTCCGAGAACTATTGTGTTTGTTCTATTCTTTTATTGATGGTAATAATGTTTTTATGAGACTGAAATAGGATAAATGTTGTGTGTGTTTACATGAAGATACGTATTTTCGCTCTCAGTGTAATGTTCTGGCGAAATGTGGGTGTACTATAGCGGGGAAACAAGGCGTGATGTTATGTTATGATATGTTATAATCTTCCAGACGTTTCCATTATTAAAAGGCGCTTAGTGCGCTGTCGATGTTGTAATGATACTAATTATTAAATTGTGGCTTGGTAGGTAGGTACCTATGCCTTTTAATGAATAAACTATTAAAAACCGTCGCCTGTTTATAAGGGCGCTTCCTATAGACTGTATAAATGACTTTAAGACGAAAGCGCCAGGGTATCCTGCGAAATTAAAATTTTCTTACTTTTTTTTTTGCAATTTTAAGGCCAGTATTAGGTTGTAAGCTGATTATAATAGGATTCGCGACTGTAACAAATATGTACCTATTTACAGAATTATAATCATAAAAGTCATCAATACAACTCTATAAGACCAAGTAATTCTACTGAATGACTATTTCATAAAATCTTGACATTTCAGGATTACTGATTCTAATGATTACAGTTCTGTAAATACATATTTGTTACGGTCGCGAATCATACTTTAATCAACATACATCTAGACACTGAGCTACAAATTGCAAAAATCATAAGAAAATTTACATTTCGCGGGCTACCTTAGCGCTTCCCTCTTAACTAAAGTTTTTCAGAATTGTTACACAATAAATCGCTTGGGTGAAAAATCGAGACTGCTGACGGAGGCACTAGAAATCAACTGATCCCAACAATATGCTTACAATAACGCGGTCCATACCCAAACTCATTAATCAATTATCCCAAAACACAAAAGTTACTACATAAAAACTGATAACCCCAATCTCCACTAACACATATCCTTTAAAATACAAAAATCCGCCGCATTATCAAAACATGACACTCGTCCGTTATCAAGGCTGTTCGTAAAAACGAGAGCTGATATCAAACACCCATAGTATTACCGCGAATGAGTAAGATGAAACTGAGTCACGAGAATCGCCCAGTGAGTCGTGATTCATTTGTTTCGTCCAGTTTTAGTTGAAACTTGGTGAATCCAAATCGGGGAAAGGAACTTAAAACAAAAATATAATTATGTACACCATTTTCACGTGTTTTGGAATTAGCAAAGAGTCGCTAGTCGGAAAATAAGACTATCCTGCTATGTTCCTAATTATACTTAGATGCCTAATTTATAATTATTTATTCTAGCCTATAATTTAAACCCATCCATCATCACACACCAAGACGTGTCTCAGAAAGCACGTTAAGCTGTTGGTCCCGACTGTCATTCGTGACTCTTTAATAGTCGTTACGGGGTAGTCAGAAGCCCGAAAGTCTGACAACCAGTCTTACCAAGGAGACAGGACAATTAAATATCATAATGTAACTACCAAAAGAGGGGCTTGTAGCTAAGTAATAACAGCCGCACGGGTCAATCGATCAGGTTAAGCTACACTTGCCGCGGTTAGTCCGTGGATGGGTGACCATCTTTACCCTCCCCCCCATCGTGCCTAGGCTAGCACGTTAAGCTGCTGGTCCCGGCTTGTATTCGTGGATCTTTGACAGTCGTTTCGGGTCGTCAGAAGCCTGAAAGTCTGACAACCAGTCTTACTATTACTCTGGGTTTCGTATTAAGTGGGTTGTGGAGGTCAGATAGGCAGTCGCTCCATGTAAAATACTGGTATTCAGCTGCATCTGGTTAGAGTGGAAACCGACCCCAACATAGTTGAGAAAAGGCAGGCAAATGATGATGATTCTGGCCCATAACTTAAACCTTGTGCTCGAGAGTCATCAATCACCTTCTTGCCCTTAAGTATTCCAATTTATTTGGAGTCGGCACTGGATGTCTTTTTTCCATACACCCCATCAACCGTCATTCCAGTATTCACTCCTTTTCTAGTCATTTCGTCTTTATCACCATCGTTTCATCCTTTTTTATTTTCCTATATTCTTATAGCAATTTGCTTTGCATGAAGCGCCACTATTAAGGTCAAGATAAATTGGTTGTTCTCGTTTCATACATCGATGATTTTCTATGATTCGTGTTGTATTTTTCGATATGACTGTTTTCCGTAATGACGTCAGAGGAAGAGGAACATTTTGAATGTCACAGCTGCATGTCATTATGGACACGTGTCTATGAGTAAACGGGATTGTTCGTGTTTGTGTCTTATTTGTATGCTTGAAAGTAAATCGTACGTAGTACCTAAAATGGCTGCAATGTATGCTATATTCAGGAGTATACACTCAATATTTGTTTTTCTTCTTTCTTGCTGGTGCTAACAAAGAGACCTGAAAATGATATCCGAAGCCCATCATCATCTGCCTAGCCTTTTCCCAACTATGTTGGGGTCGGCTTCCAGTCAAACCGAATGCAGCTGAATACCAGTATTTTACATGGAGCGACTGCCTATCTGACCTCCACAACCCAGTACCTGGGTTATACGATACCCCTTGGTAAGACTGGTTGTCAGACTTTCGGGCTTCTGACGGCCCGTAACGACTGTCAAAGATCCACGAATAACAGCCGCGACCAACGGCTTAACGTGCTTTTCCGAGGCACGGAGGAGTCTTGATATGTAAAGATGGTCACCCATCCACGGACCAACCGCAGCAAGCGATCGACCCGTGCGGCTGTTATTTCTTAGCCACAAGCCCCACTTCCGATATCCGAAGCCCATATGTACTAATATTGTTTTCGATCAGGATCTCACATGTTATATTCTATAACCGTAGCAAACTGGTCGATTCAGCTCAGTTAAGGCCTGGTTTGCAAATAGATTTCGCCGTCAATCAAAATTTAATTATTGAACTTCAATCTAATGATAAAATGAATACCTATCAATTTAATCAAAAATTAAATCTAATAAAAATATTGCTGTTGTTATTTATTATCATCGATTCAAATAATAAGATGACCTATAGACCCCAATTATTAACAATAAGAACATACATAATCGAGGATAAATTTTATTGATTTGCATCATACCTACATAATTCTCGGGATATTACAGAAGCTATTGATAACTGATAACGATTGCAATATGACTTTATCTTCCTCTTATCAAAGTGACATCATTTCAACGGCGTCATTTTAGTGCGTAGACATTTTTATTACGAGAAAATAGTGGGTCATATTATTTTTCTGTGAATTGCATTTTCCCAAAATGTTATCCATTTTTTTTTTCTTCAAATGGTGCGTGTTTCATTGATATTTTTTACCTTGTATGAAACGACGGGTTTAAAGTTAAAAGTAGCCGAAAATGACTTGTAACAATTCGCCGAAAAACTTTTGTTAAATCATTATTGCTACGTAATAAGCATAGTTTCTTAGTTTTCGCGGACTCAATAACTCAAGAACTCAATGATAATAAATACAGAATCTGCCCCTTCCTGAATCCCCAGTAATTTTGAAGTGTTAATTGTCGAGGGAAGTAGGTACTTAGTTTCGATTTTAATTTTAGTCAATATTATTGAATTAAAGTCCACAAAAAAACCACGATGTTTATCTCATAATAACTTTTATTTACCCTGTTTACAAGGACGGTCAAAGGTTTTTTATCTTCATTGATTTATTTCTATAAAGATCTATGTTCGACTCAAATCAGTCAAAGTTATACTATCTTCGCAGAGTCCAATGTCAGTGACAAACTCAGTTGTGTACAAAACAGATTATAATGTCAACATTGCGTGGGACTTTCGCCTATTTTTCGTTTACATAGACTGTATTTATTTATGTCTAGGCATGCTATTAAAGCGGATATCAGACGCTTCATTTTTTGTTTCATTCCACGTTTACACGAACGCTATGTCAACAAAATTATACCTAAAGGAATGAACGTTCATCTGCTCCTTTCATTTCATTTTCGATCATTCGATAGGCGAGTGGAAGGTGCCGAGTGCCGAATTCCAACATCGTTGGATCGGTTCAGTAAAGATTTTTTTTTCACTTTTGATTAATTTTGTGTTCAGTCAGACGTTTCACTGCGAGTGAAATATGCCGAATGAAAATCAGAAATGTACAAAATAGTGAAGCGTCTGATATCGGCTTTAGGTTGTAAATGAAACATCAGTACATGTCATATTTACTAAACGTCCTAATTATATTAGTAAACATTTGTGGCTGTCATCGTTTTAAATTAATGACGTACATAATTTTATTATATTATGTATTTACAGACTTGTTTATTATATTTTTATACTGCTCCTGCCTTCGCTTTAATAAACTTGAAAGAGCAAAAAATGTAATTGAGTATTTGACGAGTGTGAATATATGGCATGAAAGTCTCAAATATCAAAACTATTTGTCTGCTTGATTTTATTTATTTTTTCTCTCAGACGATAGAGAGTACATAAATACTGAACGAATACAGGAGAATGTACAGTAGCTCTACTCTAAACCAAAATGATAACATGTGTCAAGTATTTTAAAACACAAAAAAAAGAAACGAAAACTATCAAGTTTCACTATTAAAAAAGTATAGCTTAATTTTCTCTAACCAGCCAAGTTAATATGAACTTTATTTCAACAGTTGTAAAGTAGCAATATGTATGGACGTTACTTCACATTTGCTGTATAACACGCTACGTTTTGTAAGACGTACAGATGAAGTTACTCCTTGTTTTAGGAACAGTATCTTCAACCTTTTTTTTTTGTTAAAAAATAATGGTGTTTCCTTTCAACTTGTTTCTTGTATATTTATAACAAGTTTTTAGTTCGGGTGAAACAGGTAACACCTTCATTTTATTCGGTTACTTCTTTTACATAGGCACTTATAAAAATGGGAAATGAAATACTTAAACCAACATACTTTTAGGACTAGCCCCATCAGCTAGCAGGGGCGAAGCGTTCATACAACCCGATTCCTATCGGCTTCCCTTCGGAACAACCACTTTTCTTAATGTCTACGATTGCCAAATAATATGGTACACATGTGTGTGTAACTGTGTATCACATCACATTACATAATTATATTTAATACCAGTTTAATACATCATAAGATTAAAAACCTACAGTTTTTTGTCTTGAGTTTATGAGAACTGAACAATTTTGTCATCGACTTCCCTCTAATGATAATTGTAGCTGCGCCACTGTCAGCTAGGGTTGCGGGATGTTCGGAAGTTATTGTGGCCCCGGCACAGGCAACTGAAGGAACACGGGTGGGTTTTAGTCAGTAAAAGTCTGACACGCCCTCCCGCTCCACCCAGAGCGGGAGAAGTCATTTGATGATTTCCCATCCAAAAAAAAAGGCCTAGCTCCACGAGTAGGTAATGGTTACAGTCACTGTTAGTCTGCATCATCCCACGACTGGGCAAAGGCTTCTCTCCATGACTTCCGGCTCTTTCGATCCAAGGCTAATGTGGACCACTGGTCGTTTGTGTTCTCTATCTAGCTCGTCCCGCCATCTTGTATCTGAGTAGGTAAATAATTAAAATATGTCATGTGTCCCAGTAGTTAGAAGCTTGTGTACCTACACTTGCATGGTATGCATTTAAAACAAAAGGAGGAGTGAGGCCCAATTAAAATAACAGGCCAAGTGCGTGTCGGACTACGCACAATGAAGGGTTCCGCAGTTGGGACGGATTTATCCCAAGAACAAACTTAACATTGTAGTTGAAAACATGTTCCCCCATACATTAAAACTGCAAATGTAAGTTTGTACGCACAATATTGAGTTATTTACCATGTTATTTTAAGACCATAAACTTCTTATTAATTTTCCTGTAAATCTATAAGTATAGAACTATTCTTTTTCGGAGATAAGGAATGGATTTTCTTTAATAACTTTAAAACTATTTATTTTAAAATTATAAAAAAAAAATATATTTGAAATACTCATAACAAGCCCTTTCATTTGAAATGTCGCATAGTACAGTTTGCAAAACGTTTATTTTAATGTTCTAATTTGTCCACTAAAAGTGAATCCCATATTCAAAATCCATTTATTTACGTTAAACGTTCGCGTTTGGGCCACAAAAATTCATATAATTATTTACTAAATTTCAACTTAACCTTTTAACCGCCTGACTTCATATCAGTTGTCGTACCCCCAAGCGCCCGGCACAGTGAATTATTACGGTATTTTATCGTAAATATACGACCCTGGTGAAATGGACACGAAAATATTTGTCGGATTAGTCCTGCGTAGACGGTCAGATCGAGAGTCGAAAAGGACCGTCTCAGACACAAGAATCAAATTCTTTTGTTAAACCTAATTATACCTACCTACACTACCGTTTGATGTTTGCTGACCCCACAATACGCGTGAAGATAAGCCGTATTAAATGTGCATCCCTTCTAAGAATATGTTATCTCAACCACATAGGGCTGACCTAAACCTAATTTTCATTGATGTGGTAATAGCACATGCATAAAAAAAGGTTGAAAGGTCAAAAAGGTTAAAAGCGTGAAAATAAGCTATGGGGTTTATTATGAGAGCATCGGCCTGCTTCCGGTCTCTAAAAACCGTCAAATATTATACTGTGCATACGTGCGTAGCCATCTCGAGTACGCATCCCAAGTGTGGAACCCGCAGTACCAAGTTTACATATCTCGAATTGAAGGCATTCAACGCAAATTCCTAAATTATTTAGACTACTAGGCACACCGGCACACTCCAGACTACATTGCCCAATGTAAACATTATCATTTTCTACCTCTTGAACGTAGACGCAATATTAGTGACATCTGCTACTTGTCTAACATAGCGAATAGCTCTATTGACTGTCCGGAGCTCCTTGCGAATGTATCGCTTCGTACCAGCCAAAGGAGCTTAAGGCAACGGCCACTATTGAATGTACCATTTGCCGCGACCAATTATAGACGGAACACATTTCATATCCGTAGTGCAAGGAGCTATAATGATCTTGCATCGCGGCTAGACTTTGACATTGACTTATTCTGCACCAGCTCGAGAGTGATAAGGAAGCGCGCAGGTGAGGAGTTCTTTGGGGATCGTGTGAACGTCCTCTAGGGAGCTTTTCGCTTGTGCATACTCGCTTAATGCTTAATCTGTAATCTATAGGGTATCGATATAAATGGAACGTAGACTGAGCTTCACATTACATTGAATTTAATGTCCTTTTCTGTAGTGTTTGTAGTAGTTTTAAAACTGTAGTTATTTGTTTGTTTGATTTTTTTTTCTTGTCTTTTAGCACTCCCCTTGGTTTGTATACCAATAATATATTATGTTGCACTACGTTATATATATATGTGTGGACTTGTAATTAGCTAAATAGTTACCTAAATTGTAATTATTTTATTATTTGTCTGTAAGTCCTAAAAGAAATAAATAAATAAAATGTTGTAGAACAGATTAGATATGTTAATCCCTAAATTAGACTAAGCTAAATTGCTTGGATACCTTGACAAGATTAGCCTAATAATCCTTAGAAGTCACGTTTTGGCTTAGTAATCAAACAAACACATAAGAATTAAAATATTTTTCTTCCTTTTCCCTTTATAGTAGCATGTTTGTAGCTCTACATTGCACACATAACGACAAAACACAACTAAACGAAAAAAGCGAAATGTGGGTGTACTATAGGTACACCTCTGCCCAACCCATCGGGGAATACAGGCGTGATATTATGTTATGTGTACCTCTACATATTTATTAAATCAGTTATTTGCCATGGGACTGCCTCGTTGGTCTAGTGGTCGCAAGCGCTACTGCTGAGAATGAGGTCCTGGGTTCGATTCCCAGGTCGGGCAAAGTGTTATTGGGTTTTTCTATCTGGAATTTTTCAGTAGCAGCCCGGAGTCTTGATTTGTGCCCGGTAGATGGCAATAGGCTCGCCCCCTATTACATGGGACTTAAACATAACTGGTGAAATGTGGGTGTACTATAGGTACACCTCTACCTATGTAGGTATTTATATGTCCGACATGAAGACCAAAGAATTTTTTTAAATTTAAAATTGTACACCATGTAACAGAGAGATAGATGCTTTTAAAAATTTTGACAATTTTAAAATTTTGTAATGCTATCTGTAACAACAATAAATAATAAATTCAACTCAAAAAGTTCAGATGGATCTTACGCCAGTGTTAACGTACCAATTTTTTTTTTCTGACAGCCCCACAGAACAGATAACCTCTTTTATCTGTTCTGTGGACAGCCCTATCCCCGAAATACAAAGTAACCTTGGCAATAGTCACATGGCGGGCTTCAGTACCTAACTCGAACTTAATCTACAACATGTGCTCGACTTTGTAACCGTCGTGTGTGTATTTAGGGTTCCATGTGAACGGAGACCGATGATAGAGATGTAGCGTTGATTCAGTAAGTAATGTGGTTTTGGTGTGGGATTAATAATATTATTATGGGTGGGGTTTTCTCTGGCCATGACCGCGAATAATACTTTCTTCTGCCAACTTCTTCTGGGCCTATTACAGGCGAAGTAATGTCGGCTTTTCAGTGTTAGTTTTAAAGATTAAAAAGGTTTGCAGGCATGTTTTTCAGCTGTAGAAACGGCCGCGACTTACGCAGTAGGTCGTAGATTGGAACCCGGGCAGTGACTTTACTTAGTGTACATTATTTTATCACCACTGCTCTCAAAACGGTGAAGGAAAACAGCGTGAGGAAACCGGCTTGTACTAAAACTAAAAGTTCGAAGATATGTGACATCCACCAACCCGCACTGGGCACGCGTGGTTGATTACGGCCCACTCCCTCTCACAGAGAGGAGACCTGTGTCCCGGAGTTACATTATAGGCTGATTAAGCTAGAAGAACTTTCCATAGCGAAAACTAGGCACTTTGACGGTTTTGTCACCTATGTGAATGTAGTTGCTGGTTTGAATGCGATTATAGTAGCACATGCTCGATCGATCGATACAGAAGTATAACGTAAGGGACATTTTGGCGAAAATGAGTTATAGGTATGTATCATTGGATTCAGAATTTCCCGCTCTCTCGATTGGTATCATTCAAATTTCTCTATCGTTAAAAAAAACGAACGATTTATGACAAAAAAAAAAATGATTTAACAGTCATAAACATTTTTTCTTCACAGAAAAATAAAGTAAGTCGTCATATTAAATAATTATTAATAGTAAATTCAATATGACGCGCACGCATATAAACCACATAATTATTATGGTCGATTGTGTGCAAATCAACTGATTTGTGATAAACTGTTCTATGATGTAACTATAATCTAAAAAGGTTCTTTGATCGAACCTCTATCTTTATACTTCGTAACTTTGCCTCAAAGGATTGCAAAATAAAAACAGCCTAAAAAGTCATTGACCATACTATACTAACCTTACCTAACAACTTTCAACTGTAATTAAGATAGCATCAAAAACTAATGTTATCGCGTGATAGTAATAAATATGATTTATGATAACATCACCGTATTTGAAGATATTAGATCAAGATAAGTCTCTGATATTATCTATCACGTATTGATCTGGCTATATAAAACATAAAAAAATTCTGACGACTGGAAGAAACCGGTAAAGATTGATCGTATCTAGAACAACATTAGAAACTTCTAAGTTTTGATTATACCTAAGATTAATTTGTCACTGATTTTTTACGATTTAGCGATGTTGAAATTCTACAATATTTACCGATTCCGTTTTTATCATCGCAATTTTGGGCATAAATTTGTACTCGGTGTGAAAATATTTATTTGCATTCTTAAAGATAAATTCACTCAACAAACAGGAACGAAAGTCAGGAACCATGTCTCCCACTCTATCTCCTAATCTACAGACACAGCACTCCTAGTATGTTATCAAACGATGATGAGCTAGAATTCGCTCCAACATTCGTTGTAGATAACGCTCTTTCCCGTCCGTCACCTAAACAGCGCCCTTTTTCCAATAATCTCCTGATAACATCCTCTTTATCTGGAATTCCAAATGTCTACAATTCTGGATCCAAAATGAATACAAAAATAATCGTTCGTTTAAAATTCATAAGTATCACCTACTTTTACATCACATCACCGTCTCATATTCTAGTGTCCAGAAATTCGTATAAATACATAAGTTACCCTCGTAACTTATGTAATTATTGGAATTTAATGTCCTCACATTTCACTTGGAGGTGACATAAAATGGAAAGGCGAGGAAAAATTGAGTGAAGATCTTCAGGTATTTAGGCACATATACAAAATCTAATCATATCTGTCATTGAAATATTAGCAGCAATCCTCTGTTAGATTCGAGCCTCCACAATTCCTCACCATTCAGTGCGATCTTGGGCAAGTACTTAAAATCAATCCATTTCCAGATTTCGTTTGACGAGTCACGGTTTCCATTCATGAACACGTAGGTATCGAGACACAAAACCTATGTTATCAGCTAATGGCGTGTGTCATACCTGCTCACGTTGATTTTTATGGTGAATAGAGTAATCGAGACAGAACAATGTCGGTTCTCAGTGGTCTCCCCCCATATCCTACGAAATCGTCCTCCAATTGTCTCCTCGAACAAATTGATTCAGATTAATAAAGTGCGGACGATAAGTGACATCGTCTGTTATCAATATTGTTTCACTTGGTCGCTTCGACAGTTGCACGGGCAC
The DNA here is from genome assembly GCA_947568875.1 of Fissipunctia ypsillon. Lineage (NCBI taxonomy): Eukaryota > Metazoa > Arthropoda > Insecta > Lepidoptera > Noctuidae > Fissipunctia > Fissipunctia ypsillon. The sequence goes on from OX387650.1 coordinate 12,133,820, forward strand.
CGGCTGCCAGTACTGTCGTTACTACTGCATCATCAGAAATAGCGGATTTCTTTGGATATCCGAGACTTAGAAATAAATTCGTGAATAGTTTTAATGAATTAGTGATTTTGCGAGCTGAAAGTGTGTTCAAAAGTGATATTTTAATAGTTAGTGATAACTGATAAGTTAAAGGTGTTTCTTTAAATAAATCTGACTAATGAAGAGATGACGACGGTACAGTGGTATGGAATGTTAAATGATTGCCACTCTGATGGGAAACTGTGAGTTCCAATGATTCTTTCAAATATTTTTGTTAAATACCCAATAGTTGTGAACATTTCTACACGTTTCTTATTAACTGTAGTGCATTAGTCATTGCAAACCAGGATATATCGGTGTGATATATTGTGTGCAGCACTGTTTTTCTTGAGTCACTGCGATTTCTAGCACGATATCACATGATGTAAGTCTAAATTAATAATGAAATAGTATCGTTTGCCTACTGCAATAATGTTTTCTTACATCAAGACTAACCATAATGACCTTTGTAAAGGAAATTACATCCAAAATTTAGCAGTTTTTGAGGTTAGTCTGAATTCAACGAAAGAGCGAAAATGAGCGGGACATTTGTTCAAATTGTTAGCATCAAGTTTAATTTCAAATAGGTACCTACTTATTGCCAAGAAACTGTATGGATTTTAAAAGGTTTTAAAAAACATTGAAAACAAAAGTTTTAATGATGTCATCCTTCTTGAATTCCTTTTGTTTATCTTACATTTTATGTGTTTCTTTCCACAAGTTAAACGAGCTTGATTTAAAATGTGTCATACGAAGGTTTTGTCAAACAAAATGACGAATAAGTTCTTTACATTGAATTGCACTGATCACCAGTTTGGCAAGATTGGTGATTATGACATCATTTTCTTTTCTGTCATTAGTTTTGTTGTAGCAACATATTACTGAATTTTAGTAATGTCTATCTTCGGTGGACTATTCACTACGCTCCTGTTTGAATTTTTTTTACGTGGTGACTTGTTAAATTTGTTTCACACTATTTCATTAATTTTCAACAGTTGGGTTTTTAAAACCCATGGGAAAATTAGCCGAGGTTGTTGAAAGATATATATTGTACTTACTTGAATTTAAAAAAAATATTTATATTCCGACATATAGAGGTACGCGTTTATAATTCACATAAATAACATCAACATGCGTGGGATAATAAGTAGCTTATACCAGGGGCGAAGCCTTCATACAAAATGCCAAATAATATAGTACACCTGTGTGTGTAACTGTGTATCACATCACATTACATAATTATATTTAATACCAGTTTAATACATCATAAGATTAAAAACCTAACGTGTTTTGTCTGAGTTTATGAGAACTGAACAATTTTTTCTTCGGCTTCCCTCTAATGATGATTGTATCTGCGCCACTGGCTTATACTCATTTTAACTTACCCCCATTCCCATGAAAAAGTAAAAACATTACTATCACCATAACCGCCATGTAATCTTCCTGTTCATCAAACTAATAGTTCACAACATAGAGTGTGAAGAAATGGAGTGTGTATACGCATATTTTTCTAGGATCTAGTCACGGTTTAGGTATTTAAAAATAGAACAAGACATAACATTTCTACTGTAGGAAGCTATTCTGAGGGTTGAAGGAATTCTTCGTTTATTAGGACTCTATTGCAAATCAGAAATTAAAGAATTTTTTTATTGCATAAAAACGCACTTGCAAAGCTAGCACATGGTCTTGACTAATTTTAACTGTTCCAACTGTTATCACCAGCCTACAACAGTCCATTGCTGGACCTCGCCTCTTCCAATTGTTGCTTCAGTTGTCATCAAGTATTCCCCGCCAGATGACTGATATGACAGGGATCAATCTGCCATTTTAGTTAGTGAATTCATACCAGATTAGAAAATATTCTTTGACTGCGTTGTCGCATCAGACGTTATTTTACACACGAGCTTTACATTGCTTCCTACTTTATGGTTTACACACCGATGCCTCAAAGGGTCACAATAGGCATTGTTTTCGAGCCCATTGTGTGTAGCTTGTCACTTTCATTTGCTACCTTTTAGTTGGGTAGACATGTTGCTAAGTAAAGCTCGAACTAATGGGAGATATAATTGGTTTCTTTTGTGTGGGCCTGGCTTTATGAGGACCACACAAGCACATATTGTGGGTGTTGGAAAGGTAAATAATACTGCCGATCATCAGTAAATTACTAAGAAAAAAGGAAAAATAGGTTTATTTGTCACAGAAACACGTGCATACAAAAAGATAAGAATAATAATAAAAAAAAACAAAGTAGATCCACATTACAATCACGAGCTCAAAACAGAAATAGTCGGAAGCTGCACGTCATGACTGTGACAAGAAGGCTTCCACTCAGGATGATGCTGTGCTATGAGGGACCCACAGCAGAGCGCTGATTAAGATGTTTTTTTAAAATCTATCTTTAGTATTTAGGTCATGGCCGCTCTATACAATGTATCTAGTGTGCTAGATGATAGATTATGTGAAAGATGAAAAGGCTATGAAGAAACTAAACTTACGTGACGTTATAAAAAAAAAATAGGCAGGCATGGTGACTGCCGACAGAAGTGAAAACTTAATCGTAAAACTATGCATAGCATGTCGCATGTCCAATTATTTATAAAAGAGTAACCGTGGAGTTTCTTGCCGGTTCTTCTCCATAAGAAAGGACCAATTGGAACCGTGCATCTAGCTTCTGATGTTTCATAAGTGTCCATGGAGGTTTATGTGAAATAAAATATTTTGATTTTTATTTTGCATATCGGTGACGCGAACCCGTAAGATTTGCGACTACCAAAAATTGCTCAACGTGCCTAAAAAAGTTATCACTTCAAAAAGACGTCGTGCTCTGCTGACTCCAAAGAAATTGAGATAAAGGCAGGAGGCATGATCAACAATTGAGAGATTGTCAAAGCTGAAATGGACAGATAGAAATACCTACTATTACGGCTGAAACCAATAACCTATACAGTAAAAAACCGATCGCTATTGATGGTAGGCAGTATAATTCTATCTGTCCTTATGTCAGGCTGGTAAGATTCCATAAACTCTTATAGATTATTGGGACGTTAAAACCATAGATAGATAGGTTTTTCTATCTCCAGTATGCCAAAACTAGTGATAGATAGAAGCCGTTAGAGGCTTATCTCCAACGGTGGATTTTTGACTCAACGGTAAGCGACGTCGTTGATGGTGATATTATATTTTTAAATATTGTCATATTTCAGAATGTCATACAAATAAATCTGTCTCAAAAGCGAGACATTTGTTTGAAACACTAAACAATGCATCTGTTATATAAAAGATATACTCATGAATAATTTAAAAGCAGAAAATTCTTTATTGCTCACTTTACGTAAATTTTGCTCTGAACAGTATATTTATTAAATATTTTTCAATGTCAAACACCTGATGCCATTGGTCTATTAATAAATGATTAGTTCGTAGGTATATATACGCACTATAAGTATAAACGTTGACCTCTAGGTCCTGTCGTAATAATTGACATAACTTATAGCATTAAATTTTATGCACATTTATGTAATAATGTTTTTCTTGCGTTGCTTAAGGCCATACTCCAATGCAGCTTAATTTTAAGTCACCGTGAAGTCTCCTGAAATGCCTACTTTTAAGAGCGATTAATTATTCGGGAGGTTAATTATATTTTTAGGGTTCTGTACCTCAAAAGGAAAAAAACGGAACCCTTATAGGATCACTTCGTTGTCCGTCTGTCTGTCTGTCTGTCAAGACCCTTTTTATCAGGAACTCGTGGAGGTATCAATTTGAAATTAATATCAAATACGTAAGTCTGTGGTCCCTAAAAGCTCTAAAAATATCAAGCTTCGAAGTCAACGCAATAAAAAATATGGCCATTTATGCGACATATTTTAATACTCGCAAATAAATAAAAAACTATAGGGTACAGCACAAGTAAAGGAAAAAGTCCAAAAATGGTTAATTTGTAGATTAATCACATAAAAAAATTGAGATTACAAACTTTTTACAGTTGGAGAATTGACCGTGAAGTAAGTATATCAATGTATGGGAGTACCTACATGTTTTTCAACTACAATGTTAAGTTTGTTTTTGGGATAAATTCTTTTCAACTACGGAACCCTTCATTGTGTGCGGTTCGACACGCACTTGGCCGGTTTTTTAATGATCATAATAATTTGAAAATATGTACTATACCTACCTAGTCTTCTAAACATGTGAGTAGATGCATCTACAACATAACTTAAAATACTTTGCCCTACCAAACAACTTCAAAATAAATCACAGCAAGTATTCAAGCATGCAAGCTCTATAATAATGAGCTTAAAATCGTTTTCACGCGTTCGTACTCAGAAATAAATTGGCCTGAATTGTATGGCATGCGCGCACGCCGCTCGTAGGTAAATATCGAGTGTCTGGATTATTTTACATTGTTCGATTAGTATATAAACTAGACGGTCTTGTTTTCAGTTGATACTGAAATATCTTGCGTTTCCTGTATTAGCAGATATAATTTTGCTTGACGCTGTTCCTTTATCAAAAAAAGAGGTACCTACTAAGACATTGCTTGTTGAAGTTACAGGATTTAGATGAAGGAATTCTGAATTTCTGATGTCCAAATAATAAATTTATTTATTTTCCCTTCTCTTTTTCAACATAATATGTGTGAACCACATCACCTAGACACGTAGAAAGTATTTTTTATTTATATATTCGGGTTATGTTTAGGGTTAAGAACGTCAGATACCAGGGGCGAAGCCTTCATACAACCCGCTTCATATCGGCTTCCCTTCGAAACAACCACTCTTCTTAATATCTACTATTGCCAAATAAAATGAAACACGTGTGTGTAACTGTGTATAACATCACATCACATAATTATATTTAATACCAGTTTAATAGGTACATCATAAGATTAAAAACCTACAGTTTTTTGTCTGAGTTTATGAGAACTGAACAATTTTTTCTTCGGCTTCCCTCTAATGATAAAGCTGCGCCACTGTCAGATACTCTTTCCTTTTCAATCGATTTCATAAAATGAGAAAAAGCTTTTTATAAACAAGGCGATATTAGGTTTCATAGACATATTTTCCGTGACAAAATCAACTGCAGATATGTCTGGCTTTCGTTTGGCTTGGAAATAAAACTTAGCTGGATACAGAAACAATATAAATCGTAACAATGTGCGTGACATAGGTCTTGTATATTTCCGAGGTGTCTGACTAAACTCAAAACATTTTTAAATCTAAACCACAATAACTCAAGTGTATTTAAGTTTTTATGTACAGCCATAACACCATTAATGCCCCTATCATTCATAGCCCAACCAAAACAAAAAAAGGTGCATGTTATTATAAAAAAGTGAAAACACGGTCGTTCCTCTATCGGTGCCAAGGCCCGTGCAGTTATCAAAACAACTGGTCTATCTAGCAACAGCAAGGTCGGCCAATTGATAGACTATGCTCCGTTTGAGCATTCATAGTATAAATCGCCTTGTAGGTAGATTATATATGGAAATGAAGATTGAAGGCAATGCAGGGGTTAAAGTTTTTTGAACTTTGAAGGAGTCTGATTATCAAAAGCAAAGACCCTGGGTATTAAGCTTTTCGTATTAAGAGAAAGGAGTAGGCATATACCTTTCCCCTGCATAATCAGCCTATAATGTTCCCACTGCTGGGACACAGGCCTTCTCTCTTCGAGAGGGAGTGGGCCGTTAATCCGTAATCCACCACGCGGGCCCAGTGCAGGTTATAGATGTCACGTGTCTTCGAATTTTTGATTCTAAGATAGGCCGTGTCATCATGATGTTTTCCTTCACCGTTTTGAGAGCTGTTGGTGATGAAATTATTTATACAAAGTAAAGCGGCTGCCTGGGTTCGAACCCACAACCTACAAATCTTAAGTCAGGGCCGCTACCACTGGGCCACCACTGCTCTGTACCTTTCCCCTAGGACTCCCTGAAGGTGTAGTAAAACTCCGGTGCATTGCAACGAAGTTTTTATTATTTTCTAAGGATTAACATCATGTGGTTATTCGGAGAATTTTCACTCAAAATACAACTTCGTGAACAATACGCCAAAGGCCGAAAGATAGAATTTGCTAGGTACTCAGTGATGCGGGATATTCAACGATCGGTTATTAATTTGTAGTTTTCGTCATCTGTGTCGGCATAATGTTAACTTTGCAAGCACTTTTGTCTCTTGACAGGTTATTATCAATACATTACAAATAACTGCGTCCCCGCAACCCGAGGACAATAAAACAGATAATGTGTTGCATCACTAACAAACATGCACACAGACAAACGTACGAACAGACATACTATTGCTCTTCGATCGCATAAATCTTAGTGTTGTAGGTCACAAGGAAATGTTTGCGATTAGTATCTAATGTATCTACTTGTTCATAATATTTGTAAATGCAAAATGATACGATTACAAAACAATCCTAATAGAAAATGGTAATGTACCATTTGGAGTACCTACACGTCCCATTTTTGGCAATGACATTCATCTGACTACCCTTTTTTTGATGTAAGGGTCAGCATCCAGTCTAACCGGATGCAGATGTATATCAGTATTTTACATGGAACGACTGCCTATCTGACCACCACAACCCAGTAACTGGGTAATACGATACCCAGAGTGACGGTAAGACTGGCTTTCAGACTTTCAGGCTTTTGACGACCCGTAATGACTGTCAAAGATCATGATGAGAATGACAGCCGAGACCAGCAGTTTAACGTGTTTTCTGAGGCACGAGGGGGGGTGAGGGTACCTAATGATGGTTACCCATCCACGGACCAACTGCGGCAACTTAACCTGATCGATCGATGCGGCTGTAATTACTTAGTCACAAGCCCCTCTTTTGGCTGTGACATTATGATATTTAATTAACCTGGGGGCCAACCACCACCTCTTAAAGCAGTATTTTTTTAATGTTACTTCAGTGTGAGAAAGAGATGAAGCTATACAGGACGTCTAGCTCCATCTCTTTCCCGCACTCAAGTAAGATTACAATAATACTGCTTTAAGAGGTGGTGGTCTAGCTCCTGTACGTATTTTGAAATGATGATGCAGTGCTGCCGGAATATGGCTCTCTGCTAACTTGAATTCTCTTTGAGTGAAAACGCCTTTTACGATATCTAAACAGTTAAAAATTTGCAGATTCTTTTCAGTAGCATATAGTGTCTGATTTAATATATTAAACCAATTCTTTCCTTGTCCACAGGCCTCTTCAAAGGCTCAACAACAACGCTAGACGGGATCGGTCTGCGGCCGATGCCAGCGGAACGGCCGAAAACGTTGAGAAAGCTAAAGTCAGTATACGACGCGTCCCCGACTGAGCCACCGCCGCCACCGCCGACCATCTTGAGCAGCAATGGACAGGCAACAGAGAGGAATATCAATGGAGTGGAGGATGAAGTTAGGAGACGCAGTAATACCACCTCTTCGACGCAGAGTGGGGAGAAGTCGCTGTCCATACTTAGTCCATTTGATGAGCAGGTGAGATCCATAATTAATTTAATTAGTATTATGCCCATTTTCAGTAATACTAAGCGACACCTAAATGCGCGCCGTTGGTTTTTTAACGTTCGGCTCAGCGCCGAAAGTTGAAAATCCAACAGTGCGTTTTTGTTTAAGCATTACATTTAGGTATCGTCTTCTAGAAGATAGCATGTAGTGGCTCCGTGCAATTAACAGCTTAGCAAGGTTGTTGAGGAAGACAGAGATGAGACATACCATCTTTTAACTAGAGATCCCTAAAATCTTTAGCACGTGCTCGTGTGCAAAACTACCACCCGGGGCTTAAGGGCGTCAAATCATAGGAAAGGTTACATTGTGTAGTTTAAAAACAGGGTCGTTGATAACGTACACGGTTTTATTTGTAGATAGATAGTCTAGTTTATCTTTTAGACAAATAAATAAGCTGAAGTGGCACGGGGCTGGTCATGTTTGTCGAAGGACCGATGTCTGGTGGAGCAGGCGAGTCCTGGAGTGGAGACCGCGTATCGGTAAGCGTAGAGTGGGACGCCCCCCAGCTAGATGAACCGATGACGATTAAAAAGGTGGCTGGGACAGACTGGATGCGGAAGGCGGAGGTCAGGGTGTTGTGGCGCAGCCTGGGAGAGGCCTATGTCCAGCAGTGGACTGCGAATTTGCGATAGGTTGAGTTGAATGACAAATCAATAAAATGGAAGTGTCTGTTTGTAATGTTAAAATAACAGCTTTTTACTAAATTCTGATGAAAGTATATACGGTAGGTACTTATAACAACGGCTGGACCGATTGCGACGGGACTTTCACTGGCAGATAGCTGATGTTAGGAGGAACTTAAGCTATTTTTTTACTACATATAAAAAGAATTAAGGTTCCAACAAAAAATTCAAACCCATGAAATTGTGAACAATATCCGATTCAAATAGGGAAGTATTGACCAGAACTAGTAATAAGCCTTGCATATAGATAGGTTGACTAATAGAGAAGTATTGAAGAAAAAGACATGTGACAAATAAATTGGGATAAGTGGCAAGAGAATGGTGATGAGATTGATAAAAATTATATATTTTTTTTAAACGTCAAGCAAGTAAATAAACATAAATAAATAACATAAGTAAATTAACATTAAGTTAAAGTTCGCGAGCACATTCGCAAGAAGCTGGCAGTATCAACGCAACGGTAATGTTTTTCCCATTGTTTGTCATATTTGTTTTAGTATATTTATGTGTATTTATTTATGCTAATATTTATATATAATTAGGTGTATATATTATATTTACAGTTTTTGTTTGGTATTTATATTTAAATAAATGACGGAGAAGGTACATCTCTCTAGTTATCGTCAGCCATATTTTAACTACTGTGGGCGTGCTATGGGTAGTGTTGGTTGCGCAATAGAATAACCGTTTGCAGTTCAAATCAAATTATAAATTCACGATCAAATTAATCACACTAGCTATGCACACACTGTAGGTACAAGGCGCAACTATACGGAACGCGCGACAGTTTCTAAACGTGTTCACTGCTCGATAGCCACCGACCAACTCTGCTTAACTTTGGTCGACGAGCGTTATGTTTGAGACTCTATCGAGCGCCGCTTGGTGGCGCTGGTGTCCCGATTAGTCAAACGACGACTAACGTATTTCCGACATAAATATTTATTCCTCAATTCTCGCTTTTGCACCTACCAATGTTGATCTACATCACCCAAAGGTTGACTGGTAGAAAATGCCTATGGCATTACGTCCGCCTCTGTACATTTGTGTGCTTAAAGTATTAAATAAATAAATAAACATAATCATGCTTAGGAAAACCATTACAGTTTGTCGTATACGACACCGTCTAGGAAGTATTACAATAAAATGCTCGAACATAACCATAATATGCAAAATAATGACTTCAAACGGTATTTAAGATACCTACTCACTTTTAATTAAAACAATTTGTATTCTCCACCCAACAAATTTTATGAGGCATGTGCGTAGAAATTGCATAATTTCTAGAAACTATTTCCAACTACCTGACTCGACAGACGTTGCCCGTCTAAATTTAATTCCCGCAGAAAAAAAAAATACTCAGTTTTCCCGGATTTTCCAATTTTCTGGAGACTTTAAATTTTTCTTTCCGTAAGAACCTGGTTTGGACAGATTTAAAAGAAAAAATGCCAAATCGGTCTAGCCGTTCTGAAGTGATGCGCTTACCAACGAACATCATTTCATTTTTATTATAAAGAATAATTATGTAGATAATTATATTATGTGACTGTATGTGCATTTGGTCATTGGATATTAACTGGCTATTACAACTAACAACAATTTTCAATTATAAGTCGTAAATTTATGTAGTTAATGACTAAAATGGAATTAATTAACTATGAGGTCAGATCTTCGCGGGTCAAATAATATTACGTCAGTTTGAAATCACGACGCGCGGCGTGTATTTACATTTAAGCGGAAAAGTTGTGTTGAGCTTTGATAAGCTTAAGAAAAGTTAGTTTTACATTCTGATCAAGTAAATAATACCTACTTAATAAAATGTGGTGATTTAGGAAGGTGCTATGTGGTTTTCAATTGTTTTTTATTATTTGTTATAATTACCATAGTATAAAGAGAGGAAGTAGGCTATCTCCGGCACAATCCGCGATATAATTGCCTACTGTCTCAGGGTTGTCACTTTTAGTTAAATTTTAATTCAGTGCCAATAAATTGGCAAGGGTCGGGAAGTTGTATTTTTTACTTGTATTGTCTGGGTACCTATACGATGATGAAACCTTTCACGATGAAAGAAAGAGCGACGGGCCAGCAGACGGGCGGTGCGGGGCGGTGATGAGCACGAGTAAACGGTAGGTTACTGATAGTACTGTCACCAATTCATTAGTTTAAAGCCCGGCCCTTGCCAAAGATAACACATATCTCTGTATAACTAATTCAGTGATCATTAGTCAATAAAGTTCAACAATGGTTTTCCTAACAAACACAGAAATTTATTCAAGATTCATAGCAGTATTATTTATAAAAAAAAGCCAAACCCAAACACACAGCAATACGTTCTCCTGCGATTATCACACATTTTTCATTCATTTAGCGGTGCCGAAAAGCCGTGACGCGCGAACCTCGTGCGATGTTAGCCCCGACTGGCGCGCTGCGAAACGGGCCGAGATTTGTTTAAGTGTGCGAGCGGCGACGCATAGATACTTTGGCGCACACATACAAGCCGCGCGCGGTGCGTTTGTATGAAGATAACGTACTTCCTCTCTTTATACTATGTAATTACTGTAAAGGTTTGATGCCGAAGGCGACCTTATGTTGTACAGGCTGTTGAGCAATTACCTATGGTTACATTCTGTAGTTCAGACGGGTGTAGAATTACTTTTGAATCTGAAGGATATGCCAATTGTTTTTTTAAGAACTCAGATATAAAATAGTGGTGTCATGCAATGTACCTTTATTAAGAAATCTAATATAAAACACATTAAGCAATATTGAGTTTAAGCTCTAGTAGTATTGATTGGCCCCTTTACACTATACACAACCGCTAAAGTACCTACCGTATATGTATACTTTCGTATACATTTAGTAAACAGCTGTTATTTTGTCATTACAAACAGACACTTCAATGTTATTTATTTGTATAGATGTATAGATTAGCCAACGACTATCGTCGACTATGTTTCAACAAACGTTTCATACTTTCACACAAATGTGTCTCCCAACTCTTGAGATTTTAGTACTTACCTCTGATTCAAGACTCGTCATTGTTACAGATCAGATCATCAATGAGTCCTCTGTTCTGTATTTGACGTCTATTGATGACGCCATGATGATGGTTCTAGATTCTTTAATGCTCGACCCGTTCCTGTTTGTGCAGTCGTATTATGGCTGATTCCTATCATTTACAGACCGTTATTGGTCAAAATTAAGGCTCTTGTATCTTTACCTATGAAGCAAAGACCTCATAGCTTTTGCTTAGAACTCCCTGGAAATATTATAGCTATCTGAATCTCTTTTAAGGAAAACGATTCGTTTTGTTTATAGGAACCGAGCATTAGTAATTTTATTTGACTTAATACCCTAAGGTTGACAGTCGCTTGCACGTCATGAAAAGTCAAGTTTTAAACTTAAGAGGGCTGTCGCATTTTGTCACCTCTTTCGCTCAGACGGAATCAGTTTGTTTTTAATGAAAAGATGCCTTTTTGAAAAAGTTAATCAATTGGCGAACTAATAAGTACAACCTTTCATCCAGAAAAAAATAATGCAGTTCTTGTCACGCGAGCGAAGCCGCGGGCAAAATCTAGTTTACAATAATTTATTCGTTACATCAAAATCAAGTACTTACTCATCATTTACCTAACGGTTTTTCGAAATTCTGCGTATTAACCGAAAAGCCAAATGCTGCATATAAACATGGGGTGTATTAAACCACAGGTGCTTACCGTCAAAAGATAATTCCCTAACTTCCTGCCTTTGTTAGATGCGTCACCATGTTTCAGAGCTATTGTTATGCAAAATTGTATGGTTACCTGTCATGGTTCACGGGTTCAGACGGTTGGTTAGCTAACCGATGGAGGTGGGTTCGGAAGACGGTGGACTTAAATTCGTTCATAACAGAAGTACAGTGTCTTTAGTTCTGTATTATTTTATTTTTCTTCTTTTCCTTCTTCTTCGCGTCGATGGTCCGATAGTTTAAAGCTCAATATCTACAGCTATTTGAAATAATATACGCATCGTGATTTATATACAACACGTGCCGGAATTAATGCACAACCTCTTGAGGGGTCATTGTACTCATAATTATGAACAACTTTTACTCCAAACCACCAACTTGAAATCGCGAAAAAAATCAGTTTTTACGAGTTATGCGAACATAAATGTAGGGAATACCTGATTTTGTTTTCATTAGGTTAGGTTATTATTTTTTTTTTAACCTTAGAAGCTCGTGGCTAAGTAATAACAGCCGCATGGGTCGATCCATCAGGTTAAGCTACGCTTGCCGGGGTTGGTCCGTGGATGGGTGAACATCTTTACATACCGAGACTCCTCCGTGCCTCGGAAAGCACGTTAAGCCGTTGGTCCCGGCTGTCATTCGTGGATCTTTGACAGTCGTTACGGGTCGTCAGAAGCCCGAAAATCTGACAACCAGTCTTACTAAGGGGTATCGTATTACCCAGTAACTGGGTTGTGGAGGTCAGATAGGCAGTCGCTCCATGTAAAATACTGGTATTCAGCTGCATCCGGTTAGACTGGAAGCCGACCCCAATATAGTTGGGAAAAGGCTAGGCAGATGATGATAAACAATAAACTGACACATTGAACATAGTTTTGTTTTTGCGATTTAAGGTTTGGTCCCCTAGTAAAAGTTGTTCATATTGATGAGTACAGTGACCCCTTAAGTGGTTTTGCATTTAATTCCGGGACATGTTGTGTACGTATATCGCCGTGGAAGTGGCGAAGTTTTGGGTAAACAAAATGTATTTTAATTTTGTAGTAATAGAATCACAGCTAGAAAGAAGAATAAAGGTTGCTGGTTCTAACTCATGAACAGGTAACCAAAATGTCTAGTATATTTGGGCCCGTTATGGTAGTATAGTAGTAGTATATCTTTATTTGCATAAAATATGGTACATAAAAGGTCTTAAATATAAATATAAGTAGTTCCACATACACTTCTGGACACATCTATTGGCCCACCTTGTATTTTCAGTTTCGTTTGGTCCTAGCTAAAATTTTATATTAGGTCGAGCAAAAAGTTTTTATGCAGTTTTGAACCTGGCACATTCACAATTTCATTCAATAGTCCTTTTTTTGAATTTCGAACACAGAATTTAAAGAAACAAAAGACAATTTGGAGCCTGTTTGTTGATATCAAACAATCGAATACTAAGAAAACTTGGTTTTATTGGTTTACTTGGATTTAATTCTTGAAAAAGTGATTGATATCTTTGGTTTTGCAACAAACATTACTTATTCTTAACATTAAGGTGAGGTTCTATCAATAATCTATGGATACTTCACCTGAAGTCGCCGCCCAAGCTGTGGCACTTATTCAGGCCGGACACAGCCAAAGAAACGTGAGTGCTCAACTTAATTTAAGTCGATCTGCGGTCCGAAATGTTTATCGGAGGTACCCAGAGACTGGCGGTTTTGTTCGTCGCCAAGGAAGGCCACGATCTCGGGTCACAACTGAAAGGCAGGATCGATTCATCGTGACGACCAGCTTGAGAAATCGTCACCTTACCTCCATTGAGATACAAAACCAACTTCGCGACTTCCACGGAGTATCTGTGAGCGCTCGAACTGTTCGGAGAAGGTTAAAAGAACGCGATATGGTACCACACAAGCCAGTTAATGGGCCCAAACTAACGCGAGCCCACCGAACAGCGCGCCTTCATTTCGCACGCAGTCATTTAAATTGGACACAGCAAGATTGGAGCCGTGTACTCTTTTCTGATGAGTCTAAAATTGTGTTACATGGCAATGATGGAAGGAAGAAGGTCTACCGACGTAAGGGAGAGCGTTTCGCACAATGCTGCTTTGAAGAGAGGGTTGCTTATGGCGGTGGCTCATGGACTGTCTGGGGCGGTATATCCGCGAGCGGCAAAACTCAACTTAAGGTTGTTACAGGACCACGGCTGCCAACATTAAATGCTGAAAGGTACATTCGTGAGTGCTTAGAACCTCACGTGATACCATACGCGGACTATGTGGGCCCAAATTTCCTTTTTATGCATGATAATGCAAGAGCCCATGCGGCCGGCATCGTCAGGGAATATCTTCGGGATGTGAACATCACAGTTATGGACTGGCCAGCCAGAAGCCCAGACATGAACCCCATTGAGCAGATGTGGGACGAGCTAAAAAGACGTGTTAGGGCTCGTCAGCCAGTTGCCCAGACGATGCAGGAGTTGAAAACTGCCATAGAAGAGGAATGGGAGATGATCCCTCAAAATTTCATAGAGCGGTTGATAAACTCTATGCCTAATCGTATGAGAGCTGTGGTAGATGCCCATGGAGGCAACACGCGTTATTAAATTAAACCTTTATTTGATAAAACATGTTTTTTATTCAAAAATCAATTGCCTTTAACAAGGCGCATATTCGACTTGTTAGGCGTAGCTCCATGTCGTATGGTATTCTGAATTAAAATTTAAAACAATACGATCGAAAAAGATGGTAAAATGTGTCAGGTTTAAAACTGCATCAACAGTTTTTGTTCAATCTAGCAATCATATTTCGGTAGGGGCCATCGAAACCTAAACTCTAAGGTGGGCCAATAGATGTGTCCAGAAGTGTATTTTGCTTACTTAGTTCAGCGTGCAAAAAAATACCTTAAAAATAAAATTAAGTTTATACAACTTTTGACATCACGTGGTAAAAAATCAAAAATATATTTTTTAAATTATATAATTATATTACTAGTGAGATCTCATTATTATTTGTAACTTTGCTTATGATTTAAAAAACACTTATTGTGTAGAACACATTATTAGAGAGCCATAACTTAAGTTTCTTTTTAAAGTAATTTAATGGCAGCTCTCTGATCTGTTTGGGTATGTGGTTAAAGATTAAGACTATGCTATCTGCTAGCGAATTCTCATCGATTTTTCAACGGGTGGGGTTCAAACTCACGTCCTCTTAGTCGGAAGTTGCATGCCTCCACGATTGGGCTATTACCGCTTATTAAAAATATCCTTCATTTCGTCATCATGGCAGAATTGGCATATATGATTTATAGAGGGTTATTAATACTCGTCTTATTTAAATTGACAGGTATACTAATTAATACGTATTTCTTTCGTTGCCTTGTTGGTGGCAAGCGCTATTGCTGAGCATGGTGTTGGGTTCGATTCCCAGGTCGGCCAAAATGTTATTGGGCATTTTCCATCAGGAATTTCTCAGTGACAACCCGGAGTTTGGATTTGTGCTCGGTTGATGGCGATAGGCTCGCCCCCTATTACATGGAACTTAAATAATCATAACTGACGAAATGTGGGTGTACTATGGTACACCTCTGCCTAACCCTTCGGGGATTACAGGCGTAACCTATGTTATGTTATGTTATTTTGTTGCAAGGCTATGCTAGTATATTTATGTTTTCTCTTAGTGGAAAGAAGATAACTTTTAACCATGACATACTCGTAAAAACGGGCATTTGAAATGCTAATTTAGATGATAACATTTATAGTTACATAAATTAAAATACACTAAAATACGTGTTACGCATTTAAAATACTCATTTGTGTATGTATCGCTAAATGTTTTCCCTGTTAATTTAATGAACTAGTTGATAAGCGCTACGCGCTTAAAACTACGTTGCGCGTTGATAAACTACGTTTTTCTTCACTGTTTCCTGTTTAAACACTTGTTTTCTTTTGTAATGAATGAATCAAACTTGTAAGGCTGTAAATTGTGCGCGATTTAGATCCAATACTAATTTGCTAATCTATATTAACTAATATAATAAAGCTGACGAGTTTGTTTGTTTGTTTGAACGCGCTAATCTCTGGAACTACCAGTCGGATTTGAAAAAAATCTTTTATTAATAGGCCATTTAACATGCGCTACGACCCTTAGGAGCCGAGCAAAAAAAACTCAGAATGAACGCTAAACGAAAACGAAGTAGTAGCGCGAGCGGGCGATACGATGCGACGCGGTGTGTCGGGGGCCGAAATTTCACGCGGACAGAAGCTAGTATTTTTATTATGGTTCTGTTTAGGTTTTTGGAGTCTATTCCACGAGGTCGTTAAACACATAAAATAAAACAGAATATTTTTATTTGCATTAAAAAATGTACAATAAGGGCGCGTTCCCACTATGTCGTGACGATTCATTTATCGTTGGACGACTGTCGTCTCTAGCTGTTCCCATTATATCGACTGTTTATTGACAATCTGTCGTCACTGCAAAAAAAAGTCGTGGACGACAGTTAATCGTGTCGTCCTATATGTGAACACCTCCATCTAAATACACAAGCCACGACGCTTTTAACGACACGATAATCTGTCGTCACGACATAGTGAGAACGGGGCCTAAGGGTTACGATCTACTTACTCTACATGTCTCGCCATGGACTGGCCATACGAATACGCACAACCTCTTAAGGAGTCATTGTACTCATCATTATGAACAACTTTTGCTATTTGACCAAACCTGGAATCGCGAAAAAAAATCAAGAGTTCCCCTACATTTTGACGAGTTATGCGAACATAAATGTAGGGAACAGCTGATTTTTTTCGCGATTACATACAATGACCCCTTAAGAGGTCGTGCGTTAATTCCGAGACATGTTGCAGATACTTTTCGTTAGCCTTATTTTCTAGTTAAACATCACCATAATGTCATATAACAACATAATTTATTTACACGCAAACAACCCATGCATACGTGCAACGAACTCATCAACCATCAAACAATGCCGCATCAGCTACTTACACCAGTCATAAGTATCTATTGAGGACAATGCACCATTTCAAACCGCTCATAGGCCACACAGGTGTCCAGGAGTGCACTGTACTCATATGAGGACAGGTGAGCGCTGCATCTTTGAACATGACACGTTATTGCCAGATGTCCGATGGACAGCTGTTGTGCAGAATACTTCAGAATTATGCGCATTAAATGCAAATCAGCCATTAAATGTTGTTTGAGATATGGTGCGAGCATCTGGTGGTTTGTGGCTTTTTGAATATTCTGGACGAGGTCTCCTGTAGGGAAAAGTGGAATTATGAATACTATGCGCATGGGCATACAGTTTACCTAATTATGTCCCTATCCCTACTATCTGTTGCTGTGCCCGACAGGGCCATGATTGTTCTTTATCTAATGTTTACCAGCTAAGCATATACATTGTGGAATGCAATAAAGTATTGAGTGTGTTGGACAGCAGTAGAAAAGTCGTGTTAAAAAAAGGGTTCTATCTTCACCAGGATAGTGATTTTGACTACCTTTTACCCGCTAGTAGGTATTTGAACAAGTCTCATGCACGTTCAGTAACACCACTACTAGGTAGGTATACACAGTATACTCATCTATGGTATTGAAGCATGGACATCATCATCACTTCAGCGTCGTTTTCTTTTTGTACACTAGCTGTCCCCCGCGACTTCGTTCGCGTGGAAGTCGTAAGATACACAATATACTAAAATAACAGCCACATTTTAATAAAACTCCCTCGTCCCCCCACCCGTCGCGTTGTTTCGCCTGCCCGCGCTATTACTTAACCAATAACTATCGTCGAGAATTAGGCTACCAAAAATGCAAAAAGAATTTTTCAAATCCGACTTTTTGTTCATAATTTCATGGGTTTTAATTTTTTTTTGGGCGGAACCCTATTTTTCTAAAATTAAAGTAGCCTAAGTTACCCGCAGTAACATCAGCTATCTACCCGTGAAAGTCCCGTTAAAATCGGTCCAGCCGTTTCGGAAATTAGCCGGAACAGACAGACAAACAATTTTAAAATTGCTTTATTGTTATAAGTACCGTATATACTTTCATATGCATTTAGTAAAAAATTGTTATTTTGACATTACAAACAGACACTTCAATTTTATTTATTTGTATAGATTTTACTTTCTTGAGATTCTCCATGAAATCCAGTCGCTCAGAAGATCCCGGGAACATTCCATGTCTCTAAAGTACTACAAGTTTAAAAGAGTTGCCTCCTAGTGTGATGTCTATCTTCATTAAAAGCAGCACTAAGCGTATTTATAAAAATAAATTAAGCCATAATCATAAATCGATAATAACATACTCAAACCACATTGATATCTCTAAAGTCACCCCAGTACATCATTCTTTCACAAAAAGTTTGACAAAAACTGTTCACAAAAAAGTGTCACATGAATGCGGGCGATACCCACATATCGCGGCGAGACGTGGCCACATTACGAGCTGATCCCGATAACATAACGTCGTGGGGGCACAAGAGTAGATAGCCAATGGAGTCTGAACTTAGTACAAGCGAGCTAAAATAAACTACAACATGGTGCAACTATGTGTGTGTGACTTCTCAGTGACACTTATACGACCACAATAAAAATAGGATAGTAGGGCTGGTTTAGAACTATGTAGGTCTTGCTTGCAAACTTTATACAGATTTTATTATAAGCGCATTCTTTACAAATCTTACACGTGATAGAACTGAAATTAGTTTGACAGTTACTAAGTTAAAACATTACAATTTGTGAAAAAAATAATCAGGCATATTATACAGGGTGTAAGGGACAGCCCTACGCAAACTAACAGGGTGCATTCAGCTCCTTACTTTGAATCATAATCCATCAGAAATATGCTCGGGAATTTTTTTTTTTTTGTCGTATATTCAGTTCTATACCTTTATTTCAGTGTAACATTACATTATTTATACGTAGCACTCCATTTATGTAAATAAAACAGCTAAAATAAAAAAAAATCCGTTCTGCCGTTCGTTACGCGCATTTTGCCACGGTAGCGATACATTGCGTGTGAGGTAATAAATCTAGTTCATAGGACTCCCATAACATTCTTGAAATAATTTCATGTACCGGTCATCTTAGTATGATATATTGAATTCACCTCATCAGTCTGCGGAGGGCTGTTCCTTCCACCCTGTATTTTCATATGGTAGGATTTTGTTAATTTTCTATGACGATTTGATAATATAAATTGACTGGAACGTTACTTGGTAGCATACGATTATTTCAGTAACATAGGACAATCTTGTCAACGTCACGCATACACAACTGTGCTTGGGCGAGGTTGCGTGAAGTTAAGTCTCTGTCGTATATTATACTCTTGTCCTGTTCAGGTAGACAGGTGGCAAACAGCAGATGTTCGAATGTCGCGTGAAAGCGATTCGATGCTACACACTCATGATAATGTTTGTTGATAAAATTGAGTAGTAATTTCAGTTTGATGTGGCACTTTTATTAAATATGTTTTTAAAAGGTCGTCTGATTTAGTGCAGGTTGCTTTTGGTAGACATTCGATAGTAAAGGTTTTTCCCAAGAGCTCCAAAATTTGTATGGTGTGCAAAATAAAACTATCATGGCTAATAATAACTTTTGAAATAATAGTTTACACTTATGTGATCTATCTGAACTGTAATACCTCCTTCACAATAGAGCAATAGAAATAAAGATTAATCTAGCACCGCTGCTCTAGCTAGAAAAGTATCGTAGCTTGAATGCTCTAAGGGTCTCTCTATATGAAGTTAGTCTCTCAGAAAAGGCGCTTGGGACAAATGTTATGAAATATATATCAATTGTTTCCTAGTCAAATTCGCGAGAACAATGATAAAACAACGAACAAATGCTCTATACAACAAGCTTACACCATGCGAATGTGACCGAGCGGGACTAGAATGAACATTCGCTCGTTTAGATTAATCGCACCTTAATATTTCATAGCGTAGGTTTGAATAACATGCATAGAATCCGGAATAATGTTGATTGATGAAACACCATTGTCTACCAATTCACACGGTAGAGATAAACAAAAACTATATTTTTTTCCATACTGACCTGGGAATTGAAGCAAAAACATGCGATTGTATCAACGCGAACTCGTTGTATCTATCAGAAGCTCATTATTTTATAATGCGACGCCTACTCGCTAGTCAAATTAATTTCCCTGGTCTTGTCTTATTCGATTGTCGTTCTATTAATCCTGTATTTATAAACATAACCATCACCTGGTCGAACCAGCTCAGCCGGTTCAGTTTCTACTCCGATCAGATTTACTTATAAATATTTTGTCATTTCTATAAAATTATAAAAGTCAATCTATTATTTACAGTTTCCCTTTTTCCAACAGGAGGAATGGGCCAAGATCTCGGAAATAATGGCGTCATTTGGAAGCAAGCTCGTGAGGGAGTCAGTCTTCGTGTCAGAACTTGAGCAGGAGTTCACATCCAGGCTTGGCTTAAGCTGTTCCGAATCCAGCTTGAGTCCGTCTGTGGCTTCCAATCTTGGACTGTGGCTGTCTGGTATGGGACTGCATGATTACGAGACCTTGTTCTTGGAAAGTGGCTTCGATGATATCGATTTTGTTGTGAGTATACTTGTTATTGATTATTTTATAATGTAGTTCAATATTACGCAGCTGATTTGTTATCAGATGATTTGAAATTTATTAGGTTAACAGGCACGGTTTAACATAGAAAAAAAGCTAATCATGTAAAAATACCAGTACCTATAATGAATCATTATATTTATTGAGGACTGAAAGTAATATTTTGATTTGCTTCATTAGTCTTTTAATATTATAGTTGTAGTTCTAAGAACTCTTAAGCGGAAATCAAAAAAACCATTTTCTACAATCATCTAACAATACATATTTGTTCCAGAATGGTATCATAGACGAAAACGACCTCCGAGAGATGGGCATAGAAGAGAACGATAGACAAAAAATACTAGAATCGGCTAAACAATTACCTCTTAAAATAACTGAAATTTGCAATAATCATAACAATAACAATATAAGTAAAAGCCAAAACGAATCTGTAGAAGAATGGCTAAGACATATAAACTTAGAGATATATAGCGATACTTTTAGGAAACATTTGTACGTAGATATGGATAGAGTGAGAAGAATTTGGGAAGTAGAACTGACTGCTGTGCTGGAGATTCAGAAGGCTGGTCACAGGAAAAGGATCTTAGCTTCGGTATCTGGACAGCACAATGGACCTGCTAATCATATGGAAGATATTAATGCTGATCTCAATACTTTGGTAAGTCATTTGTTACTCACTCTATTGAGTTCTCTGCTTAAGATAAACTTTTCCTAAATTAGGAGGTTTTGTCTAAAACGAACATGCAAGACATATTAAATAGCCAGTTATCACCAATGATATTGCGTGTGATAATTATATCAACAGGAATATCCCTTGCTAAAAATTCACCCCATGGACAGATACAATGAACAATAGGATGATATTAACATAATTACTACTTTACAGATTATTTCATGCTAATAAAGCAATTACTCATTGATTTCTGAGAAATCATTTCCTTGATGTTCTTGTATAAAGGATTTGAGTGGTGTCATCGTGTTTTTTTAGAGCATCTCTTTCTCACATTTGTTTGGTATACTGATACTGTTATAATAACATCTTGATTATTATTTACTTCCAAACACCAACTTTGTCTATCAAAAAATATCACTTTTTCAATCTGAACTAGATTTCGTTTAATAATAGAATCACGTCGTGACCGTTGACAATTACCTTGCGGAAACCCGTCGTCGCGTCGATAGGTATCGACGCCTCGATAGCGCACACTCAGTGCATACAGATACCAAGCGATATATTTGTCCAAAAACGTATTAATTAACACAATTTAACAATCATTAAGGCCGTGAAGTCCGTTCTAGTACTCTTATCCTGAAGAATCAATTGGATTAAAGTGCAACCAAAGGCAGCAGACACATTAAACGATATCAAAAATGATAATGTATATAGTTAATAAATGTTCATGGTTGTCACGAATGTCGGTGTCAACACCATGCATACTAATGAATGGTTTCCTATTCACCATGGTTGATCAGTAAGAGAAAGCGATTACCACACTGATATAGGTAGTAAAGCTGTGCTATAAAGCGTTGTAAAAATATCACGTAACAGATTTTGGAGACGGGCAGTTGACGAATTCTAAGTGGATTGATAGATTGACTTGGAAGACGAAATGAGGGCAACGGCTTGAGCGTGATATATTTTAATTATGCAGCGAGAAAGTGAGCTGATTTTGATGAATGGGATGTGATGAAAGTAAAACTACCAGGTGTTGGAATTGAAGCTGTAGAGTTATTGTTTTATTGGCGTGAAAGCTAATTTGTTATTGGGGCTTGTTGATTTTTTTTAATGAATATAGAATTTAGTGCTACAGTCAGTATTAAAACAAATCTCTATAAACGATTTTAAAATGGGCCTTCATTTGAAAATTGTTTGATATGAATGTCACAGAATATATGCTAATTGATTGGATCCATCTACAAAAAGAACCATTGTACGAAATCAATTCATTCAATCGCATCTAAGACCCTTTCTTACTGTACGATACAGTCCTTAAGAAACAGACACCAACTAATACCAATAAATCAAACATGAATGCCCCAGGATGGTTCAATCTGAGCAATGAAGTGAGCAATTCGCTCAATCAAAAAGCTTGTAAAAAGGATGTCCTTGCAGCAAGGCAGCAATTGTCGACGACAGAGGGCGTTGCTATGATATCGGATGGAACGAAATCGGTGAAGCGATTGATGGCAATCGAAAGGGTGAGAGATGTATGGACGGTGATACTGCATCTACTGATGTATCTCTAAATTGAACAGCTATGATTGAAGAATATGGAGATGAGTAACAAAAATAATTGATAGTGGATGAATTCATAGTATACATTAGTTGATAAAAAATGATAAATGAGTATTCGACAAACATCAATGCCTATTTACTGTCCCAAAACTCGACTTAGAATCAAACCCCAATAAATTAAAATGCAAGCAAGTGAGCAAGGGGAACCTCGTTTAAGCCCCAAATTGTTATCGAATAAGCCTTAATACACACGATAGGCAGGTGCATACTTATTGTGCGGCGATTGCCAATTTATTTATTTCGCGAGGATATCCTTTGCCTTAACTGGTTTAATATTATATTATGGAACCCACCTGCTGTACTCGGCGTTTTTTATTGCTTTCCGATCATATATTTTGGACTTACTGGGATTTTTATTGGATTGGGTAAGGCATCTGAATTGTTTTATTGTTAAATAAGGAAGCGTATCAAGTTCTTTAGCACCGTCGTTTAATGTTAACACATTCACCACCGCCACAAATTTTGAACGTAACAGACGGATGCCGCCTACATTTTCTATGGACTCACTAGGCGGGTAGCCGGTCTAAGGAACATTTTTAGAGAACTCGCGAGGCGGGTCACTGGCATTAAATGTGTTAAGTGACAGACTTACTGATATAATCAATGCCCTGCCCGGTAGTAGGTAGGTATTATGCAAAACAAAAATTATGGTAGCGCTTTCTTTAATGTTAAAAACATTAAAAAAATATTTTTGAATGATAGGTAGGTGTGTTTGAAAATAACATGGATCTATCATGATCCAAAAGGGCTTGTAGTTAATCGAGTAATGTAAATTATTATATAATAATTTCTCTTCTTTCTCTCTAACTCGATCCTCAGTAAGATTTTTAGAAAAGACACCGATAAATTGAACTGACACAATTCAAAATCGTCTTCAACATCATCCCCGACTGCATTCAAACGTATCACCATCAATAAAATCCAAATTCATTTGAGCATTCCTCCTTCCTACACCATGACACCTGTGAGGGCGTTGCCTGGCTACCCCTCTGTAGCACGTGCGTGATTATAATTAGCAGCCAGATGAGCAATTTAACAAGGATTAGCAGCTTTAATTTCGTCACATGTAGGTAACACGTAATGAGGTGGCGAGATGAGTTTTAAATAATGTGTTGGCGTTAAGTCTTTAGAGTTTTAGAGGTTTGTCGAATGTGTAGGTGGGTAGGAATCTTCTTCCACTTCCTAGCGTGTCCATGGGAAAAATAACACGAAAAAAATATACAGGGTTATTTGCCAGTAACCCTGTGCGTCTTGCCAAAGATTTAGGCATTTTTGAACTGTTAATTATTAACGAAGATCTGCTACGGCATCGGCTATGATAATAACTTAAATTTCAGTATAGTCGAGCCGTGAATCCTTTTTAAATTGGATTTTTCATAAAGCGAAACTAAAAATCGAATCAACTCAAAAGTTACTGAATTTCGTTAGAACATTTGTTGGTTTGTTGTTTAAGGAATACGTCGAATTACCAGTAACCCTGTATAAAGCAAATTCTGTTACTTATGTTAATTGGTAGTTTGGGATACAAATTAGTTTGGTTGGTAGATACTAGATACGTACTAAAAGTCAGAAACCGTTACCTTCTTTTCTTTTCTTAAAAAAAAAAAACTATTCCTAAAATAACGCCCAAATCTTGATTTGAAAATCATTTCTTACAATTTTCAAGCGTTTTAATTCTGTAGCTTCAACTATGTTAGATGATGCTCATCTACAAAATATGATTCCTTAAGCCGCGGTCCCACGGCCCGTTACCTCACAGGCCCCGCCTGGCGTTGCTGCGCCTGTCGTGGCCCGTGCGGAGCATTCCCACCACAGAATTCATCAGATATGACGGTTCCAGCCGGTTACGGCCTGTCGGCCTGGCCTAGTGTGATCTGGCCTGTGAGAAAGCGGGCCGTCGGACCGCAGCATTATTCAAATTATGATATCCAACCCAGAAAATAGCAGAAACAGACAATCCTAACTACCCAAAAATAAAACTAATCTTCACAAAAACAACAAAAACGTTAAATAATATCACAAAACTAAAGACCATCTAATCTAGGCACATAGACAAGTGCCAGACTGTTTAACATAAGTATTTGGCACATGGGTACTAAGTCGCATAATATTATCTTCTCAGCTAGTTTAGGATTCGTGCGCGTTTTGCGTAGAATTTTAATGTTAAACATGGTTATTTAGAGCAGTTTACACGTTTTTGGATCTTTTTAAGAAAATAACCGTTTTACGAATCTACAAAAAAAAAAGTTTGTTATTGAAATTATTATACAGGGTGAATTTTTGTGATAGAACTTCGGAGGGGAAGCCTAAACTAATAGATACGGAAATAATTTTACTCAAATTGCGCTCATAGCTGGTGATTACTTTTCTCTGTTTTACTAGATGTCTTATCTAAAACCTAAACCTTTACAATTTGGAGTACCTAGGTATTTTTGCTAGCATCAACATTTTATTTTCAGGTCTCACCAATATTGCTATACTAGACGTAACATTACTAGCCATTGAAAAACTCACCTAAAAAAATACCATACTAATTTCACATCCACTCATCTGACCATACATGCACAACATCCCATTCATCCACAAGCGACGCTAATTCAGCCTACATGATGTACCTACCTTTACAAATTGCTGCCTTTTTTTTTTAATTTCACACGTCGGCAACCCTGTATAGGTAATTAGTGCTCAATTCGTCGTCTATTCAGCTTGCATTGACTAAAAGTGCCCCACTTGCAAAGGGAGTAAGCGCTACCCGGCGTGGCCTGACTATATGGTTGAGTTGGAAAATGTTTTTTAGAATGGATTTTTTATTAGGATTAAGGTTTTTTGTATGAGAAATGAGAATTATTTATTAAATTTATGATTACTGGCGGTTTTTGAGGCGTCATTCATTGACTGATCAGGGGTACTGTACATTTTTCTGATTTGGGTGAACTTTCGCTGTTTCAGCAGCTGAGAAAAATAAACGTGAATTTTTAATTCTTCCGTGTCTTGATTGTCATGACGTTCAGGGGCCTACTCCGAAGCCTAAATCCGAAGTATCGTCCGAATGTTCGGAAGTTTTCTACTACGCTTAATTCTATTTCGTTCGGTCGGTTCGGATCCGACCGAACTTCATTTTGACGTTTGTTCAACGAACTTCATTTTGACGTTTGTTCGGATCCGAAGTGTAGTAGAAAACGTCCGAACATTCAGATTTACGCTTCAGAGTAGACCCCCTGTTTTGTAATCGTATGTTTTTAACAATCACTTAAACTAGCAGCTACATATTATTGTTGAATAGCTACTATTTAATTCAATTTGAATATTGCAAGCGTACCTTCAATTACAGTGCATTTATTTTTGCCACCCAAATAACCTCCAGACACTACTTTCCGGTCAATTAACTTGGAAAAACTCTTGTTTCTCAATGCCAAAACAAAAACAGTAGCCAGTTAAAAAAAAAACAACAATATAACATTTATCTATATCTAATCTCATTTTATCTATAAATATGATTCGATACGGCCCGCTTGGTCTTTTTAATGATTGATAAAGATAATCTGATAGGATTAACAGAAAAATTACAATACTTTGTGAGTCATATATTATTGTTATTACAATCATTTGTGATCTAATGTGAGTTGTAGCTGAACCTTGAGGAATTATTATATCAAGTTCTACCTGTATGATGGTGCCATTAAAATTTTCAAACCTCCTTAGATTTATTGGAGTATTTTTTCTAGAATTCTAGATGTCATGAAGTAAATCTGTATCTAAATATACTAACATATTATAAATTAAAGTCGCTTTTCATGTCTTTGATCGCGTTGTTCTTCTAAACTATGCTATGGACTTTGATGCGGTTTTTAAAATCATTTTTTATTTATTTTTTTCATTTAAGATAGGTTTGCTCTTGACTCTAGTCTAGGACAGAGGTGACAGAGACAAAGTTGACGATAAAGCGAGCTTACCCAGAAGAAGCCTATTCACTCTCACTTTGAAGAGATCGGGGTTGTATGCGTTCGGAAACACAGACGCAGGCAGAGAGTTCCACTCCTTTGCTGTGCGCATCACAAAAGACATTTGGAAACGAAGCAACTAGGTAGGGATGGTAACCTGCAGTGCGTCTAGATGTCCGATGGTAGAAGGGGGGTGGCGGAATAAGGATGATGATTTAGAGAATTTTTTCCGGAAGGATACCTACATTGATATTAAACATAGGTACATAGTTATACCTAAAAATAAATCTTGATGTTTTGTCTAGCGAATTAAGGGCGCGCGTCGCTAGAATTGTAATAAAATCATTCTGCAAATAAATGAACAACGTCATTTCAACTCCAAAATATCAAAACTATATTAATAGTTCCCGAGATGTTTCTTTAAACTCTATGCGAGAAAAGCCACTGGTGGTCCACAAGTTCTTCTAATAAAGTAGTTACAATAAATTATTACTTCACAAACTAGACCAAATATTAACATAAACTCTATCTTGCAACTTCGGAAACCGGTCTTCAGTGACTTCGAAAACTTATAGTGACACATTGAGCTTTAGAAAGAGACCGTCGCGCAGGTATGAGTGACAGAGATGACGCTCCACAAGGCTGTATCTACATATATAAGACTAGCTTCTGCCCGTGACTTCGTCCGCGTGAAATTTTTTGTCCCCCCACCCACCCCGTCGAATCGCATAGTCTGCACGCGCTATTACTTCGTTTTCACTTAGCGTTCTTTCTGACTTTTTTTCTTTTTGCTCGGCTCCTAAGGGTCCTAGCGTGATGTTAAATAGCCTTCCTCAAGAATTGGGCTATCAAATGCAAAAATAATTTTTAAATCCAACTGGCCACCCATCCATCCATCTGGCTCCAGATTCGTCCATCTGGCTGGCTGGTCTAGTTCCAGAGATTAGTGCGTTCAAACAAACAAACATAAAAACTCTTCATCTTTATTACTAGTCTATAGATAGATTAATGAACTCCAACACTGTTTGACCGATCACCATGAAACTTGGCAGATCAGATATACTCGTATGTATTTTTTCATGGAGAAGGTTTTTATAGTTTTTTTTTTAGATCTCTACACGTAGCTTGCGTAAATAAATCGATGAGTCATATTTACGTACAGGGTACGTAACCACAGGTCCATATTATGCCTTTCTATTCAAGTTTATTCTGACGGAATAACCCTTTCACTCCCACCCGTAGTTTTTCACCAATGACACCATGAAATCAGATGATTCAATTATTTACTTGTGTACCTTTCATTGCCTTCATTAAAATTTTACGCCTACTGGCGATGTTTTTAATTTTCCCCGTCGTGTTTTGTTTTGCACCTCTGAAGTGTGAATCTGTGTATGAGTGTCACTTTACGTTTTGTCGTGTATTGTGCTTTGTTGCCATTTTGTTATTTAATTAGAGTTATTGAGGGGAGGTTCGTGTCTGTATTTTTAGCGCCGTGTTTTTTTAGAGGAGAATCTTTTGGGTGAAAAATAAAAAGGGAAAAATATTTAGAAACTTTGTACGAACTTTAACGTTTTCTGATAAAAGCAGACGAATAGTAAAACATTTGTCTCAGTCTCAGCCTTTGTAATAATAGGTCCTAAATCCTAGACTTTACAATAATTATTAATAACTACTTATTTCTTCTAGAAGAGCAACATACAGCAGCTGAAAGTAGAAATCAAAGAGAAGTTACCACCTTCAGAAAACCTCAAAGCGGTTCCACCTCCCGTGGTCCCTACTTTAGCGCCACCTGGTGGAGAGACCCTAAAGCGGAGCAAAAAGAATAGGCCTGCTCCTCAACCCCCCAGACCCTCGGATCTGGAGATCAGGGCGCCTTCGGAACTGCTGGTTGGAGTACCAGGGGCGCTGAAGACTCAGTGGAAACATCAGCCATTCGTTCTGGTTACTGGGGCTGTGACTTATGTAGCTAATGTAAGTTTTCTCGAATTATTTAATGATTTTTTAAGTATATTTAATGATTATGTTTTCTGACCTCAATTTCCGACATAAACTGCATCATTCTTGCACATTTCGGAATTCCTACAATATTATTTTATTATCTCCGAAGAAATTGTGACTTCATGCCCATCTTCTCATACAGTACCTAGGATCAACAGTGGTGAAAGAGCTCCGGGGTACGGAGTCGACGAAGAAATCGATACAAAAGCTGAAAAAGTGTACCAAAGAACCGAGGGACTCTCCTGACATCATCCTGTCCATCAGCTATAGAGGAGTCAAGTTCCTGAACACTATCACCAGGGTAAGTAACTTTTATATTTTGAATCGGTTTCTCACAGAATCAACAAGACCCAGGATTTTGTAATATCTGGATTTAAAAGAGTGTCCATGTAGTTTCTTGTCCGTTCTTCTCCATGGACATCTACGTTTTGGAACAGACAACAAGCTTCAACTTTCTGACTAACTTACCGACTCCTTTACAATTTGAAAGTGCCTGGTTTAATTAAAATAAATGCTTTAAGTTTGAAAAGGGGGATCAGCTGCTACCAAAGATTGATAGACTTTCCTTGTCAAGAGCTTTGCCTTTGATAATTATATTTTGTTCTCGTCTCTATCTTGCACTTTAGTTTGACAGATGTGGCGACAGTGACAGGTTATTCCTGTCAAGTACTTACGTGCTAAGGAACGTTTGTCAATCTCGGCCTAAATTTCTTTTTCATTTATACTCGTACTAGAAATATTTACTCATGATGTCTAGTTTAAAATATTTTATTATGTTCGTTGTAGGACTTTTATGTTTAAATTTTATTTAAGCAAGAATAACTTCTGGCAATAGCCAACTTGACCTTCCCATTTATTCCAACATTTTCTTTTGACTCACTGGTATGAAAAGTTAAAAAGAAAAACCATATCTTGTATCTTTTTTCTCAACTACGTTGTTCCCAAGTTTGTAGTTTCAATCCTTGACGGGCAAACTTTGGAGACTGTTAGGGGTCTTTGAAGATCATCCAAGTGTAAGCCGGCAAAGATCCCGGGGTCGGTAACAAAGGACCTACGAAGACCCTGATTCTTGCCTGATTTTTAATTACAGTTCATTCCTCTCACTTGATCGGACCGATGACCAATCTCTTCTTTGTGTTTCTTAAAAAAAGGATTGTTTTTTTTTCTCTTCCCCTTTTTGTACAATGAATTTTTATGTTAGAACTCTTCACGGTTAGTTAAGTGGGATAATTAGTGTTTTTTCAATGTTATGCTTGCGAAGCGCGGCTGAAATTTAATTTGGACTTGTTTTTTTACGTCAAAAATGAGTAAAATATTGTTTGGGACAGCATTCGTTAAAAAAAAAACTCCAGCCTTTTTAAAATTTCAACGGGTATAAAATGTTTTCGGCCGGTAAACGATAGTTTCACTGTTACATTTTTAAGGGCCTGCGTTTAATTAGAGTCTGTTACATAGCCTTTTCAATTTATAGGATGTTTCAGATTTCTTTTTACAACGCTCGTAATGTTTCTGCTTATTTTACTTTGTTATGAAAGTTATAAGATGTTGTTTATTATGCAAGGTTGTTGCTTCAATCTTGTATAATAGCTTAGGTACCTGTTCAACCATGAACAAGCAACAGCATCGCAGCATCAGCGTTAAGAGTGACATGCATTCATTCTACGCGCCAGCAACACCGGCGCGCCGTCAGCACTGCGAAGTGACCTACTGAAATCTTCGCTTCATCGGCTCGATACACATACAACACACATGTAAATAGCTATCAATGTGTATTTACCACAAAATTTGTATATAATTAAGTTAATTATCGTAATAAACTAGTCATCAAGCTGGAGTCGAGTCTGATTCATCTCCTATAACTCCTCTCACTGTGGCCAAGACACCTTTAGCCATCATCGGTCCTATGAGTCTGTGGGATCGGCAGTGAGGAAACCATTTCCTGTGTACATTGCACGACGTACACAAACCCCTATTCCTACCCAACCTCCGTCTGTTACCGTAGGTCTCCTTGTAACAGACTTCCCTCACGTAAACCAACGTAACCTACGTTTGGTATGGTTTGTATGGTAGGCTAGGGCTGTAGGGTAACTATAATAGGGTGCTAGGTAATTTCTATAGGGCTAGGTTTGTAGTCAGTAGGGTCTTAGGTAGATAGTAGGTACCAGGCTCAATTGTCTCGAACGTAGTCACACTGTACGCATTTGGAATAACGGCCGTACTAAGCTGTAAGTCCCGGTGCGTACATTTTGGTCCTTCGAGCAATTTTTAGGGAAACCAGGGTAATTTGTTTAATCGGTACTTTAACGTTGTATCATTTGTGAACTAATATTAAATAAAGGGAAAAAAAAGTTCTTCTTTTTGGCATACGTTATACTGACTGACTGACGTTTACACGTACTTCAAACTAGCGGACATAACAAGCGCTTGTTTGTTGTATGCAAAAAGGGACTGACATACGTACACGCCAGTTGTACGATAGCGGATCGGGAACCGGCACCAACAATTGGGTTCACCAATATTTTGAGAAGTCGCACTTATAGGTAGTATAAAAGGGCAAGTAGGAAGCGTTGTTAACAAACGGGACTAGTAGGGACAGATAGGGAAAATGGACATACAAGAAATAAACGAAGTCATAAGAAGCCAAGAAGCAGATTACAATGAACTACGACAAATGTTTACCAACATCAAGAAAGACTCGGCATCAAGAAAAACTCTAAAATATATCACGGAGAGAAGGACTCGACTCACAGAAATATTTACTAGAACGTCAAAAAACCACTCACGACTAGAAAACCAGGATGTGTTGTGTAATCACAAATACATCACTGCCAACTACTTTGGTTCTATCGAAACACAGTATACGCAGGCAGTAATTATGATACTGTAGGTATTCTGTATCTTTTGCTCAGTTTTCAAAGATTCAAATTGAGGAAATTGCATCGGGTTTATGTCTATCCAAAGGCAAATTAAATTAAACGTTTTCATGCCTTTCTCTCTTAGGAGTTGGTCTGCGAGCACGAAATCCGCAACATCCACTGCGCGTGTCAGGATGCTGACGACCTCACTCACTTCGCGTACATCACCAAGGATCACACGAGCAAGAGCCACTACTGTCATGTCTTCCGAGTTGCTACCATGGTGAGCTGTTCATTTGTTTGTTGATTTTCACTTGTTTCTTTTATGACAGGAATATAGTTCGATCAGCCGATATCAGACGCTTTACTCCAGTGAATGGTTCACTTGAGTGACTGTTCATTTTTGTTTCATTCCCCGTTCACACCACATCGACTAAATTACACAGGAATGAACGTTCATCTGCTCATTTAATATTTAGACTATTCGGAACGCGAGTGAAAGATGTCGAATACTGAAATCCAACATCGTTGGATTGGTTCACTAATAAATTCATTTTTCATTTTGGATTCATTTTGTGTTCAGACGTTTCACTTCGAATGAAACATGCTGAATAAATGACATAAATTAACAAAAAGTGAAGCGTCTGATAATAGCTTTAGAAAACGCCTTCGATCAGTTTAGAGCAAAGGTATTCATGTCACCATTCCATATTTAATCTCTAGTTAAACCTGATAAATATTAATGTTGAAATTATTCCTTTCCAGGATCAAGCGACAGAAGTAATCTTAACACTGGGCGAGGCTTTCGAAGTAGCTTACCAGATGGCACTAAGAGAACAATCGAACAGGACCAGAGTGACCCAATCCTTAGCCAAGACTCCGACTCACGATCCGATGACAACTTCAAACAAAGAGAAACCTAATGTCAACCACGGGCGATCACATTCCATTACTGAGATAAAGTTGAATGGACATCAACTAAAGATAGCACCGTTACCTGCTTCGCTGTCTAACGAAGACTTCCAAGCTCCTACCAGAAATACTGATGGCTCGAAAAGTCCTAGAACTCCACTACTTAAAGCTCCTATAGCGTCTACCGAAGAATTGTGAAAGGTAATGTTAACTATGACTTAGATTCGTCACAATCAGTTTCCAGGTATTAAGGCCCGGGTACTCGCAGCGACTTGCAAGCATAGTTGTGCAAACAACATGTGGATTGCACACCATTGCAGACTATTTGCACGATATACCTTCTTACATGCTTGCTTGACGGAGCGTATAGCCGGGTCATTAATCAAATAAATGAAATTGATATAGTAATAGTTGAAGTAAATTTTGAAGTTTTTAATGTTGATTAATTTGGCTAAAATGTTCATGGAATTGTCTTCCCGGAAGATAAGCTTCCTATTGTAATGGAAATATTAAATGTAATAACCGAAAATATAAAAAAAAATAAATCTAAATGTCTTGTCTGTAATTGATTGGTTTGGAAATTGAGTCAGACATTTTGGATTTGTGTAAAAACCAAAAAGTATTGTAAGTGTCTGTTTAACTTTAGCATGTTTTGTACTAACATTATTTCTTTGGAAATGCAGTCGATGAGTAAAAAGAAGGCAAGCTGAAAAATGTAGTTGGAAATAAAATTTTGCAATGTTTTAATGATATTACTCGAGTTTTGAATCGATATTTTAAAATAGGTTTGGATATTAGAGTTAATTGAGGGTTGGCACACATTATTGTTAAGACTAATAACAATGAGGTACTAAGTAAAAAAAGCATGGAAAATATTGTTTAAAGTATTTTTGTGTTGATTTGTAATTGCTACAAGCGCGTTCATTTATTCTGTAAGGACAATTTTGTATTTGCTTGTTTTTTTGTATGTATTCAGAATGAAATATTATACTGCTTTAAAATGATGAGCAGTTCCGTTGTAATGTGTGACAACCTTTTTTGGACCAGCTTCAAAATTACCATAAACCGCTGGTCCCAAACTATTATAATAAAGTGCTATTTGTATTTCAATTTCGACACTGCTTTTATGTACCATAACCTTATTTATATATAAAAAAAACTATTGTATAAAATAGTTAAATGAACAATTTTACTATTGAATAGTAAAATTCTAGGGGCTGTTATATTTATACATAATAAGTTTTATTGATTGTATATTTTTGTTTCTGTTAGTATTATGCGAATGTTAAAATTAGTGCAGCTGTGTAAATGTTTTGTCCAATAATGCGTTGAATTATACATTTTTGAAAAGTTTTTTTTTCATGAAATTTTTTGATGTAAGCTTGTATTATTTCACGCGTTTTGGAAATTCATACATATTTGGAATTTTGGGTAGGCCTAACTATATAATCTCGACTAGCATAGTCTTACGTTACCATTTTCGGTGTCGTACATATTGTAATTGTAAATAGTTTTACTCTAAGGGTTTCCATATATTATGAAGATGGGTTGTTGATATTAACACAATCTTATGACGAGAATAAAGCGAATACGCCTAAAATAACATATAGTACATAAAACATATCAAACGGATGTTACATGTTATTTAAAAGCCAGTTTAGCTAGATCTCTACTAAATATGATTTACGAAGCAAAGTTTTGTGATTCGCTTGCATGTAGAGGCCTATATAAAATGGTCGGCAGTTTGTAATTTAAAAATTGAGCTTCCGATGTTAATTTTGCAAGTAGTTTTATCGAGTTAAAAGTACATACAATAATTGTGTCTCAAAATGACGAAAAAAAAAGTTTGGAAAAAATGTTTTTCATGTTTTCTTCAATTAAAGCAACTGTTTGCTCAAGCCAGTGGCGTTTTGCAATTGTTTTTAAATAAATGTTCGCTTATTTTGAAATTGTACTCTTTTTTGTTCTTGTACGAGGTTGTACCTACTCGTTGAATTTATGACGTCATAATGTGAGACGTTACTACAATCTAACGTCACTTTCGCAGTTTTATACTATACCTGAATCGCTTTAGTGTGATAATAGTGGTCAATGACCCACCTACATTTCTAGCATTATTTATTTCGAAAACTGAAATGAAGTCCGTTAACGTCCTGAATCAACATATATCGTGATCTTCCACATACATATGTTCCAATAACGAAAAACCATACGATATAGTTTATTGTCTAGGTTCCTACGGAGAGATATTAGGGTAAGGGCAATGACCGCTATTGCCACGTTACAACGATTCGGGGTATACAATATGACGTCAAATTATTGACGCCTTTAAGTCTGATTATTTGATTTGAGATTTGTGTAATCCATGTGATAAAAAAGTAAAAAAATATTCAAATTATTTTTGTTTCTTTCATTTATTATCTTCCTTCTGCTTTTTAATTATTTGTATGTATATGTGACACGGCTTATATAAATGTTAAAGATGTTATATTGTCATATAGCTAGATATATCTATCGATGTTCGGTTTAATAATGTAGATTATATCAATATTTATATAATAATATAGTAGAATAGTATATATAGCGATATAAAATGTGCCAAAATGCAATATTACAGGTAATAACGCCAATATACAAACCCCATGATATTTTCCCGAGAAGTCGAAATTGCTCATTAGTAACAACAATTTTTGTATCAGATTTTCTTGTTTTACATTCTTTATTACTATTACCGTCCTTTTTAATTAAAATTATTAGCAAAAAAATACCATTAGCTCATGTAGTTTTTTTTACAGACTTTTTTTAAAATTGATACTGACGTAAAGATTTATATTTATTACATTTTGACGTAATTTTTTTAAAGTTGTAAGAAATAATTCAATGTTACCAGCATTAAAAAAATATATTTATGTGGGCAAGACGAATAATGTGGGAATACTGAAACAAGGCCGAAATAAATCAATTTAAATGACCTCAATTTAATAAATGAATCACGCAACAAGTTAGCTAGATATAGTTTAAAATATCACGATGTATACCAAAGAGCTATATAAAATATGATATACTAGATCGCAACTCAGTAATTTAAATACATTATATATTATAAGTACCTGTATCGTTAAATCATACTGAGAATGTATAATCAATAATCACTGCCGCCGAAACGAAAGGTTTTCACAATAACTTAGAGCTTCTACTTTTATAAATTTATATGTTCTTCAATGTACATACGACTCGGTTCAGATCCAGATTCATTTAACTCAAACACGTGTTCATTTAATTCAAGAGCTCCTTTAAATGAAGTCAAATAAACACTTTCTGAAATACCTAACTATATCTATGTATGGTAGAAAGTTATTGGTTGTGTACTATTATTTATGTAATTGTAGTATTACGGAAATATATTGTAGTTCAGAACATTCGAAAACTAATGTAAATACCTATCTATAATGATATTATATTCAAAATTCAATAAACAGTGAAATATATTTGGCTTGTTATTTACTTGCTTTACCAGATATACTTATTTATGTAGTACTTTCGCTTTTTATAATGAGGAAAGAAGGTGTTGGCTTAAATGAAGTCCCCATTACCAACAGCAGCATGCATCGACGTCTGCCACTTTGTATCCACGCTTATCCATAGCAATATACAATACCATGCTTGACAACATAACTCGTGATCTTAAACTCACCCGTCCCCCATGTAAAAGGGGTTGTTCCCACTATTCCTATCACCAATTCTTACCAGTAGGAATATTGTGAATTTGCATCTCAATATTCCTACTAGTACTTTTTTTTTTTTTTGTGGATGGGTAATCATCAAATGACTTCTCCCGCTCTGGGCGGAGCGGGAGGGCGTGTCAGACTTTTACTGACTAAAACCCACCCGTGTTCCTTCTGTTGCCTGTGCCGGGGCCACGGTAACTCTTTCGAACATCCCGCAACCCTAGCTGGCATCGGCCCTAGCGGACGCCGTCAATAGTGCTAACATCTCTTTGAGGCGCGCGTGGAACACGAGGCGCCATCGACTCGGGCTTGGTCCTTACCGGACGGCGAGCTACCCATTGCTCGCCGTCCGCAAGCCCGCGCCTACGGTGGCCAGGAATCGGCTGCCAATTCCCGACGCCCAGGGCGTCTCCTGCGGCGACTAGGGGCGTGAGGGCGCAAAGCTTGCCTCTCCCTCACGCGTCCCGCCTCCTTCTTCACGAGCATCCTACTAGTACTTAGTAATTATGTGAAATCAATGTACCAATATCTGGTAGGGTAGTGTAAAGAAAATTCACACTATACCTACTGGTAGGAATTCGTGGTAGGAATTCGTGGTAGGAATAGTGGGAACACTCCTGTAAAGGCCCACTGGTCCGCACCGGTCGCAACGCACGCACGGCACGCAACGGATTTTTGTTTGTATGAAGAGATGAACCGAGCGCTCGGTGCAGGCGGTACGGATAGTGGACGCAGTGCTATATAAATTCATACAAAGCAAACCAAAATCTGTTGCGTGTAGTGCGTGCGTTGCGGCCGGTGCGAACCAGTGGATGTTAACCTTAAAAACCCAACCAACATGGATAAGATGGCACATGTATCACAAGAATCAACTGTCACAGACTTTCTTCCGTATATGCAGCTATTGCGCAATTGGCAAACAACCGTCGATGCATCAGAAGCAATTAAAAGAGCGTTCACAATTGACCAAGAGTCTATTCGTCGACAGATTTGTACTTACATCTGCCGGATCCTTAGCAGGTAGACAGTCAGTCCCGAGGTCCTTGGTTCGATTTCCAGGTCGGGCAGTGTTATTAGGTTTTCCCATTAGGAATATCTCTGTAGCAGCCCGGAATCTGGATTTGTGCCCGGTTGATGGTGTGGCGGCATCTACATCGCCACATGTGAACTACACATCACACTGACGTCACTTAAAATCCTGCATCGCGCAAGCAAAGTTTACCGCGCGACTTGTATATACAAGGTGTAACATAATTAACGCACAGCCTCTTAAGGGGTCATTGTACTCATCATTATGAACAACTTTTACGATGGGACCAAACCTGATAGCGCGAAAAAAATCAGTTGCTCCCTACATTTATGTTCGCATAACTCGTCAAAATGTAGGGAACAGCTGATTTTTTTAGCGATTACTGGTTTGGTCTCATAGTAAAAGTTGTTCATAATCATGAGTACAATGACCCATTAAGAGGTTGTGCGTTATTTATGTTATATCTTGTATACAACATCCCGACATCAATCGTCGGGCAGTTGCCCACGAGACTCAAAACCCGTCTGGTTAGAGGATCCTCCCTTTTCTATTGAGGATGAGTGAACTTTAAACCCTCATACCTTTATAGTGGCAATAGGCTCGCCCACTATTACATGAGACTTAAACATAACTGGCAAAATGTCGATGTACTATAGGTACACCTCTGCCTAACCCTTCGGGGATTACTGGCGTGATGTTATGTTATGAATTACTCGAAACATCGAAATGCTATCCTTAATACTACATTACGAATATGTATGTAGAATATTATTGCCTCAAGCCAATTTCAATGCCTGTTGATGGATTAGCACTAGGACTGATTGATTTGCATTCAGTTAGGTACTTAGGCTTACATCCAGATAGGTAGAGCTAGATATTGGAAATGCACTAACGTAAGTTATACCTAAATATACGACACTTATTCATGTATCATACATTTATGATAAGGAGAAATTGAAGTACTTCGGAATATGCTGCTTTTTTTCAGTTGCTTTCAAATATAATAGAAGAAATCTCTGAATGGACAGAAGCGTACAAAAAGTGAATCACGAATCATCCAAACATGCTGGCAGTAAACCCGATGAACACCCAAACAGTCGTTAGAAGACAAAAAGAAAATAAACAAACCCTTTAAATATACGTATATTAAACATATTGCTGAATATCTGCCAGAATGCAATTGCTTGTAAATATGAATTTTGTTCAGAGGGGCAATTCCCGTAATTTTAAGAACGTTCACAGTCTGATCTGAGCCGAGGCTCAATATTTCAAAAATACCTATAATTTCCCTACATTTTTGACAAATTTTTGACATTTGATTGTCGTTGAGATGAGATTGCGACTAGATTTTGAACGTTTTCAATTATGGGAATTGGGCTTCTGACCTATGAGCTATTTATTACCCTCAAAGTAATATTTTATTTTTGAAGCAGATGGTTAAAATTGGGTACCTACTGTACCTGTGAACTATCTAAAAAGAAAGAAAGAAAAATTGTTTATTCTGCACAAACAAAACGCACATTACAAAAAAGAACATAAAATACACACACACACACACACACGCATAAAATAGCCAAAAGCCTCATTTTCAAGCAGTATCTATAAAGATAAAAAAAAATTTGATACTGATATGTTACTTTTTTTTTACGTTACTAATTTACATTGCCTCTGTGTGTGTTCTGACACTGGCAAATGACATCAAACAAACAATCAAAACAAAAACAAAATGCCGAATTGCAGAGTGGAAAAATAACTACTTTTGTAACAAACAAACAACAATAACATTTAAACCGTGTGTCGGATCTGTGCAAGAATAGGTCGTTGCTCAGCAAAATGCTGTGATTTCGGACGAACCCATCATCAGCAGCGCTGATTTTCAGCAACTACCTCTAGAATCTGTCTGTGACAAATCTAATAATCGTCATAAGATCGTCTTATAATCATCTACAACCGTTTTAACCTATTACGGGATGAGCATATGCGCCAGCTATCCCATTACGGAAAAATCTGGTCCAAACTTTTCCACCAATTTTAAACAATCACAATAACACTTCTAATATATTCAAAACAAAAGAAATCCTAACATAAAATCCGAAACAAAAATCAAAATCATAACTCATTCGCACAGTAAACGCGTAAAACAACGAGAAAATCCAATAATAAATTTCGCTCCCGTTAGAAACGGCTATAAAAAACGGCTAATTATTTTTGCGCCATTAGCTTAGCCGAAAAAAGGTTGAATTTTAAGCGTCATTTATTAATCTTGGTTTGGCACGGTTCGGCACGGTCGAT
The DNA here is from genome assembly GCA_947568875.1 of Fissipunctia ypsillon. NCBI lineage: Eukaryota > Metazoa > Arthropoda > Insecta > Lepidoptera > Noctuidae > Fissipunctia > Fissipunctia ypsillon. The sequence continues at coordinate 12,173,444 of OX387650.1, forward strand.
TAGTCGTGAGGGATGGATTGGTCCGGTCCGCAACTGGTACGTGGCCGGACACTTTAGATCAAAGATAAATAGCCAGGGTGTGTACGATAGTGCTTCGTCATTGTGTAAAGGTTTTGCTAAATGAACGGGTGAAAGAAGAACGTTTTGGTTTCGGAAAATCGCAGCGATATTTTTTATTAGGACATGGAAATTAAGCGGGCTTACAGTACCGCTTTTCGTGTAGTATATCTTTATTGTCCAGGGAGCCAACTCTGAAACGTAAATTCAAAGTATCGGCCGAATGTTCGGAAGTTTGCTACTACACTTCATTCTATTTCGTTCGGTCGGTTCGGATCCGACCGAACTTCATTTTGACGTTTATTCAACGAACTTCATTTTGACGTTTGTTCGGATCCGAACTGACCGAACGAATTAGAAAAAAGTGTAGTAGAAAACTTCCGAACATTCGGCCGATACTTCGGATTTTCGCTTCGGAGTAGACCCCCTGGTATCAACACGATAAATTCACTTGTAAAATATGAATGATATTATAAGTAAAGAAAAAGTGCCATTCTCTATAAGGAATTCTTGAAAGTAGAAAATGTATTCTATCGTTGAAAAACAAAACGAAATAAACAAAGTTAGAAAATTGAACAAAATTTAGGTAAAACATGATATTTTTTTTAAGAAATTAAAAGGTTTTTAAACACTTTTTCCTGTTGAAGAAAGTATGGGACATCGGATTTTAACAAGTGCTGCCAATTTGGCTACTACCGCACACCTTTTAGTTGGTTACTAAGGATTGTTTTTAAACACTTATTTCACTACAAGCCGTGTGCCCCCCGCTGGGATTTCCCATCGAAAAAAAAACTAAGAATATCCATACAAACTTTCATCCCCTATTTAACTGCTTTAGGGGACGAATATTCAAAAACCCTTCCAGGAACTCTTGTGCAAAATTTCATGCTTCTAGACCCAGCAGTTCAGGCTTTGCGTTTCTGTCAGTGAATTTAAGATTTTTAAGTAAAATCCTTTTTAATAAATCTACCAAAAAGGATCCACTGAGCAGAAGCCTTAACAATAATTAGTACAGGAGCTAATGAGGCGTAACATCGACGTTCACAATCTCACCCCAGCAAGTTAATTTAAGGATTATTCAACGATTCTTGACTGTTTGTTACAAGATTCATGTTTTGGTAGGTTTTTGGGAAGCTTTTTTTATTTAATAAATGTTTTTCTGTTAGGCCTACATTTTATTAAGGCAACCTTAAAAACATCATTACTTTTGGGTCTGGATTTGCTTACGAATTTGGCATTTACCAAATTTTCCTTTAAGGGGGAAGTGCTAAGGTAGCTCGCGAAATTAAAATTGTCTTACGATTTTTGCAATTTACAGCTCAGTGTCTGGGTGTATGTTGATTAAAGTATGATTCGTGACCGCAACAAATATATATTTACAGAATTATAATCATTAAAGTTAGATACAATTCCTATCTTGAAATGTTAAGATTTCATGAAATAGTCATCATCTGCCTAGCCTTTTCCCAACTATGTTGGGGTCGGCTTCCAGTCTAACCGGATGCAGCTGAATACCAGTATTTTACATGGAGCGACTGCCTATCTGACCTCCACAACCCAGTACCTGGGCAATACGATACCTCTTGGTAAGACTGGTTGTCAGACTTTCGGGCTTCTGACTACCCGTAACGACTGTCAAAGATCCACGAATGACAGCCGGGACCAACGGCTTAACGTGTTTTCCGAAGCACGGAGGAGTCTCGGTGTGTAAAGATGGTCACCCATCCACGAACCAACCCCGGCAAGCGTAGCTTAACCTGATGAAGCGACCCGTGCGGCTGCTATTACTAAGCCACGAGCTCCTCCTCATGAAATAGTAATTCAATAGAATTACTTGGTCAGAGTTGTATTGATGACTTCAATGATTATAATTCTGTAAATACATATTTGTTACGGTCGCTAATCATATTTTAATCAACATACAACCTAATACTGACCTGCAAATTACAAAAAACGTAAGAAAATTTGAATTTCGCGGGCTACCCTGGCGTTTTCGCCTTAACTAACAAGAACTTAATATTGTTTCTTTTTCCTTTTCACCTATTCTATTATTTTTCTTTTTGTTACGAATGAAAAAAAACAAACATGCAAACAGTGTTTTTTCCTTTTTTAAACGTTAGCACCACCATTCCAGATTTATTGCTGACATATGTACATAATATGTAAGTATCTTCCCAGCCATTAGTAAACACATAATGTCTATCAACTTGTATACAAAGTGCTACTACTGTTTAATAAAACGGAATTACAACCATTCATCCGCATAATTTCTAATCAAAATATAATAGTTTGCAACAATAAAGACCTCTTAACATCATAATTGTGACTACAATAGTTTCAACCCCCAGGGGGTGAAATAGAGACGTCCTTGAGACGAGTGGAACATTTGTTACTAAATATTATATACTTATACAATTATAAGTACCCAAATGTTGTAGTTTTGTTGAAAGCATCTGCTTAAAGGAAGGACTTTAAGCCTACTTCGGTTGAAGATTTTCCTGGAATTAATTACAGAATGCACTACAATGTTTTTTTAAACAGTTTCGCTTAGCTTATACTTGTTGTGTGGATCCGCAAATATGGGACGCTTAACATTTAAATATCCTGCGTACTTAATATGCCCTGCGTTCGAGGAGCATTTGGACGCTAGGTAATAATGCAATACTTGTTGCTAAGTTCTGGGCTAATACAATTTAGATTGCCATCGAAACGCTAAATTGAAGAAGTAGGAGTAATTTTATAACGAGAAGCCTTATTTCATAACGCAATACAAAAATTTGTTTTATGACAGCCAACACACATCAGGTTTTAAGCAAGCTGCACCTAGCTATAAAATTATTCTAAATAACCACACAAATCCAAAATTCAAACTTCCCAATCGAAAAATCTTCCTGCAACCCCGACCTCGATCTTATGAAATTTAACATCAATTTTAAACGACTAACCCATCCGTTGGTCGGGCGGTAAATTTCTCATCAGTTTGCTCCGTGATCGGTAGCTCGCATGATCAGCTGATCGTTCGGAGACCAATATGGCGTCGTAATTGCACTGCAGATGGGTTAGTAAGCGACGATGCAATGGGTAAAGGTGTTGAGGTATGCACCGTGCTTGTTACGTCATATTTTGAGGTGTGAATTTTGATAGGTTCGATGGAATGCTTCCGATCAAACCTCGGTCATGGGATAAAAGTGGGGTTATTTGTGTTCTGGTTATTTTTAAAAAGATTCAATAGCTTGAAGGTAGGTATGCTTGCCTTTCATGTTCGAGTTAATTAAATAAGTTACATTTCCTGGCGATGAGAGAAGCAAACTTATTTTAAGTTCACTCAATCATTCAAATTAATTGGTAAATTCAGGAGCTAGACCACCACCTCTTAAAGCAGTATTATTGTAATCTTACTTGAGTGTGGGAAAGAGATGGAGCTAGACGTCCTGTATAGCTCCATCTCTTTCTCACACTGAAGTTACATTAAAATAATACTGCTTTAGGAGGTGGTGGTTGGCTCCCAGTAGTCAACGTAGTTTTGCGATTGGTTGTAACCGTCCTTTTCCTCTCAATCAAATAAGACCATAAAGATTTTATCCCCTTCGCAGATAGCATTTAAAATAAAAACTGGCAACAAACAAAGATTTGATTCGTACATAACGTCGCGTCGCGAGTTGTGACTCTCACGTCGCGTCGAGTCGCGTCTCACTAATTGCGCACGCTCACTGCCTCACGTAATTAGCACGTAATTACTACGTAGCTACTGTCGACATGTTGGCATGGCTTAGAGAATTGACGTGGTAAGTTTTTAGCTAGAAATTCATGAATTTTTAAGACTTTATTTTAAATTCTTCCCTTCATTCAGAACTGCTCTGCCTCTTCCTGTTACTTGCCAACATTGAAGTCCAAAATCTTAGGCACCCAGTGTAGGTCAGATTGGAAACATAAATTTTACATACCTTGAGATGTCTGACAATGAAATACCTACGCTGTGTAGATTGATTGATACAAATAACACACAATTTGACTTAAATCGTATTTTTGACTTTTGACATAGGGAACTATTATCATTACAAATCGCACTTACCTTGTTTTGGAATAATATGTGATGTTAGGTATATCATCTACATAGATTAAACGTTGCCACCTAATCTCCGAAAACGACTCAAGCAAAAATCCCAAATAGGTACCTATATAATCATATAAAACATAATATTTATAATTACGCCCCCAAACTGATGTACACCCTACGTTGTAAGCATCACGTATTGAGGTCGTATTAACGTAATTAAGTTTATTGCGACACCGTAGGGGGGTGAAACGGGTTGAAAGGGGGTGAAAGCTCTTTGACTTTATATCTTGGAAATTGTATTACCTACTTAGGGTATCACAAATTATATCCATGTGTGAGGGATCTTTTTAATGATATGGTTTTTTGGTGGGTTTTTGAATAAATGTTGTGTGTCTGTCTTTTGTGTGGTTAAAGTGGTGTTTTAGTCACTTATCTTTTCTTCTCGTGTGGAAATAGGATTATGGTTTAATTTCGTGCTGTTTCGTGTTTAATTAAATGGTTTATGTAAGTACAGATAACTGGGGAAAAGGGTGCAAATTTTATTAAAAGTTTTGACACACTTGTTTAAGCTTTGGATATATTTTTCCGCCAAAGTATCTACAACATATTGGTGTTAGGTAGGCAACTTAAATAATTTCAATCTTGGTGACGTTAAGGCGAAAGCGCCAGGGTAGCCCGCGAAATTAAAATTTTCTTACGTTTTTTTGCAATTTGCAGGTCAGTATTAGGTTGTATGTTGATTAAAATATCATTCGCGACCGTAATAAATATATATTTATAGAATTATAATAATTAAAGTCATCAATACAACTCTCTAAGACCAAGTTATTATATTGTAGGACTATTTCATGAAATCTTAATATTTGAGAAATATACTAACTTATGGAGTTGTATTACTGATTCTAATGATTATAATTACTTAAATATATATTTGTAACGGTCGCAATTCATATTTTAATCAACATATGCCCAGAACCATAGCTGCAAATTGCAAAAATCCCAAGAAAATTTGAAATTCGCGCGCTACCTTTGCGCTTCCCCCTTAAAATAATTTAACTAGTAGAAACTGAAATCGAAATACCTACATGTATGGAAATGTATTATTTAATACCACATCCATCTTATCCAAAGATATTGGGAAAAGTCATATGAAAACGATGAAATGATGTTTATTCTGTAAATAGGATATCGGAATCACTTTAACACGTCATATTAACAAAAACTTAAGCTAGATGGAGTTGACATTTCCTATTTGCCAACCACTGAGAAGAAATGGCGAAACAAACTCAGGGGTCAAAGTTTCTTTTAAAGTCCAGACATAATCTTGGTCAAATCATGTGAGGACCTTCTGGACCTTAATGTAGATCTGTGTATGAAATAGTCTTTTGAGGGAAGAACTACACAAATTTGAGTGGACCTGGGGGCCAACCACCACCTCTTAGAGCAGTATTATGTTAATGTTACTTCAGTGTGAGAAAGAGATAGAGCTATACAGGACGTCTAGCTCCATCTCTTTCCCACACTGAAGTAAGATTACAATAATACTGCTTTAAGAGGTGGTGGTCTAGCTCTTGTCCAGTCATACAAGCATTTGTCAGTAATAGTATAGTAGTACTTTGTTTGTGTTTATGTGTATGTAGTATTTTTTAGTGTATATAATAAAGAGTATTCTATCTATCTATCTATCTAGTAATAGTGTAGCTAAACTCAGGACTTAAGGAGCTCAATTACTCGACGAACAATACCAACGAAAGGACATTTGGGTAGGCCGCATAAAGTACTCAAAATGCCAGACCATCATTAACACTAACTGAGAATGAAAAAAAAAATAGATAACCCACATAGTGCTCACATTCACAATATCAAAGTAATATAATACTTTTCAAAGTAAATATTCATGTCATGATGATGATTCAAGTCAAATCAGTCAGTCAGAATTGCCACCATACCTACCTACCATAGTTATCCTAAACCTCATAGTTACTGTACAACAGAAAGCTCATATTGTTAACAATAGGCCTGGCTATATAATACACTAATACTTACACTATGAAGGTAAGTATTAAGCTCCATGAATCGTGACCAGTACTGCGTGAGAGTCGCAGGTCCTGATTTTCTTTCACTTTCTTCCAAGATTATCTAAGTTTGGATAAGAGCCGACGCGACATAACAAGAAAAAGATTATGTCTAGACTGTGACCTCTGAGTTTGTTTCAGCCTTTCTTCTCAGAGTAGTCAGGAAAAGCCGGCCTCGTCTAGTTTAAAAAAAAAAATGTTTGACGTGTAAAAGTGTTTGTATAAACCTACTTACAGAAATAAAATCATTTATCATTTTTAACACTTATCGTACAAAACGAGAAAAGATAAATATTTGTTTTTTTTTTGTCTTATTATCTATACAAATAGCTCGCTTTTAGTGTCATTGTGTCACCCTGTGTAAAATTTCTACATTTACATAGATCTGTATTAACGTGTGTATCTGTCTGCGCCATCGTAGCTCCCAAACGTCTGAACCGATTTAGATTTTTTTATTTTGTTTGAAAGGTTACTTGATCGAGAGTGTTCTTAGCTATGATTTAAGAAGATCGGTTCAGCCGTTTGAATATTATCAGTTCTTTTCTAGTTGATGACTGGATGTGAGCATCTTCTGCAGTCTCTCTACAGAGCCTATTTACCTACTACAATTACCTGTACTAGTCACTAAACTCGTCCATTGTTGTACGATATTACGTTATTACTAATTCACAGGTGAATGCTTCTATTACGAATGGCTAGTTATGCCTACTATTATTAGATACCTACTGTATAGTTTGAGTGGTAATTGAGAACGCGAGGTTAACAATCAATTTGTTAATGCAATGTATTGAGAGGAATATGACATTAATGTACAATCTATCAACGAGGTGACTATGCAAATACGTAGTCAATTAATAATTCAAGCTTTTGTAATCCACTGTGTGCATTTTCTCAGTCAAACTTTTGGCATCGATCGTGTGTTCGTGTGTTTTACGTTTTAATATTCCGGAAGCAAAAATAATAAATGTTAGCAGTCAGTCATAATGGTTTTATGCAATAATAAGCTAGATAAAATCAGAAACATGTTTCGGTACACGAACACTTTAGCAATTAATAGATCGATATAATAACATACCTATTTTAAAATTATTTCTTTGTTCAACACAGACGAAAACATAGACTTCATCGAACTTAAAAATATTATATTAGGTAAGTTTTCCTCTGGGAGCCAACCATCACCTCTTAAAGCAGTATTATTTTAATGTTACTTCAGTGTGAGAAAGAGATGGAGCTATACAGGATGTCTAGCTCCATTTCTTTCCCACAATCAAGTAAGATTACAATAATACTGCTTTAAGAGGTGGTGGTCTAGCTCTTGATCAATCTGGAGCTAGACCACCACCTCTTAAAGCAGTATTATTGTAATCTTATTTCAGTGTGGGAAAGAGATGGAGCTAGACGTCCTGTGGTTCGCCCCCAGGACTTATAATACCTTACCTTCACATATTTCCCCGCCATTGAAGTAAAAAAGCCAGGGCTCCAGCCTCACCAGCACACAATGTGACCATTGTGTGCGGATTAAATTATATTTCTAAGCGAATATACCAAGATATTGTCCTCGAGGAAATTGTTTATGTGACCACCGAGGCTTTGGACTTGGGGCGGTACAAGATTTAAATCAGGTTTTCACAGAACCGATATAATATGTTTTGGTGGCAGTTTTATTTTTCTACCTACATCATCATCATCTTCCTGCCCTTATCCCGTATTATTTGGGGTCGGCGCAACATGTCTTTTTCTTCCATTCTGTCCTGTCACTCGTCAAACTATCACTGACTCCCTTTTCTTTCATATCACTTCTCACACAATCCATCCATCTTTTCTTTGGCCTCCCTCTCCCTCTCCATCCATTTTTCTACCTACATACATACATACTTATTGTAAGTACATAGGCGTTAGTAAAATTCGAAATTACATCTTCATTACAAACTATTAATTCAGCAGATTAATAATCGCTCCGTCGGGTTATTATGAAATTATAATACATATTAGCTGTGCCCTGTAATATACGAGTGCCACCAGCGCCTTAACCAGGTGGGTAGCCATAATAACATATTATAACCATTCAATGGATCAAGGGACACAGCGGTTCGTTAGGCAACGACGCAGCCGACGAACTTGCCAGGAGGGGGTCGAGCATGGTACCAGTGGGACCTGAACCCATCGTGCCACTCCCCTTCGGGTACATACGCACTCTGGTAAGGAAACTTACCAGTGAACAACACCACAAGCAATGGTTGGAGCAGGGTGAGTGTAGGCAGGCCAAAGAAGCAGTCCCCACAATTGACGGCCGCCTCACGAAACAATTTCTCCAACTAATTAAACAGCAGCTGCCTACAGTTACAGCAGCTATAACTGGCCACGGGTCATTTAGTAAACACCTCCTTGTCATAGGAGTCACAGACAGTCCGCTGTGCAGGGCCTGCATGGAGGACGATGAGACAGCAGCTCATGTGCTACTAAACTGCCCGGTGCTCGTCACATACAGGGCAAAGTACTTCGGTACCCTTCGTGAGATTGTCAGTAACACCAAGGCGTTGCTGGCCTTCCTTGAGGAGCTGGGGTGGATCGCATAATCGATTTTCCCACCCTTTACGCAAAATACGCGCATTGACGTGGAGTTGCGGACAGCAGCCCGTATTACCTATTACCTAGCTGTGCTCTGCGACTTCGTTCACGTGGAAGTCGTAAGATACACAAATTAAGTATACTAAAATAACAGCCACATTTTAATAAAACTCCCTCGTCCCCCGACCCGCCGCGTTGCATCGCCTGCCCGCGCTATTACTTCGTTTTGGCATACTTAGTGTTCTTTCTGACTTTTTTCTTTTTGCTCAGCTCCTAAGGGTCGTAGCGTGATGTTAAATAGCCTATTTACTACCCTCGAGAATCGGGCTACCAAATGCAAAAAGAATTTTTCAAATCTGACTTTTTGTTCACAATTTCATCGGTGTTTTTTGCGCGGAACCCTAATTATTTTTCTAAAATAAAGTAGACTAAGTTACTCCCTGTAACATCACTCAGCTGTCTGCCAGTGAAAGTCCCGTCAAAATCGGTCCAGCCGTTTCGGAGATTAGCCGGAATAAACAGACAGACTGACAAAAATGTAAGAACCGTATATTCTTTCATATGCAATTAGGAATAGTTGTTACATTGACATTACAATCCGACACTACAATTTTATTTATTTGTATAGATTACTGAAATGGTATGATATGTGTCTAGGTAAACGACATATTTATTGATTTTCCTTAAGTAAAAACATTTAGCCTCATACCAATTGTGATATACACAACACAACAGGACACAAATACCAAGGATTTCCATATCTACAGTAAACTGCGTAACTTCTTCTCATTTTAAACTGACTCAAAATTAGTCATTTTCAGGAGCTTAGTCAGACTAAAAGGTTTATATATTGTTTTTCAGTTAAAAAGTTTTTTTTTAATGAAAACAATGTTCATGGTATACGTAGCGCATCAGGAAGGGCTGTTTAAGGAGAAATGAGGTTCTGATTACGTGTGGACGGTTGATTCGTTCACAATCGCTGCACGCTACGACGAACAGTATTTCTTATACGTGTTCCGGAATAGATAAATGTACCTACCTCCCTATAAGCTCGATAAAAAGTAACATTGATAAGTACTTTTATTAAATAATACAGAGAACTAACATCTGATTCTAATGATTATCTCGTAAAGTTCTTTTATAAGATAGGTACTATCGAGGAAATTTACATCTGTCCAATTTGAAAACAAAATCACGTGCACACGATGACCACATCTGTGAGCAAGCGTTACTAGAGCAGCAGAGCGCTGCTAGCAAGAATAGTCCTTACGGTGTATAGAATGATGTTCGTTTCTCCCATGGTACCTACATCAAGTACTCTGTTAAATTAAGTAGTTCCCTAGGATGTGAATGAAAGGTAGGTACTAATAATAAAACTCAATGTGTAGAAGTAAAAACGGCTTCACAGTGCATTCACAAATCGTGATACATTATGGATACCTCAAAAAACAGTTGGATCCGTCCAATATATACCTAATGACGGCGGATTCGTCATACGGCTGTTTGATGTGACAACAGACCATTATTACTCAGATATAGTTTAGCAATTTATTAACCCCCTTGTTCATAAACGTTGATTAAAGTTAAATGATGTTTAAACGTCAAAAAATCTATGGAAAACCAGTCGTAAAACATTACTTTAAGCAGCAACTTTAAGCAGGACTTTAAGCAGCGTTTATGAATAAGGGGGTAATTAAAGGTTCTACTTTTAAACGTTGCTTATAGTTAAGAGGTATTTAAACGTCAAAAATGGATTGTTAAGCAGACGTTAGACATAACCATGAAATCAGTAAGTACGTTTATAAAACCCTTTCATGAACAAAATACTAGTTCATACGATATTCTACTGTTGCCTCCTGTTGCACAGACTAGAGTCGTGTATAAAATACAAAATAGATCAAACGGTGACTGCGACATGTTCCATTGTGAACGAAAATTGTCACGTACGAAATATCTACGCTCCGTGCACTTTTATTAGGTGGGTAGAACTTTCATATCTCGACTGCCAGACTGCCTCGTTGGTCTAGTGGTCGCAAGCGCTACTGCTGAGCATGAGGTCCTGGGTTCGTTTCCCAGGTCGGGCAAAGTGTTATTGGGTTTCTATCTGGAATTTCTCAGTAGCAGCCCGGAGTCTGGATTTGTGCCCGGTAGATGGCAATAGGCTCGCCCCTTATTACATGGGACTTAACTGGCGAAATGTGGATGTGGATGATACTATACCTCTGCCTTTCCCTTCGGGGAAACAAGGCGTGATGTTATGTTATGTTATGTCATGTTACGTTGTTTTGTGTTGTGTTATGTTGTGTTGGGTTATGTTATGTTATGTTATGTTATGTTATGTTATGTTATGTTATGTTATGTTATGTTATGTTATGTTATGTTATGTTATGTTATGTTATGTTATGTTATGTTATGTTATGTTATGTTATGTTATGTTATGTTATGTTATGTTATGTTATGTTATGTGAACTTTCATATCAAGGAAATCTAGCAACGATTCCATAGCTCACGCTCAAATCAATGTGTAATTGTGTATTTTAAAAAGCTAAAAGTTGTGGCTCCTGGTTTTCATGATTGTGTGTGTCGTTTTATGATGTGTTTTATTATATCACCACAAGCTGGCGCCCGATAGGATTTCTCATCAGCAAAAGTGACGAACTTCCATACAAACCTTCGTATCTACTAGGAATGGGCCGAAATTCGTTTCACATTCGGATTAACCTAATTTCGGCATTCGGCGGAAATTCAGTTCAAATGCCGAACATTCGATAGAAGAATATATTGAAATACTCAACTATTTTGACTAAAATAATAAAACTAAACCAGTAAAATAAAATCTTAAGCATTTATCTTAAGTATTTATTTATTTAATGATTGATTGATTTTTCTTTTTTTTTTCGAAATAAGTAACAACTTATTGTTCAATTAAGTATGTATTCTAAGCATTATCAGAATTTTGACATTTAAACATTGAAATAATTATCGCCAAAAATCACTATAGGTATTTAATTTTTATAAAGGTTTAAATGAAATCTTATTATCCACTGGTATTTTAAATTTACACAAGATTCAACGTGCCCTTCTCGAGAAAGCACGGTGAAAATAACCGAAGTTCGCCCGGACTTTTTATTTTCACCGAATGATCGGCCGAGGTTTGAATTCGGTTCAATCCACGTTCGACCCATCCCTAGTATCTACCTAGAGCCCCTTAACCCCTTTAGAGGATGTATTTTAAAAAATCATTCCTCAATGCTCACCTTCGAGGCGCTCTTGCGCAAAATTTAATGCTTCTAGACCCAGCGGCTTAGGCTGTGCGTTGTCTGTCAGTGAATGAAAGAATTTAAGATTTTTATTAAGTATAATGCTAGAATTTGCTACATTATGTATTATTTTCGCCGTTGATGTTTGTAGTACCTACTACATACATCAATGGCGGATAGGTAGGGACACTGTGTTAGAACTTTGAAGTACATGATAGCTAAATGCACTTTCAAGTCTTAAATGAAACTTGGCAGTAGGACTTCTTGATAGACCTTAATAATAATAATCTTTATATTTTAAAAATATCTCGACTTAGCACACGAGGTTGTTGACATGTGAAATGTGACCTCGGCTGTCATTGTGCCGATTGTTGTAACGGCCAATGGCCTGATGGCCGAAAGCCTCGACCAACATCTCTCGAGGCTGTCGTTAGGCGGTTGGATCAAGAGCCTGATCCAGAAGGCAGTACTCCTTGACACGGCTCGTATTGTGAGGAGGTTCCTGTCTCTGCAGCCCTAACCACCGGTAGCTTGGACCCTGCTCCCGATACCGGCGGACCTCTATTTTTTTATATTTTTAAATGTTTTTTTGTATATATTTTTATTAGAAATATTTAAAAATGTAAATAGATAAGAAAGAAAATAAATAAACGAATAATAATAATCTTTATATTTTAAAATACTTTTTTCTAAAAATATTTAAAAATGTAATTGGAATGTATTTAAATGTAATAAAGGAAATAATAATCTTCTATTTTAGATAAAACAATACGGTTTTGTTAGTAGGTATATAATGTTAGTACAGTACGACACAACTTAGATGTAACATAGGCATTCATTCATTTCAATTTTACGAATGTATTTGGTTAGATGACTTCACAAGTTATTGCGTTTGCGTAAAGTTCATTTTCGCCTAAAGCACTAATAAAGATTGGCGATTTGAAGGTACACTTGGTTCGGATAGTGATCGGTTTTACTAATTTTGCCGATGCTACATCTAAGTTGTGTCGTGCTGTAGGTGCAGTGAGTCTCAGAAAGAATTAATTTGATTTTCAATAATCTCTGTTCCTTAATATGTTATTAATGTGTAGCCACAAAACATATTATTCATTTGTTATTAATTGTAGCTACATATTGATACAGTATTCAATCCGCCTAGCCTTTTCCCAACTATGTTGGGGTCGGCTTTCAGTCTAACCGGATGCAACTGAATACCAGTATTTTACATGGAGCGACTGCCTATCTGACCTCCACAACCCAGTAACTCGGTAAGACGGTACCCCTTGGAAAGACTGGTTGTCAGACTTTCGGGCTTCTGACGACCCGTAAAGACTGTCAAAGATCTACGAATGACAGCCGGGACCAACGGCTTAACGTGCTTTCCGAGGCACGGAGGAGTCTCGGTATGTAAAGATGGTCACCCATCCACGGATAACCCCGGCAAGCGTAGCTTAACCTGATGGATCGACCCGTGCGGCTGTTATTACTTAGCCACGAACTCCTCTAGCTCACCTTTGATACAGTATTATGGAACAAAAATACATTAGGCAGATACAATTTTTTTTTAGTCTCGCATTTATTACATGGGACTTACACATAACTGGCGAAATGTGGGTGTACTATGCGTGCAGTTCTGCCTAACACTTCGGAGATTACAGGCGTGATGTTATGTTATATATATATTTAATAGCAGAAACTAATACAAAGTCAAATATTAATTAATAATATCAATCAGTTAAAAATACTTTCTATTTTTTTTTGAGATAGGTTTGCTCTTGACCCTAGTCTAGGTCAGTAATGACAAAGTTGACGATGGAGCGAGCTTAATCAGAAGAAACCTGTTCACTCTCAAGTCACAGCAAAACTACTGCAGCATACTACATGTATGTTTCTAAATTCAAATTTTCCAAATGATTGTTTCTTCGGTATGAGATGCGTCTTTTAACCCCATGATACATCTACCCACCTCATATACAAAGGTTGTAGGTAAATATAAAGTTAAGTGAAATGGCAAACGTGCGATATCGGCGCGTCTCGCCGCCGCGGTGGAGTCGACTCGACGCCTGTTACACGCCACAGAGCACACCCGCGATTTGATTTCATGTGCATGTGTATAGAGCTGATAATATGGCAGACAGCATATTAAGATGCAGATATATGCCAACGGCCTTGAATGCATAGCTTGCGTGTTCTGTGCTTAGGTCACGCAACGCGTCGTTCGTCCACCCAGTAATAGGACTGGCCCATCAAGGAGCGCTGTTCCAAATTAGACGCATTCTTAATTTATTATACATAAAACAAAAAGGATTGTATTAAAAAACGTAACTTTAAAATTGTGGTGGAGGTTTCATAAGTTTTTGCGTGATTCTCAGTTTTTTATCCGCGTTAGACATAAATTTACAAATTAATTACACTATGTAATATAAACGTAATTTAAAATATTCACATATTAAGTAATTAAGAAAATGTTATAATTTAACATATATTTTTTTCAAATCATTAACACTACTCGTTTAGAGGTGATCATCAATAACAATCATTACAAGTCGGTTATCGTCATATTGATTTACGAGATATTTCGTGTGAAGATCGCAAACATACCATTCATAAAATCGGTTAAGTTAAAATTAAAAAGTAGGTAATTCTTTATCTCTAGGTCTATCCCAGGTAAATCCTCAAGCAATATGCGTTACATAGCATTGGTTATTTAAAATCACCCAGTTTTTAACCGTTTTCCATTTGCTAGTAAAAATAGTTATTAAAATAACTTAATGCTCAAATAATCTGGCAATGAAAAATTAAGGATCAAGGACTGAAAAGTTCAGGACGAGTGTTCCGCACTCATTTCCTAAATTTTTTTTTTAACGTAAAGCGTCATTGTGCTTAAAATTATAAACTTCCAGATGGCTGCAATGATATGCATACAGGGTGAACCAGAGAGGTGTGGTCCATTTTAAGGGTGTGGTACAGACCATCAAACTGAACAACTTTCTCCATGGGACAAACATAGTAATCGAGAAAAAATTATAACCACACCCTTAAATTTGACCGCACCTTTCTAAGCCAAAAAAGTAAAGTCTAATAAAGTAGATCAGTAGCCCAGAAAGTTGGCTTGGAGACAGCTCCAAGTAGTGTCAGAACACAAGCTGAATTCCCATATTTAAAATCGTTTAAAATCTAGTCACGAACTTAGCGACAATCAATGTCAAAAACCTGACTAAAATGTAGGCAAATTAGAGGTATTTTTGACAGCTTGAAACTGAGTGTAGAATGTGAACGTTCTTAAAAATACAGGAATCTCCTCCTCCCGTCCCCCGGTATCATCAACTCTATAAAATCTCGTATAAAACACAGTAGATAGTGTTGGTCTCAGTCGCGTGTCTGTCCGGATCAGTTGAGCTACTTAACGCGCCGTCGAGATATGCTTTGTGTGACTACTAAACTTGCTTCCGACATCAAGCATCTGAGAAAAGATCTCGTATGAAACTCCTCATGAGAAAATATGATTTAGAACGTGACAAGTAAACGCTCGACTTTCATGACAATCAGTCGGTCGACAAGTCTTCGAATCAAATTAAATGTGATCATACAATCTCACAGGATAGCATTCTTTATGATAAGGTCAAATTACAGTCCTACATAAAAAGGGTATTTTAGTGAAGTTGCTGTGCAACATAATTATAATTTGGAAACAAGTATCTGGTTGATGTTTATTTTCCAAAAGCAAGGTTTTTTCAACGAATTTCATTAAGTTGCGATAACACAAATATAACAATAACAAACAATGAAGTTTAACTCAATTAACTAATAACTCAACGCAAATTATAACAACCGACCAAAAGATCTCACTGCGAAGAAAATCCACGCAATCCTTTAACAAATCTTATAATACGATCTATAGCGGCGGTGCGCGGACGCAGCGGAGCGGAAAGAGCCGACGACTCGCGAAGACGGTGACGTCGACCGAGAAATACCGAATACGTAAGTCGGGGGGCGTAGCGTCGTAGTCTCGTAGCACGGCGTAGTCTCGTAGCACGGCGTAGACGCGTAGCGCGTAGCTTCACTCGAGAATAATGTGAAAATGGTTTTCTTGAGTAATTTTGTTTTTTAGTTTACGGGTTGTAATGGGTGTGCTATTTTGTGATAATGTAGGCAAAGTTCGTTTGTGAAGATGATTGCAGGATGGGTTTATGTGTAGAAATACTGTGAATCTCTTTATAGACTTATGACTTTGTTTGTTGTTGTTTATAATTCAGAAAAGTGTGATTAAAGTCTTTGTTATTAATTTCATGTAATGTCTAAAAGCATGGAACTTAAAAAGCACGTAAGAATTTTCAGGAATCCAAGAACAAAGTTAATTTAGGAAAATTCGAAGTTTTAATTACACGAATCGAACCACAGCCCGTACTTTTTACTTCACTTGGTCAAGAAACCGATGTGTTATACGTAAACATTTTTCTTACCTTAGTAGAATCGAACTCCAACCCGGGTGGGGATCCTTCTAACTACCAAACCCAAAAATAATAAAATCTGGAAATCGGAATAAATCGCATTGTGTGCGCTATACAGACTCCCTAATTATTAATACTGAAATATGCAAAGTTAGTTGTCTCCAGCGAAGCAATTCTACTAGGTTCCGTGCAATTATAAAGTCAGATTGGAGTTTTCCATATTCGTTGTGTGTTAATGAAATTTTGGATTTTGTTAATATAAATAAATGTAGATTTTCGCGGATTTGAAGTTGATTTTGACTTTGGATGATTCTACTTATCCCTAAGTTTCTGATTATTCTAAGGGCATTGTCGGAGGTTTACCTAACTTTCAGATAACACGTTGTTACTATTTAAATTCATGATTATTTTGATTGTTCATATTAAATATCTGAGAGGCAATTCTCGTAATTTTAAGAACGTTCACAGTCTGATCTCAGTCTCAATATGTCAAAAATACCTATAATTTCCCTACATATTTGACAAGTTTTTGACAATGATTGTCGCTGAGATGAGATGGCGACTAGATTTTGACCGTTTTTAATTACGAGAAATGGGCTTCTGTTACTGCCGATGCCGATGTTAATAATGCTTTAATCTTATGGAATATAAACTTTCTTTTTTTTCTCTATGCTACTGCTCTACCCAATTGTAATTCTTGATCGATCAGGGGGCCAACCACCACCTTTTAAAGCAGTATTATTTTAATGTTACTTCAATGTGAGAAAGAGATGGAGCTGTACAGGACGTCTAGATCCATCTCTTTCCCACACTGAAGTAACATGTGGTGGTCTAGCTCCTGTACATTACATAAAAAATATTACGCTCAAACGTCATAAAGTCATTTTTAACCGTGTCCACTGGACAAACAATAGCTAGGGAGTCCGATTAATTAGAAGTCCGAATTTATGAGTTGTCGGTAGACAAAACGAGATCGTTTTTTAAAGATGAGTACAACATCATCCCCTCATATAAAATCAATCAAAACACGTACATAGTATACCACTCAAATTGTAATCAACAACTTAATATTCAATAACTCATCCTTCGTGCTAAGACAAAAGGTCCGATACACCATAAAATCTCCATCGGTTCCCAATTTGTTGTGAAGCTGTGCCTGTGACTGATCGACGTTGATTAATGTCTGTCCGTCTGTCTGTCGATTAAAAAAACTTTGTGTTTCAGTGGTATAGCCTGGATAGGGAAAGGAATAGAGAGGCTGGGGCGTTTCCGTAAACAAATCGTAACATTTTTTGATTAATTAGCGTTGGATATTCACATCATGTATTCAGTGTCTGTGAGACTATCATAAGACCAGTCCTTATGGCAGTGAAACGTGGGCCATAACCCAAAAGAACGTGCATACCATTCAAGTTGCTGAAATGAAAATGTTGAGGTGGATGTGTGGCGTTATTAGGCTTGATAAAATCCGTAACGAGTATGTGCGAGAAAGCCTATGCGTTCGCGAGTAGGCTGCGATGGTATGGTCTGGTGAAAAGGAGGCCGGCTGAATACGTAGGGAACTTGGCGCTACAACTTTCCATTCCCAGTCCAAGACCCAGAGGCAGACCCAAAACCAGGTGGAAAGCTGTAGTCCTAAAGGGCATGAAAAGTGTCAGGTATCCGAAGACGATGTCGAGGATAGAGCGAAGTGGAAGAGAAAGACCAGGAAGGTTGACCCCACCACCATGTGGGATACATAGTCAGGAAGAGAGAGTATTCAGTGTCTGTGAACTATGCTTTATTTCAATCTAATTAACAACAACAACGTAAACAAGGCAAAAGGAGTATGTAAGTATCGTAGCAGGTGGCGCTCTGTTGTTTCTGCTCACCCCCATGGGAAG
The DNA here is from genome assembly GCA_947568875.1 of Fissipunctia ypsillon. Classification (NCBI taxonomy): domain Eukaryota; kingdom Metazoa; phylum Arthropoda; class Insecta; order Lepidoptera; family Noctuidae; genus Fissipunctia; species Fissipunctia ypsillon. The sequence continues at coordinate 12,191,795 of OX387650.1, forward strand.
AAGGCGTGAGCTTATGTATGTACGTAGTGTTAACTGACAGGAAGGTCTTCGAATTAAGTGATGACAAAATGATTTTAAATTTTCACCATTTTGTCTCTCATAACCAATATAACATCACGCCTTGTTTCCCCAAAGGGTTAGGCAGTACACCCTCATCTCACCAATATGCATTTCATGTTTAAGTCCCAGGTAATAGGGAGCGAGCCTATTGCCATAAACAGGGCACAGATCCAGACTACGGACAGCTACTAAAAAATTCCGGACAGAAAAACCCAATTACACTTTGCTCGAACCGGGAATTGAACCCAGGACCTCATGCTCAGCAGTAGCACTTGCGACCACTACACCAACGAGGCAGTCACAATGTGTGTGTCTCTCATAATGTTTGGTATATAATAATTTTCGAGCCTCACTGCTTTTTCTTTCTTCGTTATGAAATGGGATGTAGATGGGTGATGATGGATGAGTAGAGGCGAGTCAAACTTTGAGACATTTAAAAAAAATCTAAGATAGTATTAGTAGGTAAGTCTACTTCTTTATTTATCGTTTGGATTTAGTGATAATTGCAATGACGTAAACGTCAATAAGCGAGCAGACATTATCTCTCCGGCTCCACGCCACTCGTGTGCCAGCGACATTTGATTTCGGTGACATCTGGCGGAAGTAATGGATTTTTTCAGTTAACTGAAGGTGAAAATTTAATCTATGATGATAAGTGACGACCGAAAAAAGATTTTACGGATATTCTTTGCGGATTTTGTATGAAATTTTATGAAACGGTGTAAATTTTTGGAACTTGCGTATTGCCTCGTGAAACAACGGGTGAACATTAATGAGTTATGTGCTGCGGGTTTGCATAATCATGTAAGTATGAATTAAATATTTTATGCACAGTATTCGGTGCTGTTAAGCTGCATTACTTTTAAGACAGTGAAGACTGGCTTAAAAAATGTTATGGCAGGCATTATGTAAATCAGAAACTTTTATTAGGAGTACATCCTACTAATATTATAAACGCGAAAGTTTGTGAGGATTGATAGATGGATGGATGGATGTTTGTTACTCTTTGTTACTCTTGATGATGAAATTTGGCTCACTGATATAGCTTGGATCAACGTATAGGATACTTTGTGTCCCGATACCCTACGGGATCGAAACTTATGCGAGTGAAATCGCGGGGTGCAGTAATACATATTATCGCTGCTATCGCACATTTGAAACCAGATTTAACTGTCATAACAGCGATGCAGCGTTCACGTAACTTTGTGATATTATTGACAGGAATAAAAAGGTATATTGACAAGACGAAATCACCATTAAATCTTACTCTTAGTTCGACGGATCCTGCAATCTGTTTTCTTTCATTGTCTATAAAAATAAAACTGTCATCAGTACCTATAGGTACGTACGGTCAGCAAAAAAATGTCGATCAACACTGCTACATATACGCATTATCTACATTAACACATAATTATTCGATACATTGTATTCCAGCATTTTATTTATTTATTATGGCACCAAGTCTCAATATACAAAAACGTACATAAAATTCACTCAACACAATAAATCATTTAAAAAATACATTAAAATTCAAAACAATCACAAAAATGCAATAACTAAGCTTGCTTGCTTATGTAATAGCTAAGAGTTAATATTATTTTAATGTTACTTCTGTTCAGATTTAAATTAAATATTTCGTTCAGTAATTAAGATTCAAAAATTCTGAACTGTTAATTATATAGGAGTCGGTAAGGCTATTACGCTAGTCCTGAAAATCAGTCTCTCAAGTTCAATTACAGAACGTGTCCACACGGTTCAAATTTCAGGAGACAGTAAGAAACTAAGTTATATGTAGTTCAATTTGCGGACTATTTTGAGCGCACGCGTCATTGTTATGTAGACCCCCAGGCAGACTGGCGACGAGTATTCTGATCCGATTATAAAAACTAATCGATATTAATGTTATCGATATTTTATCGAGTAGTTTTTCTCATTTCAGCGTCGGGTGTCTGCGCATTTTTTCTCAGCAGCAGTTAGAGCAGCAAATCTCTCCAATTTATAAAGTTTGTGTCGAGAAACAGAAAGCTTTCGAATATACCAAACACTCGACTATGTTAGCCTTCTAATAATTCGCAACTAAATTGATCTTGTATACCTACATACTCGTAAGCCATTTATTACACACAAATTCTCAAAAAATTCAATATTTTTTTTTTTGGTAGGTATATCATTATAGGCTATCAGCTATACACCCACAAGAAGCAAGCAAACATCACTGAAAATCAATGCCTCCTACAAAATTAGCTTTTATCCGACAATATATTAAAATAGCAGTCTAAGCTCACAAGCTCGTCTGTGCCGGGTCCCTCTACGTTTGTAGAGGGTAACGCGTCCCCAATAGCACTTACAATCAATATCACCTACCAAATTGCCTTCTACTCAACAAGATATCAGAATAGGTCCTTAAAGTCACAAGAGGCAAGCTCGCCTGTCCTCGGCACTGCGTAATGCGCCCTAACTGCTCAAGTATTTGCTAACTACTCTTTGATGACTTGTTGGCTGCAACTTGTGCACATGCCTTATAGTTTGCTAGAGAAGTTCATGGCATCGATTGGCTGGAAGTGGCGGGTGATGTGATTGGAAGATTTAAATAAATAAATAAATAAAAATAAGTTTATTTCATACATCTCATTTGGCTTACACTGCATATCGAGGAGTCTCCATTCAAGCATAAAAAATGCCTGTAGTTGAAGGCTCCGCTCTTCCCTTATATTATAAACTTACGAGCTAAACAGGTATAAAAAAAGAAAAGCAGAGAGGAAAAACTAAAAATACAAATACAATCACTTTTACGAGTATGAGTGATTTATTAGTTTGATGCATTTTACATCTTAGTGATTCAAAGTTTGTAATACGTATTTTTGTTCATGAAGTTGTAATATTAATTTATGTATATAGTTATGTACTTTCATAATGGTATGAAGAGAGTAAAAGAAAATAGGCAGCCACAGGGACTGCCGACAGAAGTGACTTAAAACTAACAGTTGCATGCGAATATGACATTTAGTTCAAAGACATTAGCGTGTTAAATAGAGTAATTTGGTTATAGCGCCCTCTAGCGTTGAGTCGTTGAGCTCGTTGGAGCATGTCGCTTCTCGCGAACCCGTAAGATTTTCCCCTACCAAAAAGTGCTCAATGGGCCTAAAAATGTTTTCACATAAAAACAGATAAGGCCTTTTATGGTCCTAACATTTCCCAATCTAGCTTCATCATACATTTTAACGTGCCTTCCTTTCAGATGGTGCACCTACTGATGCGTAAAAGTTTTTAAGAGAATTTAAGCATTTATGATGCAAAAATTTCATATCATAGGAATAATCTCACTCAACGTTTTTTCTCAAAGTTTATGCTAATTCAACATAGACTTCCATCATCATCATCATCATCATCTGCCTAGCCCTTTCTCAACTATGTTGGGGTTTGCTTCTAGTCTAACCTGATGCAGCTGATTACCAGTATGGAGCGACTACCTACCTGACAACCCAGTTGTTGGGTAATACGATACCCAGTAAGACTGGTTGTTAATCTCTTGGGCTTCTGACGACCCGTAACGTAACGACTGTCAAAGATCTACGAATGACAGCCAACGGTTTAACGTGCTTTCCGAGGCACGGAGGAGTCTCGGTATGTAAAGATGGTCACCCATCCACGAACCAACCGCGGCGAGCGCAACTTAACCCGTGCAGCGATTATTACTTAGCCACGAGCCCCTCACACACGTCCATCACACTCCTAATCATAACTAAATATGACTTAGGCTCCTGCTTACCTACGTTAGCAGCTTTCATGAAACTTTCAGCACATAAACACCCAATATCTCCCAAACTTCCTTAACCGATTAGACACGTAAAAGTCCTGAAACAAATCTCAGCCTTCTCCGAAAGGCTCCCATGCAACTCATGCGCAAGGATCCCAAGGTTTTCAGCTCCACTGAAAGTTTCAGCTTCAGCGAAGATAAGGTTCGTATATAAAGGAATGATGGAGGGAAGTGGCATCAGTACGTGAGTTACCGCGATGTTTGGTGTTTGAGTTGGTGAAAAATGTGTGAATGATAAGTGAATGTAAGTGTGTGTTTCAGATGTTTTGTTAGTTATCTTAAACGAATTCGGTAAACGGTAAGAGGATAACAGGAATGGTAAGATAAAAATCTATGAAATTATATGGAATATATAGTCTGTATACCTGCGAAGGTTCCCGGTCACCCACTTTTCGCCCTTATTCCCGTAGTAATAAGGTTGAAATGTGGTCGACCGGGAATGTGCGGATTCGTACCTATCTACAGTTTTTCACGGATAAATTATTTTGGGTGCAGACTACAACGTAAAATAATAGCAATAGGTGGCAGGTGGCAATAGGCTCGCCCCCTATTACATGGGACTTAACATAACTGGCGAAATGTGGATGTACTATTAGCACACCTCTGCCTAACCCTTCGGGAATTACAACAGGCGTGATGACTACAACGTACTGCGAAGAATCATGATGTTTGGCGAGTGTAGTTAAAGGTTCTGACAATTTTGATACTTTACCGATATAATTAATTATTATAGCATTATCAAAAGGCTAAAAAGTTAAAAGAAGAGTTACTTAACGTAGTTGATCTTACACAAAGTATTATCTAAAAGTTAGATTCTAGACCCACCTTCTAATCAATACCCCATCATCCCTTCCATTACATAATTATAAAACTCATTTCACCATAGGTATACCTCTATACCTCTGTACCATACCTCTATACCGGTACCTCCACACCGTGGGACAGACGTCCATTCATTGCGGCAGTCACGAAGGGTAATGTATATTCTAATATATTTGAACTGGGAACGACTTTTCGTGCCTACCGGCCCGTGCGGTCTGCGGTCGGTCAAGGGATGGGATAGTGTCGATGTTTCATACTCACATATTAAAATCTGGAATATTAATTTGAAAAATTTCCAGTAATAAACTGCCATTATTGACATGAATAGCACAATATAGCTACTTCGTCAGCGTGGATTTCGTATTTTAGTACCCCGTTAGGGGTAAATTTTCAAAAACACTACTACACGTTTTGCTTTATTTTCGGTCGGGTATAAATATTGAGTTTCCAGTTAATCGGACCGCACCTCTTTTCCCTTTAGGAAGTATTTTAGAAAAACAAAAAATGATAAACTTCATAATTTACTTAGGTAAGTATTCCTGCCAAGTTTCAAGTTTATTAACTCAAGAAATAAGATTTTTTCTTACAAACAAAATCCCCCCTTTTCACCCCCTTAAATGTCAAATTTCCAAAATCCTTCCTTAGTGGATGCTTACAACATCAAAGGCATCAACTGCTGGCTCTGCGTTGATGAAGTCAGGACAAGTAGTTATATATGTAATAGATTATACTTTTTTTATAAGTATGTTGCTATCCATAACCCTATGACTAGAGAAAGTACTTGGTGTTACACTCCTGCAGCTGTAGGAGCCGATACCGCCTTCCATCAGACCATCAGGTGCTTGAGTACCTGTTTGCCAACCATAACTTATATTTTTGGAATGAAATAATAATGACAATTACTTCCTGATAAACTTTAATTCAGTAACCTAGCAACGCACTTAACGTTCCTAGTTTACAGAAACGAAGAAACTAATTATGAGGAACTTATTTTAGTGGTTTGCGTCAGTGTTGCTTTTAGGCTGTATCACACAATCGCTGGACAAAAACTTCTAGTTCCACAAGAGAAAGTAATTCACCTTATTTTTCCAATCTATCGATAATTTTTACAACAACTACACCCCATCCCTAGCACCCCGTATTTACTCCGCACCTCGGCAGTTCATCTTCATTTTTTATCTCTTTCAGCGAAAAAAGGGCAAAAAAGCAGGAAACCGTTCTAGTAATGAGTATAAAAAAAAAACTAGAAAGATATACTTTCCCATACCTGTGCTCTGCCCTACAAAATAGAGGATTTATGCTTACCCTGTTTTGTTTAGTGAAAGATATTAAACGTAGATATTCTTTTGTTTTTGTAATTTGAATGGAAGATGGTGAGATTTTCCTGTGTCCAGAAAACCGGTGGTGCCAGAACAGAACTTGAATGTTATGGAGCGCGCATGAATTTCACACCTAATATTTTTAAAGAAATAAATGTTTTTCATGTTTTTAAAACGGTATTACAATCCTTTATTTTAAGTGAGAAACTAGAAATTCTCGTATCCTACGAAAATCATTTAAAACGTTGGTAGTGGAAGCCGACGGCAACGCAAGAAAACAAAGTCTTTCTCGAATAGCTTATTCTAATGTTCTAAAAAAAAAATAAGATTCAAACTCAAACTCAAAGCATTTATTTCAAATAAACAAATTACAGGCACTTTTGATTTGTCAAAGGGTCGGGCAGTTAGTCGGAAAGATGAAGATAGTTGCCCATTCCAAAGCGTAGTAGGTTCCTATGGAGAAGAACGGGCAAGAAACTCTACGGACACTCTTTTAAATCAAAATATTGGTTACATCATTCATGTTGAAATTATATAAGTATGTGAGAACAATGTAGAAAGACGTGCACGTTAAAAACGTCCGCAACAAAAAGATAAAAACCAAAAACGATTCAAAAATTATAATAAGCCGTGGCAGCTAAGAGATGACCAGTCCCTACTGACGGCGCCCGTTCACGAACATGACATGACATGATTATTTTTAAAAGTAGGTACATAGGTACTTTTAATTTGTTTACTACATTGCTTACTTACCATTTAGTTAAAACGAGCAAAACGTCACACAAAACAGGCAAATCAGGCAATATCGAGCAACAAACACATAATTGAACAAGGCCTGAAATACTCAATGTAAGACAATTGGAACCGTCCTTCACATCAATTGGCGTTCCCTTTTAACTAAATATCTTGTAAATTGGAGGGCAGGGGATGCCAGTCCTTCGTTTGATAGAAATATAGGTAGGGATGGGTGGAAATATAAATACATATTATGTATTTATAGGATTTTGTATGCAGGTTTCCGATGTGAAATATTCGCTCAGCTTGAGATTTTTTTTTCCGACGGATAGTTACTTAATAAGTAAAACTAGAAAATTAATTTATACATACATACATAAACTCACGCCTTCTTCCCATGTGGGTTGGCAGAAACTACAGACCCAATTAATTTATATAAATGACAAATAATTTTAGCTATATTTACATGTTGAATATGATAAATTGACTTACGTTGAAGTATTTATAACATAAAGACGACACAAAATGATCTGGCTAAGTAAGATATTTTAAATATTCTAATTACCGATGATACCCATATCTAATTTTGTTAACATATTTCATGTGGAACTTTAATAAGCTTTATTAAAGGCAAAGCTTTGATAACTCTTTTACAAATCAAAATCGAAAACAAAACAGTATTCGCCGAATTGAATTTATAATGTCAAAATAACATACTAATTAATACTAATTAGACCCAAAACAACCTTCATTAATTAGCTAAAATCATTTAAGTTCTAAATTAACATTTTCAACAATTAAAATACACGAGCATTGCCAAAAGCATAACCAATAGAGTCTCACGCATCCAACCAATGGCCTGTAATCTAATAATAACACAATATACTATAGCAAATAATGTACAAATTGGACGTACATTTTGTCGCGAAACAATAATTATTTCGTACAAAACGTCGAGTTATTTGAGAATTAATTAAATCGTGTAACAGGGCGTGCTTGATTTACGCGCGAGTCAGACATATTTGCACGCGTGACGTCACCTGTCCTAATGTGTTACGTTATTTAGGTATGTATGTGATATTGGTTGTGAAGATTTGGTGTTGTTTACCTTCAGGTTTTTATGTTCTGTGGGTAGGTAGAAGTGGAGCTTAAGTAAAAAGGTGTGCTTTTTGATTTTGTGCAAAATGATACATTTTCGTTTCCCCTATGAGATAAAGGTATTTACGAGCATAGATATTATGTCGTGGCCAGATTTCAGAACTGATCATTTCATGAAGTGTTCGGTCATTTTATGATATGGTTGTACTTCATGAAATTGCCAGCTAAAATTGACCATATCATTAAACGTCAACTGAAACTCAAAGCATTTATTTCAAATAAACCAATTACAGGCACTTTTGAATTGTCAAAGAGTCGGTCAGTTAGTCAGAAAGTTGAAGCTAGTTGCCCATTCCAAAGCGTAGATCTCTATCGAGAAGAACGTGCAAGAAACTCCACGGACACTCTTTTAAATCAAAATATTGGTTATTCATGTTGAAATTAAGTATGTGAGAACAATGTAGAAAGACGTGCACGTTAACGTTTAACGATACCTACGATAAGTAACGTTTAACGATACGTCAACGTTTAATGATATGTCATCGACGTTTGGCCATATCATTAATGTATGTATGTCGTGGTCTGATTGTAGCAATGGCCATATCGGCCACGATATTACGTGCTTTCGTCAGAAAGCAACTTATTTATCGACATTCCCAGCTGACCACTGGGCATATCGCAAAGTAGTTGCATTTCACGTCGCTAGTGGCACCCCGACCAAATGGGTTAGGTTAGTTTAGAATTTTGCGGGATGTTCGAAAGAGTTACCGTGGCCCCGGCACAGGCAATTGAAGGAACACGAGGGGGTTTTAGTCAGTAAAACTCTGACACGTCCTCGTGCTCCGCCCAGATCGGGAGAAGTCATTTGATGATTTCCCATCAAGAAAAAAAAGGTTAGTTTAGAATTGTGACCAATCGCCCGCGAGCCGAGCGAGCGCTACGTCTAAGTTGGTCGCAGTTACTTAGGGATTATTCGAGTAGGAATAGATGCACAACAAAAACATGAACACCTCTACCGGTGGATAATCTAACTATTTTACGATATGATCACTAATGTTTGGCCACATCATGAAGTAGTCGTGCGTTTAACTGTTCATATCGTCAAACGTTGAGTATTCAGTGATCTGGCCAGACCACATCATGATGTGACCAGCGGACGATGTTCCATTTCATGACATGGTCGAACACTTCATGAAATGATCAGTTCTAAGAACTGGCCACGACAGATATAATAATTCTATGTTTACGAAATATGACTACATATTCTACAAATTCTTGATCAGACGCATAATAACATCAACTCGCTTGATAGAATTCTGACATACAAAACTTTCTGAAAATTACGTGTGGTTTTCATAGTTTGAAATGCCCAAGTTTTCGAAAACTTTCTAATAATACAAAGTCTGTGACCTTGGTGTAGGTATTGTATAAGATCTGCGTGAGAATTTAAGTGTACAATAAAGTATATTCTATTAGAATGGTGATCAAACTTTGGAACTGTAGTAGGTACCTAAGTTGTATCAATATGCTAAATGGGATAGTCTGAAGGTACTTCTTTTCCATCGCATTCCACGAAGCGATAACAGCATTTAGGAGCAACCCATTACGTGCACTTTACTGACCTACATCCCTCATCAACTGCTTCAAAACAACAGACAACCAATACTTTCCCATCCCTCAATCAATCACCTACCAATCACTAACATATTACAACCATAACTCCATGTAATAACGAGCGTTTTCCAATGCCCCGACACACGGGCGGGGAACGCAAATCGTCGGCTGCACCCAACGACAAGACATTTGTACGCAATGATTTATAGTCGTCTGCTATCGACACGCACAGCCTACCCTTCTCTTGAACGGAATCAATGGAATAGTGTCATGTGGAAAATAATGTGTGGTGATAGTGGACGGGTATTTATGACAGATTTTTCGACAGTTTTATATTGGTGTCATAAAAGTTACAGTTTTAAAAGCACTACGTTTTGAGACTCTTACCAATATTTTCAAAATTTCAAAAAGATCATAGGCATTGTAAACTATAGGAATATACAAGATGTAACATAAATAACCCACAACCTCTTAAGCGGTCATTGTACTCATCGTTATGAACAACTTTTACTATGGGACCAAACCTGAAATCGCGAAAAAAAATCAGCTGTTCCCTACATTTTGACGAGTTATGCGAACATCTGATAGGGAACATCTGGTAGGGAGCAGCTGATTCTTTTCGCGATTTCAGGTTTGGTCCCATAGTAAAAGTTGTTCATAATGATGAGCACAATGACCTCATAAGAGTTTGTGCGTTAATTATGTTACACCTCATATATGTTCTATGCAGATGCAACACAAGCAGTAATTTAAGCACGTTTTGTGCTTAAGTACCTATTCACTAAAGTCGTCAGTCTTTAAAAAAAACGCATGTTTACAGAACTTTAGTCCGATAAAATTCTGTTAACATGCTTAAAAGATATCAGCAATTCAATAAAGTTGATCTAATAACGACTCCAAACTATCGACTCTATGCCATCAGTTTCCCGCTTCTAAATCACAATGTCCGTCAGTGCGTAAAGCCCCCGCGCTCACCGCCCGCGATTTTTTGTAAGATTTTCCGCGCGAATGCGCTTACGCTGTGCGCTGCGACTGATTAATCGCATATTGATTGGAACCGACGGATACAGGGGTTAGTTGTGAATTTGAGCATTTCTCGGAAACTAGGTGAGCTTGGTTTTTGCAGTTTGTGGGTTGCTTTTTTGGAAAGATCGTGATTTGCTGTTCTACTGACCAAAAGTGTACGGTAACGTAAAATCAAGTCTATAGACTGATAGATATTCGTGTTGGATCTTGAAAGTGCAATGCAAAAATATTAGTAAAAGTTGCAGAATGATAAAGGCAAGGATACACAGTCAACAATACATAGTCTTAAATATTCTATAGGACATCACCAATAAGGTCCGTGGATGCCTCTTAGGGTGTCTCTTCCCGGCGTCTCCACTTGTAAGTGATCCACTTGTGAGTAATCTACAAGACGGATGTATCCGTCTTGTAGATTTGATAACAACCTTTCATGCATTCTCTTAATATGATCAAACAGCTAAGTATTTTAAAATCTTTTCAATGTTTTTCATTAAACCTTCTTTTAATTAAGCAATGACTGAATGCTTAACTGAATGAAGTGTACACCTGGTCCCTACATCACATCATTGATTTTATTTTGTATTTTCTAACTAGCTTTCGACCTATTTTCAGTAAAACCGGTAAAAAAACTACATTCACAAATCAACTTTACAGTAAAATAAATTCAAACCTTCCGCTTCCATAACCAGCATACGAACTAAACAAAATCGAAACAGAACTACACAACTAAAATATTTAACTTAAATTTCATTTAGCCGGAATGCGACGCCCGTTGACGCGTAAACGCGTCGCCGACACGCGCGTCCGCGTCATACGCAACGGTCGCGTCGCGCGGCCGGGAGCACGTGTGAGGGGGCACTTATAGCTAGTCATTTTGTTATAAATGGAGGAGTTCGTAATGGTGGGATATTTTGTTGGTTGTAGTTTCCCAGGTCGGGCAAAGTGTTAGGGTTTTTCCATCTGGAATTTCTCAGTAGCAGCCCGGAGTCTAGATCTGTGCCCGGTTGATGGCAATAGGCTCGCCCCCGATTACATGGGAAAACATAAGTTTAAGTACACCTCAACCTAACCCTTCTGGGAATATAGGCGTGATGTTATGTTATGTGTAGTTTCTTATTTACTAGAAAATTCCCAATCAATTTAGAATGTGTTAAATAAGAAAAACAATGTTTTGTGATGTTGTTAAGATTGCCGTAGATATTCTTGATTTTTCAAGCTTTTTTTTATGATAGTTTCACCTGTCCCGGTGCCTGTCTGTAATTCAATCTTGCAAGTTAAATTTGACCCGCTTCCCGGTTTCCGATCGGGATGAAATTTTGCATGCATACGTAAATCGGTTGATAATGCAATATTATTTATAGACTATGGAAACACCTAGTCTAATTGCATAAATAATTTGCATAAATTCAAAATCTGTTCAACTGAATTTAAAACTGAAATTCTGCGATTGCGTACCAATGTAGACGAAGTAAACTTTGAAAAGTATTAGATGCACTGTCGTTTTTGAATTAGCAATTACAACAACCCTTGTTTTTCGTCGGATATTCCAAACCTTAGAATTGACAAAACGAACAAGTAAGCAAGTAAGAAAATCTCATAAGTAATCCAACCTACTATAAAACTAACTTTAATTACTACCATCATGACCAAAGACTCACTCATACATAAATAATTTATTAAACCTCCAAACCCACCTTCAGAACATATCTCATATGTATATATAGGTACATTTACATATATGTATATATACCTAACTATACCCAACACAGGTACATACATAACATAGTTTCATCACGTCTTCAGCTCCATCCATGTGTGGTGACGTCAGAGCCACAAACCGCCAATTTGCCTCGCGAGCGTGGTCAAAGATGGCGCCGCGCGCCGTGTCACAATTTGCTCTAAGCTTCACGATATTTGACGTAGAAATGATTCAATGACACCATCATGATTATGATTAGATAAACTTAGCTTGAATCTACGTTAAGCTACCGGTTAGTAGTAACCTGAAAACTTAGCATGACCATCTTAGAAACGGGTTTTGTCGACCGAAGAATAGACAAAATGACACATCGTCATGATTAGCCGTTTGAAATATTTCTACAATCTGTAATTTTTAACCGACTTCAAAAAAAGGAGGAGGTTCTCAATTCGTCGGAATGTTTTTTTTTAATGTGTGTTCCCGATTACTCGAAGATGGTTAAACCGATTTGGAAAATTCTTTTTTTATTTTAGAGGGTATACTTCACAGATGGTCCCATTGTCATTAGTTCAGGATCTGATGATGGGATCCTGGAGAAATCGAGGGAACTCTTCAAATATTATAGACACACACATAGTGATTTGGGTATTTTTATAGTAACTTGTGCAGTTGCTCTCGGAAAGCACCATTTGGTGAAGTGGAACTGATGATGAAGACCACAGATGGCCACCGGAACAACTGAATAATATTTCACGGGTTGCGATTCGATTACTTTAAAATGATTGCTAAGCAATATAAGCTCGTCACAATGCATATGGTGAGGTGGAGCTGATGGTGAAGTACCAAGAGGACTCCTCAAAAATGAACGTCCCTGCACCGGGAAAAGCAATATTTTGTAAGTGGTGATGAGCAGTTGTCATCAGGCTATTGTAACTTAGATAAATTACAAACCGTCCCACTAAAAAGTGAAAAATAAAAATAAAACTTTTTTCAAAAAAAACACCGACTTCCAAAAAAAACACTACAAAGTGAAAAATAACTTTAATTTTGGAAGTAGGTGGCTAAAACCTAAAATACAGATCCAAAGACACAGACTTCCGAAATTAAAATTATTTTTCACTTTGTATTGTTTATTTTGGAAGTCGGTTGTTTTTTTTTAATTGTAAATCTTTTTTAGGTCTATTCTTCCGTCGACAAAAACCGTTTCTATGGTGGTAATGCTACGCGTGCAGTTAATTTACTTATCACTTAAAACACTATGAAATGACGTGTAAGGTGTAGTAAGGTTTCCAGTAAGAATAAGATCTTTTACTTCATTTGTGACTATTTAAAAGGCTTGCTGAGCGGTTATAATCACTGGAGTTGCAAGCAGTGTCCGCTTCTCTGCTATACGAGTAATTATAACAACCGGCGATCACAGGTTTTAACACGACAGTTAGAGTAGGTAATGGCGATTTGTCATTTGACCGTCCATCGTTGCGATAATTGGGGAGAACAAAAATTAGTAGTTTACGGTTTGATACTCAAACAAAAAATGTTGTAATGCCTGCAAACGGCTAACTTACTTTAGATTAATTTTTCAACTAAAACATTAACTTCATTAATTATTATCGATAAAGCAAACGTTAACTTTAACCAGCGATTTATACTACAATTAATTACCCTCCCGTTTAGCAGTTTGTGCCACCCGTCGGCAAATCTTCCCGGATCGTAATGTGGTGAAACTATGTAGATATTAATACTAACTTACACTTTAATATATGACTCGCTGAGGCACGAGTAAGGACCGCATACTGCCAGGATCACGTTTGATGTTAAAATATTAATTAACGGTAGCTAGCGAACTTATATTTGTGGTTTAAGTTATGGATGGGAAGTTTTATGTAAGTACTGTAATAATTCTCCGTTATTACAGTACCGGGGTAAATAAAAGGCTTGCTTGAGACATAACTTGGATACATATTTAGGTTTTATTTTTATTATAACGACATCCGCTTGTCAGCGCCGCGCGCCACAGGGCGACATTTTTTTTTTTTTTCTTAAATTCGGTCCAGCGTTTATCTTTTAATGTTATGCCATAGTTATTATAATAACTAGAAAAGGTTGATGTAAGATCTATAAAGCTGTTTCTTGGAAAGACGGTTTTAGTAGAAGTAATGTAGAATTAAGTAGTTTGTACCTAATTAATAATTTTATTATAGTTAATATTCTAGCCAGGTATTGAATTATGAATTTAGAAAGTCTTTGCGTAGATATTGCTTTTTCTTGGAAACAGAATTTTAATAGAAATTAGTCTGGAGATACTTATTGGTTCGTAAATAAAACTACCTACATAATTTTGTTCTAGGTTCTGAATCTGAGTAGTCTAAAGTTTGTCTCTTAGATCGTATATTATTAAATATCCACGTTCATTTCGGGCTTCGTATATTAAAGGGACACTGGCTTTGATTACCCATTCATCCAAAATACCTAGTCCTGACCATACAACCGACTGCCTTTAAAAAAGCAAATGTAAAGACATTAGAGGCAGCTGAAAGAACTTGCATAACATTTTTGATAACTTGTGAACGCGCGGAGGAAACTTCGTAAACTCGAACGAGTCTAAAATTGAAAATACTCTAGTAGCTATCATATTTATTTGTACCTAACTAAAAAAAAACTTCTTATAGCATTCATTAAATTTCATATTTGCTTAAAATAGTTTCTAGACTTTGCTTGTCGCAAAAATTTTAACCAAAATGCTGTAGGATAGTTGTATTTTCGATTAACCCTCAGCATGCCTGGTAGGATCTGTTCGACCCACCTTGGCACATAAACCATTGTATTTCATTCAAGAATGTAGGCTGTTAGGCTTAACCATAGATTGAAACATCAATTGGAAACCACACGTACAGAAAATAAAATCCAAACTTTCCAAATTTTTGTACGCTTTTCGTGAAATAAAAAAGACCACAAACTTGCAAACTGCTCTGGTCACCTACTATGCCTACGCTCATGCATGGCTTAGCTACGGCGTAATAATGTGGGGAAACAGCACAGACGCACCGGCACTGTTCACAACTCAAAAAAAGTTAATTCGTATTTTAGTTAATTTAGAACAAACGGATAGCTGCAAACCCCATTTCAAAAAACTAAACATTCTAACTCTGCCTTGTATATACATACTGGAAATCTGTAAATTCGCACACACACACCAAGACTTTTACACAAAACGTGAAGACATACAAGCAAGATACACACTGCGACACAAAACACGATTAAACCTACCGATATCCCGTTTAAAAATGCACTCATCTAGTCCACTGGTTATGTCGATAAAAATATATAACAAACTACCCGAGGTACTCAGAAATGAGAAAAAGATTGCCGTTTTTACGAACAAATTAAAAAAGTTATTACATAAATGTTATTATAGCATAAATGAATATTTAATTGACAAATGTATAGACATGATTATATAAAATTAATAAAAAAAAATATTGATTAAAATAATAATTAAGTAATAAAATGTTACCCTAGTAGATTATACTTAGAATAAGTTAGTTGCATGTATACCTAAATAAGTCCTCTTCCTTCAAACTTTTCTTTTGCTGTGCCCGACAGGGTCCACGATTGTTTCAGCAAATATTTACTTACCACCTAAGCATATACATTGTGGAATGCAATAAATGATTGAGTATTGAGTATTGAGTATGTTATAAAAACTCCAAAACTCTCATTAGAGCTGAGCATTATGAACAACTCGAAGCCTTTCGCCCACTACTTACCTTCATCAGTCAGGAGTCTGATCTAGTGGTAGAAAAACATGCGTAAAGCACGTGCGGGTTTCACAGACCCCCTGGCATACGGTGTGACATTTTGCCACCAGGCATACCGAGGGTTCAAAATCGTTTGAATTTACGTTACTTTACGTCGCGCGTCCCTGCTAGTACCTACCTCTTATTGCAGTTACTATTCCGCGATATACTTAGGCATATCATAAAAACCCATAGTAAATATCCTATAAGCTCCATTATTCCATACAACAGCTCCTACACGTATGATTTGAGCATATTACTCACGAGCGCGGCTCACGTCGACTAGTTGGCGCGGTCCCAAACGTTTGCAATCACGCTTTCCACGCCCGGCTGTGCACCGGCGCCATTATAACTATTATATCATATAGATGTGGTAGAAGATAGGTATATAGACTGAAATATGGTTACCAATAATATTGATTACAAGCTGACACTTGTTTCAAACATGTACGGTCAAGGAGCGGTAAGGTTAAACAATTTTAAAAGAAATTCTTTTCCCTTATTGCGGACACCTTTTCAAACTGTCATTTTCATTTACAATGGTATCAATGACGTAGTCGGGAAGGTGCTTACGAGTATTCCTTAAGTGTGTAACCATTAACCCTCCTTTGACTAGGACATGGTAGGAAAAAATAAAAAGGCAATAATGGCTGCTCGTACATATGAAGAGATTATAAATCATAAGCTTATCCTCTCGACTTACATAACGTTACTCATTACATTGTAAGGGGTATCTTTCGGGGGAGTCACTCTTCGTGAAAAAAAAAGGGAGTTACCCATTCTATGTCAGCACAAAATTAATAGGTGCCTGCTCAATCAAAATAAAGTTTTTTAATATCTAATTTAATATATTCCCATAAATACACAAAAAACTATTATTTAAGCATATAAAAATAAGTTATTGGGTTTTTCCATCTGGAATTTTTCAGTAGCAGCCCGGAGTCTGGATTTGTGTCCGGTTGATGGCAATAGGCTCGCCCCCTATTATATGGGACTTAAATGTAACTGGCGAAATGTGGGTGTACTATAGGTACAGCTCTGCCTAACCTTTTGGGGTATACAGGGGTGATGTTATGTGTTGTATAAAAATAACGAATATGTAGGTACCATTTGTAACCAGAAATATACAAAAAACTAACTCTAATTAACACTATTTGCCCATCCATATTTGCACATCCATTCACTACACCTATTCCAATTTCACACAAAAAAATCGAAATTCAAATCAACTAAAAAGCGACGGACAACACTGCAATAATCCACACTGTTTTAAAATATTTTTCATGTTAGAAAAACATTTTTTTTTTTCAAATAAACTGGGTATAAATTCGGAGAGCCGGTGAAATCACATGGGCGGAAAAATCATGCGCGGCCGGGTATGTTGTACCTACGTATCTACCCTGTAGTGTAGGTAACGCGGGGTTATTTTTAAAGGGTTTCCAGAGGGCAATGTGTGAGGTGTATTTTGGATTTTTTGTGTATCCGTTTTGTTGAGGAAAAGGATGGAGTTTAAATTGATTTACCGGCCAAAAAGAATGGTTCCTGATTCTTTCAAATCGAAAGAGTCTGGTAAGACTTTCGCAACCTATGAACGAAATTTTTGCCTAAACATGTAATGTTATTTTTTATAAACTGTTTACATTTCTAATAAAAAATAAAGAAAAGAAAATTGCTTTAACACGGGAAAAAGACCTCACTAATAACATTAGACTTTTCGTTACCGTTTGTGAAACCTCATTTCATTATTAGTTGACCGTTGCAAAACAATTGAAAATCTATTCCAAAATTAAGTACTTCAATAATACCAATAACCCTGCCTACACCACTCGGCAAAATCCATTCCAAGCAATTCCGGTATAAATAGGTATTTCTCAGCATTTCCATACAGAGCGGCGTCGGGTGGCGTCGCATTGTGTAGCGAACGTACGTGCATCGCCTGCCGAATGAATCGCTGCCTGCATCTGTGACGTAGACGAGGGAACGTCGAGATAAGGGTTAACTGTTCTGTGTTATTGGTGGTGAAAATCTGGAGCGGTTTGGCGGAAAATTTTCTTGGTTTTGTTGAGAGATGATTGTGATAAGTGTGTGTGTGTTTTATAGTTGACCGATAATATATCACATAACATAACGCCTTGTTTCCCCGAAGGGTTGGGCAGAGGTGTATAGGTACATATTATAGTACACCCACATTTCGCCAGTTATGTTTAAGTCCCATGTAATAGGTGGCGAGCCTATTGCCATCAAACAGGCACAAATTCAGACTCCGGGCTGCTACTGAGAAATTCCAGATAGAAAAACCCAATAACACCTTGTCCGGCCCGGGAATCGAACACAGGACCTCATGATCAGCAGTTGCGCTTGCGACCACGAGACCAACGAGGCAGTCCGTTATTATATTGTTGTAACTTTTCCGTTCAACATAACAATACAGACACTTTCACAAATGCAGTGATTTCTAATTTGATTCACATTCGCACACACTTTTACTTATTATTTAAAACAATAATCAGGAAAAATTTGCCGATTTCAAACTACTGTTTCAGGTCGGAGAAACTACGAATAACAAGCCTACAGTCTGACCGTTGAGAGAATGCGTTCCTGACACCTGGACAGTCAGACAGTTGGACAGCTGGTTGGTCTGTCAGTTGGACAATTTCTAGTTATAATAAGGATCAAATTCGCAAAACACATATTCGTTAGTATGACACTGACAGGTGTCAAAAATGCATTCTCTCGTCGTCCGGACTGTAGGTAAGTTTTCATTAAGAAGACTAAAAGTTCACCCAAAAATTCTTGCACAGTTTAACAAAGATTCATTGAAAACGTTGACATTTTAGCCATACGAAGTCTCAGGTTTAGAAGAAAAGCTACCAAACCCCGTTGCCATTAATGTGATTTAATTTATATTTGCCGTATCTACATATAACATAGTCTGAAGTCAATCCGTTGACCATGACACGTGTTTCGTGGTGTCCTGCGTTCACAAGAGCTACCCTTTGTGTGTGGCTACCAGGCTTTTATACACCGGGGTAGGCAGAGATTAGAGTTTAGGCTGTGTTGTGTTTGATTATGTTTATATGGAGAATTAGGGGTTAATTTATATTTTTTTTTGACGTTTTAAGGTCTCGTTACTTTAAGCAATGTTTATAACCCATTAATATTTACTGTGAAAACTAAATGTAAAGTTGATTCTTATTACGGTCGTATTCTTTAGGTTAGTATATAAATTAGATCTTTGTACGTTAAAATTTTATGAATCTTAGGAAGTCTTCTTCACGGTTAATGGCTTGATTGGATTGTAAGTCCAAATCGCGCAAGCTAAATCCGGCCAATTTTCTCTAATACCCAGGGTTTGATATACCGGTATTTTTGGGAACCGGTACCATTGGCCTTGGTGTGGTACCGGTACCAGACGTAGTACCTGTAGGTACAGAGTGAGAAAATAGATATAGTAAGTAAAAATGATATTTAATAGGCATTAGAAAAATAACTTCAAGGTCGCCAAGCGTACGAGGGTCCTCGTGCAATGAGATTTATAGTACGCAGCGGGTACTTGAATTTGGTACCGGTACTTTTTAGGTAGAGTACCGGTACCCATCTGGAACCGATACCGAAAGCGGACTGCTAAGAACCGCTAAGTATCGATATAGAACCTGTAATATTGGTACCAGTTCCAAGCTCTGGCAATACCACTTTTATGAAATTCAAGACAAGAAACAAATTATGACAGAACTCGTGCCCCTGATGTTAACTTTGTAATAAATATTTATCAACAATTTATTTGGAAAATATGATGAAAACATAAGGAGGTACCTCATTGAGTTATATAATAATTATACACGCTGCGTTTTTATTGGCTAGGGGCGCTGCCACGATAGTGTTGTACTCATCATTATGAACAACTTTTACATACTATGGGACCAAACCTGAAAATGGATCGCGAAAAAAAATCTTCTGTTCCCTACATTTTGACGAGTTATGCGAACATAAATGTAGGGAACAGCAATTTTTTTTTTGTGATTTCAGGTTTGGTCTCATAGTAAAAGTTGTTCATAATTATGAGTACAACACTATCATGGCAGCTCCCTAGCCAATTAAAAAGCAGCGTGCACAATTGGATTATTCCTGAAGTTTTAGTGATAACAATATTTTGCAACAATTTTGTACTTACCAATTTATTCAACCAACACAGCAATTTCCTAAAATCATCAGTACCGACCATTCACCTCAATTCTCCGCCATACCACATCGTAAAAGCAATCGTTTGACCACAGGACATGTGTTTTGTGGAGGCCTGCGTTCACAAGAGGCCTCCATTGTACGCCAGGCTTTTGTGTAGGCCTCGGAGCAGACGTAACATGCCAACTAGCTGTATAGGTAGGAAACTATTTGAATAGAGAGTGCACCATTTGGAAACCATTTTGTTTTGTAAAGGTTTGATTTACATTGAACCCTTAGTCCTTCCGCATTTTATATGAATGTTATACCTACTTATAATAATTAGGTACATTTCGATAAACTCTATGTCATCTCTGAGCTATTTCTTTTAAAGTTAAAGTGGTTTAAAATTTGTTAATTTGCAATAACCAAAATCGGAATCCCAACACGGTAACACGGCAGATGTGAGTGGAAACGCCAGGAGGGGACGCCCTAGGAAGACATATAGTGATCTTAGTGGTGATGTTCTTCAGAAAGGTCAGGTGAAAGAAAGAAAGAAAAATATTTATTATATTATGTTTGAAAAAAAAAAACCAAATACCGCAGCGCTTATGTTCTGACAGGGCCCGTTGTGATGCCACGGACACACCTACGGACACAAAATAAATGCGTAGTACTCGCAACCGGCGTGCGTATATGACCAGATATATGAACATAAACGAGGCAAAATGAGTGTGTAAGGATCGTAGGAGTTGGCGTTCTGTAGTCTCTGCCTACCCCCATGGGAAGAAGGCAGTTTATGTAACTATATATGTATGGAATCCCAAAATAGTTCTTGGCATTTAAGGGTTAAACATTTAATTTTTTTAAATAGGCGTTGGATAATAAGTACGTATCGATCGAACTTCAAATTGGAAGGAACCTTAGGATCATCTTCATCGAACAATCTAGTTTACAACCACGTAAAGGTACGATAACCTGCTATCCTACATCGATGTCAGTTTCTCTAAATCTGTTAATAATTTAACGCAAAGAGTAATACTAGTTACTGAAAACCACTGCCGATGACTCAGTTTCTACATAGATAGAATATTAATACGTATAGGTATCCCTAGGTAGACGTAAAACCACAAATAAACAAACCTAATCACTGACCATGACATTATTACCAGCAACATCATAACCTCAAAATTATCAAATGATGACGCATACAAAATGCATGAACCTCTTTAATTGCCTATTCTCCAGTCCGGCACGAGTCAAATTATACATTCACGCCCCAGGCGGACCGCGGTGGACATAACTAGTGTAGCTTGATACAAAGCAAACATTAGTCCAGCCATGCATTATTGTCAAGCACAGGAGCAAACCGTACTGTATAGACTGTACCTTATATCTAAAACACAACCCACTCTAAATTCCACTCTAAATTCTAAACAGCAAAGTTCAAATTCAGTTGTGTGCACTTTGACATTTATAGTGTTTCCACACTAGTCGCTTTTGCACATGCATCGAGCTGGCAAGTTGTACACGCGCCGATGGTTAGAGGCAGCTATGACAAAGATTGGAAGCTACCGTAGTTGGCTTTATTAATAACAGCACGTTTTCCGGTTGTGTGGATCGTTCACGCCCTGTGATGTAGTGGGAGAATGGATGACGTGTGAAATCAGTGTTGAGGAGGTTTCAGATTGATTGGGTTTTATCGCCTTTGGGAGGTACGAGATAACGTGTGGTAGGACATTACAATTGGCAAAGCTTTTATGGTCATAATTGACCGGAAAAGGACCTTCAAAGAGTAACGCCGACAACCCCTGTTTTTATTTTACGTAACTCGGTAAGCAAGTTTTCATCAAAAAATATGAAATTAAAAGCTGCGTGGGCACGCTCTTACTGAAAACTAAGCTTACTTTAATTTTGTCCCAAAAGCGAACAACGTGTTGGGTATCGTATCAAGGAAGATATTTTGACGCACTTCGGCTGCACGCAAAATCAATTTTTGTCCTCAAAAACTACAAAATTGCCTTATTTTTTTTTTCATAATTATAAAAATTGAAGATTTTTTCAGTGAATTATGAGGGCCAAAACATAATTGACATAATTTGGCTCGATACAAAAAAAATTGCAAAGTTACCTGTGTGTGTGTTAGTTAGTTAATGAGCATTTTTATGAGAAAAACCGTTTTATTCGATTTTAATTAAAGCATACATACCATAAACTCACGCCTTCTTCCCATGGGGGTAGGCAGAAACTACAGAACGCCACCTGCTACGATTCTTACATACTCCTTTTGCCTCGTTTACATTCATACATCTGGTCATACATGCACGCCGGTTGCGAGTACTACGCACCAAATTTCATTTACACGTTCAACGTTAAAGACATAAATGGATTTTGGGTTTATTTTAATGTAATCGAGCATATAGCATTTTACAAAGACATATTTTTAAAATTCTATATGCTCCGTTTGGCCATACCAATGCTCCAAGCCCCGTTACGATACCATTTCGCCTTAAGGGGGAAGCGCCAAGGTAGCCCTCGAAATTCAAATTTTCTTACGATTTTTGCAATACTTAGGGTGAAGACCTTAAGTAATTGTAAGGTTCAGTTGACAGATAAAAATGTAAAAATGGTACGTATAACAAAGTAGTAGTAGAAAAACTGCTTTTAAACTCCACTTTAACTAAAACCCAAATCGCCAATCGTTCCGCCATTCTCCCCATCCCTTAATCGAGTTTAATTTTGAAGCCAAACAGTCAGTTTCCTCGTGATTACTTTCCCACCGGCTGACCATCACACCTGCCTACCCTGCAGGCGATAAGGCGTAACCATTGAGCTAGACGATTTGTGTATACGCCTATTAGGCCTTTGTACGGCCGTTGACTTTGTGAAGGCTTTTTTTAGATACGGCTGCTGTAAAAGACTAGATGGGATGTGGAGAATTAGACGGTTCGGTGGGCTGGTTTGATATCCAGGTTTTAAAAACAATGCTTTCTGGAAGATTCTCTGGTTATTCAAAACCCCATATTTTCGAGGAGAAAAAATTGTGTTCTTCAAATGCCATCGGACGTTTTCATTTAAGAAAAATAACAAAACAGTGTCTTTGTTTTTGGTAAACTCAAATAAAATTGGGACTCTCAGAACTTTTTGCTATTTAATAGGTTTATTAAATTCACGTTCGATTTATTTAGGGCAAATTCAACCAAATTTTTATACCTAGTACAAGTCTAATCCAGCGAATAAATTTTTAATTTTTGACAGATTTATAAAAAACGAAAACTGTCAGACGTCAATTTTATTCCGCGGATTAAAGATGTTAAATCAGCCCTGTGGTTAAATCAGCCTTTAGTCAATTTCATATCACGTGTTTGTTAGTTTTTATTTCATTTCTCTGAATTATACTAACGTCACGAGCTAATGTCAACTTCAATGTTTCGATAAAATATCAACTTGGTTGCACACCCGGTAACTAGAGCACAACAAAATCTTTACTATAACAGAATTAACACGGAGATATCCGCGTATTCAATACTGAATATTCAACATGTACTAACAGGCGGTATCAACCCGTCAGCGCGCATACATAAATCCAATCAGCGGGTCGAAGAGACCGGAGGCGATGTTTATGCCGTGCCGTGTGTTTGTAGCGTGCCGGGTGCAGCGGTGCAATGCGTGGCGGGTGCAGGGTTGAAACGTCATCGTCATGGGCGGAATATTCGGGAGCGGAATTGGTGGGTTAATTGGGTGATTTTAATGTTACATTTTTGATGTTTTATTTTGTGGGGCTAATTAAAAATGTTACAACATACTCGTACAAACCGTTATGTAAAATTGCAATTTAGGTGGAAAAGAATTTGACAGTGTTTTATATTTTGTATTTATTTGAGAGTCTTCGGCAACCAATTTCGTGTACCCTAAATTATCATAAAAAGTGTGCATCAGTACTATAAACAGAAAAAAACAATATCATTCTCTGTTTTCCTGAAATCTTATTTAAAAAGTTCCAAAAAGACATTTTAATCAAAAATACACTTGACGAAAAAGATGTCGAAACCAATCAAGTGTGTGAAGCTTTGCTTACTAATTCAAAGAATCGTTAAATAATAGATATAATTCCTGATTCACAGAAAAAGGTTCTCGAGGCCAAAAACACAAGTCAAAAAGTCAATCACAACTCAAGTAAAACTCCTGACAACCCTAGAACGCGAAGCAGGCAGCGTGGCGAAGTCATTAGCAGTAATGGCTGATCCACTCCCGTCAGGTTTAGTGCGGTTATCCGTATGTACTGCGCTTTACATACCCGGGCACATAGCCATTGTAAGAGGTGCAGCTGAATGATTGAGATCTGAGGGAGTGGTGCCGTGGAAGTAAAAGGAGGTATTTGGAGTTGTAATAACTTTGTAATCTCAAAATTTTTGAAGTGAAAACTTCCTTAGGCGCGTTGAGCGCTTTTTGGTAGGGGTAAATCTTACGGATTCGCGACATGCGCTCACGTCACATCTGTGACGTGTTACGCCAAACTGGCGACGTGCGCTTCGCCAGTCTGCATGCCTGTGTTTCAGTTTTCACTTCTGTCGCCAGTCCCCATGACTGCTTATTTTTTTTTTAAATGCATAATAAGCTGGAGCGTCTTATAGAAAATTTTGATAGCAACGGTATATCCTTGATCGTTCTTGAGATGTCATTATTTCCGTTTTCGTCATGCAAGGCAGATTTGCAAGTGACCGGATTTATTGTCGTAAAAAGCAAACACTTCGAGTTTCTTCACTTTTTTACCTACTATGTAAAAAGCCAACATTCTATGTTATTAGTAAACGAGGTACTACAGACAATCTATAAAATGAAAAAAAAAGGTAAAATTTGTCAGTTCTTATGTAGGGGGGGGGGGGGGGGGGGGTAATCTTCGGAACTGCTGATCCGATTACGAAAATTCTTTCACTAATGGGAAGCTAGTGAAGCTATAGTATTGCTGAGTGTCACATGAAATTGTAATGAGAAATTTCACGCGGACGAAGTCGCAGGCAGAAGCTATAATAGTAAGTATGAATGAATAAAATTTTCCTGTTGAAGAAAATACAAACTGCGTTCTTCTACTACACAGTATGTGTCTGTGTGTGTGATTGTTTGTATGTGTTTGTGTGAGGTAATCTTACCTCATCCAGTCTCAATCGAATCTTGCCCCAATAATTTAAAACAATCGACAAACACCCACATATTATTAATGTTGGTATATATTAACTTGCTCTACAATATACTTAGTTTACATATCTATAATATAAACCGAAAATTGCAGCGGGATATAGTGGTCGTTCGCCATTACCCGTAATGAGGCTGTATTGAAGCTGGTACAATGTGGTGGCAATGCGGACAATTACTGAAATTGGTTTCGTATACCTATGCAAACCTGTGTTCGCAAACAGGTATGTTGTAATGATTTTCTTGTGTGTAAAGGTTGATTCGTATTATTTGAGAAGGTTTTTGAGGATTTTAGATTGATTTTCGAAACGAGTACGATGACAAATAAATTATTTGATTTTTGGTCATTATGATTTTATTGAAGCACATTGCTTTGTTTTAGGAATATAACAATTCTTTACTTGTTACCTACAACATTTTCATTGTCTGTGTATAATACGTCTTAAGTACCTACTATAGGTATCTAACAAAAGCCTTGGACTTACACAGTCGCCAATAACAGGTTAACCAGCATTATCAGAAATAGGTGATAATCCTACTAATAATATAAACGCGAAAGTTTGTGAGGATGGATGGATGTTTGTTACTCTTTCACGCAAAAATTAGTGAACGGATTTGGATGAAATTTGGCACACAGATAGATTATAACCTGGATGGACATATAGAATACATTTTAACTCTATATCTCGACGGGATCAAGACTTATGCGGGTGAAACCACGGGGCGCTACTAGTGATAATATATTAGAACAATAAAACTAGTGACTCTAGAATTTAGTGATTATGGCAAAATACTTGAGGTCACCAACAACCCCCCCCCCCCCCCCCTCATACACAGTACAGTTTTCGTGTAGCTGTAACATTTTCTTTTACGTCTAAATCATCCTAAAAATATATGCTTAAAAACTTAACTACAATATAAAAATACCGACTTCGTACTTGCAAAACAATAGGATTTAAGAGGGTCCAAATCTCCATACGGGTTGAACCCTCCGTAAACTCAGCGGGGGAGAGTTGGGCAACTCGGCCCATAATCGTATTTCACCCGTGTCATAAAAACTAAGAAACATTTTGCCGCAAAAGTATTATAATAAGATTCTGCGTTATACTACCTTCGGTTGAAAACGGTTTAGGAAGTATTTTATTTATTTATATTAAGTTGCGTCTAGGTTTGTCTGCACTCAGTAGGCATTGCAATTTAGAAGATGCCCTAAAAGTTAGCTGACCGTGACTTACGTGTCGTTGGTCGTAGGTTTGAACCCAGACAAGTGCTTTAATTTGTATAAATTATTTCATCACCTCTCTCAAAACGGTGAAGGAAAACATCGTCATCATCACAACCAAAAATTCGAAGACATGTGACATCTACCAACCCGCACTGGGCCCGCGTGGTAGATTATAGCCCGCTCCCTCTCACAGAGAGGAGGCCTGTGTCCCAGCAGTGGGAACATTATAGGCTGATTATGCCTAGAAGAAAGAAAATTCCTGCTACTCAACGTGAGTTAGATACTCATGTTAATTAGCTAAGTTAGTTGAGACGTAATTAAATACAACTCATCAATATCTACGGGGTCAAATTAAATTAGGTAGCGAACCTCCGTAGACGTGATGGGTATTGGCATCTAAACACGGAAAAAAATTGTTTTTTTGTTTAGGTCAGCGACCGTTGGCAGTGTTTTTATTTGAAGTGTGAGTTGATAAGATCTATTTCATCGTGTTGAGATATCAAAACCCATCACGTCTGTGAAGTATACAGAAAAAGAAACTGATTTTTAAAGTGATATTTTATGTCTAGTGGTGTTTTAAGTCACTACTGACGGTTGATGAACCAAAAAAAAACATCATCAAATTAAATTATTTTTTGTTTTAATATGTTTAGATATACCCATCACGTATGCGGAGTTTCTCTAGCTAATTTAATTTGATCATGTATATTGAGAGGCATACTATTACATATCAAATACACAATACCTAAACAAATCTTCCACTAAAGAAATAAATCTCAAGTCATGACACCACTTAATAAAACCCGACTAAACTCGACTAAGAACGAAATTCAATTTGTATCGATGTTCCGTCGCATCCAAGCCACCTTGGCCAAATAGTTGAGAATTTTCACTTAATCCCTCACCCCTCTGACCCCTCCACCCCCATACATGCAAATCTCCCCACTCTCCCCCTTTTACGATCGTTATAAAGAATGTAAGACGGATTCCTCCGGAGTATAGTTCATGAATTATGTCCTTTTTATTCTCCACAGAATTTTGGTTTTAAAATGTAATGTGAAGGGGATTTTTTTGGTCCTTAGGTACTAAGACTTGTGTTGTCATGAATAGTTTTGTTGTATGTCTATAGGTAGCTTACAAGGTTAGAATTTTTTTAATGTATAAGCGTAGACACTAACAGAATCAATTGACATATGGCCTAATTGATAATAAAATAATAATAATAATAATGATTTATTTCAGAAAAACCACATTTAAAGTTCACTAAAACAATTTTCCAAGTAAGAATAGGGCATTCCAGAAAGAAGTGTATCGTTAGTCTTTGTACTAATGAAAAAAATCATTGTATCACAAACACCAGCGCCTTGCAAACTGGGTTACATTAAAAACGAAATTTCTCAAACGTGCTACATGGTGAACGTGTAAAAAATATACAAGATGTAACATAAATAACGCACAACCTCTTAAGGGGTCATTGTAACCATCATACTGAAAAACTTTTACTATGGGACAATACCCGAAAACGCGAAAAAAATCAGCTGTTCCCTACATTTATGTTCGCATGGCCCGCCAAAATGTAGGAAACAGCTGGTTTTTTTCCCGATTTCACGTTTGGTCCCATACTAAAAGTTGTTCATAGTGATGAGTACAATGGTCCCTTAAGAGGTTGTGCATTATTTAAGTTAACCCTTTAATAGCAGTAGAAGTTATTAAAAAAAAATAACAACAAGAACAACACCATCATAACATCACGCCTTGTTTCCCGGAAGGGTTAGGGAGAGATGTACCTATAGTACACCCACATTTCGCCAGTTATGTTTAAGTCCCATGTAATAGGGGGCGAGCCTATTGCCATCTACCGGGCACAAATCCAGACTCCGGGCTGCTACTGAGAAATTCCAGATAGAAAAACCCAATAACACTTTGCCCGACCTGGGAATCGAACCCAGGACCTCATGCTCAGCAGAAAAACAACAAAAACAAAATATAATTTTATTAAGTCACTTATTTATTTATTTATTAATAAAATGTTTGTGTGTGCGTGCTCGAAAGTGCACAGGTGAGTGATTGTGTAAGTGTGAGTGAATGTATAAATGTATGTATGCGTCTGTTTTTGAAATTCCTCTAATTAATTGTTTTGAGATCTTCAGTCTCCTAGTATTTTTTTGGTTTTGAAATAAATGTTTTGACTTTGAGATTGTCGATCTTTAAAATAGTTAATGTAGGTACCAATATTGAGAACCATTGTAGACGACTGATATTTATGAAAGACTTTTAACTGAAGGTAAACTATTACGACAATAGAAAATGACGTAGGTAATCTCCCTCCTCTGGCTTTTTGGCTTTTCTAAGTAGGTAGATTATTTGTTATCAACAGTATTGTGTAAACTATGAATATAAGTTAGTTATAAATGTATAAATAAATAAGTATTTATTTGCTATTCCCAATTTCAGAACGGACATTTTCTAAAAAACCCAAAAGTCTCGTAATTGTAAGTAGTTTAGCGAATAGACAACACATCCCAAGGTACACACATTTCTTTCAAGAAAATAGACCTTGAAATCTAGCAAAAGACGTAGGTTCTACGGTCTACGTGCGTAGCACTTCGTAGCCTACGCAGTGTCTACGCTGCTACGCCGACAACAATAACATTAGGATCAGTTATGTTTTGTAATGATGACGTTTAATTTGACTGTAACATAATAGTAGATTATTAAAAAATATAGGACACATATTTTTTTATTTTTTTACGTAATGAAAAGATTACGACGATACATTAAGTTAAAATGTACCATGACGTCACGCCTTGCTAGATTTTATACTGAGTTGTGACGTAGCGAGTCCCCATTCCCCAACTTTAATGCGTTTTATCTATGTCATTTTTTTAATATGTTAGAGCAAAAAAATACGTGTCCAAAATTTGTTTATTATCTGACTGAAGGACTTAATAGAATTTCTTTTTTGCATCATCCCTATTCTTCGGTAGATATTTTCTCAATACGTTGTATACTGTGTGTTCTTTCGTATGCTAAAGTATTATAGGCGTGGTAGGATTATGTTATTGAATGTAAGTATATTGAAAGTGTAGATACCCAGTTCTCGTGTATCTTGTAACAAAAGAAGATCGTATCTATGTGATTTATTACAACCAAAACGGTATGCAAATCAATAACATACACACGCGTAAAATCAAGGTAAGTATATCGCAAAACTTATTTTCAATACAGAATAGAAACCGTATTAAGTTTCCACATATATTCACAGGGTGACATCAATTTGTGAGTCTACATCCAATCATAAATAACGTTCTCATTTACATAAGAACACTTTGTTAGACCTGACTCTATGTACAACAATGTCCTCTTATATAAGCCAACTATCTTTAAGAAAAGTCGCCGCTGTCCTTGTCTAATTTATATAGCCGGACTGTTCTAACATATAGGGAAAATCAGCGAAGCGCGCAGATGGGCGGGGCTTCAAACGCAACCATTACAAAAAGAGCTTTGAAAATATACAATGTTGCTCCTCTGGGTTCAGTATTCCGTAGAAGGCGGGAGGTGAGGAGGGTCTCATCAAACTGGATGTACTATATATCGCCTGACTGCACATTGGCTGATTTAGACCACGCCTACATGGGAAATGCATTTCCAAGATTGCTATGCAGATGGTATTTTGTAAGAATGGCGGATTCGAAAAGTTTCACGTTCGGATTTGGAATTCGAACGCGGTCGTTTTTAGGCTAATGGTGTGGCTTCGCCTATGAAAAGCCGGTCTGTTTGTAGGCTTGCAAAAACAGTCATGTTTTTTGCTTTCTAGGTGCAATGAAAATCCTACACATTTGTCAAAAAAGCAAAGGTTCATTTTCTTGCTTTCGGGATAACGGAATAACTCGAATACTAGCCGAAGTTCTACACGTGCAACCCGAGCATAAAGTATACAGGTCTAGTATAATATACAAGACGTTGAATACGTAATCCAAAGTTAAATACTAAGCTTATAGTGTCGGTTTTAAAACGACTTTTACAAAGGTCGCCCTTTATGTTCGTTAATGGTTACCAGACAGCATTAAAAATGTTAAAATTAAGTTCTCATTTGTGTAATTAAATAAAAGGCTCGTGGTTTCACTGAAAATACGCGGAGTATAACTTTTGTAAGTAGCTTAAGCCACAGCTACGTTATAGTAACAATTAATGAACAACAGAGTACATATTTACATAAATTTAGAAGTTACATTAAGTAGGTACTAACAATATTTGCACTAAGGCCTCAGAGTCAGAACTTTCGAGATACGTCAGCTAATAAGACGCATGAGCAACTTTCTAAAAAGCCTTGACCGTTCCCGTTTTACGAACCCCATCTTGACCGAGAAACTGACAGACCCGACAGTTTGTCAGTTGAGAGAATTTGATTAAAGACAACATTAATGTGGTTTTGATTCCAGATTTTCGATCAATTCTTGAACTAAATTTGCGAGGACTTGACATCTTTCTAATCCATTGGAAAGATGTCAACTCTTTTCAATGTCTAATGCACATTTGCACTAAGGTCAAATTAGACCACTCTGAGTTTAATAAATATTGATTAAGTATCAGGGATGACTAGTTTCAAAGTTCCAGTTTATGCTTGGTCAGATCTTAGTTAGATACTTATATCCAAAAGTAGAGTTATAATAATCACTTACCAAATACGCAAAAGGAGTTGTTTGCCTATGAAGTATATTTTATGATTCACATGTTTTTTGATATCTTTCAGAGATACCTAAGGAAGGTCCAAAATTTAACCTGCTGCAAAATGAACAACAGATCCGTCATCACTTCAAAATTAATAAGCGAAACAATGTATTCGTATATAACATAACGCTATATCAATAAGGGGCTTACTGGCGGGTGTAACGAAGTGTTCACACAAATCGCATCAGGGTAGCGTACTGTGGCTGCACATGTGTTCACCAGCTTATGAACTTCACTGCCCACTGTAGTTGTGTGTACGAAGGTATTGTTGTAATGGAAATTATAATTCAAGAGGTTTCTGCAGAGATATAGAAGAATTAATTTGACTGCTATCCTGCTTGCATTGTCGTAGTTTGCTTTAACAAGACCATCATCGATTTTTCCTGAGTAAACTCTCGACATTGATTTTTCTTTTGACTACTGTGAGTCTTATTTGTGCAGAAGAAAGAATTATTTTTCTATTATTTCTTCTAATTTATATGATTACACTGATTGTTTAATAAGTGAGGCTTGAGAGAACCTTCCATAAGTCAACTAGCACATTAATATACAGTACTGTAGAGTTTTTAACCGGGCGTGCTATTAAGCATGCAACCTTCGTGGTTTTAAGTGATGATTAGTTTAAAAAAACAAACATTGATTTTGAATACAGAAGACATAAAATAAAAGTGGGGTTGTGTGTCGGCCTTCCGGCTCTGACAAACGGTGATCTTATTGTAAAAAAATGTAGGAGAATTTTTTGGAATAATTAATAAATTATATTGCCAATAGTCTTTCATTTGGCACATATTAACTGTAAGCGTTCCCCCTGACGTTCACAGTACCGCCTATCAGCCTCAGTTGTTAGACGAATATCTATGACTATCAATCTCAGACCTGACTTCTAATCTCAGGATATCGAAATGTATCGATAGTTACCTATTGTATGATAAAAGTCAGAAGGAAGTCATTAATATTAAATAAATACGTATACAAACTATTTATAAAAAGGTAATAATTTTAATTATACACACAAAAAGACTGTAAAAGCCTGTTTCACTTTTCACATGGGTGCTATACAAGGGGTAATTTTAAACAGTGTTAATCTATTCAGGGGTCATTGTACTCATCATTATGAACAACTTTTACTATGGGACCAAACAGCAGAATTATCATTTTTTTTTCTCAAAAACCAACAAAGAATCAACCATAACCAGCCTAATCAGACGAATCAAACCGCATATGTCGTATAATACCACAATTGTAATAACAATACTGATCTATAGCACAATGCTCGCCGCCCGGGTTCGTCCGCTCCGATGAGTTTCAATCCCGCACAGCACGTTTTTACCCCCATTCTATTCACTTTCCACCCGACGTAATCTAGGAAATGAAAAGATTTCTTTTTTTTCTTCTCGAGTAAGATTAGTTCTGTGGTCCTTCGAGCCGGGTACCAACTTTTTTCTTTTTTGCTTATTAAATATTTTTTTTCTTTTCTTGTTTTATGCCAGTCTGGGAATGTAGGTTAATCTAGGTCTGAATTGAGTGCTTTTTAGTTTGAAGATCTTTTTCTCATTAGAGTGAGTGGAGCTTTTAAATCTCAATTCATGCTGTACCGGTAAGTATTTCTCGGCATCCGATAAGGTTTTACGTTTCTGCTTTGACTTATGATGGAGCTGTTAGGTTAATGAGGATAATACATATATTGATGTTCCCCGGGTTCTTTTATAAAAATTGTTTTGCTTGTTCAAAGTTTCACAAAATTATAAGGTTAATAAGCTATGCTACGAAAACTGCATTTTGTCAATTCCAAAGGTACCAATATTTTACCAGTAAGTTTTAACTTGCAGTGGTCGTTAAGACATCAGGATTTGGTTCTTTGGGGATGTGTGTTCTATCCAACCTACTGTGTAGGTATGTGTGTATTATGGTATTATTAATAAACTATCGCAAAATAACAGTTTGAAACTACCCGCAGGACTTTTACCGTTATTTTCAAATAAATTGGCAATTGAATTTAAATTGGGACTAGACCGTCATTATGCAAAAATAGCAACGTAAAATATTTTAAATCGGCCACGCGTCGTGTCGGAAACGGTCCTGACTAACAGACGGACGGACGGACGTCATCTATTACACGCACGTATCGGGTAATATACTCTAACGTAAGAGGGATGTAATGATGATGTTAGAATGAGTGATTCCTTAATTTTTTTAAGCTCCTTCCGAAATAATAATTTAGTTTAATTTTATCGTTATTGTGACTGCTTGTTAAGGTGCTTGACGTTATTAAAGTTCAAATTAATCAAATAAAAAGATTCTTCAGCTGCTGTGCCTCAGACGTAAACTGTGATGGTTCCGCTCGTGTGTAAAGTTTTAATTACTCAAAGTCTTTTTCTGGGTACAGACATCAAAATCAGATTGTGTAATCCTGAAAATGTACTAATAAAACAGACTTACTAACTGTTAAAGAATGTTGGGTCAACTTGTTTTTTTTCAATTGCTAACACTGCGTGTTTGTTGTGGCTAAAATAAAGTAACTACTACCTGTTATTTTAACACAGAGAGTTACGTGCTATTTCTACTGTCCGTTTCATTTCTGTTTAATCAATGACACTTAAGAAGGCCGTCTCATTTTGTCACCTCTCTCGCTAACACGGGACCAAATTTTTAAGAATTCTAAATGAAATGATGCTTTTTTTAAAAATGTAATCAATTGGCGAACTAATAAATAATCTTAATTTAATAGCTAATTATTAAAAACATTACATTCTTAAAAATTTGATCCCGTGTGAGCGAGAGAAATGACAAAATGCGACAGCCCTCTCCCTTTCGGATGTCGACCTCCGTACACACACAAGACGTCAATGTCAACGCTTTTACGATTATGGTAATAACGTTAGGTAGGCCTTCAGAAAAACGAAGATTATACCGTTAAATCGATAATAACAAAGTATAAATTAGCGACCAATCCTGACCAAGCCCTTAAGTGTAACTGTCCGACTTAAGACACTTGAGCATTTTTTCTTATGTCGCACTGTGTAACATAAGACATTCGAGAGGTTAAGAGCAGAAAAGATTATTCTAAGGACTCGAGCCAGGACACGTAGAAATCATTCTGTCATCAGCATCACTATCATTTGAATAGCAGTATGCAAAAAGTAACAATCCAAAAAAAAATATTTTATCAAAATTCTTACTTGCATCTTCCCCAAAGTTAGGCACATAAAAATTTTAAAGTTGAAAATAAATCGACAAAGTAGGGTACTTTGGACCCCTCGCCCACATCCGAATAGGCTGGCCCATTGTCATTTAAATGCGGGCCGCACATCCCGACACTTTGCTATGGAAAATTTAAATAATAATCACACTGAATATTATGTGTTATTGTAGGTATTTTTGGGGTTTTCCTCTATCTCTCGTTTATGTAAAAGTGAATGTCAAGAATGATATTACCTACTTTTATACGTAGCGTAGCGTAAAGCAGCTGTAGGTAAAAGTTTATTTTATTTTAATAAGTTCGATGGACAAGAATTCAGCGAAACTGATATTAGGTAGGTACTTATTACATTGTCATAATACCTACTTGGATTATTACAATTTTGTATATTATGTTTAGATGATGGAATGCTGTTGTATCAAAAACAAAATCATTAATGATACAATTTCTCTTGACGACAAAACAACGTTGCTTGATTTTAGAAAATTCTATATTGGTCCTTACAAATTCTACTTTGATCACGTTGTGAGTAGATACTGTAATATATAAAAAATGTTATGATTTTCTACAAAACAATTATTTTAAAGCCACTTAATAATCCAAAATAATCGTAAACGATACTGTATCAAAACTTTTTATCACCATATTAATATTTATGGCACTTTAAAACACAATAAAAATGTACAAAATACACCCCTTCACAAAGCGCTTAAGGGCGCAATTCAAAGTATGTATTTTGTATCACTATGACTGATATGACACGTTGAAGGCGTTGCGAATTATTATAGTTTATTTCAACAAATTTTAATGTCACCCCTTAATTACACCCCTTACTCTTACTGTGCAGGAATAGGGTTGAATTTAGATTGAATTTTTATTTTTTGTAAGTAAAAGTTGTGTGTTTGATAGGTATTATATCTTATTGTGTTTTTAACACTTCGCCCCCGCTGCAGTGGGGTGTAACTTGGGGTAGTTTGCACCCTCGTTGATTAGCGTCCTTAATCTATGGGGGATTTTTGAATGGTGTAATTCAAAAGTGATGCATCGTGAAGAGACCTACTGCAATTGTTTGCATGGAAAAGGTAAAACGAAAAATTAATTCTAGAATAGAAAAGAGATAATTAAAATTATAAAGATTCGCATCCCCTTTTGTTCCATAAACCTCTAACCTTCAATCAAGTCTAACATATAATTATTTCAATAAATTCTGCAATTCGGAATGAGCCTTAAAGTTGTACATGGTAAGGTTTTTTTTACGGTACGGCGTATAAACCGCACCGTGGAAAAAACGTGTCTGTCAACAAGCATCCATAGTGATCCATGCAACACTGAAACACGGCGAATAAACCGTAGTTTTTCACAGCAAGAAAAAAGTGTGTGTACAAAGGGCATACAAAGGTATATAAAGTGGGCTCTACAATTTGTTGTTTAGTTTTTATACTAAATCAAAGTTAGAACCGATTTTTCTTTATCCTAAGTAGTTATTAACTTATTTAAATTTAAAAATATATGACTAATATAAATGGTTTAAGTTGTATGGAGCCAAGGAACAGCATTTTCAAATTAAATGATTATCTCACAAGATCTATCTGCTTTAAACTGCATGCCACCCTCTCACATAACACCATCCAGTTATCCAATAATATTTCGTATGTTTACTTAACATCTTAAACTACTGCTTAATGAACTACTGTTTAAGCCTCTTGTGCAACATGTTCGTTTGTCTGTCTGTCTGTTCAACACTGGATCTGTACTGTATTGTGTTGTGTTGTGTGTAAATACTTGTCAGTGGTTTTAAATTATTACATGGAGATTAAATGTGTCTGATTTACAAGGTTTACTTTTGCTTAGTAAGTGCATTAAGTGTTATCGACAGCGGTTTATTTACTTGAACAAGCAGGACTAGGCTTCATCATGACGTCACGTCCGCCACCTGGCGGGCCGATCAGCAAACGAGCGTTTAGTAAAAGGCATTTCACGAGTCGATTGAGCCCAGTCTGCGTGCAATTCTCCATGAGTCAAATTTAAAATTCAAATTCAAAATATTTCATTTCACATAAGCCTACATGGGCACTTATGAAACGTCAGAAGCTAGGTGCACGGTTCCAATTAGTTGTTTCCTATTGAGAAGAACCGGCAAGAAACTCCACGGTTACTCTTTTATAAATAATTGGCTTTTACAATGTTTTCAAATTACAGTGTTATTAAGCATGGGAGGACAGTTAACAATTATCTACAAGTATTCCTACAAGTAGACCTACAGTCTGTGAAAAAGGGTAAATGTAACAACGTATGCGTGTATCAAAGTCCTAACTATTTTTGTAAATTAAAGGATAATTATTAAATGTGCTGAATATGATTTGAGGTGTGATTCTTTATGCATTTTGATAACGTGTACCTATGAGCTTATATTAAATGAATATTATACTTATATTGTATGTATATACAGGGCAATTTTTTAATCACTAGCCAAATTTTCACAGGGTGATCTACCCATGAATAAGAACAACTTACACTATGGGACCAACTCTGAAATCGCGAGAAAAAAATTTGCTGTTTCATACATTTTGGCCGAGTACGTATTGAACTTTTGTATGAAACAGCAGATTTTTTTTTCGTGATTTTAGAGTTGACCCCACAGTGAAAGTTGTTAATATTCATGGGTAGAACACCCTGTGAAAATTTGGCCGTTTATTGAAAACTAACCCTGTATATGTGTTATTTTCCCACATAAGCTTAAAAAAAGGGGTCGGAGTATACCTTGACTTCGCAGCAGTTGAAATGACAACACTACCTATTGGGGCATATTACACTATCAAGATTATCGCGCGATCCATGAGTATCGCGATACGTATTGAAGCAATATTGATTCTTATCACAGTATCGTCATAACATTGCAGTACTTCTAGATATTTTAAAATCCGCGATACTAAGGGACGTGGTTTCAATAATATTGACAGAGCAAACGCATCGTGATATTATTGTCCGTCAGTACGCGCTAGTACAGTATAAAAGCTATAGCTGCCTTTCTTTTATTGTCCATTATTCTTTATTCTATTTTCTTAAACGAAACACGACTATACCTACTCTAAACTCAACAGCATACTGACGTGATAATATTGACAGTTTGAAAGCTCGCTTCAAATAACGATTTTTGTGATAATATTGACAATACTTGACTCACGATAAATATTGATAGTGTATTACGCCCCAATTGAAACGATAGTTTTACTTTAGCAAAATGTTCAAGTTGATACAAATTCATAAGGAAGGAAGAGATTACGAAGTGTAATCTCTAAAGCTTTATCACTTTGAAAGCCATTATACAAAGTAGATCTGGACGTACGACATTAAATTGAAACGAGCAAAGTACTAGTCCATCGAAACATTTTAAAACACGAAGATTAGTAGTTAATGGAAAATTAAAAAAATGCGGTTTTCAAACAAAATAAATAGCAGAATCAACTGCATAAAAAGTAAACACGCTTTATCTACGCAAAGTCACTGACCAACGGTACGGTGCGGGGTGCGGGGCGCGGCGGCGGCAATGTTTACCTATTATTACGGACTCAGATCTACATCATGCTGAAAAATAAGAAAATGAAAAATAATTTCCTGTGGTTAAAGTATTCATTGGATTTGATTGATTTTTTGTATACGGGTAAAGAACATGATTCTCTTTACGTAGCTTAAAGGAAAGGAATGGAGCAAAGGAATGTCAGTCGTCCTGTTCCACCTTGTATACGGCTATAGCAGTAACAGCAATAAAACTTCTATTGTGTCTCGTTTGCGTCCCACATTGTTAAGAACATAATTATGTATGTACCCGTAGGTACACATTTCTGTCAATTATCACTACATAACAATAACCAAAACAATGCATTAAGAGATCATTGTTGTGTTATTGTAACGACAATTATAATAATATGCCTTTATGTACCCATTATTCAGCTAGGGTTGCGGAATGTTCGAAAGAAAGAGTTACCGTGGCCCCGGCGCAGGCAACAGAAGGAACACG
Source organism: Fissipunctia ypsillon (assembly GCA_947568875.1). NCBI lineage: Eukaryota > Metazoa > Arthropoda > Insecta > Lepidoptera > Noctuidae > Fissipunctia > Fissipunctia ypsillon. The sequence goes on from OX387650.1 coordinate 12,230,306, forward strand.
GATGACTTTTAGTCAGTAAAAGTCTGACACGCCCTCCCGCTCCACCTAGAGCGGGAGAAGTCATTTGATGATTTCCCATCCAAAAAAAAAGGTACCCTTTATTGCTACTATTTATAGCCCCGACATCCTGTTACTCAATATCGTGCAAAAGCACAATAACACTAAACAATCCTACCGCACTCATTAACCGCTATATTTTCGGTAAAGCCGCTAAATTGCATTCGGATATATCCGCGAGACGCTCGGATATATCCGCGACATTAGGTCGGCAGGAAGCGGTGCGCGCGCGCCGGATGCCGGGGCCCATCTATTGTGATCTGACGTCACTTCCGCCCTGCATGAGGTTTGCTGCATAACTGCAAAGTGAGTTGTAATATACTGGGAGTAACTGGGTTATGTGTGGAAAAGGAATTTGGAATGAAATGTACGTAATAGAATAGAATTTATCTTTATTCGAGCGACCAGGACTCAACAAGACTGTTAGTAAAACTTACGACTATGCTAGTAAGTACAGATATTAAACAAACAAAAAAAGAGGAAAACAAAACAAGAAATTCAAAGCATCTTTTTGTAACTTTTCAATGTATTGGAATTTTGTCAAAGACTTGGTAAATCATCTATCATAAGTATCACGGTATGCAGTTCTTAGTTTTAGGAGACGAAACGGCTGTGCCTACCTTCATTAGGTATTTGCAATCATTACGTCTAAAGAAAATTATGAATTACAATTCATAACTCAAAAATTATTCGAAAAAATAAGTTACAAACATACGAGTACCTAACTCATTTCTACATACAATAAATTCTTCTTAAAATCTGAGTTTAATGTTGCAGTCATTTAGACCGACTTCATTGCATATATGCAATATAAATATATTTATCAAACATACATTTATAAATATACGTATATTTTTATGTAAAGAGACACATTTTCGCTAATCTTTTCAATCAACCACATTGTCACAGCCTGTCATATCTAACCATCATTAACAAAATTGATTTACAGACGTAACCACACGGTTAACTAAAAATTACCACATCCTATTCATCTAACCGTGTCTATTCGAGAACTCAACAACACGATCTCGTCTTTCGACATGGTTACCGAAAAATTCGATTCATTAAACGAAATTGTAAAAACTGCGAATTTGACACGCACCGACCGTATTCGCACCCACGACAAGTGCAACAATAACGTCATTAGACCAAAAAAAAATAATACATAAGACTCTTATGATCATGTACATATGGTTGAGAATAGAATTGAAGAAAAAAATGTTATATTTTGGAGTGTGTATGAATTTAAAAGTAATAATACGTCAGCGGTCCCTTAGTCTTTTGGTTCTATGGTTACGTATGTTACGGTTGTATGTTGATTTTGATGGGTAGGTAGATGTGGTAGCCATTGTTTGTGACGGCACGAGAAAAATGGTAAGCAAGCAGAATATTACTGGCTTTATTAACTAAGCAGTCTAGCCTAGTTCGAATACAAATGGTTCATATATTTTTATGTAATGTTCGTCAGTATTCGTGCCAGAATCAAGTCCTTATTATGTTCACAAAAGGGATAGAATGTATCAACTTTCGTAAGTTATTAAAAAGCCAGTTAGTACTAATGAGTAGTAACTGCATATCAGAATGCCTATTATATTGATAGATGATAGACTTATAGATTTAAATAGTGATACCTAGATAACACCATTCTCAATCCACACACACACCGTCATACAACGAAAACAGAGCCCCCAACCTGATGGCTACACTCGCGTGAATTTAAATCTCGCCCCGGGTGTTAGGAAGCCGTGATTTGTGGTTATTTACCACACTTGTTAAGTTTCCATTTTCGCTGACAACTCATGCGGAACCCGCGACGATTTCGATTCGAATTTCGTTTTTAATTTTCCAGAATAGGTCCCCGGGAATGTATTGTTGTGGGACTAAATAATGGATGCAGATTACATACGCGGATGGGCCCGAATTCGGATAGATTCGAATGTGGTCGGATTTGAATTTTTACTTTTTATTTTTTTGTGCTTCAGTGGTTTTGAATGTGACTATTGAAATGGGTCAATTATGTTGGGGGCTACGTGTTACAATTGGTTGGATGTATTATTTTATTCTACAATAAAATGTAGGAGTTGCAACATTAAATCAAAACGCAGATTTGTCGTTGAATTATTGATTGCAGGATCTATAGCTATACAGCGTAACGCTGCAATGGCGACATTAATTTAACACACGGGTAGGGCTAGGGGTCAGTATTCATAAAAAATGTAACAAGTTAAGATAACTAAATAATAAAGCTTTCTCTTTCCTTCAACTCGCCTGCTCTTTGCACGTTATTCGTTTTAATTTCATTGATGCGATGTTAAGATCCGTGACCCCGCCAAATGAGCTCTGCGCTACAGTTTTATAAGTAGGCACAGGTTTCTCCAAGATGCTGTTTTAGAAAATTGTAAATAAATCAATAAATAATAACGTTTAATGAAATTAAAATATCTGCATAAAAACGAAAACCCGAAACCGTATAGGTGTGTTAAATTAATATCGCCATTAAAGCGGTGCGTTGTATTAGAGCTAAATATAGAACTAGGAAGCTAAATAGACCTCATGATCTGCTTTATAGTACCATCTACTTGCACATAATATTAAAATCCTTAGCAACAACAGAAACACTCGATTAATAACAAAAAGGTAGCAAACAAATTAAGAAAATACTTAAAGCTCCTCATTGTTTATCAAACAACTTATATTTCGTTCCATAACCCGTTTATCTTAAAACTTAATAATTTGCCGAAACCCCTCAAAATTCAAATTCAAGTAGGTAATCTAATCAGGAAAATCGTGAAATTCGTAGCAAGAAATCTGTTGAATTTTCTCTCGACGGGGCAAAAACCCCTTTTGTCCAAACAAGTCGGTGGCAGGAGCAAATGTCACCGGGTGAAAGGCTGTGACGTCCTCATTGAAAATTCAGTTGGTACCCGCGTAGGGTTTGCTCCCTAGGAGACGAAAACGCTGTGGTTTTAGGGCGGTTTCGGAAGAATATTGCAGTAAAGACAATTTAGAGATTAGGAAAAAGATGAACAGAAGAAAAGAGGAAGAATGAAGAGAAAAAAGAAAGAGAACGAAGATGAAAAGAAGATGATGATGATGATGAGATGGTGATGTAGGCTCGCCCCCTATTACATGGGACTTAAACGTAACTGGCGAAAAGTGGGTGTACTATAGGGAAACAAGGCGCGATGTTATGTTTATGTTTATGTTTTATGAAAAAGACGAAATACCTAATAGGAATAACATTGCCGCTTACCGGAAGTTTTAGTGCAACTTTGCGTTAGAGACGTGAGAGAGTTGTACATTAATATTGTATAATCATTTGGGTTATGTCGGGTTACTCTCGGTTTTTTTCTGCTTTTTGCAGCTTTTTTTAACTCTTTCATTTCTCTCTTTTGATTTTAACTGTCTGCCGTCAGTTGACCAGCTGCTATGTACTTAATATCCCAAGAATCCTCTCTACTTAACTAAGGGTGAATTCTATCAAACTTTTATACTCACCTCCTTACTAATAAAATGTTGTATAGCGTCTGTATAGTTACACAACGCTTTGTCTTCTTCTTTCGAAAGTCAAATTACTGACGACTGAAAGAGAGAAATCGGTGTGTAACTATTCACCTGATATAATACGTTTATTAGTAAGGAGGTTAGTATATGGCCTATCCTGCGAATAAATTTTGAATTTTTGGCAGTATTTGAAAACAAAAACTGTCGGACGTCAATTTTATTCCACGAATAAAATATAACCGACTTTGCCATTAGTGAACGAGGACGTAAGAACATAAATATTTTGATAAATGGTAATAAGATACGACGTACTGAGTACATTATAAGTTCTTAAAGCAGTAAGTTCTGAATGAAATATTTTCAACCGCAACGTTTTGCTCACCTAGTGCGCACATTAGTAAAATTTGCATAGCGCGCCCCAAGAAGCCGGCAGACTTTAAATCTAGTAAATTTACTAAATCTAGGCTTGAACTGATTCTACGTTGGGCCCAGACGGCGCTCCGTGCCAAAGACTAACAATATTCAGACAAGATTTTCGTAAAGATAAGAAAGAATTTGGCAATAGGCTCGCCCTTTATTAACTTAAACATGACTGGCGAAATGTGGGTGTACTTTAAGTGCACATCTGCCTTACTTTTCGGGGATTTCATGATATGACAGTAAATATGTTAGAATTATGCAGAAAGATTTCTGAATCGGTAAAGATAGATAGTGGTGTTAGATATATTTAGGGCATTCAAATATATTTATAAGTTATCGCTCCTGAAATGAAACGGTAATACTTACGCCCGAGATTAATAATGTATCTCTGATCCAAGGATAGAGTCAATCTATGATTGCTGTATACTGCGCGATCGATCTCCAATCCTGATGCCAATATCAAAACTATGCAATCCTTTTATTTTTTCGATGCAGATTGCAGGCGATCCTTTCCCTCCCGACCGTTCCGTTTCACATATAATTTTGATAATGCAATGCATTATGTTCTATGTTTTATGAAAATAAACTAGTCACTAAACTACACCAAAATATACCTTTTCTGTCAAAACAAAATAATTACGTGTCTAAAACCCCGTAAAATTTACAATCGTTAAATTATATTTACAATACTTGCAACTATTTTATCAGGAACGGAACGTGAATTTGACGTCTTGACAGTGACGCACTTTTGTTACTGTTTCATGTTTGTTCATTGTTGTGGCTTCGTGGACAAGCACGTTGTCTATCATCAGCGTCGCTGTCAGTGTCCCAGTCGGATAACAGAGCAAGGACCTCCATATCACTATCGTCACTATCACTTGAAAATACTGATAATGCCATAACTTGTTCTAAATCGTAATTAGTATCAACGATAGTATTCTTACAATCCTCGAAATTTCTTGGATTGCAACCTGCGATTGTTTATACCGATCAAACCAAATGTCAAAATGGACAGATTGGTTATTGGCAAGCAAAAACTGTCATTTCCGAACAGAGGCCAATCTTTTATCTGTGATCCGCCCTCCCATAGACGGATTGACTCCGAGGATAGTAAAATCAATCTTCAGATAGGTTATTGGCAAGCATTTCCCGAAAAATGGATTGAAAGATGGCAAAAATTGGATCAAGATTGATTATTAATCTCGGGCGTTAGACTTTTGCCAATAGTCTTGGATAACGGCAACCGGTAGCCAGCATATCCTAGAACCAAAAAATTTGAAGACATGTCATATCCACCAACCCGCACTGGACCCGAGTGGTGTATAATGGCCGCAGTGGGAACGTTGTGGGCTGATGATTATGCTTAAGCGTAGTTAATGATAATGACATATGACAGCTCTATACCACTCAGCCAGTCAGACAGAAAGACCGAGTTAGGTAAAAAAACAAAGTCAGGTAACTTCCCAACAATATTATTCTTTGTAATCCTTTCAGGATTTTACCTGAATATTTGTTCTGTGCGGCGGTACACAAATTGATTCCTGAATTCGATTTGCGTTTGACGAGTGCCTGTACCAGTAGTTGTTGCTACTCTGTTTTGTACTGTCATCATAAATTCATGAGATTTTCCGTCTGTGGCAAAGTAGTCTTATTGGTTTAGCTGGAATTTTAATTGGATTTTGTATTGCGAGTCTGATGATCTTAATTTATATCGGATACGTAAATAACTATAGCTATGTGATCATAGTCTATGTATTATATATGGTGTAATTTTAATCACTGTTAGGGCTGATTTTTCAATCGTCAGATAACTTTTACCTGAGGAATAAATATGGCGGTTTGACACATTTTCTATACAAAAGCTGTCGAAACGTCAAACATATTCCCCGGATAAAAGTTATCTGAAGATTTAAAAATCAGCCCTTAATCTCTTAACGGTTCATTGTACTCATCATTATGAACAACTTTTACTATGGGACCCAATCTGAAATCGCGAAAAAATAAACAGCTTTTCCCTACATTTATGTTCGCTTAACTTGTCAAAATGTAGGGAATACCTGATTTTTTTTCGCGATTAACAGTGATTAAAATTACACCTTGTATAATGTGTAGGTGATTAGAATGTGTGACTTACATCTTGTGATATTTGCTAGTAAATTTGATTAGAACATTCTATCTCTTATTACGAAGTCAGAGAGAGTGAAAAGTGACTTTAATACGAGTTGTATCTATTTTCAAATTCCAACAAAGCTTCTTTAAAAACCGGCTAAGTGCATGTCGGACCACTGACAATGAAGGGTTCCGTAGTTGGGATGAATTTATCCCAAGCGCAAACTTAACACTAGTTGAAAAACATGTGCTCCCATACATTCTGACTGCAAAATGTAAGTTGGTCGACTATTACTCGTTAACTTGTAAAACCTACTTAGCTGGAAAAGTTTTTTAACTGCCAGGAACTTATGACTCCAAAAGATAGCACATAAAGCTTATTATTTCGCAAACGGATCTCTAAATCGGAAAATGGTTTTCACACATCTGCAATATTTTTAAACGGCCTATCCAACAACACCCCACAGCATTGGATAGACGAGAAAAAAAATCATCTCCACTTTACCTGTACCATTTTTTTTTTCAAGATTTTTTGCCACATTTTTGGCGTGATTAACATGTGTATACCCATGCCAAATTACAGCTTTTTAGTACTAAGAGTCTCTGAGCTAAGAGCCACGGACAGACAGACGAATGGACATGGCGAAACTAAGTATAAGGGTTCCTTGTTGATTACGGAACCCTAATAAGCATACATACTCATGCCGTTAAAATCGTCCATAAACTTCAATATAGTTTTGTTAACATTACAAAACCTTTACGACTTTTAGCTTCAAAAAGAAGCCAGTACTCCAATGTTCTTTACATACCTACCACGTACAAAGTAAAATTAATTTGTGTATTTTTCATACTCATATTCATACAACCCTCCACACAAGTCTCTAACAGACACAAAAGCCGTCACATTAGATTCAACCTTACGTTTTACAAAACAGAGATGAATATTCTTTGTTGGTTTTCTGGGGTTGGTTTTAATTCTGGTGATTGTCTGTACATCGTTTGAGTCTACGAGTGTCTCCCATATCAAAGCTCGTTGTTTTTAAATAACAAAGAATGACAGTATGTTTGTAACGTATGTTATAAATGTGCTTGCAGAATTTTAATTTTTCCCCCGTTTTTTTACATTTCTTTTATTTTCTTTTGTCCTCTGTTCGTTTGTTAAGTGATCATTAATTTGGATGAGGCTGAAGTGATGTGAAGTTAATTTGAAGATTCTTTGTAATTAGCCGAGAGAGATGGTGACTAGATGATTGTATTTAGGTTAAAAGTTATGATGTTACCTTAACACTAGGTACATATGAAGAAGATTAATTAGGTACTGAATGTAAAAGGAGCAATGAAGAATGAATGAATGGAGGAAGGAGGAATGTAAAGGAAGGATATAGAATGGAAATGCGCAGGAGTTGGATTATCAAGAATATTCGGGGTTACGGAGAAATGAATGTTTTTCTTCATGTTTTGCATTTATATCAAGAAAGACATTTTCGCAAACCTGACACAACTTTTTAACCTTTAGTTAGACCATTGATTCGACTTTAGATTCACCCTTGTACCTATACTATACTAGCTTCCGCCCGCGACTTCGCCCGCGTGAAATTTCTTGTTCCCCTGACCCACCCCGTCGCATCGCATTGCCTGCCCGTGCTGTTACTTCGTTTTCACTTAGCGCTCGTTCTTACTTTTTTCTTTTTACTCGGCTTATAAGGGTCCTTGCGTAATGTTACATACCTATAGTCTTCCTCAAGAATTGGGCTATAAAATGCAAAAATATTTTTTTTAAATCCGACTGCTAGTGACAGAGATACATCAAACATAGAACAAGAATAATTAGGCACAACAAAGCCCAAAAAAAGTAGTCATAAGTAACTATACAAGCCCAAGGCAAGGGACAATCAAACCGTCGCCAAACGAGATCAAAATAAAAATCAAATTAAGAGGCGCAGTTATTGCATAAAGGGACCCCTGCCTGCCCCTTATTGCGTTAGTCGTGAGGGCCCGGCCTACTAATTATAATCGCCTGGATATCTGTATTTGCTGTGTGAACTTATATGTAATTATGTTTGAACGGGGTTGCTGGGGTTAGTGGTAGAGACATGGGTGCAAAATAGACTTTTTTCTTCGAGTGTACTTGAGTGACTGTCTCGTTGGTCGCCAGCGCTACTGATGAGCATGAGGTCCTGGGTTCGATTCGCGGGCCGGGCAAAGTGTTAATTGGGTTTATCCATCTGAAATTTCCCCCTTTTACATGGGACTTCAACATAAATGACGAAATGCAGTTACACCTCTGCCCAACCCTTCGTGGAATACAGGCGTCATGATATGTTATATGTCTTCGAGTGTAGTGTAGCCACGAGCTATTCAAGAATGCTATGCAAGTTTAGTAGCAGGGCTCACTAGCTAAGGCACCAATATTATGTAAATTTTTATTGTAATTAAGAATACAAGTGACTAGTATCAAAGTTTGTTTCCTAAACATCATCATCATCTGCCTAGCCTTTTCCCGACTATATTGAGGTCGGCTTCCAGTCAAACCGGTTGCAGCTGAATTCCAGTATGTTACATGAAGCGACTGCCTATCTGACCTCCACAACCCAGTTACTGGGTAATACGATACCCCTTGGTAACTTGGTGAATGGTTGTCAGACTTTCGGGCTTCTGACGACCCGTAACGACGGTCAAAGATATACGAATGACAGCCGCGACCAACGGCTTAGCGTGCTTTCCAAGGCACGGAGGGGTCTTGATATGTAAAGATGGTCACCCATCCACTGATCAGAACCCATTTACTGGGTAATACGATGCCCCTTGGTAAGACTGATTGTCAGACTTTCGGGCTAAGTTTGTTTCCTAAACATTGCTGAATAAATGTTCCCTTAATTCAGACTACCTATCTGAAAGAATTAACTTACTATTATATATTTTTTCATCGTCTATCGTACGTTTTTCATGAGTAGTTTTATGATCACGTTTTGTTCATTTGCATTTACTTAATAGCGACGTATCTTTCAGTTTCCGTTTTATTTGGTTTCTATTGAATATCGATGTCCCGTTACTGCTAATGCCATCTAGTGATTCTTACTAACACTATGTATTTTTTTAAATAGATGCATCTCCTTTTCAGAATCTTAATGTTCGATGACACTTTACTTTACATATAGGTAAGTAGAAGGATCAAGAACTTAATTAATACCGATGTTTTCTGTAAATATATTCTAAATATATATGTATATTACGGCTAAAACACAATATTGCAATCCCTGATAAAAACTATATTACACTTTCCCAAAGCTATAAAGGTTCACTATCAAAAAACGAAATCAACTTTGGAGAAGCAGACCGCACACAAATTGTATTACCAAAAACGCATTGCGGCCCCATTGAAATATAATGAATTTATACAGAAATTTGATGGTTTATAGCGTACTACACAATGAAATATTATGACTGGAAGAGAATAGAAATATTATGGAACTATGAATCTGTTGGTACATTGCTATATATATATGGGTAGGTCTATCGCTTTTTAAAAAGAAAAAAAATGAAAATGATAAGGAAGCAGAAAACACTGAAGTACAAGACAAGTGATTTTTTTAGGGAGATTGATTTCGCGAAGAGAAAAAAAACTTATTTTTTATTACTTACATACTTCCCGTTACGTTTGAAAGGTATTATTATTGTTAATAATTCAAGGTTTAGTGTGGGTAAATTAAAATCATTTGAAGTATTGTAAAATTCTCAGATGCAAACAGATTTAAAATTATATTTGTGAACTTAAAGTGTAGAGTGTAGTAAAAAAGACATAATATGATGTCTTTAACGGGTACTCGTAAATACCTTGTAACTGTTTGTGACGGTAATCGCTCCATGTAAAATGACTGGGCAGATTATCTTACAAATAAATTTCAGAAGAAAGTAGGTACAGGACTTCGAAACCAATAAAAGCAATATGAAAGTACTACAAAAAATATATATATATACAAAGACAATCAAGAAAACCAAGTTCTTCCAGCAAATTCCCACAGATGGTTAGAGTTGCCCAGTGGGTGGTACAGGGTGGCAAAGACAATGTGGAACTAGCAGTAGTAATCAGTTTAGTGAACAATTTGCGTCTCCAGCGATGCGTGGTATATGCCCGCGTAATCTGCCCGGGCCGACCATCTGCATGTATGTATTGTATTGTTTTTTTAAAACCCATAGTTTGTACGATTGCTTTATAGTTTCGAATGGAGCTGAAAGGTTTTCTGTGTTCGTTATTTTCTGTTGTTTGTTGATAGAGTCATTTTTTTAATCGATTTCAAAATGGAGGAGGTTCTATGTTTGACTGTATGTATTTTTTTTTATTCATGTTCATCGGTTTTAATTAAACCTAGATCAGGCAGAACACTACATTGAGAAAAATTGTACCTCGCTTGTTATTATGTAAACCTTTATTTTGACTTAATTATTTATGCCTGCCTCGTTGGTCTAGTGGTCGCAAGCGCTACTGCTGAGCATGAGGTCCTGGGTTCGATTCCCAGGTCGGGCAAAATGTTATTGGGTTTTTCTATCTGGAATTTCTCAGAGTCTGGATGTGTGCCCGGTTGATGGCAATAGGCTCGCCCCTTATTACATGGGACATAAACATAACTGGCGAAATGTGGGTGTACTATAGGTACACCTCTGCCTAACCCTTCGGGGAAACAAGGCGTGATGTTATGTTATTTATTTATCGATTTCTCCGTCAATTATGGACCGATTTAAAAAAAAAAAAATTGTTTGAAAGGGTATGCTCTCTCGAGGTGGTCCCACTATCACCAAGTCAGAATCTGCTAATGGGATCTTATGGAAATTGAGAGAAATCCTCAAATTTTATTAGCACACGTACATTCACAAATAAAACTCTTGTTTTTAAAATGCAAGCGAATTGCCACGTATGTATTGAAGATACCATCTGCATAAAAGTGATTTCTTTCTAAATATGTTTTTGTAAAACACAAGTTCGAATGAAGATAAATTATGATAAGTTATATTTACTCAATAGATAAAAAGAAAAAAAAAATGCTTATGATACCTAGATATTGATACAAAACAAATTCACTAAATATCGCTGGCAATTTACTCAAATATCCACAATATCAATAGGGCAATAACCATCACTGCCAAAAAATAAGTATGTCATCCCTCATTACTGCCAACAAAACCCCGATTGAGTCGTCATACTAGCACGATTGTGACCAATCGCGTTGATCCGTGGTGCGTGGCCGTCGCGTGGCGGGAGCGTGGCGCGACTGTTGCGCGTCTGTCGCAAGCGCAACATCGTTAATTATTGCGAATAAGATGAGACGCGTTTTCCTAGTGTTTGAGGAATTGTCGTGTAATTGGTCGCGTTTCGTAAAAGTTGGGTGGCCTGGGCTTTATCGAGGTTGTTGGTTTAATGGAATATGTAATGGTTGTCAGAGCCATCAGGTGCTTAAATGTTTATTTATGAATGGGCGAGTCGTCTGTATTTGAACGTGCTCCTCATTGATGATACTGCGATGGCTGGTTCTATCCTTCTGTCATTTACATTTCACATAATTTTGGCTGAATGCGTCTCGAGATCTCGATTGACATTTAAGACACAGATATGTATATGCCAATGCCCTTGAGTGCATAGCTTGCGTGTTCTGTGCTGAGCTCACGCAACGCGTCGTACGTCTACCCAATAATAGGACTTACCCATCAAATAGCGCTGTCCTAAATTAGACCCATTATTCATTTAATATACATAAAACAAAAGGCATTATATGAAACTTCGTATACTAATTAAATAATCTTTAAAATGATGAAGGTTTCATAAAAATACGCTTGATAGTTTTTGCGTGCGTGGGATTTTTATACGCGTTAGACAAAACTTTACAATTTAATTACACTCTCGAGAATGCTCTAAATTAACATGTATTTTTTCTAAAATTAAATCATTAACACCACTCGTTTAGACGTGATCTTCAGTTTAAAATGATTAAAAGTCGGTTATCGTCGCCAACCCTTTATAAGGCTCTGGCCATATATTGGACATCATACATTGGACGAAATATCTTAAAAAAATACTTTGGGAACAGTTTGTCGTTAGCAGTGATTTATTCTTGAATGTTTTGAGAAACGTAGCCGGCAGAAGGCAAAGTATGGTCTTCCAGGTGATCTACGGCTTTCAGACGTTGGATCCCACCTCCCCGGTCCACTAGACTCTTACAGACGATGCAGGGCTTGCAGCAGCAATGCTAACAGCAAAAAATCGAAGATACGATGCATACGATGCCAGGTAGCCCTATGTATTGTTTCATGTTTTGCCAACTTCCACAAGCCGTAGTATGGCTCTGTCCAAATAATGGACACTATGTACCGTTTTATATATATACTTTGTTGTCCGAAATTTCAATAGTGCTCATATAATTATGATGTATACCACTAAGTTTCATTTCTGTACCTTCAGTCGTTTCTTCTGCCTTATAAAGGGTTAAGTAAACTTGCTAGGTTTTTCAAACCCTGCTCCTTATATTGACAGCAGATTACCACAGCTTTACAGCCTTTGGCAGTCCAGCAGGTGAAGAAAAGTGCCGTCGGCAATGAAAGGTTAGCAGCTTTGCCTAAATAGTGAGCCATACCTACTTTTGTGCAATAAGCAGTAAGCTGTATCTAATCATCTTTTCTCATACTTTTAATTTCAACTTTAAATGCTAAACTTCTTGTTTTTTAACCGACTTCAAAAATAGGAGGAGGTTCTATGCTCGACTGTATGTATTTTTTTATGTACCTATTTTCACCGATTTCTGTCAATTATGGACCGATTTCGAAAATTCTCTTTTTGTTTGAAAGGGTATGCTCTCGAGGTGATCCCATTGTCACCAAGTCAGAATCTGATGAGGGGAACCCATGAAAATTGAGGGAAACCCTCAAATCTTACAGGCACACCTATAGCATGGTACCTATGGTATTTTTCTATGGGCCTATGTCGTCTGAAATAAATGGTATGGTTTATTATGATAGCGATTTGGGTATTTTATATAGTAATTCGTGCATTTGCTCTTGGAAAGCACCATTTGGTGAAGTGGAACTGATGATGAAGACCACAGATGGTCACCGTAACTACTCAATATTACTACCTATTTCACGGGTTGGGAATCGATTACTTTAATATGGTTGCTAAGCGATTTATGCTCTTCAAAATGCATATGGTTAAGTGGAGCTGATGGTGAAGTACAGGAGAACTCCTCAACAATTAACGTCCCAGCATAGGGAAAGGCAATATTTTTGTAAAATGTGATGAGCAGTTGACATTAGGCTATTGTAACTTAGATAAATTACAAACCAACCAACTAAAAAGTGAAAAATAAAAAACTTTTTTACAAAAAAAAAATACAAAGTGAAAAATAACAATTTTGGAAGTCGGTGGAAAAAAACTAAAATACAAATCTAAAGACACCGACTTCCAAAACTAAGGTTAGTTTTCACTTTGTAGTATTTTTTTGATGTCAGTTTTTTTTTTTTTGTAAAAAAGTTTTTTATTTAAACAAATCGATCGCAATAAACACAACAGCAAGAAATAAAATCTGGACATTCTTAATCCAATAAAAAAACCCTATTCTCACATAAAAAACCTAACATTAATAACAACAATGATTTTATTATACGTGTGAAATATCATATAATGTCGCCACGCGACTTTTAATGGGTTAATATGTGTATTAACGGACAAAAGACATAAAAAACCCTGCGTATGCGACTGGGTGACATTGATATCATAATCAAAATATGAAATGATATTTCTGGGGGTCGATTGGACCCTTGAGAGGGATTAGTCAGCCCTAGTGTTTGTTTGTTTTTAATGATATTTTATTAAAATTGATAGTTTATTTGATTCTGTTAGTTAAAGGATTACATTTGTGTATTGTTGAAGTTGTTTGCTTTTTAAATAATAAAATGGTTTTAAACAATTATGTTAATTTCTTATTTTATTAACGCTCATTGAAGCGATATTAAGGCGCCTGGCAGCGGGTCAGATAATATTAAAAGACTTTTTTTTGTACAGATCTGATAAGTTATAAATACATATACTCATGCCTTCTTGTCATGGGGATAAGCAGACACTACAGAACGCCATCAGTTACGATCTTTACATTTCCTTTTGCTTCGTTTACGTTCAAACATGTAGTCGCATAAACACGCAAGCGGGTTGCGAGTACCTACCTACAGATCTGATATTTTAAATAAAAAATAGTTCTATTGTAGATCTAAATCTATTTATGAGATGCACAGAGATTTTATTTTCCCCTAATACTTACTAGGTGGGTTATGTTATATTAATAGGTTTTCATGATCATCCTTTCAGGCGAAAGACAGGTCATAGGCCTCCCTAAGCGTTGCCACATCGATCGGTCTGATGATTCCCGTACGGCTTTTATGGATGAACAAACTCAAAAACAGCTCAACCGCATTCAACAACTGTTCCACAAAACGGATCTTAAAACTTCTGTCAGTAGCAGACTTCAAGCCTCCTTTTTCCCAGGAAAAGTCCACATACAATACGTACTACCCATCGTCAACTATTGTAAGGCCAGTCTACACCAGACCACTCCGTTCGCACGAAAATAACCGATAAAAAACGAACAGCGCCACGTGCCGACGCATTATACGATAACCGTCGGGGGCGGTATTAGGAACTGGGAACAACCCTAATTTTAACTAGCGTTAGAACTTTGCAAATTCAACTTTGTGTTAGGGGTATAAGGTTGACATTTTAATGGCGGTGTGGGATAAGTCGGTTGGAAGTTAGTTGAAAAGAAATGTGACTTTGTGATGAGAAATGTAAGGTTGGGTTTCCCTTGTAGTGATATTATAAGTTTTCATTACAGGGTTGTCAGAAGATTTCTCTATTTATTGGTGGGAAAGGCCGCGTGTCAGATCTAACACCAGTTTTAATATTTTAGGTCGCGTGTTTGCCACGCGTTGCGCTTTGGTAAAAAACTGGACGAACGTAATTCGCGTTTTATTGTCGCATTCTTCTTGTTAAATGTTATGGCGATTTTTTTGTCGTATTGTACGATTTTTTTTGCGGTCGAACGTTGGTCGGTTATGTCATTAGTCGCAAATTGACTGATCTCGAATAGAGGATGAATGAGTAGTAATGAGTTAAATTTTAACTACTTATTTTCATTGCCAGTATTTTAAAATGGGGATAAAATTACTTTAATTGGCCGAGGCTAGTAAAATACAAAAGTAGTGAAGTTGCTGGTTGTTTAATCCTACAAACCGCGAATATCTCACCTATTCTGTTTTGGAATGGTTTACTAAGGCCTTAAGCCATACCTACTCATACAACAAAATTGTTCTATAACATAAGTAAAATCTGCTCGCGGGCCCAACGCACCAATCAGCACACTTTCTAAAGATTAAAATATTTTTTGAATTGAACTTCCCTGAAACATAATTGATATAAAATAAATAACAATATAATCTCCACAATACATAGCATTTTTGTATTTATATTACAATTATGCGTTTGTGATTTAATTTTTGTATTAAAACCAAAATTATATAGGCTAAAAAGCTTTACAATACTACATTTTTAATATCAAAGGT
This sequence comes from Fissipunctia ypsillon, assembly GCA_947568875.1. Classification (NCBI taxonomy): domain Eukaryota; kingdom Metazoa; phylum Arthropoda; class Insecta; order Lepidoptera; family Noctuidae; genus Fissipunctia; species Fissipunctia ypsillon. The sequence continues at coordinate 12,245,993 of OX387650.1, forward strand.
CGATGCAAGTAACGCCATCTATCGCATGAAGTACGGTCTAACAAAGTACAAAGAACGAGTTTGGAAGAGTTAAACAATTTCCATTGTGTTATTTTACTTTTTTAATATTGTTGGATTGCTACTGTTTTAATTTAATTTGGTTGGTTCGTTTTAAGGTACAGGTAAAATTCAAAAAAAATATAAACAATAAAGTAAGTACATAGATAAAAAAATAGTAGTTAACTACGTTGACTAAGAAAAAAACAAAATCGACGGCCAGGCCACATTCAGAGGCTAGAACCACAAAGATGAGCTTAGGTCGTGACAAACTGGACCCCCAGAAATAAAAAAGAGAGAGACCTCCTTTCAAAAGATGGGAGGACAAAATTGCGAAAATATCTGGCAAACTTTGGGCAAAAACAGCCAGACTACGGGACGAATGGAAACATTTTGAAGAGGCTTTTACCGCCTCAGGCGGTCCTAGAGGAAACATAAATAACACACATTACTAACAAAATTTAAGCTAACACATTAACATACTTAAAAATATTTTACTGTAAAGAATTAATAAAAGCTTTATTTTTTTTTTCTTATTTAGTTATTACCAATAACTATCAATTTCTCCAAACTGCATCATCCACCATATTAAGTAGCTCCATTTCTCCAAATTAAGTAGTTTTAGTTTTTAGCAGTATTTTTCAATTGCTCAACTAGGAAATCCACAATTATTTACAATTACTTACTTTAATAAACTTAAAAAAAATAACTGTCTCCCATGTTTTCAAATAGCTAATTGTTTGTAAAAAGTAATAAGAATCTTATAATTCTTTTAAAGTACTTACAAGAAGTTGTAAGGAAAGAACGCAACTTCCCTATAATCAATGCCAATTTTTCATAACACCTAACGCCATCTACCGCCTGCATTCCACATTAAATCCGGCTATCAGGGGTGGCACACTCTTAAAGGGCCTATTTCCGTCCACGTGCCGCCAACAATACGAGACGACGATATTGAGATGATATCATACACGTCATCGCTACGTCATAATAATATCCCCGATTATTTACATTGACGACAGGAAATTGCCTTTTTTTGTCCTTAGTCTATTGTGTTGGCATTTTTTTTATTGATAGATTATTTTGTTGTATTATAAAATGAGTTGTTTCTATAGATCTTTTGCTGTGCGTAGAATGAAAGATTAGTCTTAAGAATGGAATTTTATGTGTTGAAAATGTTTCGTAGGATTTTAAAACTGAAACCAAAGTTACATGCTCTGTAAAAATATAATGTATTTACAATTTCGCTTAACACTAAATCAATACCTCATCCTTTTCAAAAGTACAAATAAAACTAAGTAAAACAAAACATAATTAAAATAAACTATGTTCAATTTCTTCATTCTGAATCCGACAGCTTGATGCAATCCTGAAAAGAAATTTATTAATGTCTTAATAATTTCTGGCAAAAAAAGGAGTTTTCTTTTGGGAGTACTAAATGGGCAGCAGCTCCACATACATCTGCAACTGTGGTGAATAAATCTAAATTCTACATTTTTACCCGGCTGCAAAAAAAAGGGTGTACCTTTTTTCTCAGTAGGTAGGTATTTACAGGGTTGGTCAGTGAGGAAGACCATGTTCAGCAGTATGGGGTGATTTACTAAGCTCTAGCTCCGGGGTTACGAAGTTTTAATAAGGCCACTCGACGGCGAAGTGCCAATATCTCCTACCTGACTCCTAACCAACATGCGAATAACGCCTTTAAATTCAAAGCGATAAGGCGTTACTCGCATGTTTGTTAGGAGTCAGTTAGGAGGTATTGGCACTTCGCCGTCACACTGTCGTTGCAAAACGGGAATGGCTTCATATTTTTCTCACAAAAAAACTGGTGTTTTTAATGTCCTTCTCCAAGCGTCATCTGTCATATTTCTTAACGACTGGTTCAGTGGTTTACGCGTGAAAAGTTATCAGACAGAGTTACTTTCGCATATACATATTTGACTTTCTGGAATGTGCTACTAAAGTTTGTGGGAATGGGTGGTAAAGTGTGTTAAGCTGAATGGGTATTTACCAAAATCCTGGTCTTGGATTAGTCATTGCAACCTTCACTGATGTTCCGAATACTCCAGGGTTATAGCGCCGGCGTCTGGTGGCGGGATTTAATTTAATTGAGAGAGTATATTAAAGAAAGTATTTATAAATCTCCTGCTGAACATGGGCCATAAAAAGTAATATCAATCCATTATATTAAACTAATCATGGTCGTGAGTACCTTGCCTAAATAGTTATACTAATAACAATTATAAAATATAAATATTGTGGATATTGGAAAACTGATTTGTAATCGAATATTACATTAATGGAGGGATGCTGCTGCCTATCATAGTTTTTGCCACGATTTGTTTAGGTCAAATAAAGTGTCTGGTCTGGCCGGGATTTAGCCATCGACAAAGATCCTGTGTGCACCAATAGACTTAAAGATACACAGTTTTTGATAGCAATCTTGCGATTTGCAAACTAGGTTTTACACTTATGCTGAATGCGCAAAAATAGCCCGCGAAATAAAATTTTACTTACGTTTTTTGCAATGATGATTTCGGAAATCATGATATTTTAGAAAAAAAAAAAAATAATTGATGATTCTTATGGTTATAATTATTTAACCTGTTTAACCCAGGGACACCTTTTGGTTTCAGCGAAATCAGCAGGTCAAGGGCTCCCACACAAAACTGCGAATTCGCGTTGCATCGCGGTTTTGTGTGAGAGCCCTAAGGGTTAAATACATATTTGTTATAGTCGCGAATCATATTTTGATCAAGATATAATCTGACACTGACCAGCAAATTGCAAAAAAAGCAAGAACATTTGAATTTCGCGGGCTACCTTTGCGCATTCACCTTAATTAAATCGATGTATACGCGAAGCATTTAGCAATGCAGTAGAACGCTATATTAAGGTAACTTACCTCAAACTCTCCAATAAAGATGTCAGAGTCGTCTGAAGGTGGTGCCTGGTCGATGTTGTCGACTGCAGTGATTTGAGGACCTGGGAAAAACCGGACACATGACATTGTAGGTATAATATGATTGGAAATAAATAACAAGTTTAATATGCAGCACATGCTCATAAGCAAAGAATATTTGTATCATAGCCATGGAATGTTTTTTTTTATATTTCTATGATCGTACATATTTGATTTAACAAGCTTTTAGTCAAAAGCATAACAAAACCATAGCTGTTACATTACAAATGTTTGCTGCGGGAATCGAACCCACCCAAAGGACAAAAAGATGGATGAACGGCTCCAGTTAAAAATTTTTCTATTCAAGTCGAGAATTTCGCCAAGTGAGACTAGCAGCGCCATCTATTAACCATCTTAGCAATATTTATTATTGAAAATGTCCTATCATCTATCATAATGATAATAAGTAAAAAATTGTTTATTACCTAATGGTATGCATTCCATCGGTTCAAATAGGTCTAAGGAAATGAGGTCCAATGGAGGAGACGGCGCTGGAGGTGGCAACGCACAAGTTGATGATATTCGTGTACCTGAAGATAGGAAAATCCTTTTGTTAAATTTGAATGGTTGTCATAAGTTTACATCACAGTATTATAAAAATATTTTTGTATATCTTTATTTTCTCTTGTAGCTCACTTCAGCAGTCAGCTCGTTTACTTACGAACCTAGGTACCATAAGACCTTTTAGTTTTTTTTCGTGATTTAAAAAAAAAATTCTCATCAGAAAACCATAGCCCTTAAACTTTTTAAAAGTTAAGGCGATGTTATCCGTGAATAGAGATCACGCAGGTGTAACTTACCACCTGAGTGGATTATTCTAAGTGCGAAAAGTTTAAAAAATTGCTCTTTTCTTTGAAACCGATTTGACTTTCTTATAATAACGACAGAAGTGCCCAAATACTTTACAATTTCGACTATTATTTAACTAATTGTTTGTCTCCAGATCATTAACTGCCTGTCCAGTATGTTTCTACTCACCAGTCCTAAGCCCGTCATCGAACTCCCCGCAGGAGTCCAAGTGACGCGGCGGCTCGGCGCGCGGCGCGGCGGCTGCGACGGCGCGAGCCTCGTCGCGCGACGTGCACGGCGCCACGTTCACCTCACCCACCACTGAGTACAGGATACCATCTTTATCTTTGTCAGAATGTTTGACAAAACCGGCCAAGTGCGTGTCAGACCACGCACAATGAAGGGTTCCGTAGTTGAGATGAAGAAAGAAGAGACAGAATTATCCCAATAACAAACTGTAATTAAGTATTTTCTGTATTTTTTTTCAAAATTTTATGCTCAGTAGTTACGGAGATAAGGGGGTATGGGCAATTTTTGTCTATTTTCTTTAAATAACTTTAAAACTATTTAAAAACACTATTCGAGACCCCAAAATAGGCCCTTTCATTTGATATGTCACACGGTACCTACCTATAGTTTGCAAAACTTTTTTTTTTAATTTTCTTATTTACGTCCCAAAACTGACCCCCATATTCAAAATTCATTTATTTACATAACACGTCCGTGTTTGGGTCACAGAAATTGTTATGGTGTAACTTTCAACTTAACATCGGTCCATTAGATTCGGAGCAAATTGGCTGTGACAGACAGACAGACACACGAGTGATCCTATAAGGGTTCCGTATTTTCCTTTTGAGGTACGGAACCCTAAAAAGGAATAAAGAAGAGGAAATTGCAGTTCAGATGATGACTTTACTAAGAAAAGTAAGCGTTCTATACAAATATTAACCTTTTGTAGGAGTGTAATGTTCATGTTCGTAGAAGTGAATGTGAAGCATGCGTTTCATTCAAGTAATAAACATTAAAATATTGTTATACGAATCACTACAGGTCCAATGTTATGCGAGTAGATGGAATTAGAAATTAGTGTGACAATATTGACTAAGTATAAAATTGATAGTTACTTATTCAGTGAAATTTAAAAAGTGCTCGAGCATCCGCGAGGATTTTTCCATTTGGTGGAAACTGACCCTAAGAGGAAGTTTGAAAGAGGCGGCGGGGACCAGGAAGTTTTATGGACAACGGTTGTCATGCTATTGACATATATAATGGGGAGGAATGAAGAACAAGTCGCGAAGAAAGTTTTAACTAAACTACTAAACTAAACTAGTTTTTAGTTTATAAATAAATATCTTGGGACAACTCACACACGGCCATCTGATCCCAAGTTAAGCAGAGCTTGTGTTATGGTAACCAGACAACTGATATACATACTTATATAATTTATAAATACATACATATTATAGATAAATTACACCCAGACACAGAACAAACAATATGCTCATCACACAAAGTTTGTCCTGGGTGGGAATCGAACCCACGACCTCCGGCTTTGCAGTCAGGGTCACTAACCACTAGACCAACAGGCCTGTCAAAATAGTAAAATAGTAGACAAATGGTTTTAAGAGTAGAGGGAGACCAAATAAACGATGGATATGGCTGACGATAATTACAGCCACTTGACACATTATAGCTTCGCATGATGCATTAGTATTACAAAGTCTACAAGCGGCATCCACCAACACGCGGGCTTGTTATAAGAAATAAAAAAGCCGTTTTTGCAAATCATTTTATGTAGGTATCCTACTAAATTATAAGTACGAAAATGTGTTTGTTGATTTGTCATTCTTTTAAACAACAACGGAGCAAAGCACCTCCCAGATTGTTTGGAAGAGATAGTTTATGAGCCGCAGAGACATAAGCACGGGAGCGAAGCCAGGGGTTTTATTTAATAGCTTATCCAAAAAAAGAAAGTTAAAAACTAAAACCCAACTACTACAAAAACGTCAACTAAAAAGGCATAAACAAGAAATCACAGAGACTTTTGACTTTTCCGTAGTCGGGTAAACATATGTATATGAATGGAATCTTACAATCAGCAGACAAGGCGGTGTGGTAAGCATGATGCGGCTCTTCCACTGTAAGATGCAGTCTGCCACTGGGTTGTATCCTGGGCACCACGGTCGCCACTACAGGCACTCTGATTTGAACGGCTCCATTTGCTTCCAATCTTGGTTTTATTGGACCATGCTGGAATAGAAGGATATTGTAAGGCAAGTTTTGCCCGTTGATTCCCCATCGGCAAAAATTACGAACTTTCCTACAAACTTTCATCTCCTATGTAACCGCGTTAGGACATACATTTTTAAAAATCCGTCTTTAGTGCTCACTTTCGTTATACACACTCTTGTGCCACATTTCATGATTCCAAACCCAGCGGTTTAGACTGTGCGTTGTCTGTCAGTGAATGAATGAATTTAAGATTTTTATTAAGCAGATTTTGACTAAAGTAAAAGTAATTCTAAATGCCCTCAAATAAACCAGCTTCTAAATGCTCTCAAATAAACCTGCAAACTTCCCCTGTCAAAGGTGTTGCCTCATTCAAAACTTCTGCAGTTATATCACTTACGTCTGAAATGTTTCTTTTAAATATTGCTGTAATTATTATGCTTAATGGACTTATGTTCACAAAATATTAATTCTCCTGTCAAAAAGTAGACTAAATTAAACATGAAGCTGGACCTGAACCAACCTGGTAGCGACGTCGTTGAAAGATACCCATACATAAATAAATATCACCCGTCTCTCCACAATTCCATTGCCTACTCTAGGATGCATATCCGGTACAGCTATAACAATCCTTCCATATCCTAAGGGCACGTCTTCCCTACCATTACCGCGCCCCCCGGTCTACTCCTTGATATGCAATGGTCTCTGTAGCCCCACGAAACATGAGGCTACAGGGGCTAGTGTGCCTCTTTGGGTTCATTCGAGTAATCGAGTCTGGTCAAACCACGCTGAGGTCGGTGCATTTAATTAATTCATTTATATTAATTCATTCATTTATATCTAGATACCTGTGCAACACCATCTTCATCTTCATTATTTACAACGATTTTGCCTCCGACTCGCAAATCTTCAGCCGTTGCAGGCACTAACATCTGAAATCATAATTGGGTAAAGTATAAAGTGCCGAGTTTTACAAAACGCCGCAAAACCTTTCTGGATGGGCCGCGACCAGCGAGATAACTTAAAACTAAAACATAACAAACAGTTAAGCATATAACAAGAAAATCGTTGATGCAAATGAAATTGGTACATACTTCCAAGAAAAAGTAGCTCTAAAATGTTAGAAAAAAAAGTCCCGAACTAGTTTCCCGACCATAAACTTCACAAGATGTCTGGTAGTTATCGTCATGAGCGATAAAACTACCACGGTATCTTTAAAATTAAAGATACGGGTAGGTAGGTATATGAGCTGTGTTACAATATAACGTAATCAGCCTATAATGTTCCCACTACTGGGACACAGGCCTCCTCTCGGTAAGAGGGAGTGGGCCGTAATCCAGCACGCGGGCCTAGTGCGGGTTAGTTGACGTTACATTTCTTCGTTGGTTCTAGGACATGCCGTTTTTCTCACGATGTTTTTCTTCACACTTTTAAAAGCACTGGTGATGAAATAAATTACACAGAGTAAAGTGCCTGCTTAGGTTCGAACCCACGACCTACAACTACTAACTCGGGGACGTTACCACTGGGCCACAACTGCCTCCTTACAAAGCATGTTCTATATTAATTATCTACCACAGTAAATTAAATACAATATGTACCTGTTTCCCACCTGGAAGCTTCGTATCAACCACTTTTACCAACACTGGAGTTCCATTCTCAGGCTTCAGCAAAGCAAACGGGGTCTGTCTAGTAGCCAACGCCACCCCCATGTGGTACGTCTTTATGGGGTCCACAACCACCCCATTGCTCATGGAGCCCCATGGACCCTCGTTCCAAATGTCACCCGGTTCCTGGGAAGACTTGTAAATATCCCAGATGTCTGGAAGGTGGGTGGTAGGTTTTGTAGACCAGTCTAAAGATGAAGGGCCGGCTACTGATGGAAGGTATGGTCCCACTGACGAGGTGACTTCGCAATGTTCTGCTTGGGGTCTGAAAATAAATAATTTAAAATCTCAACATAACGTCAGGCCTGTTTTCAACAAAGGTTAGGCACAGGCACAGGTGATCCTTTTGTCTACCCACATTTTGGCAGAAGTCCCATATAATAGGGGGGAAATGACAATATCATTAACCAGGCACAAATTTCAGATGGAAAAATCCAATGGAAATGGAAAAAAACCTGGGAATCGAATCCAGCGGGGCAATTGCGTAACACACAGCAGGAATCGGTTTCATTTTGACAGTTAACAACATTCATTGCGTTATTTGCGTTGTTGAGCCGACAAATTTTTCGAACATATGAAAAGCAATGTTTTAGCAATTTGTTTTAAAACCATTCAGATTGTGATCGATAGTGTGTTACGCAATTAGGGTGCAGGACCTTGTGCTCAGCAGTAGCGTTCATTAGATCAACGAGGCAATCGAAACCTCAAGTCTTTCTTATTTACGGCAAGGTTAGGCCATTTGAACTGCGGTACTTTCACCAAAACCACGGTTGCGGCAAATGGTCCATTTATAGACTCTGTTACAACACCAGATCATAATATGAATAGATCATCTTTCAATCGCGCAAGCAATAAAACATTTTACTAAAACATTACAGATTCTACGTAAGAAGAAACTGATTAATTGCAGCGTGAGTAATTTACTGGAACTCGTTAAAAGTTTTCATATTACTCGAGATTCTGAGACTGCAACTCGTTAGTAGATAAAACGGTTACATTTTTGATATATAAGTTGACATTCTACCTACTTAGTTTAGTAAATAGTGACCCGCCCTAGCTTCGCACGGAAGCAATCTACTAATGTTGCGAGATGTCAAAACAATGAGATTTATGTGCTACATCTAAGTAAAATAATATACTCTGTCCACTAGGTTATTTTCTTTTTGACAGATGGAACAAGTGATTGCAACAACGTAACATTTCGATGATCGATTAGATTATTGACACTTTAATTTGTATTAAGGGGGAAGCGCTAAGGTAGCCCGCGAAATTCAAATTTTCTTACGTTTTTTGCAATTTGCTTGTCAGTGTTAAGTTGTACGTTGATGAAAATATGATTCGCGGTCGTAACAAATATGTATTTACAGAATTATTATCATTACAATCAGTAATAAAACTTGTTAAGTTAGTATAATCCCCAAATGTCAAGATTTCATGAAATAGTAATTCTTGGGGTTTACTTGGTCTTAGAGAGTTGTGTTGATGACTTTAATGATTATAATTCTGTACATACATATTTGTTACGGCCGCGAATCATATTTTAATCAACCTATAACTTAATACTGACCAGCAATTACAAAAATTGTAAGAAAATTTGAATTTCGCGGGTTACCTTGGCGCTTCCCCCTTAAGGTCTGTTTTTTTAATATCCGAGAATAATTGGCAAATTGATAAGACAAAATATTCGAAATAAAAATATACCGTCAAATATATAAATATTTTTATTTTTACCAAAGCTTTGGTATGAAACTTCCAAATCTAATTCGCTGTCACTACCACTAGCTAGTCGTCATATTTTTATTTTTATTTCGAATATTTTGTCTTATTTGGGTAATGTTTTCGTAATCATCCATGATGAGTGTGTGTGATGGATGGTTATAGGCAGTGAATAGTTTTAAACTTCTCTGTAAATGTTTAGTTCGAGGAGCTCGTGGCGAAGTAATAACAGCCGCATGGGTCGATCCATCAGGTTAAGCTACGCTTGCCGGGGTTGGTCCGTGGATGGGTGACCATCTTTACATACCGAGACTCCTCCGTGCCTCGGAAAGCACGTTAAGCCGTTGGTCCCGGCTGTCATTCGTGGATCTTTGACAGTCGTTACGGGTCGTCAGAAGCCCGAAAGTCTGACAACCAGTCTCACCAAGGGGTATCGTATTACCCAGTAACTGGGTTGTGGAGGTCAGATAGGCAGTCGCTCCATGTAAAATACTGGTATTCAGCTGCATCCGGTTAGACTGGAAGCCGACCCCAATATAGTTGGGAAAAGGCTAGGCAGATGATGATGTAAATGTTTAGTTCAAGATTTCTAACATTCCAAAAAGACAATCAAGGTGGCGCGAGATTCGAACCCGATTCATGTGCCGTACAGAGGTAGACGTTGTTGCAGACAGGCCACGGTGGCAGTTGTATAAGGAGTTGAAATTTGTAAATGGGTTGCTAGTTCAGAATAAAGAAAATACGTAGTTCGTTAGGATGACTGTCATTTGAATATTTTTTTTTCCAGCAACCTATCACTCCGATTTGAAAAATTGTTTTTGTTATTTTTGATGCTTTGCACAATTTAATCCCAGATGATAGCTGTTTATACTATCACAGATTGTTAGAAAACACAGTATTATTATTTTAACACAGATTTTGTCTCATTTCAATCAATTAAAATGTTGTTAATGTTTAGTTTATAGTGTATATTACATTCAGATAATACTTTCACACACTGGTTGCACTGTTTTCATCACTTTAGTCGTAGATTAGTCACTTAACAGTTCAATATTATATTTTTAAAACAATTTAATGCACAATGTTTGCGTGACGACTACCGTCAATTTTTTTTTTTATTATTTTAGATTTGTTCATTTGAAGCGAATACATCCGTTTCCATCACTTAGTACCTACGATAGAATGTAAACTATAATATTTAATAAGCGTAACATTTTTTTTATTTATTTTTTTTAAAACTGATACATTAAGTACGGAATTACAATGTCCATAAGAAGTCACAAATAAGATAATTCAATAAGATAAGGCAGTTAACATATTTACTTTATTACGTATTTTAAAGTTAACTTTTACGTAATCTGGAACAGTTACGTTCTACGGCAGCTGTCAAAAATTGAATAACCTAGTGGACACTTAGCGCTTCCGGAATAAATTATCTAAATGCTGGTGAAAACCGTATCAGAATGCAGTGTGTAGTTAAGACCAACTAAGCGGTCACACAGGCAGACACGAAAAACAACATAGTTTTAAACTGTGTAAGGATCTAGGAGATATAGACATAGGCACTAGGTTGTCATATTATATTTCTTAAGACACTATAGATTATTGTAGGCAGTAAAAATGATTTATGTACCTATAGTACGCGGCAAACTTTATGGCGGCTATGAAGTGTGAAGTGCGCTGCACGCTGCACAGTACCGCACCCCTCACCCCCGCTGACACGTGAATTTGTTACTGCGCAGCGACTCGCCTCATGTTCAGAGCCGCCATAAAGTTTGAATCAGGTTGTAAGACCACGTTTGAGGTAGGTTGTGATGCTTGGGAAGGCCTATGCCCAGTAGTGAATTAAGTTGATGATGATGATGAAGTAATTATTTAAGAAAAAAATAATAATTATATAGTATACCTAGTAGTATCTGGTTGTGTATCTGTAGATGATCGAGGACCGCGTGGAGTCGTTGATCGTCCTCGAACGGGCACCGTGGGACAGATGCTGGTGTCTTCTGGATGTGCCTGGGTAACGCAAAACATGCCTATAATGCAATGAATGGTTAAATGTATGGTACAGTACGCGACCGTTGATAAGGCCATAGACAGAGAATGGACTGAGCGTTCCGTATTCAGTTGCGCAGTGAATACAGACCGAAAAGTACGAGAGAGATTCGTAATTATCGACGAAAACGTTCAACGCAGGGTATCTAGAACCATCAGGGTATCATGTACTGAATCCATGGTAACAGAATGTGCGTCAATGTCCCTGCCACCCTACATAGTGCTTGAACCTTTATGGTGGTTTATTTCCATGTGTGGCGGCATCGCCACAATGGAACGCGTCACACTGACGTCACGCAAAATCCTGCATCGCGCAAACAGAGTTTACCGCGCGACTAGCATATATACAACATCCCGACATCAACCGTCGGGCAGTAGCCCACCAGACACAACACCCGTCTGGTCGGAGGATCCTCCCTTTTCTATGGAGGATGAGTGAACTTTACACCCTGTTCCTCATGCCTCTATACTGGTGACCCCGAACATGAACGTCAGCGCAGCCTTCGTGCAACTACTACAGCGTGACGTCATCAGCATCACTTCCTCGAGCTTTCGAGTAGCGAGTCACACAGCCAGCCAGCACCCACGGCTACAACGGGTATCCTGACCACCAGCATGCAGCGACCGCGCATACCTGGTCATCACCCTCAGCCTCATCAGCAACCTTGGCACAGCACACTGCACTCTCGGCCGGTCAACAAGCAGAGCCCTTCAAACCTCTCCTGGTCGACGCCAGCAGTCAGCCTCAACCCGGCGCTGTACCACATCCAACGCACTGGAGCATAACGCAGCGCCACCCCGACTCACTGGGGGCATCTCCGCAGACAGTTCCGACTCACCGCGAACTATGCAGCACCCGGTTCCGACTCATTGGAACCTCAACTGGCCCTGGCAAGCATCGCAAGATACACGACTCAGCCCACTATCGACCTCCGGTCTCCGGAGGGGAGTGATGTGGCGGCATCGCCACAATGGAACGCGTCACACTGACGTCACGCAAAATCCTGCATCGCGCAAACAGAGTTTACCGCGCGACTAGCATATATACAACATCCCGACATCAACCGTCGGGCAGTAGCCCACCAGACACAACACCCGTCTGGTCGGAGGATCCTCCCTTTTCTATGGAGGATGAGTGAACTTTACACCCTGTTCCTCATGCCTCTATACATGCTAGACAAAAACCTACTACGTCCATTTGTGTGGATTGGATCCTTTTCGTGTAACTACGTCCATATGTAAATACCCTCATAAGGTGCTTACATAAAGAAACAGGTTTCCGGTACAGACAAAACCGTGCAGGTCGGTGCCGATCGGTGCAGGGTTAATAAGGTAGTCGTCATCGACAAGTTTAAACCTGTTTCTTTATAAGCGAGCGTATAAGATAACATGGGAATATTATATCTGCACCGATCGGTACCGACAAAACAAGAAGAAGAAAAAGAGAAGAGAAGAAAAGAAGAAGATGGTGAAACATGTTACCTTAAAAAAAATAAAGTAGATATTGATTCATAAGTATTCATAAACTTACCTTGTTTTTATGGCAAACTAAGTTGGACTGCTGGTTGAAACCCTTCAAGCAGATGTTGCAGCGGTAAGGACGCTCGTTGGTGTGTGTGAAGAGATGATTACGGAGATTGCCTGAAGAAAAAACTATAATTTTAAGAATTTTCTATGAACTTTAAATACTTGATGATGCGAAAGCTTGTGATGAGGTTGCTGATAGCACTAGATAAAGAGTAGTCGAGGATCGAGTTAAATGACGAGCGATTGAAGAAGCCTCTGTAGCTACAAGACTACTGTAAATATAAATAATCAAATGATAATATTATGGTTATGATGCACGTTCATGAGCAACTAAAATTGCGCAATTCTTGGCAATTTCTAGACAATCCTTGGTATTGCTGTTAATTACCCGGTATTGCCGATACATGACAGTTAAGTTAACCGCCAAGAAGTTCACAATTTGACCTGTGTAATGATCAGAGGTCGGAATTAGGTAGAGTTATTTATGTACTTACACTGATTTCATACAGCGAAAGAATAAAGTGGATACTTCAAATCTTAGTGTTACTTTGAATGAATCGGACAAGGAAAATGATTCTGATGGGCCGTTTGAATAAGCAAACCCTCACGAGTCTAGGCTAGAAGTAAAAGTATTTTTTTATTTATAAAAAAGGCGAGGCATAAGTATGAGAATTTGCTTAAGACTATTAATATTGTATTGTGAATTAATGTAAATACTAATAAAAATTGTATGTTAAGTATCTTTGTTTTATTTGTCTGTCTATATCTGAGGTTTTTTTTATTATTTATTTGTAATATTGTTGAACACACGGGATTGCCCATTAGAAATCCCGGGAAGATCCATATTAATATCAACATTTCGATGCAAGTACATAAATAACTCTACCTAATTCCGACCTCTGGTAATGATCCAAAAGGTTGATGATATGAAAAAGTTTTAATTTGAGTCTAGAAGGAAAATAAAGGAAAGGACAAAGGTAACCTTTTTGATGGAATCCTTTGGGACAGATGTGGCACTTGTACGGCTTCTCGTCGGAATGGGTCTTGCGGTGAGAGATCAGGGTGGACACACGGTTGAAGGTTTTGTTGCATACCTGAGTAGAAAGGAATAAAGGGAAGGGACTATTAAGGACCAGGCAATACGTATTCGTCTTGTGTTTAGAGCATGCTAATCACCGATGCTATTAAAGAGAAAGCGCTAAGGTAGCCCGCGAAATTCAAATTTTCTTAGGATTTGCAATTTCTCAGCAGCAGTGCGGAGTCTGGATTTGTGCCTGGTTGACGGCAATAGGCTCACCCCGTATTACATGGGACTTAAACATAACTGACGAAATGTGGGTGCACCTCTGCCTAACCCGTCGGAGAAACAAGCCGCGATGTTATATTTACTAACCAGCAAATTGCAAATAACTTAAGAAAATTTGATTTTCGCGGGCTACCCTGGTGCATTCACATAATTTATGCACCTGAGACTTTTAGCTGCATATCACGGGACTTTAGATCCAAAAAGGCGATATATTTCTCAAAAATCTTTTTAATAGAAAACTCCGATTTATGGTATACCTCGCAAGCGTAAGGCCTCTCAGCAGAATGTATGGCGCGGTGCTGACTCAGAGTGGACAGTTGTCTGAAGCTCTTGCCACAAGCGGCACAGTGGAAGTTCCTCTCGTCTGTGTGAGTCGGTAGGTGACGCATCAACGTGTATTGGTGTTGGAACTCACGACTGCCTGGAGGGAGAGTGGTAACACCATTACTATTCATTAATAATGAAGCAGACTTCTCACAAAGCTTGTATTAACCTTTTAACCGCCCGACTTCATATCAGTTGTCGTGCCCCCAGCGCCGGGCAACTTGAATCATTACGATATTTGGTCGTAAATATACGACCCTGGCGAAATGGACACGAAAATATTTGTCGGATTAATCCGTCGTAGGCGGTTAAAGGGTTAACAATCAATTAACAATCTGCGGTTATTCTGCGTTTTGATTGGCTCTAGATCTAGACGCTATAGTGGGTAAAGTGTCTAAAAGTGGTTATACGAACAAAAAGAAAAATATGTTTTCTAGATGAGGAAGGTGTTATGATATGGTTGAACAGATTATTAACTATAAGTACCTAAACTGCGCTACGTGTTGCGACTTTGATCCCAATACCGTTTGAGTAAGGATAAATGTTTGTCGACGCAATCACGAATCGCGAAAGGAAAATATCAAATGCTGCTTGAAACGAAAATCTTTTTCTGCTAATCACGGTAGCACCATTTGACGTGGCTCCGAACAACTAAAGTGAAATGGAGCGATTGGACACCCAGAGTTTTACATCACGCCAACGGATTTTATCATTCACGATCTTGTGGATGTACCGTGAATGCCCACGTTTACCATCCGACTATTCCTGACATTTTTCGTAATCGGGTAAAAGTGAGAGAATATTCACAAATACTCACAGATGCCGCACTCCCACAGCTTGACTGTCCGTCCATGTCTCTTCACGTACTTCACGTAATGAAACCTGGAGCGAGGGTCTGCCTTGTCCACCTTGCACGTGATCTGTCCTTTGCTCTTTTCCGTGCCTGTTTTATAGCGGAGATAGTAATCGTGAGTAATTCTGGTGACGACGCGGCGACGTATCGAGAATCAACTTTTTTGCGTTCAAAAGAGCACCGATGTCATGTAAACTGAATGGTTTGGTTTGAAATATAAAACTTTGTAGATAGTATAATTAAGGAGAGGTCTTTACTTTGCAGAGGGAAAATAATAGGCTGATGATAAGAGCGTTTACGACGTACGGCATTTCATACAAACTTTCAAGTCCTTGTTTTTCGAAATGAATGAACCGATTTTAATAAAACTTCATACGCATAAGCAGGATACATAGGTCTAAAAAGTTAGTTATGAACATTTTATTAATATGTCTTATTTAAAAAAGAAGTCGAAATTAGCTGTAACATTATTTTTAGAAAATGTTTTTAGCTAAATTTTTAAACCTATGTATCCTGCTTATGCGTATGAAGTTTCATTAAAATCGGTTCATTAATTTCGAAACACAAGGACTTGAAAGTTTGTATGAATTGCCGTACGTTGTAAACGCTCTTAATAATGATTTATGTACACAAAACTAGAATTTGGATACTTATACAATCTACAAAGCGTATTAATCCATTAAATGGGCAAAGTATGGAAACAGTTTGAATCTTACTCATCACGAGTAACGAAAATACATTTTACTCAGGACCAAGAAGACTAGACAACTGCGAGTAGTGAAAAATAATACGTGTGTCGCGAGAGATCATAATACTTATACAGGGTCAAATTAAATTAGCTAGCGAAACTTCACAGACGTGATGGGTTCGAAGTCTAAACACGAAAAAATACTTGGTCCAGTACTTGTCAAACTTGAACCAGCTGATGTAGAAGACACGAGGTGAGGCTCTCCGAACATATTCTTTTTACTGAACGTGATTCCATTTCTGTTGGTAGGCTGCATCGCCGCACTTGAAGTATCAGCTTCCTTAGGAAAGAAAATATTAAAGAATTATTTATTGTTATGTTACTTTGATAATATCACTAAGGGCCTGCCGCCCACAGGCGGTACGGCACGGCAAGGAATTTTTATGAGACGAATAGGAATATAACTTAATCGTATTGTGGCGGCATCATTTCCTCGAGCTTTCGAGCGGCGAGTCACACAGCCAGCCAGCACCCACGGCTTCAACGGGTATCCTGACCACCAGCATGCAGCGACCGCGCATACCTGGTCATCACCCTCAGCCTCATCAGCAACCTTGGCACAGCACACTGCACTCTCGGCCGGTCAAACAAGCAGAGCCCTTCAAACCTCTCCTGGTCGACGCCAGCAGTCAGCCTCAACCCGGCGCTGTACTACATCCGACGCACTGGAGCATAACGCAGCGCCACCCCGACTCACTGGGCGCATCTCCGCAGACAGTTCCGACTCACCGTGAACTATGCGGCACCCGGTTCCGACTCCCTGGAACCTCAACTGGCCCTGGCAAGCATCGCAAGATACACGACTCTGCCCACTATCGACCTCCGGTCTCCGGAGGGGAGTGATGTGGCGGCATCGCCACAATGGAACGCGTCACACTGACGTCACGCAAAATCCTGCATCGCGCAAACAGTTTACCGCGCGACTAGCATATATACAACATCCCGACATCAACCGTCGGGCAGTAGCCCACCAGACACAACACCCGTCTGGTCGGAGGATCCTCCCTTTTCTATGGAGGATGAGTGAACTTTACACCCTGTTCCTCATGCCTCTATAGTATGATAATAAAGTTGAAATTTCAATGACACGGCATGCGGTAAGCGTACCGCAGTTTTTGTACCTACCTGTGAAATTTAAATTTTATTGTCATAGTCATAGTTACATTCTTATTCGTCGCGTATAAATCCCTTGCCGTGTCGCCGGTGAACGCAGGTCCTGACGTGTGTTGTTATCTCTGAGATTGGCGCGTTTTCGTTACAATAAAAGCAGTTACATCTTACCTACCCCTGAATATGACGCATGAGCAGGAAGAGATTGACAGTTAGCTATTAAAAAGTGACGGAGATAAAACTATTTTAAAGTTGAACTATTTCAAAACTTGATGCGCCATAACGGCCGCGTACCGTAAGTAAATATATACAAGGTGTAACATAATTAACGTACAACCTCTTAAGGGGTCATTGTACTCATCATTATGAACAACTTTTACTGTGGAACCAAACCTGAAATCGCGAAAAAAAAATCTGCTGTTCCCCTCCTACATTTATGTTCGCATAACTTGTCAAAATGTAGGGAACAGCTGATTTTTTTTCGTTCGTTCTTGTATATTATATTTACGAACATGTCGAGCCTTTTCAGGAAGAATATCGTAAGCGACAATTTGCACTTTTTACAGGAAAGGGTTTTTTCTTGCCTAATTAACGATGTTTTTCATTTACGATGATAATTTCTTAAAACAATAAAGTCGTGAAAATGTAAAATAAATTTTAAGAGTAATCGTGAAAAGATGTACAACTGTCTAATTAAGAGGTTGCGAAGAAAAAATAAGTTTTGTGATTTTGGCGCTTACGATGTTTTTCCTGAAGAGGCTCATAACTAATTCAACATTGAACGTTGTAAACGTTCAATGCTGCTCAAATAGAGGAATTATAAAACAAAAAATCGTCTAGGGCAGATATAGTTCCAGTAATTCTTTGTTGACTGGTTAACCTTTTTCTTATTCAAGAGGTGGTTCTCATATACCTTGTAAAAAATAAAGGATTTGGTGAGGAGCCTTGTTTTACTGACACATGTAAGTGAAAGGAGTGAATGATAGCGTGACTGTTGACAAGGGAGAATGGAAGAAGAAAACATGTTGCACCGACCCCAAGTAACATGGGGCAAGGACAGGAAGATGATGATGATATTATGTACTCACCTTCATCTCACTCTTAAGCGCAGCATCCAAATCCTTGCCAAAGGTAGTCTGGCCAGTGGTACCAAACCCTGGCTCGGAAACCAGCGACGCGATGTTGCCATCCTCCTCCGTCCACGCAAACCTGGCCTGTTGTTGCTCCAAGCCATCGGAGAAGAAGCCGTCACGGAATATAGAACGGTGGACGTCGAGCTGGTGGAAAGAAGTAATATTGACTCCTACGTTAGTCTAGTAGTTTCAAAGCCGACTGTTGTCAACTTTCTGTCCTGGGTTAGAGCATTGAGTCAAAAGGTGGTTTAATTTCGTGGTTAGAGGTGATAAGCTCGTCCGCTATGACAAAGGCACATCATCATCAACATTTCTTCCCGGAATTACCCACTACTGGGTATAGGGCTCCCCTTTTTTCTGCCATACTTCCTGGTTCCGTATGTCCCTCATCCAGGTGTGCCCCTCTTCAACAGAAAACTGGCAATATATGGGTGAACTACAAACCTGTCTAGTGACTACCCCATTGGCAACAGACATGATGCGTGTTACCCGCCGCCACGTTCCTAAACAGTGGGGAAGCATAACACTTTTCTTGTTGTGTTTTAAATTAACGGACGATGGTCAAAAGCTCGGGAAGACAACACAACACCAGACGCCATAGCGCCGCGTCGCTCGTGAACCGATGGCGTTGCAGGAAACACGGTATCTCACAAATTTCCAGTGTGATAAGGCCCTATGAAAACCCATCCACTGCTGTTTATAAAGCTTTGATAACTTGCTTGGTGGAGGGTTTTTTGTTTACAGGTTGTGAACTTGTTTATTTACTTGTGAGAAAACGTCAATTAGACGTTTTAATTTGGCAGACATTTCTCTGGCAGGTAAAAATAATGACAATTCCTCACCTGTCAATCAAACTGTCTTGTTGCGAAATGTAACCGACGAGTGCTTCATCACAACAACTCATGGTAAATTATTGCCCTTTTCACTAAATAAGACACAAAAAATATTATTCTACGTACATCGTTTCTGCCGGAATTCGATAGCAGCGGTTCGCCATTGAATCCTAATTCCTTCCTGTCAAACTTATCATTTAGACACACTTCACGTATGCTGAAACAACGAAATTAACATAAAACAAAAATAAAACAAACTTAAAACAAATCAGCATGGCCGCGTTTCAACTATTTATCTAAAAAAAAACGAAGATCGCACCTTATAATCTCATCACCCGGCCGCATGAAACCACTCTCCGGTATTTCTTCTTTTATTTCTTCATCGGAAAACATCATTTATTTTTGCAATATTCAATTATTTTTCAGACAAAAAACAACACGACGTCAACGTCAAACAGTCTGTTTTTTCTCAACGAGAATTTTGTTTCTATGACGATCAGTGTTCTTCATTTGAAAGTTTTATTTTTTCAAATTAATTTTTATAAGTTGCGAGTGGCATTTTTGGGCTGTCAGCTGCAATTTGACCTCTTTTGAACTTTGAGGTGCCCTATTTTCTAGTATTGCTTTTTTCCCGCGGCTTTGCTTACATAATTATTTTAAATTGAGATTATTCCTTTCATTAAGTATAGAATTATTTTACCTTTATGTAGTAAAACTGAATTTCGTTATATTTTATTTTTAGATGACTACATCTTTTGTAAATAATAGGTACCTCCTTACCCAATGTAGTTGAATAACTATCAAAATATTTTTCAAGCTATTGTCCTGAAAATTTCCATTCGTCATTTTGAAAGCATCTTGTTCACAAAAATGTGAATGAATAAAATTATTCAGTGTATTTTCAAGTGGTTTGTTACAACGTCTAAGTGGTCTGCTCATTTCGTTGCGGAGCCCACTCGAATGCTTGAAGAATACTTCAGAACCAACTTAATGTTCATGAGAAGAAAAAAATATCTTTTGAGCAAAGAATTATTTTTCAGTCTGATTCAAGGGGCGAAATATTGACTGTTCGCAAACTAAAATTCAGAATGTTATTATGCCTTTTTAAGTTCAGCACTAAGTAGGTACGTAAACGAAGCAAAATGAGTACTTATGTAAGGATCGTAGCAGGTGGCGTTCTGTATCTGCATACCCCCATGGGAAAAAGGCGTAAGTTATATAAAATAAAAGACCTATTTTGGTATCTACCCACTAGACACCTACTGGCTTTCAAAGTTACACCAAATTGTTTGAGTGAAAAAGCACTAGGTCCCCCCCCCCCCCCTCCTGGGGCAGTCGGCAAAAAACTAGGAAGATGCTTTCATCTTCATGCTCACACGAGAAGATCTTTATTGCGTATCAAATCAATATTACCTACGCGAGCAGATAAAAGAGTATCTATGTAATACGTAAGTGATTGCTTTACAAACGTTAAGACGCTCACAGACCGTTGGAAATGAAACCGACAGTCGCCGGAATGTCTTTGATTGTAACACCATGTGATTTGATTGAAATACCTTCCACGTGTCTGACTGTCTACTAGTGTCTACTTAGCCACTTATCAATCTATCACCCCTCCTAGATTTAGTAGGAAATGTGCAGGTATCACAAATATAGGCAGCTGTTGTAGACGGCTTCTTATATGGAAATACAGTCATTTTATAGGGCATTAATTGATTGCGTCATTACTAACATAGTTTTAAGATAATTATACATTAATTATCTATACTAACATACTATAGACAATTTGTCTGAATTAAATGTTTTTTTTTATAATGGAAATCATAATGTACAAACCTACAATACTTGTACCTACTTGGTTTATGTGCTTAACACGTAAAATAAAAATTAAAAAATATAGTTGCTATGCTAACAAGTGTAATATTTTAATTTTGAAAAAATAAAAAGACAATAAGAAAATGTTTTTTCTTTAATTCTGTATTTAAAAAAGCATATTTTTTTAAATTAAAACTTTGGTATTATACAAGTAGCGCCACCTGTTATCAATAGTGAACACCTAAAATGCGACATCTATGAATTTCATGGACAACTAGGAGCTTTAGGTTTGCCTTACTGAAGGTAAAGTAAGCGCCATCTAAGTTTACCCTTTTGAACTAATAGCGAGAATACAACGCCTGTTATCAACGGTTGCCACTTCCGTGATCGTTCCAGTAATTCCTCTTAGATGGCGCAAAAAAAAAATACTTATTTACAAGTAGCCTACCAAAAAAATAGTTTGTAGGTATTTTCGGTATTCAATACTGTTGCCGTGAAGTGTGTTATTTCTATTTATGGTCATTTTAGAACAAAAGATAAAGCGGACTTTTTACAAGTATGATATCCACATAAATAAGTAAACATTATCTTTCGTTATTAGTAGAAGGTAGGTAGTTAGTAGGAATGATGCTGTCCCTCAAAGTAATAATATGTTTACCTATACTCATATTTCGTCAATATGCACCTACATACATGCTAAAGGACGAGGAGGGCAAATTTTTACAAGAAAACTTTCCTGTCCGTCTGAAATTGTCAAAGCCAAAACACAGTGAACAACCACGATAAATACGCGTTTCCTTGAGTAACCCCATCTCTGCTCCGCATTCAAATAATTACAAACCAGGCACAAAAGGAAAACCACACAGCAGCATCATAGCAACTATGTATCTCGTTTAGTCACACGCTCAAACATATCTCATTCTTATTAAAACATCGAGGAGTCCACTCGATCTTAGTCTATTTGACAGAACGCCTTGCCAATACCCGTTCTTGATGCCTAACACAGATAATAATATGCACAATCATTCCAGTACTGTATTTACACATGAATGCTTTTATTTACAATGGGGTTTGCTTTATTAATCGTATGTTCAAGATGTATGTATATTGTCATAAGACGGGTGCTATGCTATTGCAATCATAATAAGGTTGAGTGAGTCATGTGATGCGGAGGAATGAGAAAAATATCATCAGGAAAGCTTTGAGTATGTATAATGGATAGCTATACGAATATGCGCCAACACCAAATAAATTGAGATTAGGGGCAAGAGAATAAGGTTGAGTGGTTTGCCATTTGATGCAATTCTTGTAACCTTTTCGACCTATTTCTTCCGATTTGTTGGCGTTAGTAAGAGTATCACCAATGGGCTATAGAGGCATGAGGAACAGGGTGTAAAGTTCACTCATCCTCTATGAAAAGGGAGGATCCTCCGACCAGACGGGTGTTGTGTCTGGTGGGCTACTGCCCGACGATTGATGTCGGGATGTTGTATATATGCTAGTCGCGCGGTAAACTTTGATTGCGCGATGCAGGATTTTGCGTGACGTCAGTGTGACGCATTCCATTGTGGCGATGTAGATATGTCGCCACAGGGCCAACCACAACCTCTTAAAGCAGTATTATTATAATGTTACTTCAGTGTGAAAAAGAGATGGAGATATACAGGATGTCTAGTTCCATCTCTTTCCCACACTGAGGTAAGATTACAATAATACTGCTTTATGAGGTGGTAGTCGAGGTGGTAGAGGTGGTAGTAGTTGAAGTTGACAACCTGTCAAACTCTTTTAGCATTACATAAAATATGGTGATTTCTTCAATATAAATAGCCCGCATACGTTTTGAGCTTATTTTTTTTATTTTCGCGGGCTTTTACCTTAAGTAATGCTAAAGCAGTGTTTGAAAAGTTCTCAATTCAAAAACCACCTATCTGTTGGGTTCGCGAAAAGGGGTGTATTTGCCTCAAGAGCTGGCTGGTATTTTTATGCGATTGTGATTCGTCAAGCGGCAGACTGAATTCCACTTAACGTCTGTGCTATCGTGTACCGTAAACTTCGGAACCTATGTACTTTTGGTACCCATAGCAACAGCAAACTGCGTTAGCTGAGCCGATTGAATTTATGATTTGTTTCATACTAAATTCCAAAGTACCTACCTGCCAATCTCATTGAATCAAAGTGTGACCATTATACTTCAATCTCAACGAGAAATGTCAATCTCTTCATACTTATCATAATACGGCAATAGTTTCAGAAAACATTTCCCATACAAGTTCCAATCGTTTGACAAATCAGAGCTAAGTTGAACAAAATGGCCGTTGATGACGTCACGGACCAATAATGCCTGTGATTGGTTCGCACGTGACGTTCGGTTACGTCAGTACACTTCAGTGCATGGAAAATGGTACAGAATAGTATAAAATAAAATATCGCAAAATATTTTTATATTAAGTCTGACAACCAGTCTTACCAAGGGTAATTCCCAGTAACTGGGTTTTAGGGATCAGATAGCCAGCGTTCCATGTAAAATACTGGTATTCAGCTGCATCCAGTCAGATTGGAAGCCGACCCGACCGAATTATTTTCCATACTTTATACTTTTTTACTTTATTATTTTTACTCATTTGCTTTTGTGTAAAGGTCTCTTAAAATTACGATATGATTCATACCAGAGTAAGAGGTGAATCGACGACTGACAACAGCTAACAACCCACGGTGACAGATTGTCACGAAAACCGTGTTACAGAAGTACATAATTAGCAGATTATAGTGAATGAACGCAGTAAATTATGTCAGTTTCATACACCGTTACTATTTGTAATAGACTTAATTAAATCCTTAAACAGATTTACGAGCTACCTGAGATGATAGGCTCTGACACGTTTTAGATTATTGCTAGATAGTGGATACTTATCTCAATTTATATTATTAACTTACTGATTATATTGCTAACTCTGAGAGGAGCCTAACTTAAATCTAACTCGAGTTTTAAGTAATTGTACGAAATCTTGTTTAGATGCTCGATGGAACAGCACGGTTTTTTTGGATTTGCTTCATGCTCCAACCTCGCCGTGCATAACGATCTTTCTTCTGTTCAGATTTTTCACGTTTCCTTTTGTTCAATATAATACCTAAAGTCAGTCAGCCGCTTCAATGATTATCTGCAAAGATTTAGAGGTACATTTAAATGTTGGAAAACGATGATTTATTCAAACAGTAGAAACAACATAGTACAGTAACAGTAAACCAGCATTTTCAACAGAGAGAGTAACCCATAGGAATAACTATGTATTGCAATATTTTCTGTAGTGTTACCTCTTTTTGCACTGCAGTGTACAGTGTTTATTGTACGGCTATGAGAAAGCGTCACATCCATTATGCGCGGCTGACAATAATTCCGTATCGCACTACGACAAGACATTTGCTGGATTTGTCTCCGCTTGTCAATCTGGATGATGTTATGTGATAGGTGTTCAAGATTTTGTAGTGTTAGTGTTAATGTTAAAGGGTTGTAGAAGTCTGCGTGAGCCCGGGCAGTTTCGTGTGTGAACTTATGGTATCAATTAAATTTTTTTATTTCTATTGCCAGATTTATGTATTATTATTAGAAGTAAATAAGGTCTGCTTGCTGTACCAACTCATCAGTCTAAGTAGGTACTGTGGGAGAGGTACTAGAATAAAAGATATCTTTCAGATAAAATAAATAATTATTACGGAATCGTTTTTAAGTTTTTTTTTTAACATGACATACATATATTTTTTTCTCATTTGACACCTAATTTTTTTTCTTTATTTATATCAACGTTTATCTTATAATTTTATGCCATTACCTTATAATTACTTACTAGAAACGGTTGCAAGTTAAGACGCAGATACATATATGCCAACGGCCTCGAGTGCATAGCTTGCGTGTTCTGTGCTGAGCTCACGCAACGCGTCGTACGTCCACCCAGTAATAGGACTCGCCCATCAAGGATTTAAGATTATGTACACAGTACATAATCTTAAATACTCACATAATATTAAGTTATTAAGAAAATGCTTTAATTTAACATATTTTTTTCATCATTAATACTACTCGTTTAAAAATGGCTTGTCCTTTGGCTTGGCCTTTAAAACCATTTTGGTCATAATCTCCATCTGAGCCATTTGAAAATCGAAGAAAAATTTGTACGAATCCGAGGTTTGAGCGCAGAAAGCGAAATAGTTTTTTGCTGAACAACTAAATTAGGTTGTTTGAATACACAGTCAAAAGAAAGCAGGTTTATTAGACTGCTCGTTTTTTAATAACACAAGGTGATTATTTAAGTGATCATTTAGGTGTTTCCTAGTGTCAATGAAAACAAGCATAATTTTTCAATAAAGTTTTGATTTCATAAGAAAGCGGTTCCGTCATATTTGAACATCACAAGAAAAAGTGTCTGTACTGAGAAGAGTGAGCTCACACGTTATTAAATAGCGTTTCCATGATAATCAAGTCACTGTGTCACTGTGTGTCAGAGGTGTTAACACGAATCAGACAGAAATGCGAATATCTTTTGACGCGGTAAGGCGAATCTAACGATTTAAATCTTTGCCAGTGCCATCATTTTCATGACAGCCGTCACTGTGACCGTTAGTGGCGGCCATGCTCTTCTAGGAAATGAGGAAATCGCAACTTAAGGCGAAAGCTCCAGTGGTGCTATTCTGTAAAGATCCCACTATGAAAATTTAGGTGAAGTGAGCGTGATGTGAACTGTCATCCCACCTTACTCTACTAGGGATTGACAGCTCACTTCAAACTCACTTCACCTAAGTGTTCACGGTGTGATGTTTACAGAATAGATCGGCAGGTAGCCGGGGAAATTCAAATTTTCTTACGTTCTTCGCAAGTTAGTATTAGGTTGTATGTTGATCAAAATACGATTCACGATCGTAAAAAGTATGTATTTACAGAATTATAATAATTAAAGTCATCAATACAACTCTTTAAGACCAGGTAATGCTACTGAATGACTATTTCATGAAATCTTGACAATTAGGATTATACAAACTTATGGAGTGGTATTACTGATTTTAATGATTATAATTCTGTACATGGATATTTGCTACGGTCGCGACTGATACTTTAATCAAAATACAACTTAATACTACTGACTTGCAAATTGCAAAAAACATAAGAAAGTTGGAATTTGTCGGGCTACCTGGCGCTTTCCCCTTAACTTGCCTCATGTCTTCCTTATTTTTAACACAACGCATTTTTTACTAACCTCTTTAAAAACCCTGTCCCCTTCCCACATAAACCCTCCACCTGATACAATCTAGTTAGTGAGCTAGCGATACGATTACGATCCTGTCTCACAATGGTGTCACGTCAGCATAACAGCCTCAATCATCGCGAATAAGACGTGCCTCCATGTTCTATCAAATTGTTTAGAAGTATTTTGTAATGGTTTGATATAACAAGTAGGTATGTGATGCACTTGTTGTGCGATTAACAATATCGTCGATGTATTTGGTTCTGAGCGCCGAGATACAGACTAACTGTTTAATTTGGGGATCACTGGCAATATTAATTGTGTTAAATAGCTGTAGATAATATCTATCGGCCGTTTGTCCACCGCCACGTCAACGAGAACGAGATGACAGCGCCGAAGTAGCGATACATACATTTACTATGGTCGCGTGTTCACCCCTCTGCTGTACTGAGACGTCACGTTCTGGAGCTAGACCACCACTATTATTGTAATCTTACTTCAGTGTGGGAAAGAGATGGAGCTAGACGTCCTGTATAGCTCCATCTCTTTCCCACACCGAAGTAATATTACAATAATACTGCTTTAAGAGGTGGTGGTTGGCCCCCTGTTCGAATAATCTCGTTTCTCGTTGACGTCCCGTTGACGTTGTGCGGTGGACAAACAGTATTACAGTTCCGTACGCAAAATAACTACGCGCTCTGACGTGGAGTTGCGGACACCAGGAGCTAGACCACCACCTCTTAAAGCAGTATTATTGTAATCTTACTTCAGTGTGGGAAAGAGATGGAGCTAGATGTCCTATATAGCTCCATCTCTTTCTCAGATTGAAGTAACATTAAAATAATACTGCTTTAAGAGGTGGTGGTTGGCCCCCAGCCCGTATTACGTACCTTTACAAAAACCTTTATTTTGTAAACAAGAAAGTTACTCATCCATGTACCGGTGTATGTAATTGTATTACCTGGAATTATTTTTATTTTATTCAGTCAAAGTAAGTAGTGTCACGTCATGGGTTTTTAGGGTTCCGTACCTCATAAGGAAACTACGGAACCCTTATAGGATCACTCGTGTGTCTGTCTGTCACGGCCAATTTGCTCCGAACTGAATGGACCGATTAAGTTAAAATTTGGTACACATATGAATTTCTGTAACGTAAATAAATGAATTTTGAATACGGTGGTCACTTTTGGGGGCAAAAAAGAAAATTAAAAAAAAAATGCAAACTGTACCGTGTGGCATATCAAATGAAAGGGCTTACTGTAAGCGTCTTAAATAGATTTATTTTTGTTTTTTAATTAAATTGTTTTAAAGTTATTTATGAAAATAGACGAAAATTGACCATACCCCTCCTTGTCTATAAAACTACTGAGCCTAAATTTAAAAAAAAATACATAAAATAGTAGAACTATTTTCTGTATTTTTTACTTTAAGATTACAGGAAAACCTTAAGAAGTCTATGGTCTTAAAATATAATTGCCGGCACGAGTCGTGAGCACAAATTCCATGTTACCTTTAACTGCCCTCGTCAGCGTGCTCTTGTATTCTGTTTTCTATCTGTATATACTCGTAAATATGCTTGATCATATTGATGACATTGCTCCCGCCCGTGTGGAACCTGCCGTAATAGGAAATAAGATTCGTTAGGTTTAAGAGTAGAGTTTATATTCACGACTCGTGCCGGCAACTTTAACACGGTAAAGGCTCCTGCAAACAGGCGCGACACGCGACGCGACACAAAGGCACCACTCGTCGCGCGACACGTGGTGCGTACAAACTTACATTATTTTGCAGTTCTAACTGCAAACAACAAAAACAAAAAACATGTTCTCCCATACATTCTAATGTATGGGAGAACATGTTTTTCAACTACAATGTCAAGTTTGTTCTTGCTATATTTCTTTCTCTTCTTTCTTCCTTTCGACTACGGAACCCTTCATTGTGCGCGGTCACTTGGCCGGTTTTTGGAAAGTATACGGTTTTGACTAGACACTGCAAAAATGTTTGGTAAGACAATGAAAAAGTTGTGTTATTTGGTAATAATTTACAAAACCGTTTAAGTAATATTACTTTATCTCCTCGGTAATATTACCGCAAATAAAATTAGGTACTTATTAAACAAACAGATATCTTATTGAAACATAAATGGGGTGATATATTGACCGAATAGTTTTGCAAATGGTTACTTGTAATATTAAGCCGCAGACAAGCGGTTTGAAAACACTGAGCAAGGGAAATTAGCAATACAAAACTAAAATAGATTAGTTAAAAGCTACATTAATCTAATAGCTTATTGGCTTTTGTTTGTGACACTGCGGGGCAATTGCGTTACACATTATCAATCGGAATCGGTTTCATTTTGACAGTTCAACAACATACATTGCGTTATTTACGTGTCGTGCAGACAATTTTTTCGAACTTATGAAGCAATGGATTAACAATTTGCTTCAAAATGATTCAGATTCCGATTGATAGTGTGTTACGCAATTAGGGTGCCGGTTTGGCTGTCACTCATTTTATGTAACTGGTAGACAAAGTTTTGGTTACCTAGAACGAAACATTTATTTAAGTGTCTGGTTAGTATTTTCTCTATTTCTCAGATTTTTAAACGACTTCAAAAAAAGGAGGAGGTGTCTAAATTCGTCGGATTTTTTTTTAATGTATGTTTCATGTTTATCGTTAACTCTAAGATGTCAGAAAATGCCGTAGTATAATACCCAATCCACGCTGTAATATTAAGGAATATTTAGGTCAAATAGTCGAGGAAAAAATGAAATTCTTTTAAATACGCGACCACACCTGAGATTCACGATACACTCTGATATCTTCTTCACGAACTAATTACAAAAAACCGTACCCCAATGACTTTAGCATAAGTTTCTACACAAAAATAATTAACCATCAATTCGAGCTCAACTGACTATCAAATTACTGACGAACCCATCATGAAATAATCAAGCCAACATTTAAATACTTTTCGTGATTGAAACAAATATACTTTCTACTCACGAAACATAAAAAATGTAGTAAAGAGTTAGTGAATTATTAATTTTATTTGTTCTAACGTCCAATCTTTGTAACAAGCATACGATTACATATGAACCGACTGTGCACAGGTTATTAAACATTATTCTAAGCGTTAGTTTTACAGACAATTTAGTAGAACAAATTATAAGGCTTGGTGTAAGTGAAGAGCAGATAGCAATTTGTTGACTTACGGCCGAACCCAATAACCTATTAATAGTAATGCTACGGGTACACTGTCACGATAACGCGAATACACTTCACGCTATCTCTGTTGTACAGCGAGACGTCGACCAGTGTGCGAGTGAGAGCGCGCGAAGTGTAGTTCGCGCTATATTGACTAATAATCCGTAGCCGTAGCCAATAAGCCGTAGCATAAAAGGCAGATCGCTGTTGATGGTAAACATTATAATTTTATCTGTCCTTATGTCAGGCCGGTAAGATTATTTTGGGCGTCGGGAATTGGCAGCCGATTCCCGGCCACCGTAGGCGCGGGCTTGCGGACGGCGAGCAATGGGTAGCTCGCCGTCTGGTAAGGACCAGGCCCGAGTCGACGGCGCGTCGTGTTCCACGCGCGCCTCAAAGAGATGTCAGCACTATTGACGGGGTCCGCTAGGGCCGATGCCAGCTAGGGTTGCGGGATGTTCGAAAGAGTTACCGTGGCCCCGGCACAGGCAACAGAAGGAACACGGGTGGGTTTTAGTCAGTAAAAGTCTGACACGCCCTCCCGCTCCGCCCAGAGCGGGAGAAGTCATTTGATGATTTCCCATCCACAAAAAAAAAAAAAAAAAAAAAAAAGGCCGGTAAGATTCCATAATCTCTTACAGATTATTGGGACGTCAAAACCATAGATATATAGGTTTTTCTATCTCCAGTATGCCAAAACTGGTGATAGGTAGGTTCAGGGTTCGGTTGTTATTGATTTACTGCACTGGTTAGGAGAAGCGTTCAACAGTCATCTTACTTATTTTAATTAATATAATTTTACACTAGCTACCCTGCTGTTAAACAAATAAGAAGGACAACGAGTAAACTGCAGGTGTTTGAAAGCCTAAATTCAATTTAAATTGTTTTAAATCTCATATCAACTTACCTAAACGACGCGGACGTGGTGATTGTGTTGTCCCCATACGAAACTAGAATCAATTCTGTTATGACATTTAACCACAAACTTGCCTTTTATGTGCGTAACTAAATTAAATGCTCTGACTTTAACTTTGTAAACAACTTGATTGTGGTTATTTCAACCAATAACAACGGCTACCATGGCAGTTGATAGCAGTTTCACCGACAAGAGACTTGGCAGCATCTAAAAATCGAAGTTATTCAAGTATAGTTACACTTGAAAGCTACGTCAGGTCAGATCAAAGATTAGATAGCAGAAAAGCCAAAAAAAAAAACCTTTAAAAATCCGTTTATTCACACGACAACCCGCTACCTCTCATCACTCGGACCACTCCACAGTCTTTGGTGCGCATACACAGCTCAGCGGGGCGCGATCTCTGACAGTAACAGACACACGGTTAACCTTTAGATTGAGATGTGAACCACAATATAATAGCTTCGATGTGTACAGAATCGTGTATGTATGGCTGGTCGTGACAATGGTCAGCTGCTTATTTGATTTCTATACCAACACTCTGATATGACGATCTGAATAATATGAACGCGGCGAAAAAGATAACTACACTGCTTGCTAGAAAGATCGTTTGACGTTCGAATGACGTTGACAGATGACGCTGTTGGTAAACTTGTACAATGGGGAAGGCAACTGTCA
This sequence comes from Fissipunctia ypsillon, assembly GCA_947568875.1. Classification (NCBI taxonomy): domain Eukaryota; kingdom Metazoa; phylum Arthropoda; class Insecta; order Lepidoptera; family Noctuidae; genus Fissipunctia; species Fissipunctia ypsillon. Next base: position 12,277,125 of record OX387650.1, read on the forward strand.
AAATGGCGCTGTCGTAGCTAGTTCCCAACACAAGCCAATAATACAAGGCGTGAGGTGGTTTTATTTTATTTTTTCGAAAATTATGCGTGGAGCACCACCATTTCCCGAGAGACCCTAAAATTAAAAGATGGTGGCTTAAAGATATTCGTAGAGATGTTTTATAAATTAAACAGAGTAGAAACATTTTGAAGAAAGTGACTTTGAGGATATATTTATGGTTTTAAATTCTGACACTTTCCATATCATTTACTTGATTTAAAATATTGAAGTCATCGAATATAACGAAATAGCGAAATAAAGGTAAACTCATGACTGAAAGAAATGTCAAACTTATTGTAGGCCGTGGGGACCTAGCTATGATCATGCCATCTACAATTAGTTTTGCCCGACCTTCCCCATTGTTTTGTGAAATGTCACTTGAAATGTATTAAAAAAACCGGCCAAGTGCGTGTCGGACCACACACAATGAAGAGTTCTGTGGTTGGGATGAAGAAAGAACAGACAACAACAAACTTAACATTGTAGTTGAAAAACATGTTCCCCCATACATTCCAACTGTAAATGTAAGTTTGTACGCTCAATATTGAGAGATGACCGTGTTATTTTAAGACCGTATACTTCTTATAGGTTTTCCTGTTACCTATAGATATAGAGCTATTTTCTGCATTAAAAAAAAATAGCTCAGTAGTTTCTGAGATAAGGCTATGGTCTATTTTCGTCTATTTTCTGAAATAACTTTAAAACTGCTTATTTTAAAATTGTACAAAAAAAATATTCGAGATCCCCACAGTAAGCCCTTTTATTTGATATGTCACACGGTATATTTTGCAAAACTTTTTTTTTAATTTCCTTATTAAAATTTGACTCCCAATATTGACAATATTAATTTATTTACATAACACGACCGTGCTTGGGTCACAGAAATTGATATGTGTACCAAATTTCAACTTAATCGGTCCATTAGATTCGGAACAAATTGGCTGTGACAGACGGGCAAACAGACAGACACACGAGTGATCCTATAAGGGTCCCGTTTTTTCCTTTTGAGGTACGGAACCCTAAAACAAGTTGGCGGCGTCAGTTCCTATTTTGGCCGCACACCAAAAGAACCTTTATAGCGCGTTGTAGTGCTAACATGAGTATACTGGATATGGCAGGTGTGTGACATCTTCCAGGGGGCTAACCACCACCTCTTAAAGCAGTCTTATTTTAATGTTACTTCAGTGTGAGAAAGAGATGGAGCTATACATGACGTCTAGCTCCATCTCTTTCCCACACTGAAGTAAGATTACAATAATACTGCGTTAAGAGGTGGTGGTCTAGCTCCTGTACATTTTCATGTTAATTCTCTTTTGCACTAATTTCATGGAGAGCCATGTTAATTTACACTTGTAGCTCTGTGGTTTGCTGGTTCTACTGGCGGGATGTTATAATTTACAGCAAGAACAATTTAATTTAAAAAAAACTTTTTTTTTGTTTGTGGTTCGATGCAGTGGCAGTGGCTGTTCCTTCATTTTTCCTAAACTTAACTCTAGCCCACTAGGTTAGATTTTAGTCAATCAAAATCTGAGACAGTAAAACTTTGAGTGAATAATAATAAAATTTATCCTTGTAAAAGAAGCTTATGTATGAGTCTATGAGCCCTAGGACTGACCCTGTCCTTCTCTATATAGAAGGCCTCATAGTGCGAGTATCATCGTAGCTCTGCGATTCAAGTTCACAAAATAAATAGAGATGATGCCTGGGTAAGACAGATAATAAAAAAAAATATTAAACACGTTTTTTTTCTGCTTTATCATTAAAGCAAAAAAAACGTGTCTAATATTTAATATGAATTAATAAAAAATTACTTAGATAAAACGCATTAACGTTGGGGAGTGGGCGCTCACTACATTACAATTCAGTATAAAATCTAGCAAGGCGTGACGTCATGCCACATTTTATCTCAATGTATCGCCGTAATCTTTTGATTACGTAAAAAAAATACATGTTCAATATTTTTTAATAATCTACCTGACGGACAAAAAAAATATTTCATGTCATTATCCCTATTTGGTATTTACACTAATAAGTTCTCTGATTCTTAACTGAAGTTCACAAAAGCATACTAAATCAAAACACAATAAATATTTCATAAATAAATAACCAAATAAACTACCAAAATTAAACACAGACTCATAATAATTCTTAAAACAACACATTATCGTAATCGAATTTCCGGGAAAAAAAATTGTGTAAGTCCATTTCTTAAAAATGAAAGTCAAAGTTAGTATAAAAGTACCAAACAATAAGAAAGTTTGCTTCGAGTTAAAAAAAAAAAGTTGATCTCGTAAAGGCTTGACCCAAATAATTAGACCAACCTGACTTATAAATCATCTGACGAGAAATATTTATGAAGAAACACAATCGGGTGGCCTGTGAGTTTGTGATCCAGTGATGGGAGAAAGCGATGCTATGATATTGTATTTTAAAATGAAAATTGGAATGTGGATTCTCATTTCTGTTTTCTTAAATTAACAATAATATAAATTAAATAATAATTTATAATACACATACATAAACTCACGCCTTTTTCCCATGGGGGTAGGCAGAAACTACAGAACGCCACCTGCTATGATCCTTACATACTCTTTTTGCCTCGTTTACGTTCATACATCTGGTCATACACGCACGCCGGTTGCGAGTACTACGCATCTGACCTTTCTGAAGAACATCACCAATAAGATCACTATATGTCTTCCTAGGGCGTCCCCTCCCGGCGTTTCCACTCACATCTGCCGTGTAAATACCTTTTGCTAGTCGGTCCTTTTGTTACCTTTTGTTATAGTAATAAATTATAATAAATGCGAACATTTGCAGTAAGAAAGGCATTAATTAATTAGTCTTGTTTGGAAGGGTATAGGGTAAAAACCAATATTTTGCAGTTCCTGATGCGCAAAACAAAGATACAGCTTTTTATATTTATAGGAAAATAGATCGACAAATCCATTTACAATTTCGAAGGAACTGTCGGTTAAACTATATGTTTCAGTAACAAATAGTAAGTTGCTAACCGAAAAATAGCTAAGTTCAAACTCAAAAATATTATTATCTTAGAGAATAAGTAAGCTGAAGTATCGCTTCGCTTCTCATCACCACTGCACCACAACCTAAACAAAGCAGGTGTCGTTAATTTAAACCGCACAATGTATGTGTATTATAAATAATCACTTCATATTATACCTGGCAACACCGACGACGTCTTTACTGCTAACGGTTCTCCCAATTGTCTCTATTTATGGCAATTTATGCTGGGAAATTAAGTGTCCATTCATGCCGTTGTATTGGATATAAAAATTATTATCGCTTCTGAAACATCTTCAATCGAATGAATTTTATTCAATATTATTTTTATGGTCAAGGAAAACATGGTGAGAAAAATTAAAAAAAGGTCTGAAACCGTAAAAATGTGGTGTGAACATGTGCATAAGTAAATAATGTATTGTTGTTAAGGTGAAAGCTCCAGGAGCTAAACCACCACCTCTTAACGCAATATTATTTTAATCTTACTTGAGTGTAGGAAAGAGATGGAGCTAGACGTCCTGTATAGCTCCATCTCTTTCTCACACTGAAGTAAGATTAAAATAATATTACTTTAAAAGGTGGTGGTTGGCCCCCAGGTAGCCCGCGAAATTTAAATTTTCTTACGTTTTTTTGCAATTTGCAGGTCAGTATTAGGTTGTATGTTGATTAAAATATGATTCGCGACCGTAACAAATATGTATTTACAGAATCGTAATCATTAAAGTCATCAATACAACTCTCTAAGACCAAGTGATTCTATTGAATGACTATTTCATGAAATCTTAACATTTGAGGATTATACTAAGTTAAGGAATTGTATTACTGATTCTAATAATTATAATTCTATAAACACATATTTGTTACGGTCGCGAATTTTACTTTAATCAACATGTACCCAGACATTGAGCTGCAAATTGCAAAAATCGTAAGAAAATTTGAATTTCACGGGCTACCTTAGCGCTTCGTCCTTAAATAAATAAAAAAATGCGTTGTGTCTGGTGATCAATGCTCGTGAATTCTCAGTATAAGACCTAATGAGCAAGCGTGGTGAATATTTCTCGTGTCTTCTCTGTATGAAAGCATTTTCGTACAGAGAACGTATTTGTTCTGCAGTAGGATAATAATAGGCCGGTGTTTTCGACTAGCTTTTGCCCGCGGCTTCGCCCGCGTTGATGTCGGAAACTATCCCAAGGAAACGTACTACCGGGATTAAAAATACTCTATGTGTTAATCCAGGTTATAAACTATCCGTGTGCAAAATTTCATCCAAATCCGTCCAGCCGTTTTTGCGCCAATCCGGAACATACATCAAGACAATCAGACAAACGGACAAAAATTTTAAAAATATAAAGTATATTTTCGTCAACAGACTCGTTCCCGCACCTCGTAGCAATAACTTTTTTTTTCAGAAATATACAATGTACAGTCCTGACTTCGTTACTATTTTATTATATGTATAGATTTACAATTTATTATCATTTCAATATGTTACTGGAACTACCACTTCAAGCAAAGGTCTCTCCTGACACAAAAAAAGTAATTAAAAAAAATAAAATCGACTTCAAAAAGAAATTAACGCATCATCATCATCTGCCTAGCCTTTTCCCAACTATATTGGGGTCGGCTTCCAGTCTAACCGGATGCAGCTGAATACCAGTATTTTACATGGAGCGACTGCCTATCTGACCTCCACAACCCAGTTACTGGGTAATACGATACCCCTTGGTAAGACTGGTTGTCAGACTTTCGGGCTTCTGACGACCCGTAACGACTGTCAAAGATACACGAATGACAGCCGGGACCAACGGCTTAACGTGCTTTCCGAGACACGGAGGGGTCTTGATGTGTAAAGATGGTCACCCATCCACGGACCAACCGCGGCAAGCGTAGCTTAACCTGATCGATCGACCCGTGCGGCTGTTATTTCTTAGCCACAAGCCCCACAAAAAGAAATTAACTCAAAATAATAAAATAACTTTAATTTCGGAAGTCAGTGTCTTGATATCTGTATTCTGTGCTTTTGCCACCGACTTCCAAAATTAAAGTTATTTCATAATTTTCAGATAATTTATTTTTGAAGTCGATTTAATTTCACTTTTTTATTTCGTAATTTTTAGTTTTAAATAAAAACTGAAAAATTTGTTTGTAATAAGTAGTTAATAGTTTTGTTGCAATAATTGCACTAGAATTTGACCAAGGTTTTGAGATGTTTTCCCTTTGACACCACATCCGTAGCTCGTATCAATAAGCCAGGCCGTCAAACTTATTCGTATTTGTCCATATTTTGAAAACTCCTGAACCGATTTTGATGAAATTTAGACTGTTCTCTAAGTTAAAGTAAATGTAAGCCAATAAAAAATAATGCTTACAATCCGATTAACAGTTTCGGAGAAATGCGTGGACAAACATACATACAAACATACATACACCTATAACATTTTGTAAAGCCCTAATAAATTATCATAAATCAATATTTTGCAGTTCCAATAACATTACATACATACGTGTCGAATTGTTATACCTCCTTCTTTTTTTGCATTGATTTCTTCAGGACACATAATAAGTCTCTGTGTCCAAGATTAACTTGAAATTTTAAATAACACATAAAACCGTGCAACTTGTTTCTTAACTAGCCTTAAGCAAAACTAATTAACACACAAATAATTAGCACTCACAACTTAATCATACTTAACCAAAAATATATTTACATACAAATGCTTGAACACAGCTAAATCACGATTTTCGCAGTAAATAAATAACAGTTAATAGAGAATTTCACGTTTTACAAGACATTTATAGGCACTTGGAAATAATTAGACTAAACTTAATAGCCGCGAAATAATGCTTCTTGAGGTTTCTTGAGTTCTGACAAATAAAACTGAGTCTAGGGCGATTATGGAAGGGTAAGTGCAGTGATTGTTAACTTAGCTGGGGACTTGATAATTTTTATAAAGGCGAAAGTTTGTGAGCATGTATGTTTGTTACTCTTTTACGCAAAAACTACTAAACAGATTTGGATGAAATTTGGCACACAGATGGTTTGTAACCTGGATTAACATATAGGCTACTTTTTATTCTGATATTCCCATGGCATCGAGACTTATGCGTGTGAAACCGTAGGGCGTAGCTAGTTTGATTTATAAAGAAAAATTGGTAGACACCGTGGTAGGCAGATGTAGGTACCTACGCATATAAAAAAACACATTCTATTTTTTATTTTTGTATCTAAATAAGTAAGTACTACCCACCGGGTCAGAAAAGCAGACACTACAGTCCAGCCGTAGAGAGAATGCGTTCCTGACACATGTCAGTTGAACAATTTCTAGTAGCTATTAAGGATCAAATTCGCAAAACACATATTCATTAGTATGAAAGTGTTAAGAACGCATTTTATCGCCGGCCGGACTGTAAATTATATTTTTTAAATAATTTTTTACTGTTCTTTTTTCAAAATACGAAGTTTCTGCCAGAATCAATTCGGCAAACACATCAAAAACCAACTTGGCTACTGCATCGCTATTGCCTATTGCATCACGGCAAGAAATCTTAGTGAACTTTTGAGTAAGTTTTATGACGGCCATTTTCTTATTGTTTCAAATAAATATTACCTCTGCCTTCTTTAAGACCCCATACCTTAATAAATACTCATTGCCTGTCTATAGATTCATACAAATCAATAAGAATCACGTTTCGAATGGAGTTGTTCCAGTTTTCTGTTTGGGCAAGTGTCAATGGCGACACATAGACCTGTCACTTGCAGATATAAATTAGATCGCTAACTGCTCTGAAACTAATTGATGGAGTGTGGCGGTGTTTAATCTTAATGTATTCATTATTTTGTGGTTTATGGGTATCATTTGCATTTAAATTGAGCCAGTTCAAGTTGTCATTCGTTGGTGCTATAATAAAAAAATGTCTTTATCTATTGTAGGTAAATATTATATATTCTTATATCTATGGTTGGTTCTCATGACTGCCTTGCAGCATAAAATTTCTGGAATATGGAATAAAGAAAAAAATACCAGAAATGATAACCTCAGAGAAAAACTCTCAGTCCCTATGAGTAAGATTAAAAAACTTTTACTTTTACAATTTTCTTCTTTTTTCCATACAACATAAATAAGCAAGTTTTCTCTGGCACCGAAACAGTTGTTACTCAGAATAACGATCAAATTGCTTGTTTTTGAATGGACGCCTTTATGAGAATGATTAAGTTATGTTAACTTAATCATTTTCATAAAGGCGGGCCTAACAACGACATTATGACAATTTAGATATCCTAAATTAAAGCATTATGTCTCCCTTTCATAATAAATCTAGTCTACATTACATAATTCCGCACTTTCTATACACTTGCAACAATTTAGCCGAACGCAATGCTGCGAGCGATCATAAAGTTGATGGTGCATTAAAAACCGCCGCCAACCGGAATATTTGTTTTAAAGACGATAAATAAACGTAACGATGTCGATAACAAGTCAAAATTACGACAACACTGTTGTGTGCTCACACCCTAAATCAAATGAATTTAGAGTGGGGAAGATTTAGACAGGACAAGTCTGAAAAATATGAAAATGCTTTTGGGTAAGTGAAAATTTAATTCTTTGTCGGACATTAACTTCATTAAAAGTGACACTGAATGAAGTGTTTTTATTTTAAATTTATTCTTATTTATTTATTCATTAGTTCAAATACATTTATACATTTCAGTTGATGCAATCATAAACTCATTGGAGTTTTACCGTGCACCGAAATTTTCGACCACATGATTTAAAATTAAAACCACTTAGGTTTGAACTCTATAAATCGTATGATAGATCTTAATTAGAAAGTAATAACAACGAAATTACAACGAAGATATACTTACGCGAAATAGTTAAGTAGATAATAATATCTATTATTAACGAGCGAACATCGCAGACCGATCTGACCGTCCGTAAAACAAAAAGAAATGTTTGAAATTGATACAAGTTGTTCCTAAAAGTATGTTTAATTAGTAATAGTTAATTTTCCTTTTTTTTTTTGTTGTTTTCATATTTTATTTATTCTTTATTTGAACCTAAACTCTAAACTACATTACACCAACCGAGTAAACAATTTTGCATCTATCCTGTAGCTGACATCATATAGGGTGCGTGAAGGGTCATACTTGCTCAGACATCATCAGGGCAACGCTCTGCCATGACTCCATGTGAATGCTTGACCACAAGCAGATGGTGGAACTTTCATCCACCATCGTAACAGGCAGCACCTAAATGATAAATGATTTTTATTACTGTAAACTGGTTCAAAAAACAATTTTACACGTCAAAAGTAAATTATGTTTTAAAACTAGATGTTTTCGGTGTTTCCTAACCGACTACTCTGAGAAGAAAAGACCGACCTGTCCAGTCAGTTAGTATTGTGATTTAGCACTGCGTGACCCACGAACTCGGTTCTGCTCGACCCTATAGTGTCTTTCTTTCTCTTTCATGTGGTTAGTGACTAACCTGGTGTTAAAGTTTTTATGCCGCCCATGGACCTCTGACTTGGCTTCACATGCCGTCGAGAAATATCTCTCAGGCATGGCCGGTTTTTTCCTCACGATGTTTTTCCTTCACCGTTTTTTAAGCAAGTGATAGTTATACAATACGCACATGAATCCGAAAAATTAAGAGGTGTGTGGCTTAGATTCGAACTCGAGACCTATGACTTGGCAGTCCAACGGTCACGGCACTACGCTATAACCATTCACACACCACGCCTTCAATTGTTGTATGTAATGCTCAGCATGTACGTAAGTATTCGTGTTTTGTTTCAAATAACAAACCATGTCGAAAATAATCACTTTATTTTATGAAAGTCACGAATTACATCGTGTCTGGGCTATAGCTACCGGCACAACGTGAACACTGAAACTCAAGCGTTCACTAATGATTGACATCTACAATACCTACTACCTTTTACCGCAACTTTATGTGGCCTTATAGCTATAATTTACGGCCCGTTATTGGTTAAAATTAAGACTCATGTATCTTTACCAAAAATGAAGCAAATACCTCATTGCTTTGCATAGGAAACCCACCCAAATTGAAGTAGCTATCACAGGTAAAATTAGCTTACGAATCTATTCATATGGCCCAGTTTGGCAATAAAAAAATGCTACCAATGGTAAGCAAAACGATTCGTTTTTGTTTATAGGAACTGAGCATTAAAGATACCTAGGGGACCTCTGACTGAATACGCTGCCTGTGTGCCAAGTTTTAACCAAATGCTATCACGACATGATTTAGATAAACAACCTCGCAAAGATGCATACGTCCACATTTTTGGATGTAAGAACAGATTAGTTTTGATGTTGAAGTAAGGAAAACTGCAGATTTATGCTTTCAAAATGACACGAATTACAAAAGCAGATATAAAGAAATCCCGATCCTACTAGATTGCGTTGTAAAATGGTAAACGAAATCACACCGTCATTAGAAGTTTTACTTTAGTCGCTAACTGTAAGGAACAGACATCAGAATCATCCAAATAATCAATCATACCGTTACAATTAAACCAAAAATCAAGTCAGTACATCCGACCCAATTAAGTCCCAACCCCACAAGTCCCATCAAACACCGCTACACCACATCCTTACTAGGAGAAGAAGTAATTGAATTTTCATCCCATCGCTTTGAAAAGCATTCCCGACATACCTTCTAACCGTACCTAGGTACTAGACTTTGTTGCAGTCGTTACGGAAAGCATAATTTAATGTCGTACATTGTTGTGCTAAAACGCACAATTGTTAACGATATGACAAAGTCTGAGATCGTGAGCTGTCATTTAAATGACGCTAATAAATTCTTTTACTCGCGACTGGGCTGTGAAATGTTTACAGTTAGGCTTTTCATTGTAGTGAAGTAATAATTAAGATAACAGCAAAGGATTAAAAAAAAAAAAACATCTTTACAAAAAAAAAAAACAAGCGACCTCCAAAAATCACTACAAAGTGAAAAATAACTTTAATTTCGGAAGTCGGTGTCTTTGGATCTGTATTTTAGGTTTTTGCCATCGACTTCCGAAATTAAAGTTATTTTTCACTTTGTATAGTGTTTTTTTTTGGAGGTCGGTTGATTTTTTTTTTTGTAAACTAGTTTTTTATTTTTCACTTTTTAGTGGGACGGTTTTTAATTTATCTAAGTTACAACAGCCCAATGACAACTGCTCATCACCTTTTACAAAACATTGCTTTTCGCGATGCAGGGACGTTAATTGTTAAGGAGTTCTCTTGGTACTTCACCATCAGCTCCACTTCACCATATAAATTGTGACGAGCTTATATTGCTTAGCAATAATTTTAAAGTAATCGAATCGCAACCCGTGAAATACTTATTTTTGAGTTGTTCCGGTGGCCATCTTACCATCTGTGGTCTTCGTCATCAGTTCCACTTCACCAAATGATGCTTTCCGAGGGCAAATGCACAAGTTACTATAAAAAATACCCAAATCGCTATAGGCGTGCCTATAACATTTGCAGAGTTCCCTCGTTTTATCCAGGATCCCATCATCAGATCTTGATGACTATGGGGCCACCTGGAGAGTACCTATACCCTTTCAAACAAAAAATATTTTCTCAAATCGGTCCAGCCGCCTTCGAGTAATCGGGGAACACACTTAAAAAAAAAGATTCCGACAAACTGAGAGAGAACCTTCTCATTTTTCGAAGTCGGTTAAAAATAATTTATAGCCAGAGTGCATCTCATGACAATTCCAATAAGCCCAAATACGGCTAGGATACATTGTTTTATTACGGAGTTCCGGTGCCTACCTTCCGGCTTCATCATCAGATCAGTTCAATGGTACCATTTTCATCAGAACCATTTATTTAAATTTGCTTCGTCATAGTCGCTTAACTATCTTAATCGAGATATCTTATCGCCACCCATGAAATAGTTACCATTGAGGACTTCCCGTGGCCATCTGTGGTCTTCTTCGTCAGTTCCACTTCACCAAATGATATTTTCTGAATGCAAATGCTTGTCTTGTTGATGAAAATACCAAAATCGCTATGTGTTTGTCTATAATATTTGAGGAGTTTCTCAAATCTCATGGATCCTATCATCAGAACTGGATTTTGATAAAAATGGAACTAATCTTGAAGTATGTCCTTTCAAATAAAAAAAATAATTTTCCAAATCGATTTATAAATGACGGAGTACTGAGGTAACAAACATTAAAAAAAAACAACCGAATTGATAACCTCCTCCTTTTTATGAAGTCGGTTAAAAACTGCGATTAGCCACAAAGTTGCTATGCTGAATAGGAAGCCAGTAGTCACCACACAGCATTACTGACTTTATGATGACGTTCCCATAGTCCACATTCTTGGCGAACCTCCAAGCAAATTGTTATTAAAGTCCAGGGACGATACTGCTGCTTTACATCAACTCGAAGTTACCGTTTACGACATCCACGAAAGAAAATGAATGGTCTGATCTCGACATCACTGTTACGAGTATTTGCAAGACTTCAAAACCTACTTGTGACGATTATTTAGTCTCACCTAGGGGTATCGTGTTACCCAGTAACTGGAGTTGTGTTGGGTTGTGGAGGTCTGTCCATGTAAATTACTGGTAGCTATTGAGATGCATCATAACTGATGCAGCTTAATACCTACCCGACTAGGTGCCGACCCAAAAATAGTTGGGAAAAGGCTAAGCAGATAATGATTTTACGATTATTTACGCATATACCTCCTTACTAATAAACGTATTATATCAGGTGAATAGTTACACACCGATTTCTCTCTTACAGTCGTCAGTAATTTGACTTTCGAAAGAAGAAGACAAAGCGTTGTGTAACTATACAGACGCTATACAACGTTTATTAGTAAGGAGGATAATACATAACATAACATCACGCCTGTACTCCCCGAAAGGTTAGGTAGAGGTCTACCTATATTACACCCACATTTTTGGGGCGAGCCTATTGACATCAACCGGGCACAAATCCAGACTCTAGGCTGCTACTGAGAAATTCCAGATGGAAAAATCCAATAGCACTTTGCCCGATCCGGGAATTGAACCCATATAATAATCCTCCTCTAAACCTACCTCACTCTATAATATCAAGGCGTTGTATGCAAATAAGTGTGGCGAAAGAGAACTTACGACACATGGATGCCTCACAAATACTTCTGTGTGTCCGATCATCCTTATTGATTGTAGGTTCGTTTAAAAAATATTAGTCTACACTCTCATAAGGTGGCGCTGTTTATGAGGTCCGTGCGTGTTAGATAAGTATTTGCAGTACTTTGTATTAGTTTTTAAAAAGGAGCTTAAATAAGAGTTAAATCGTTATTTTATAAATGCGGGTAGGTTTTCTACATAACAAAGGAATAGACAATAAAACGACATACGTGGACACCGTTCGTCTGAACCTTATATTTACATACATAAAAGACGAACTTTTCACAGTTTTCGGGTGGGTAGGCACATTTTCCCGAGATTCGAAACCAATCAAAGTAGTGATTCGTTTTGAATATCAGTGCCTTCAATTTAGTGCTGGAATTTCTTAAAAATAAGCAGAACAGAAATTAATGATCATAAGACTTACTTGAAACTTCAGATAACATAACACAACATAACATCACGCCTGTATTCCTCGAAGGGTTAGGCAGAGGTGTACCTATAGTACCTACACCCATATTTAAGCAGTTGTGTTTAAGCTCCTTGTAATAGGGGTTGCCGGGGCACAAATCCATACTCCGGGCTGCAACTGAAAAAAATCCTAAAGGAAAACGCCAATAACATTTTCCAGACCTGGGAATCGAACCCAAGAACTCACGCTAATGCCACGCCTAACTTCAGATAAAAAATCATAAAAACACAATGCTAATCCAAGCACATTCGCTTAAATCGCCGATCTCGGGTCACTTCTACCCAAATCAATCAATCTGCCTAGTCTTTTCCCAACTACGTTGGGGTCAGCTTCCAGTCTAACCAGATGCAGCTGAACATCAGTATTTACATGGAGCGATTGCCTATCCGATCTCCACAACCCAGTTACTGGGTAATATCTACGATACTCCTTGGTAAGACTGATTGTCAGACTATCGGGCTTCTGACGACCCGTAACGACTGTCAAAGATCTACAAATGTCAACAGGGACCAAGTGCTTTCCAAGACACGGTGGGGTCTAATGGATGGTCACCCATCCACGGACCGACCTCGGCAAACGTTGCTTAACCTTGAAGATTGACCCGTGCGGCTGTTATTACTTAGCCCCGAGCCCCTTCTACCCAAATACCAATTCTTCCAATCTATTTCTACCCTTCAAACAATAATCTTCCCGTATTCAGCTAACAGTTAATTTCCATGCTACTGTCAATCACTCCAGAGAGCGAGGCGGCGGAAATTCTTTGATAGAAGTGTGATTGTGGCTGCGACGAGGAAATCAACTCAAATCAGTTGGAAGTGCAGCCACCCTTGTTGCAGTGTCGTTGTGTTGCTATTTCAAGGTGCTATTTTTAGATAGGTGGGCGAGTCAGATTTTTCAGATTCCATCAAGTTGCCTACGCAATCAGCAATTTATACTTGAGTGAAGACTTTTTTCTAAAATGGATGGCTTTTTTTTTGTGGATGGGAAATCATCAAATGACTTCTCCCGCTCTGGGCGTAGCGGGAGGGCGTGTCAGACTTTTACTGACTAAAACCCACCCGTGTTCCTTCTGTTGCCTGTGCCGGGGCCACGGTAACTCTTTCGAACATCCCGCAACCCTGGCTGAAAATGGATGGCTGAGTTTTGTATTTTTGGAATCGAATCTAGCAAGATGTAGATTTAATAGCTATGTTCAATAAGCTTATTAGTTATATGTAGTTCAGACCGTTGTTTCGTTACGATAAGAAGAATTAATAATATAATTGGCTCTGTCTTCTTAATTCTTGATGTTCATCACCGGGACGTCTTGGATTTGCTAGCTTTTGCTAGAGCACTTCTTGGTCAATAAAGTTGGAGAACTTGCGTGTGCTTCCTCAGGACTCATGAAAGCCCGATTCAAATTTTTATGGCGACTCGGAACTTGAGGCGAGTCGCTGTGCAGTAACAAATACTTGTGTTAGCGGGGGTGAGGGGTGGGGTACTGCGCAGCTTTTAGCGCACTTCAGAGCCTCTATAACGTTTGACGCGTAACATACCCTTGTCTCTCGATACCTTTTTACTTACTCCTAAATGGCCCACTGCACCCAAATATTCCGTGTTGTAGACTGGCAAGTAGCTAATCATTTCAAAGTGTCATTTTCTTATAGAACTCGTCGCGACACGAGTTTACACCACGGCTGACGTATCTTGGCGAGTCTGAACATAGACTCTGCGAACTTTCGCGCATGTTCGCTCACTCACACTCGCCTCATGTCACTATTTGGTTCATAAAAAATGTTACTGCGCAGCCTTCTGCGCGAAGTTCGGACTCGCCAAGATACGTCGCTGTACGCTGTATTTGTACATGTGGACAAACAGATTGTAAGACATATCTAGCTATGTTCGCATGTATCAATAACATTATTAAACAAAACAAGACCTACTTAGTTCGAAAAGCTAATATATTATCTGTTAAGCAGCGGGTAATTTACATACAATATTCAGATTAATATGTACTTGTACTGCAACTGGTTCTAAGTACTTACCTACAGGTAATAAACGGCGATTGTCTTGGATTTATTATTAGTAAGTAAATGTCTTTTGTTGTTAAATTATGTTCTTATAATGTAAGGACTGCCTCGTTGGTCTGGTTGTGGCAAGCGCTACTGCCGAGCATGCGGGCCTAGGTTCGATATTTTCCATCTGGAATTTCTCAGTAGCAGTCCGGAGTCTGGATGTGTGCTCGGTTGATGGCAATAGGGTCGCCCCCTATTACATGGAACTTATAAAAAAACGCGAAAAAAAATCAGCTGTTCCCTACATTTCGACGAGTTATGCGAACATAAATGTAGGGAGCAACTGAATTTTTTTTTGCGATTTCAGGTTTGTTCCCATAGTAAAAGTTGTTAATAATTATGTGTACAATGACCCCTTAAGAGGTTGTGCATTATTTATGTTACACCTTGTATATAACTGGCGAAATGTGGGTGTACTATAGGTACATCTCTGCCTTACCCTTTGGGGAATACAGGCGTGATGTTATGTTATAACGTTAGAAAAAGGAATGGTGCAGTGACAGCAAGTTTGCATAGGACTGTTCGATTCACGACACCCATTCTTTAAGTTTTTTAAGGTTTCAGTGATAGCTATATCTCAAGAAGTGATTGGAAGCTATGCAGCTAAGTAACTATAATTATTTAGGTTTTTTCGGTTCCACCCAATCTGATCAATCAATTGTTAAGTTAAATTATACAGCTGTTGTTCGTTCCTATTCAAGCCTACATACACAACTGCCAATACGTTTTATTTCCTTCTGTCTAAATTGCAGACATTGGCTACCACATTGAATTCCAATGACAATTACTGTTGTTCAATACACAGACAGAAAATAATACCCGTAATACAATTATTATCACATGATTCTGAACCCCAACCCGTATCTCGTAATATAAAGGTATATTCAGACGTGCCACACCACAGTGGCAAAAATGTGGCAGGACATTAAATCTATACTAATATTATAAAGCTGAAGAGTTTGTTTGTTTGTTTGTTTGGTTGAACGCGTTATTCTCAGTAACTACTGGTTCGAATTAAAAAAAATCTTTTAGTGTTGGATAGCACATTTATCGAGGAAGGCTATAAGCTAATAACATCACGCTACGACCAATAGGAGCGGAGCATCAATGAAAAATGTTGCAAAAACGGGGAAAATTTATTCATTTTGAGAGCTTCCGTTGCGTGCGCTGCGTAAATAGTTACAGTTACGCAAAAAATATATATGACGGGATTGTTCCTCTTAAAAAGTTCTAAAAATAGTCCGCGATGGCATATGTCTATCTTTTAAGGTTGGCTCACTATAACTTTTTTAATGGTAATCAAATTTGTTATAAAATAATGCATTATTTGCGAAGGTGTTTTCATAAACCAGCCAATCTATTCTGTAAACATCACGCCGTGAGCACTTAGGTGAAGTGAGTTTTGAAGTGAGCTCAATTCCTAGTAGAGTAAGGTGGGATGACAGTTCACATCACGCTCACTTCACCTAAATTTTAACAGTGGAATCTTTACAGAATAGCACCACTGGTATTAATCCTTATCTAAATAAATAGTTTCATAATCAAGGTTGATTAAATACATGTAAATTCCTTTTTAAATTATCTGAATCGGATCTTTCGTTTAGAAATTACGTCGGGTATAAAAATGCTTAAAGTAAGAAAAATGCGCGTAGTCTAGGTATTAGTTACCTACACATTTTATTTTTTACTGACTGTTTGAACGCGCTAATCTCTGTCACTATCAGTCGGATTTAAAAAAATCTTTTTGCATTTTATAGCCCAAATCGTGAGGAAGGCTATATGGTATGTAACATTAGGCTAGGACCCTTATAAACCGAGCAAAAAGACAACAAGTTAGAACGAGCGTTAAGAGAAAAGGAAGTAACAGTGCGGACAGGCGATGTGATGCGACGGGGTGGGTCGGGGGAACAAGAAATTTCACGCGGACGGATAAGTCGCGGGCGGAAGCTAGTTGTATATAAATGTGCATTCACCCGTACAACAATTGGCTGTCGCTGTCAATGGCTGCAACGAAAGTGTGGTCAATACTGGCAACATCGCGGCCACAAAAGCATGGTTCAGCCAGTAGCGTACCACTGGTACCACCTCTTGTCATCAATATATAAAAAAAGAAAAGTCCTGACTAACTCACTAACTGACTCATCAACGCCCAGCCCAAACCCTTGGATATAGAAAGCTGAAATGGTTGCACAGAGGTTCCATTTACGATGTAAACGACGAACAAGGCCGGATTTCTTAAATGTTATATGGTAGGAATGGGCCGGACATGTCTGCCGCACGTCAGATGAGAAATGGGTTAAAAGAACCATCGAGTAGCTCCCATTAAACGCAAGATGACGTCACGGCCGGCTATATAAGGCGAAGAAGGCAAGACGAGATTGACTCCTACCGAAAGGACTGGCGGCACTAGCAAAAGACAGAATTTAGTGGAAAAGGGAGAGGGAGGCTTTTGCTCTGCTGTGGGACAGTACAGGCTAGTTAGATTCCCTTCGGGCGTCGTCAGTTGGGTCTGGTCATCTCTTATCTACCACAGCTTATTTTTTATAACTTCTTATTACGGATGCTTTTAACGTGCACGTCTTTCTACATTGGTCTCACATACTTATATAATTTCAACATGAATGATGTAACCAATATTTTGTAACAATATTTTGATTTAAAAGAGTGTCCGTGGAGTTTCTTGACCGTTCTTCTCCATAGGTTCCTACTACGCTTTGGAATGGGTAACTAGCTTCAACTTTCTGACTGACCGACCCCTTGACAATTCAAAAGTGCCTGTAATTGGTTTATTTGAAATAAATGGTTTGAGTTTGAGTTTGATTAGATAGATAGTTAATACAGAGCGTACGAACTTGCTGACAAAGTGGTAATATAAAATGAATACGATTTATGACCAACAGCTACACTTTTTTGTGGTTGCGACTTCGCAACTTTAACTCTTCGCCGCCATTTTACCGCTGTGCTGTGGTGTGGTCGTGTCACGTCTGAACAGGCCTTAAGGCTACAATTACACTGTTTTACTAATCAAATGCACCGTTAATTCAGACATTTGAAACATGTGATCTGCTTCTTATCATTACGGTCATCTCGTGCACATTATAGCAGGAATTAATATCAGTGGCAGAAACAACGTCATCGTTACGTCATCGGTACTTAATGGTGGTTACCGAGTAGGGTTGCCATTCTTAGCATGTATATTTTGTTGTGGCACTGCCGTACTAGTGTCACTGACATGTAAAATGTTGAGTTGTAATTTTATTTTCGCCTAGTGATTGTCAATTGTTTTTCTACCCTTGCTGTAACAGAAATGTGCACTAGTGGGAACTGTTTTCTCAATTTGTCAGTAGGGATCAGTCTGCCAAAAGCTGCTGCATTAAATGATAATCGCGTGAATCAAGAATTAAAAATCAAGTAAGTATATAATTATTTGTTTGCAGAAAATACAGGTGTTACCAGTTATAAAAGTTGGTGGACGCCTGTTTAGGGTATGTCAATTAATTTTACATCAAATTCCTGATAGGCACGTACTTATTTTAATGAAATACACAAATATGTTCTATGAATGAATGAATGAATTAATTAAATGCACCGATCGCAGCGTGGTTTGACCAGACTCGATTACTCGAATGACCCCAAAGATTCACACTAGCGCCTGTAGCCTCATGTTTCATGGGGCTACAGAGACCATTGCATATCAAGGAGTAGACCGGGGGCGCGGTAATGGTAGGGAAGACGTGGCCTTAGGATATGGAAGGATTGTTAAAGCTGTACCGGATATGCATCCTAGAGTAGGCAATGGAATTGTGGAGAGACGTCACCGCCAGGTTGATTAGGTCCAGCTCCACCGAATCTTGAATAGTGAATCTTTTGGCAGGGATAAACTGCTTTCTCGGCTCTTGTCTTCTTGGTTCCGATGAGTTGTCGGCAGCAGAGTGTCCAGGGCGCGGTCGCCCCTCTCCTCGTTGTTTATGTCCAGCTCTGACTCGGTACCAGTTCTGCTATGCTGACCAAATACGCTGTCACTCGAAACACTCAGACTTTGTAACTCGAACAAATACTCCGATAGACTTTAAGTTAAATAAAAATACACACACTATCAAAGTTACATGCTGAAAAGGCTGCCGTACCATTAATCGTTTATTTGCTTGTCCGGGAGCATGTAAGTGTCGTATAAATTATATTAGATCTTGACTTATCAGCTGCTAATATAACTTATTGATCTAATTTAAAATTAAACTCTAAATAAAAGAGTTCTGCAGTTCTTCTCACGCGATTCGATGTCTACAATAAGATTAATCCACTTCCATAATAATAATCTACTATGCAAGGTGTTTTTTTTATATGTCTAACTAGACTAACTCTAGGGTATGAATGAGACCATATCAAAGAATCAACTGGTTTATGAATTATTTTTCAATTATCATTTCTTTTTGTTTTCATTATTCATACAAAATATTTTTTTTTAACAACATATTATTAACATAAAAATATAATATCCTAAACTAACTAAAATATGGCGTCAAAAATTCCTCCGCATCGCTGTCGACTGGTAATACCTGGTACCTAATTGCCACGTTGTATAGCAATGCTTAGCCTCTGGCCAAGGTAAAAGCCAGCCCTTGGGTCACGCGAAGTGTCAACCAGCCGTTTGGAGATTTCGTTGAAATAATAATTTCGACAAAGTCACGATATTCGAAGTTATTCGAAGTGCGAGAAATATGACAACGTCGCTTTTTCTTAGTTTTAATTATGAATAACAAGAGCATTCACTTGGAACATGTCAAGTAAACAGCTCGAGCTCCCAAAATTATGGTTGAAAAGCAGACGAGAAAGGATTTTTTTGACACATGTCAAATAATTGAACAGTCGTGTGCGCTTCAACCTCCCAAGCAACGGTTCCTATTACCCACGTTAATACCCCTCAAATACACGCCAAACCATCATACAAAAATGTATGAAACAATAAGCATAATACATTTTTACCGTACACATTAGTGCTGCAGGCCCGGATAAATCGGGAGTGACTACCTACTTGCCAATGAAATAACGGAGCTCGACCGAGATGCTGCGTTCACACGAGATAGTAGACTCGAATAATCAAGCTGATTACGTTCCACTAATTACTGCCTTGATTGTAATGAGATAAGTCAGTTAGGTGTAATCAGAATGTAAGTATGCAATTATCCATTTAAGAGGATGAGGAAAGTTCTTGTAGTTAAATAAATAATTTGTAAATTATCATTGAAATAATATTATTATGTTGATTTATGTGCGAACGTGACTTTATGCTCGCTCAAACGATTGAGGTAATGATTCAACATTTATATTTATGGTCTTAAATACAGTTGACACTTATTTTAGTGCTACGAATAAAGTGTAAATGCATCATTATGTGCCATAAACACATTTTATATACCTACCTGTAGGTAATGTAGTAACCATATATTGTAGAAACAACTTGGACAATGCTTTGCCATCGAAATTAGTCAGCCATGGCTTAGATGATAGTCTGTTTAAATTTAAATGAAAATGTTTTGTAGGTAAGTACTATTAAAAAATACTACCTGCTAAATCACTCTCCTATCCCACTCTCTTATACACAGTCAAGTTCGCAACCGTCCAAACGCAGCACTCGCTTAAGTAACCCGGCCGATGATGAGGCAAGCTTAAGTTATTGTTAAGCTAATGCACTGCACATGTGTCCTGGCTTAGGTTAGCAAAGCGGCTTAAGCATTGTCAGCTTTATCGATAACTTGGCAAACAGTAAATGTATGTTTTGACAAGATTGTATAATATTTTGATGATGTCTGTGTGTTTATTTATTTTACGTGCTTGCTTGGATTATAAAGGGTAATTTATTGGTAATGTAAAGTGGGTATCCATTTTGTCTAGGACTTTCATGTTTGTAATGTGGTGGTATCTAGCGATAGCATACTTTTATTATGGAGAATGGATTCCCACGTTTAACATTGTTCCTGCTTACCTTTCTTTTGTAAAATGCGCCCTCTTTCCTCATCTTATTGATTTCGTAACTATTTTTGCTAGTTGTAATTTCCTTGGCTAGGTTTTAGGGTTCCGTAGTCAACAAGGCACCCTTATAGTCTCGCCATGTCCGTCTCTCTGTCTGCCGGTCTGTCCGCGGCTTAGCTCAGAAACTCATAATACAAGAAAACTGTAATTTGACACGAGTTCACGCTGACAAAGTAGTAAAATTAAATATTGAAAAATATTTTTAGGGCCAAACCCGTACACTTAAAGTAGGGATGTCTTTTTTTCTCGTCTATCACATGGTGTGAGGTTTCGTTGGATAGGCCGTTCAAAAATATTGCGGGTGTATGAAAACCATTTTTCGATTCAGGGATCCGTTTGCGATATATTAAGCTTTAAAGTGCTAAATTTTGTTAGAGTCAAGTGTATCCCCCCTCCTGCCAGCTAAATGGTGTTTTTAGATATGCGAAAAAATCATGGTACGAAGTTACAAGGAAAACTATCACAGCTAAGTAGGCTTTGCAAGGTAGCGAGTAATAGTCGGCCAACTTACATTTGCAGTTGGAATTTATGAGAGAACATGTTTTTCAACTACAACGTTAAGTTTGTTCTTGGGATAAATTCATCCCAACTATCGGAACCCTTCATAGTCCGACACGCACATACCCGGTGTTCAAATGTTATTTATTCTCAAAAAGATATTGCTTTGCAATTAATGTTTTGTTTACTAAGCGTTTTATTCGAGGAATTTACTATTTTCTTCAGAAACTTACTAATTATATAACACGTGTATCTATAGTATACCCACATTTCGCCAATTATGTTAACAGAGGGCGAGCCTATTGCCATCAACCGGACATAAATCCAGACTCCGAGCACTGAGAAATTCCTGAAAGAAAACCCCCAATAACACCTTGCCCAACCTGGGAATCGAATCCAGACCAGGACCTCATGCTCTGCAGTAGCACTTGCGACCACTAGACTAAGAGGCAGTCAACTTACAAATACTTTCAAGTGAATAGCATTATCACTGATAAAAAAATAACTTCTACAAAAATCAATATCCAATAAAACATAGTGTTAAAATGCCGTGCAAAAGCATTCAATATGTATCAATACATTTTTGTCAACAATCGATTCCCCTAATATCCGCTGTAAAATTGCCAAAACAGGGACGGGAAAGGGAAATTGACAATATTTTGTATTTCTGATTGACAAACCAATTTATTGACGTGATTGACAATATTTTGTGTTGCTCGCTGATTGACAAATCAATCGATTGACTATATTGTTGGGGTCTGTCGGAATTCGTTCTGTGGATTTTGTAATTCGATTTCTCTTTTACTGTGCCTATGAAGTTTATGACGGAACCAAGTCGGCCGGAGCAAAGACAATCACCACAGATTCATGGACGGCTCAAATCTCAACTGCGTATGCGGCATCTTCCCATAGAAAATGGCCCACCTTCCATCTTGCGCTGGATGCCCTGTCACCTGTGCACTTGATGATCTGATGACTGCGTCAGTGAGTGGAGTTCCAACAGCTGAATTTTGGGCCAAAAATGTTTGAACTTTTTGTCATTGAGACTCTAACGACCGAACCCAATAACCTATTTTCAGTATAAAACAGATCGGTATTGATGGTAGACGAAGATGACGGTCCCTCAATGTGTTTACTCCAATAACTGAATATTATTATTTTAAACATCGTTGCAAGATCAAAAGTGATGTCACATTATACAACATTTATCCTCAGGAATGCAGCCATCACCTGTACACACCGCGGTAGGTATTACAATTAAAATAATTATATCATAAATTATCGGCATTTCACGCTAAAACAATAACAAGTGTGACGGGAAAATATTCACATAAAAACCGGAGGATATCCCAACAAACTAGTTAATATTGTTATGCTCAAGAGACAAGACCTCGCACGCTTTGCTGTCAGTCCTGTCAATCTATTTACTGATGACAAGCAAAAAGCGCCGTTTAGCTTTATAATTGGCATTATTTTCTGTAATTTTCTCGCGTCCGATCATTGTACCTATTTGAACACCTGTTTGGAGCCACTGTGGTCGATTATTATTTATCAATGAGGCTAGTGTTGCGGTTACATTCATAAATATTGCGCGCGCGGGAAACAAAACAAAATGGCGGCCTGGCTCAACTGCGACAACTAGTAACGCAGGGTTGCAAGCATAAAAAAAAATTAATTATAATTATTAATCGCGCCGTAATTTAATTATATGTGGATTCTCCGATAAGGAAATTACTGTTGTTAATGATCTGAGTCGTTTCTACATTATTCATGAAGTCGAGATACTTAAGATTTATACAAAAATTTGTTGTTTATACGTGTTTGTTAGTAAAAAACCTTTACAATTATCATTATGGATTATACCAACGAAATGAAACCCAATGCGGCTGCATTGCAAAAGATTTACACTGAGCATCTAATTAAGAAGCTATCCAATTTTTTTCGTCGTGTTCCACGCGCGCCTCAAAGAGATGTCAGCACTATTGACGGGGTCCGCTAGGGCCGATGCCAGCTGGGTTGCGGGATGTTCGAAAGAGTTACCGTGGCCCCGGCACAGGCAACAGAAGGAACACGGGTGGGTTTTAGTCAGTAAAAGTCTGACACGCCCTCCCGCTCCGCCCAGAGCGGGAGAAGTCATTTGATGATTACCCATCAACAAAAAAAAAAAAAAAAATCCAATTTTTTTGGGAATGTAGATAGAAGATTCATATTGAGCTAATTATTTCTCATTCCTCAGTAAATAACTTTTGCTTGTCTAAAACCATATTCATTCATTCGGTAAGAGGTTCTGCACACCCAACCCCAAATTTTTCGCCAGTGGTCCTAAGCCCTGAAACAAAGACATTTTACCATTAGATCAGCCAATTCATTTTCCCAACCCTACCGCCGTCTAAGCGGCCAGCAATTAAAACAAGTTTAAAACCTCGTTTCACTGACAAATTGCAATAAATAAGAATACTTAAATCTAAACTGCAAGCGGTTTAGACATGGTGCTCTCTTCTTACACAATTTACACGCATTAACGGAGAAAATAACCTTTATTTTGTTCCTTACAAAGATCATAATACCCTGGCAAAATATGAAGTAATGATAAACAGGTTTAGCGAAATGTAAATCGCTCTAAAGGAATTAAAAAGTTGATTTCATATGAAACTCTGATAATATGCTGGCTATAAATGATATGGGAATATAGTATGCAATCTATGGCCGTTTACCATGATCCCATGGTATATTGGTGAAAGAAAGTTAGCTGGATCTGGTACAGTTGTAGTATAAGTAGGTATAGTTGGTATATACTATCTTCCTTACTAATAAAACGTTGTATAGCGTCTGTATAGTTACACAACGCTTTGTCTTCTTCTTTCGAAAGTCAAATTACTGACGACTGAAAGAGAGAAATCTGTGTGTAACTATTCACCTGATATAATACGTTTATTAGTAAGGAGGTTAGACTTTATAAAATGATATGACCTGTGACTCATGCCGATAAAGATATTATTAAGTATCTACAAATCTATCTTGTTTACCTGTGTATTGTTTATACAAGGTGATCTTTTTATATGTCATAACTCTTGGGTAAGAATGAGACCATATCAAAGAATCAACTGGCATATGAATTAGTTTTCAATTATCATTTTTTTTTTGTTTTCAGTTTTCGCACAAAAAATATGACAACGTCGCTTTTTCTTAGCTTTAATTATGAATGATTGGTATGAATGAAAATGGATTACTCGTATTTTTCAATGAAACTTAGAATGAACCTAATTTATTATGATTGATGATATCTTCGAAACTGTGCATTTTTGGACCACATATTCTAGGAATTTTTGTATTATTTTTACTTATAGAAATTAACCCTAGAATTATGACATATAAAAAAAACACGTTGATATAAATCGACAGCGGCATCAGATGCTAAAGATTCTTCTTAGTTTGTCTTTTCTATATCTCTTTTTTTTTGGATTTGAAATAAAGAAAGAAAAATAGGTTTATTTGTCACAGAAACACGTGCATACAAAAAGATAAGAATAGTCAGAAAAATAAAACAAAATGGATCCACATTATAATCACGAGCTCAAAACAGAAATAGTCGGCAGCTGCACGTCATGACTGTGACAAGAAGGCTCAGCATGATGGTGTGCTATGGGGGACCTACAGCACAGCGCTGATTTTCAGTGGTCACCCGAAAAAGATGTACGGAAATCAAGATTTCATTACTTTGTGTCGTGGAACTAACCTTAAAATCAAGACTAAGAGCAACCGACTGGATAGGCATATATGGGTCATCGCTGCGAGCACCATCCTCTAGGAGTGGTCCTATCCCTCCTGACCACCGAGTGTACAGTCACAAGCACTAGTTTGTATACACTTAGTTACTTTTAAAAATGATATTCTTCTACTGTATTGACTATAATTTTATGTTGTTACGAAAATAGTGTTTTGTAACACATAAAATTATGAAATAGGTAATCTCTAAGTTGCTATCGTTATTTCACGAGAAAATCGCTTTTGAATTTTCCTATGTGTATACAATATTAGTGCTCGTGATTGTACACTTTGCATTTTTCCGTATCTGAAAAATCAAGGAGTTTAGTTTTCTGTTTATTCTATTTATGTTAGAATATTCTTTTTATTTATTTTCTTACTAGTTACCGATGGCTTCGCCCGCGTGGATTTCATTACTTCCCTATTTGATTTGGTTCACAATTTCATGGGTTTTAATTTTTTTGCGCGGAACCCTAATTCTTTTTCTAAAATAAAAGTAGCCTAAATTACTCCTTATAACATCAGCTATCAATGAAAGTCCCATCAAAATCTGTCCAGCCGTTTCGGAGATTAGCCGGAACAAACAAACAGACAGACAGACAAACATTTTTAAAATTGTTTTTTTATTATACGTACAGGATATACTTTCATATGCTTTTAGTAAAAAGCTGTTATTTTGACATTACAAATAGACACTTCAATTTTATTTATTTGTATAGATGCATATATTATTGTAGGTACACCTTAGAGGTATGGTTGTAGAGACACTTGCAAAGAAGTGAAAACTTCTTTAGGCGCGTTGAGCGCTTTTTGGTAGGAGAAAAGCTTACGGGTTCACGACATGCTACATGCTAATGTGACGTGCTGCGCCAGATTGGCAATGCGCAGCGGCCTGTGTGCATGTTAATGTTTTAAGTTTTCACTTCTGTCAGCAGTCCCCATTGCCTACTTTTTTTTTTCAAGCTTTAGTGGGATGTTGTATACAAGATGTAACATAAATAAAGCACAACCTCTTAAGGGGTCATTCTACTCATCATTATGAACATTTTTTGCTATGGGACCAAACCTGAAATCGCGAAAAAAAAAATCTGTTCCCTACATTTCGACGAGTTATGCGAACATAAATGTAGGGAGCAGCTGATTTTCTTTCGCGATTTCAGGTTTGGTCCCATAATAAAAGTGGTTCATAATGATGAGTACAATGACCCCTTATGAGGTTGTGCGTTAATTTATGTTACACCTTGTATATGCTAGTCGCGCAGTAATTGCGCGATGCAGGATTTTTGCGTGACGTCAGTGTAATGCGTTCCAATGTGGCGATGTAGATATGCCGCCACAAAAGAAACTTTATTTTATGTTTTATCCAGCTATTGTTTTGACAACACACCAACACACTATGCAACTCCTACCACGGGTTTTCCGACTAGGAATGAGCCTGCATTTCTAAGCTTAGTATTATCTTAGTGGGGGTTCACTATTATACTTAGTTGCGCAAGAGTCATACTTGATTGAAGGAAATGACTTGTTAAATACTGTTCAATAGATTGTCCAGCGATTGGCGCTTAGGCAATACATTTTGTAATGCGGTTTCATGTTTATAGAAGCGGAAAAGAAAAAAGCTATTCGTGCAAAGCTATGTATGAGTTTTTAAACATAAGAGGAAGTCTGAAAGTGACACTAGTGACAGAAAAGTTGTGTGGACATTGGTTTTCATGCTATGGGCATGTGATGCGAAAGAATGAGGAAAATGTCGTCAGGAAAGTTTAGAGTATGAACGTGGATGGACGACTAGGGGACTACCAAAGAAATGATGGATGGTCTGTGTGAAAGATGATTTGGCGAGAAAGGGAGTGACTACCGAGATGACAACTAATATAGAAGTATAGAAGAAAAAGACATGTTGCGCCGATATGAAATAAATTGGCATAAGGGCAGGAGAATGATGATGAGGTTAAACAAAGAGTCAAACACACAAAGTTTAGTTTCATGCGAATTATGTCACTTCAAAGAAATTTTTTACGACGGGAAGACTTTTCTGCGCATTTTAAAGTTAGTATTTAGAGATTAGGGGCGGACCCGCGTCCGGTTAGACACGAGTACCTACCAGAAAGAAAATGGCCTAAAAAATTTACACGAAATTAATTACCAGTTAACCAAATCAATATATTACAAAATTTGCATGAAATTAAATGCAGTTATCCAAATTAATATATTATTATATCCGGAAGTGATGATATGGGATTTAAATAGTCTATAAATAGTCGTTCACAGCCAACCGTTGGACGCATCTTCCAAGGAATATAATATTTTCCAACCGCTAACTTATTGGTAAGGGTGTTAGTGACCATTTGTTTTGTCTTTGAGCCGGTTTGACCCCCTGCAGGAGAAAACACTCACAACACTCTGTACACTCTGTTCAGAGATTATTGCTTGTCAATGTACATCTGCCAACTATGGTGCAACTTCACGAAAAAGATGTAGGTGCAATTCATTAAGGATTCAGTACAATGATGCTTACTGAACCCTTATGAAACTGCCAGGATCTGCAGTGCCTCGAGCATGTTTGCCGAAGCAAGGGTCCCGAATTTTTACGCCATCATGAGGTCGAGGGCCGCGTCTTTTTGGCAAAGTTTGAGACGCCCAGTAACAGTATTTTGAGGGTTGTCTCGTGCGACCTTAGCAAGTGCATTTGTGCACTGGATTTCTGTTCACGCGAGAACAAAAAATTACGAAAGACTATGTTTTTGAAGACTGGGTACCTATACCATGTTCCCATGTTTAACAACATGTTCCCTGTTTTAATTTTTACTGTTTTACTACTATTTATAAAAAAAAATTGTATATAAGTTCTTTTTTGTCTGCAATAAAACACTATTTATTTTATTTTATTTTCAAAGGGCCAGCTTTTCCTGTTTTTATTCTTTCAAGTCTTATGTCAGTAACTAGTCCTACCACGTTCGCCTGGGGCCACCAAAATGCTGTTTGATTGGTGGATATTATCCTAGGATTTCCTTGGTTGTGGACTTCGCCCACAGTGCTGATCTAAATAATAATTTAGTCAAGTGTAAATGATACGTGAAAAAAAAAAAAAAAAAAAATTATTTAATGTTTATAGAAAAGATTACAGGATTATTCATATTAAATAGCAACTAAAAACCACTAAGGTTTAAACTTGCGCTATCATGAGTCTATCTCAATATCGAACTATACAATGATGCATTTTATAGGTTTGCGTTATTGTCGATACAATTAATAACATCTAACTATATGTCTTTATATATTTACAATCATTCCTACATAATACTCAAGTAATATTGCTTAAGTTTACACTTGATATTTTTATGTGTAATACATTTGTTTATTTCTGAGGGTTGAATCGTTGATGAAGCAATTAAAGACTAATTATTATTGGTTCATTGCTGAAGAAAGTTAAGCCAATAAAACAAAAGATGAAAATAACCCAACTTATTTTTTACTACATTACTCGTCCATCACGTAAAAGTTCTACATTAAAATGTTGCTATCGAAATAAATAAAACTTATTTGCATTTGGCATCACGCGATGGCAATCAAGTTATAACAGACGAACAAGTTAGAAAAAAACTGTGTCACCTGCGGAAAGAGAAACATTAATAAGAGTAAATAATAAATAATTGTGACCCTCTACACAATTTAGTATAGACAATTTAGTATAGACAATTTAGTACCAAATACCCATAACATAAAAAACGAAATCAAAGATAATTTTAAAGATCATCATCATCATTTCAGCGGAATGACATCTGCTGCTGGACATAGGGCTCTCCCAAACGTCGCCACGTCGACCGGTCTTGTACTTCTTGAATCCAACGGATTCCTGCGGCCTTCACAAGGTCAGGATTTTGAAGATGAAACATAAGAAAGACTTCCTGGGGGCCAAACACCACCTCTTAAAGCAGTATTATTGTAATGTTACTTCAGTGTGAGAAAGAGATGAAGCTATACAGGACGTTTAGCACCATCTCTTTCCCACACTCAAGTAAGATTACAATAATACTGCGTTAAAAGGCGGTGGTCTAGCTCCTGGATTTCCGACTACAACCAATACGGACACAATGGAAAAAATAAGTACCGTGTTGTTTAAAGAGGAAGGTGACTCCTGGATCGTCAAGTCCAATAAAGCACAGCAAAATCTTTTTACGATTCTCAAGGCAGAAGTTATAACAACAAACGATAGAACTTGGTCAATTTTAAAGAAAGATTCTAGTAGGCAAAAAATATTTTTTGTCACAAAGAAAAAAAATGGACCTATAATGTGGGTATCCATTCTGTAACTGTTTTGACACACCCGTAAACTTAAGTTAATATATATACTGACTAACAGTAAAGCTGAAGAGTTTGTTTGTATGTTTGAACGCGCTAATCTCTGGAACTATCAATTTGCCTAGCCTTTTCCCAACTATGTTGGGGTCGGCTTCCAGTCTAACCGGATGCAGCTGAATACCAGTATTTTACATGGAGCGACTGCCTATCTGACCTCCACAACCCAGTAACTGGGTAATACTGGTTGTAAGACCTTGGTAAGACTGGTTGTCAGACTTTCGGGCTCCTGACGACCCGTAACGACTGTCAAAGATCTACGAATGACAGCCGAGACCAACGGCTTAACGTGCTTTCCGAGGTACGGAGGAGTCTCGGTATGTAAAGATGGTCACCCATCCACGGACAACCCCGGCAAGCGTAGCTTAACCTGATGGATCGACCCGTGCGGCTGTTATTATTTAGCCACGAGCTCCTCAATCAATCTCTGGAATTACCAGTCAGATAAAAAAAAAATTGCATTTGATTGCCTGCTGTAGGTTATTTGACATCACACTACGACCCTTAGGAGCCGAGCAATAAGAAAAAAAGTCAGAAAGCGCAGTATTAGCGCGGGCGCACGACGCGATGCGACGGGGTGGGACAGAGGAACAAGAAATTTCACGCTGACAATGTCGCGTGCAGAAGCTAGTACATAAATATTTAATCAAGGCGATGTAAATATTCAACTCCACTGACCTCAACTTAACCTTCAATATTTACCCTAAAGCTAAACGCCACAACACCATCCACAGACATTTGCACCACAATCCCATTATCTCGACGGGACTCCTCGTTGACGACAGTGGGAGGTAGGTACCAACGTTCCGTACAGGTCCGATTCAAAACGGATAAGTATGTCCTGAGGCGATGGCTGGCCACCTGTGCCTATCTTTAGACATAGCGAGATATTGTTGTTAGTGCCTATAACGGTAAGAGTTTATGTTGAAAGGAGTGAATGTGGTAGGTATTATAGTAAAGACTAGCTGTTGCACGCGGCTTCACTCGCGTGTATGTCAATACTTTCCTATTTGAATCGGATGCTGTTCACATTTTTTTTCTAAAATATAAGTACCTTAAGTTACTCCTTATAATATCAGATATCTGCCAGTGAAAGTCCCGTTAAAATTGGTCCAGCCGTTTCGGAGATTAGCCGGAACAAACAGACAGACAGACAGACAAAAAATTTAAAAATTGTTTTTTGTTATAAGTCGGTACCTTAAATTCTTTCATATGCATTTAGTACAAAGCTGTTATAAACAGACACTTCAATTTTATTTATTTGTATAGATTGGTCAAAATAATAATAATAATATATGATAGCTATTAATTTTTAATTAACAAGTTATCTGAATTACGAAGAGTTACCGTGGCCCCGGCGCAGGCAACTGAAGGAACACGGGTGGGGTTTAGTCAGTAAAAGTCTGACACGCCCTCCCGCTCCGCCTAGAGCAGGAGAAGTCATTTAATGATTTCCCATAAAAAAAAAAACGGTTATCCGAATTAAAAAAAAACAATGATTGAAGTTAAAAAAAAACAGCCTCATAAAGAATGTAAAAACATGTTAATGTTCTACTCCTGGACAATGGTCTTACCATAGCCTTCCAATCTTCCTTGAGTGCTGCTCAATCTCTCTTATAAAACGTCCCATAACCGTCTCCAAATAGTTCAGCCAACAAAAATGTTTCCTGCTGTGAGTCAAGGCTTTACACCGTACCTTACAAAAAAGAAATGAATTTCCTTTAGTTATCGTCCCGACATTTCATTATAGTGTGGGAACACAATAAACGCACTGACAGCCACGTCATTAACAAAATCATTACACATTATTACATTAACACCAACAACCATTCTGCCTCATCAATTCAAGTCACATTGTCCGAGAAAAAGCACTCGACGCGGAACTGTATCAAACCGTAAATAAATCAAATTGACCCCGAAATCCGTATGCTTTCGGCAAATTTCGGCCATTATCGGAGCTGCTCGGTGCAAAAAGAGCAATTTGGGTCACGATTTCAATGCTTTTTTTCTCTCCGAAGTCCCGTAAGAGCAGTGGGTCTTGTTGATTGTAATTGTTGCACTCATTGTTCTTTTGAAAGATAAAGCCGAAACAAGCTTTTGTGTTTAATTAAAATTTTGTTTCGCTCATGGGAATTTCGCCGGTGCATAATCATATACTTTACGTACTTTTTGAAAGTGCAACGGTACTTATGGCTGAGGTAATGGGCGTTTTAGACCTGTTCTCAACTCTTAACCTCGTAAAGGGAAATTTCAAGGGCTACACAGAGGCGAAATGCCGTTACAATTTAAATTGTCGATGATGTATGATATTCGTGTAATTTTTTACTACAGCTAAAAACGCAAAATTGGAAATATAACAGACATCACTGACAGTACCTACTCAATAAAAAAACCCGATTATAAAAAAATATATCAGAATTCAATTAGGTACCTATCGTTTTCAAGAACAAACAGCGCAAAGTGTAATTTCAAAACCCTTGACGTCCTTATAATTTTTCCTGCTCATCAATTTCCTGCTCCTGCCTCTTTCTCCGTCACGTATTTGGACCACACAACGATATAATCAAGAACCATATCAATACAACCGAAATCAAGGCAGAATAATTGCACGACAAAGCTTTACTGAAACTCGTTCACAATCGGCTCATTATAAAATTGATACAGAAAACGGGTTGGAAAGCGATCCATAAGACTTCATTAAAATTCCCGACAAATCATATATCTGGACAAGTAGTGACGTAATTGGGGGCAAGACAGGCGCCCGGGGCAGCGTCAGTGCCCGGGCACCAATGCACTGCGAAACTCTATGAATAAATTAGTGGGCATCTGTGTGGAAATTACCTATCTTTGCTAATAAATCTGTGGGTTGTTAGGATTTTTGATGGCGTAATAATTGTACAAGTGGCTGAGAAGTACCTGCCTTGTTTCGTTATTTCTACTGACGCTTCTGTTATTGAGTACCTACATGCTTCTAACAATCGTTTGTGCGCTATATATACTTAAAACTATATGGATATTACTCATATATGCACCCAACATCACTCGTGCTAGGAAGGATTGGTAACATATCAAAGTTTAGAGGTTAGCAGAAATCTTACGCTTGTGAAATATTTTATCCGCCTTATTCGTGGTTACCTGTTAATTTCTTCCTTACTAGAATACATCTCCATCAACGTTCTTTTACCTATCAGACATACGCTTCGCCCTCGCCAGCGTCCGCCGTTTTCAGTTCCACAAGCTGGTTCTGTGACTCTCCAAAACAGCCCATTACACTTAGCCCTTAAATCAGGGGTTCCCAAACTTATTTGGTCTACTGCCCACTTTGAAAGTAATTCAATTTTTAGCGCCCCCATTTTTTCACCTACTTAACTACTACCTAGATGAAGTTACAAATCGCCCCCTAAGCCTCTACACAACGCCCCCATTTTTTTCTGGGTCTCTTACTTCCCCCCTTTAGGCCTGCAGCGCCCACAAGGGGGCATTATCGCCTACTTTGGGAAAGACTGCCTTAAATAATAATAAATAATAAAGCCTTTTATTTCCATATCCTTATATTACATTGCAAATGATGTTAGTAGTTTTACTTATTATTCTAGACATTAGTACAGATTAGTTATTTTTGTCGGATATGGACTCCTCCTCGGGTGAAAGCCTCCTCCAACTTCTTCCATGCATCTCTATCTTTGCCAATAGTCTGCCAGTCTTTCCCTGTTATTTCTATTACGTCATCAGCCCACCTTCTTTTCGGCCTACCCACTCTTCTTTTTCCTGTTCCTGTTGGTCCCTTCCATCGCGTAGTTTTGAATGTCCACCTGCTGTACAGCGTGTTATATGACCGGCCCATTGCCATTTCAGTTTTAGGGCTTGCAAGAGTGCATCAGTTATCTTGGTTTTTTGTCTAATATCCTCACTTTTAACTTTGTGTATTTTCCTAATATTTAATACCCCTTATCATCAATAAAATATTACGCTATGATGAATCGCTTGATGCCTTTACAAGCACTGAACTAAGTTTCCTGAAAACCGCTAAAGCTTACCTGGAGTCTGTTGCCACTCCTAGCACAAAACATAAATTTACAACAATCCTTGTTGTAAATTTGTTTTATGTTTTGTTATATATGTGTTAATTTTGTGTTCAAAATCATGAATTATTTAAAAAAGCTAAATTCATGTTTTTAAACTATTAGCATAGTGTTAACTATTTATTATCTTTTATCTGGTTTAAATGTTATGTTTTATTAGACCTATAATTTATAACTTATATGTATTTATGACCTATAAACTTGTATGTCTAGTAATAAACGGTCAATTAAATAAATAAATAAATCGACACTGAAGGATGGACTTAAGGTTGATTTTTTGAAAAGGCCTGTGTGTATCTTCTCTAAAGAAAATAGTATAGCCAGAACTTTACTATTTTTAAGTGACAGCGTATTTAGATGCTCCTTCCTGTAAAGGATATAGAAATTCAGATATATGTACCATCGCGTGCAGTTGCGACTTTTCAACTAATAAGGTCGAAAAATGGTTCTAACAAGAAAATTGTCTCCGATTGTCGAGAATCGATTTTGTGTAACTGCACATTCTAATATGATTTATAACGTTACTTTTTTTGCAGAGACAGAGTAGATGAAAGTCAGAATCAAGAAACGAGCTGGTCAAAATACAGTCAGCAGTCACCAGCAATGCAGTAACCTGCACTTTTAGTTGAGCAGCATCTGAAAGCAGCGGCTAGGTGTGTTAAAGGTTTTTGTTTTCTTATGAATACAGGCCAATTGATTACCTAGTCTTTTTTTATTTGGATGGATGTAATTTCAGTGTACGACTAAACGCCGACAGACACTACGCCAACAGACTGAACATCGACAAGACTTTACTTCGACGGGACTCTTCGCCGACAGGACACTTCGCCGACAGGCACTCCGAGGTTCGGTTTGGTTAGGTTCCTTTAAACCCTGCACACAGAAATAGGAGCCCCGCGCAGCGGGGCTCCGTCGACACGCTATGAGACATAAGGTATTAATGTACCTAGATTATGTACTTATGTATATTATATTATGCCCTGTCGGCGAAGAGTCCCGTCGAAGTAAAGTCTTGTCGGTGTTCACTGTGTCGGCGTAGTGTCTGTCGGCGTTTAGTCGTACACTAATGTAAGTTATTTGTTTCTTGTTTTAGTAGTTACGTTGGAATTGGTTTAAGCTCCCAGCTAACTTGTCATCGACAAGTTGGCGACATATCAATCAGCTAACAGCTAACAGTCTAACAGTTTGCTCCATTAATATAAATTTTATGCATACTAATTGTCATTATGTCAACGCAACTAACCTTAAACAGGAAATTACGTCGATTTATTGACAGCAGTAAGTTAATTAGTCCAAGGTATCAATCAATCAAGCTGTATACCCCACCTACGCTAATTACTATCACTCAAAAACCAATTTACTAATAGGATAATAAGACAACATTACAAATCATTTTTCTATTTACTAAAACAAATTGTTTTCTCTACTACAGAGACGGTAGCCGTTGCAGTCGCTTGAGGCTGCGTACGCGCAAGGCAATTACCGAGCTCCGCCGACCGCGCCCGAAGCCGCCCGAGGCAGACCAACGTGATAGACATTAATTGTTCCTGAGATATTAAAGCTATAGTAATTATCTTAAAGTTATTGTAAATTTTATAATGTGAGAGGAAATTTTAATTCGTTGCTACTGTTTGTTTCCATTTAAAATAACTAGGTGTTAATTTCCGTTTTGAGTCATGAGAAACTCGGGGCTTAAGAATCTTTAGGGCTGCCCTAATGCAAAAAGGTAATCTAGGCTCTGTTTGAACTGAAGAGATGACAGTGCTAGATGCAAAAGTCGTGTGGTCCTCGACCACATTGATGCAGCTTTAGTGGTTAGGGCACCAGGATCCACCTGTAATGAAAACGAATGATAGAATGCAGACTTTTCCAACTAGTCAACGTGACAATTTTGATAAAATTATCAAAGTTTTGGCATAATGTTCGATTTGAAATAGCAGTTTTTATGTATGTGGTAATTTGCTCATTTAAACCCAGCAGCTGTTTCTAATTAATGTAAACATCGATCGTCAATTCCTTTCATAATCACATTTAAATAATAATATTTATAATCGCAACACGTACGCTATCATGAAAATAGTCAAAGAGATAGCCATCTAACATAAAAAAAAATCATCTCATAAAAAGTACGAATAAAAATAAAAACGCGTCCATAATAGAAAATGCACTATAAAATTACAATTGAAATAAAATGAAAATTGTCTCAGCTTCGCCGACAGAGGGTGTTGTAAAAAACTCATTTTATTTGTCTGAAAGACAGTTATATCGTTTTCATAGTGGACGATTAAGCCCGAGATGCACTTTAAGGTACCGCCTTGAGGCACTATTTTTAGTTTTATAGTGTTTTTCAAACCGGGAGTTGAGGTCATTCTTGTGAAGATATGTTACGAAATGTGAATATATTTCGGGTTTCATTAAGGAGTCCTTTAACTAAGTATTATTAAAACTGCCAAGTAAATGTTTACAAAATGTCTTAAGTTAAAAGTGTAGCGGAAAAGTGTAATGTGTCTGAAGTATTTCGTTATCGTTACGTGAGCTAGCCACGAATTTTATCACAAAACAAACCTAAACAAAAAAAAACACTGTTCATAGTGAATCCTGTTGAAATAGCGACAATTAATTGAATAAATCACAAAATACAAGAAAAATAGCCGATGAATAAACTCGTTACCGGTAATAAATCTCAAGTAAATTAATCTGCATGGTCCTCAAATGGCCTGACCAAGATGATGAATGGACTTTATAAAAAACTTTTTTACAAAAAAAAAAAAAAAAACAACCGACTTCCAAAAAAACACTACAAAGTGAAAAATAACTTTAATTTCGGAAGTCGGTGTCTTTGGATCTGTATTTTAGTTTTTTGCCAACGACTTCCGAAAATAAAGTTATTTTTTACTTTGTAGTGTTTTTTGAAAGTCACTTGTTTTTTTTTTTTTGTAAAAAAGTTTCGTTTTTCACTTTTTAGTGGGTCGGTTTGTAATTTGCCTAAGTTACAATAGCCTAATGTCAAATGCTCATCACCTTTTACAAAATATTGCTTTTATCGATGCGGGGACGTTAATGGTTGAGGAGTTCTCCTGGTACTTCACCATCAGCTCCACTTCACCATATTATGCACTGTGACGAGCATAAATTGCTTAGCAACCATATTAAAGTAATCGAATCGCAACCCGTGAAATACTGATATTATATTATTGAGTAGTTCTAGTGGACATCTGTGGTCTTTATAATCAGTTCCACTTCACCAAATGGTGCTTTCCAAGAGCAAATGCACAAGTTACTATAAAAATACCCAAATCACTATAGGTATGCCTAAAATATTTGAAGAATTCCCTCGATTTCTCCAGGATCCCATCATCATATCCTGATCTGATGACAATGCGACGACCTGGAAAGTATACTCTTTCAAACAAAAAAAGAATTTTCTAAATTGGTCCAGCCATCTTCGAGTAATCAGGGAACACACATAAAAAAATAAAAAGATTCCGACGAACTGAGAACCTCGTCTTTTTTTTTAAAGTCGTTTAAAAAGAGACTTCTGGGTTTTTTTTTGATCTTTCTTCTCAGAGTAGTCGGATAAGACCGAAACTCGTCTCGTTTAAAAACATAAGTTATTTTTGACGTGTAAAAGTATTTTTGACAGAAATACATAAATATAATTTAACATAATTTTTTTATCATTTATCAAGTACTGAATACCTAGCTCCCAGCCTGTCAAGAACGTATTGTCAAAAGTTATACTACCTACTAATTATCGATAAAATTTTCTTATTCATAGCGTACAAGTGACACGAGACCCTTAATACCTTGAGAATAAATTTTACGATTCCACAAGAATTTGTTAAGAATTATAATAACATGTAGTGTTAGTTGTTAAAGCCATTTTATTAG
Source organism: Fissipunctia ypsillon (assembly GCA_947568875.1). Lineage (NCBI taxonomy): Eukaryota > Metazoa > Arthropoda > Insecta > Lepidoptera > Noctuidae > Fissipunctia > Fissipunctia ypsillon. The sequence continues at coordinate 12,314,494 of OX387650.1, forward strand.
CTTTTCATTTATTATTTTATTTTTACAAGAAATAGCTTTTGTAAGTCTTTTAATAATACGATATTTAATAGGAAATTCTCTAAGGCACCTTGCATATTGTGCTAGTTTTCAATCATAGAGGATTCATTGAAAGAGCTTCCTACCTACCTACTTCTTTTTTATTCTCCTCGACTTTTAAAAGTCATGAATATAGGACTGTTGATCGTCATGATGAGACTATCTTTGGAATCTATGAATAGATCAATCCCATCCAGCCTGCCTCTTGCTGTCCACCCCTATCGACGCCTTAAACCGAGGTCCGTACCCCACAGAGGGTGCCCTTAACGAGTGGTCGCTTAGTTTTTAAGTTTATGCCCTAGCTAGAGGCGTTAATTTAGGTATGTAACAGGAAAGTCCGGTTAAACGGCTGACAGCCTCCAAGGTTGACCTGCGATATGCCACTACACAAAAACAAACAGTGAAATTAATAGATACTTGTATCCTAAATTATAGTCCAGAGGGGCTTTCAGAATGTCCAGAATTCTAGAATACGGTAATGGAGTCCATATAAAGAAATGGTTTAGCTATTATTAAAACGTAGACCGCTACATCTCAACTTAGCAAAAACAGACCATTGCTAATAGACTAGCCTATTCTAGTCCAAAAGAAAACACAACAGAAGTCTCAATACAATACAACACAATAAAGAAATATTCCCCTTTGCACGAGGCGTATTCAATAAGTCCGACAGTAAAACTCCAGTGCACTACAATGGTACTATCGACAAAACGGACGCCTTTACACCTTACAGTTGCTTTTTGTATACACTGATTCATTGAAAAAACCTTACCCTATGGTCCTTTGTTTTACTTTTTCATAAGTACAATTGCAGCTTGTAAGCAAAATTGTTTCAAAATTGGAAAGGAATGGCGTTTGTCGATGGTATCTCCTCAGCTGTGAACACCAAAACCACTTAAATCATGTAATGTTGTCCAAAGGTCAGTTACTTCAAGAATGTCCTAAAACTCAAGACAAATGTTACACACTTAATACTGGCCAACTTTGATAAGGAAAAACTAAAAAGCTTAACACTGACAAACTCAAACGCAACCATAAAAAATAAACCTTCACTATATAGACAAGCTAGACAAAAAGGCACAAAATATTCAACAAAAATCTCAATGCAACGCAAGGTAACACAATTTAATAAAGACATATTTCCCTTACAATCGCGAGGCTTATTCCAATCAATAAAATTGAAGTGTCTGTTTGTAATGTCAAAATAACATCTTTTTACTAAATGCATGAAAAAGTACATACGCTACTTATGACAAAAAAAAAAAAAATTAAATGTTTGTTCCGGTTTTTTTTTTTTTTTTTTTTAGGATGGGAAATCATCAAATGACTTCTCCCGCTCTGGGCGGAGCGGGAGGGCGTGTCAGACTTTTACTGACTAAAACCCACCCGTGTTCCTTCTGTTGCCTGTGCCGGGGCCACGGTAACTCTTTCGAACATCCCGCAACCCTAGCTGGCAACGGCCCTAGCGGACCCCGTCAATAGTGCTGACATCTCTTTGAGGCGCGCGTGGAACACGACGCGCCGTCGACTCGGGCTTGGTCCTTACCGAACGGCGAGCTACCCATTGCTCGCCGTCCGCAAGCCCGCGCCTACGGTGGCCGGGAATCGGCTGCCAATTCCCGACGCCCAGGGCGTCTCCTGCGGCGACTAGGGGCGTGAGGGTGCAAAGCTTGCCTCTCCCTCACGCCTCCTCCTTCACGAGCATTACTGCTTCGCAGAAGGAGGTAATGGCTTCCCATGCACTCTCGCTCCGTACCATGGCCTGGACCAGGGCCGGACGCGAGAGATCGCCGCCGCCGATCGCTACCGCGAGGACACGGCGGTGCTCCGCCCAAGCCGGGCAGACCTCCACCGTATGCTCCACCGTGTCCTTCGGGCGATCCACACAGTGGTGACACCCGGGCGTTTCCTCCCGCCTTATCCGGAACAGGTACCTCCCGAAGCACCCGTGTCCGGTGCGGACCTGCGTCAGCCGGAAGGTGAGGACGCCGTGGCGCCTCTCCAGCCACTCCTCAAAGAGGGGACTTATCGCCGCAATTGTGGCGTGCCCAGCGCTGGGTTGCGACAATCGCACTCTCCATGCCGCCATGAGATCCTGCCGGAGCTCTGTCCGCCGTGCCACGATTTCTCGCGGCAACAGAGTTACGCCCCGACGTCCTGCCTCCTCGCGCCACTCCCACATGTGCGCGAGTGTTCCGGCTAATCTCTAAAACGGCTGACGGGACTTTCACTGGCAGATTGATGATGTTATAAGGAGTAACTTAGGCTACTTTTATTTTAGAAAAATAATTAGTGTTCCGAGCAAAAAAATTAAAAACCATGAAGTTGTGAACAAAATCCGATTCAAGTGGGGAAATATTGACATCCACGCGGGCGAAGCCGTGAGCAGCAGCTAGTTACACAATATAAATGACAATAATAAAAAAGTCGTGTCGTGGGACACTGCTTGAAACGATGTTCCTTTCGCTGTACATTATTTATACAGAGCCATCTAGTATAGTTTCTAATAGTATGAACGCTTTTTCGTTAGTGACGATTTCTACCAGTCAACTCCTTCCGCAAGCCGCGATATAGAACTTCGTTCCAAAAAGGTTCATTTACGTGTGTTCCTTCAATTACAGGAGACCATAGCATGCACATATAATTAGATGTAAACAGGATAACAATAAAAATTGAGAAAATAAATAATTAAATTTGTAAAAAAAATATATCATGGCAAGATTGATAATTCATATTACAATTGTTTATAATAACAATAATTATTTCAAATTTAGAGAGAAGAAACATAGTATTTAGTGATTTAGCAGTGGTTAAATTCTTTTTGTATTTTGAAATGGGGAGGTTTATGTCCAGGTTACAAACGCTTTGGAAATTCATTGTATGCCTACAAAGTCTTGGGAGAGCGGCAAAATGTCCCAGATTAGTTTTAGATCCTGAGACGTCAAATAAATTGTAGCTGCTTTTCCGCGGCAGACGAGTACTATGTTCCTAGTATATAATAGTCCCGTAACTCAGCTGTATAACGTCAAAACAACACACCACAATGTTGCCCAAAGATAAGTTGCTTCAAGGATGTCTAAAAACTCAAGAAAACTGTCACGTACTTAACATTGGTCAACTTTGATATGGGAAAGCTGAAAAGAATAACAAAGACAAGCACAAAAAGAAAAACAACAAAAAAATAGACCTTTACTAATAGATTATTAATAGACCAAAAGTCACAAATAACTCAACAAAAATCTCGACAGAATACAAAGTACCACAATATAATAAAGAAATATTTCCCTTACAATCGCGAGGCGTATTCAATAAGCCCTACAATAAAACTCTTGTGCACTACAATGGTACTGGTAGTCGTCTCCACAATTTATGACTCGTCACTTAGACAATAAATAGTGATTTTCGCATTTCTACAGAAGACACGCATGGACTTAGGATGTAAAGGGTTTTCGTTTGAAGCTTTTTAGTACAATGGATAATTATTTTGATGAATATTGGTTTGAGTAAAACTGGAAGCTGGATTCATAGTTGTTGGAATGTGGATAGGCTTGTCTATCTATAAGTATCAGCAAACAAGCAAGATGGTGACAATGCAAAGTTTATTTTGATGGCGAAAAGTGCTTTGTGTGTTTCTAGCTTTTGTTGTCCAAAATGATTGAATTTCATGATCTGACTGGTTTGAAACTGTCAGTAAGATAAGTGTGAAAACCCAGTTCATGAAATTCGTACCCGGACTAATAAGTACACCTATTTAATAACTTAAATACAGACTTATTTAATTGGCATTATAAAATGAGGTGTCCTTGCATTTTCGCATTTTTATTCAAATTATTCATTTAAATAGCTAATTACAATAATTAAGAACAAATAAGTACATTGTGCTTTGCATTTTCAGGCTCATAAAGATGAAGATACAGCCATTAGGCGTTCGGGCTGCCTCACTAGCTTCTGCTTTTTTTTAATGGCATCTCGCAGGTCAACCTAGGAGGTTGTCGGCTGCTCAACCGGTCTTTCCTGTGGGTGCCTCGCTTAGGGGGTCGCTGGGGGAGAGCAGCAAGGCACAGGCTGGATCGTATTGGTATTATTTAGGAACGAATTTAAAGCTACAAGCTCAGCGGAGCGGGCTGGCTCGAGCAAGGGTCGGGGCGGGGATAGCTTCTGCAGAGTATTTAATATTTCTTGTGGTTGCTACCCAAACTATAATCAGATGCAATGCCTTACAAAGAAATAGAGCTGGTCTTCATTAACCTGTTCCTAGAAATCCTCACAAAAACAATTATTCCTTCACCGCAGTACGTTACGTGTTAGCTCGTGTGTCCCGCAAAGCACGTTTACTATTGTGCAGCATATAAGGCTCGGAGAAGCGACTCGATATTTTTATACGAAGCTAGATGCCTTTGTTGACCGTCTAACTGTTGTGTAGGCACAAGTTCCGTGTCAGCTTTACTGGGAAAGAATGGTTGACTTTATTCATTAAGTGAGTGGTTGGGAGGTTGGAATGGAGGTCTTATTTGAGCATGATGTTTGATTTGCGATTGGCTGTCATTCGTAGATCTTTGACAGTCGTTATGGGTAGTCAGAAGTCGAAAAGTCTGACACCCAGTTTTATCAAGGGGTATCGTTTTATCCAGTAACGGGGTTGTGGAGGTCAGATAGGCAGTCGCTCCATGTAAAATACTGGTACTCAGCTGCATCCGGTTTGACTGGAAGCCGATCCGAGCCGGTAGATTGATTTGTTGGATTTGCGACTGTGGGTGCCTACTTCCTTGAAAATTTCTCGATTTCACTCAATGTCAGTCAGATAATTGTTGGTTAAATTGCTGTTAAATAAAATTAAAAAAAAAAACAGAAATCAGAAGACTAAATTTAGCAATATACATACATGAAATCCTTAACATTAGTAAAAGTGTCACTTATATTCGTTTTTTAGAAAAACTCAAGTGCTGGCAGTGGAGTTTAAACATAATTATCACTCCGTGGTTTAGACTAATGCATCGTATAAAAACTGCAACTCAGTGTAACCAGATTGCCGCTTTTAATATCGCCTGTTTGCTAGCAGATGTTAAAATTAATACAATAACAGAATCAAGACGCATTTTACAAAAGAGAAACGAAAACAAATCGTGCAAAATCTATTTTTGCAATACGATTCAAACCTGGGTCTCTTCACATAAGCACAAGATTCCAACCTTTGTGAATGCAAACTGGACGTCGAATCAACCTCTGATACATAATAATATGATAATGCAAGACTATGCAATCATTTTACTGGAGTAAATACTCTGACAGAGATCGAGGTTCATACCATCGCGATTACCGTTACTTGTACAATCCTGGCACAAACAGATCTACCAAAATAAGAGGTAGGACCGTTACTGTCTTGAAATTAACAATACATGTTAGAAGTTAATTATTTAGTGTGTATTTAGAAAATAAATGAGTATCAATGCTACGTAAACTTGGCAAATGTATGAGAATTGCTAGCATGAATCATTTTTTTGACGAATAAACAGTAGTGTTGAACTTTTTAACTCGCTATCAAAAACACATTAGGTTAACGTTGCACGAGTTCAAATGATCATAATAAAGTATTCCTATGACAAAGCGATTTTGTTTAAGTTTAGTCTCTGACAGATACATACTCTTGTAGCTTCGTCTCAGTAATATGCACTATCGGCTCAATTCAAGGCATTTAATTCGCAGTCCGCGTTTATTAGAAGCCCTTTAAGATACATTAGGATACACGGTTCATATTAACAATGTAGGCCATTCAGATGCGTTAGTATTAATAGTTCCAGTTATACGTTTTGGTCCGACACGCAATGGTAATAGAGATGTGGTCTGATTGTGGGCGGGGGAGAAAAGCGATTTGGAAAGTAGTTTTCAGGGAAAGGAATGGAAAGCGTGAGAATTTTTGATAGTGTTGGTTGTTAGATGTGGTTTTAATTTACTTGTTTTGTGATTCAACTTTCAGCTGGAAGAGTTTTCTTCGTTTAAGTTTTTGTGATGTTGGCGATACTCAAATTAAATAATGTAAAATTATTTATGTATAGCTCTTGGAATATTAATGTTATTTCGAATTGATTTAGAATGTAATAAACTTTTTAGTACTTACACTGCGGGGACGCCTCCACTAGTACCTACCAGGCTGATGTTAATGAGTTAATAATTACAGATTTTAATTTTAAAGTAGTTATATTAATTAATGTACTCGTCTGATTAGATCCTTCAACGCTATCTTCTGTGTGCAAGATGTTCCGATTAAAATCTGACAAATGAAGGAGTCAAACAAAAATTCCTTACAATCCGCCAATCGCTCGTCATACGACCACAGCCTTAATCCATTTTGCCGGTGAGCACTTACGTCTTTAAGTCAAATGTGATTGTTCTGTTATTTATGATCCTCATTTGCTTGGAATACTCAACTGGGTAAAATAAGGAAGACACTGCCCTTTAATTGACTAATTAATGATCCAATTGAAGAATTGTATCTGTCCTTAATGATTCCCTTTATTTAAATTGAAAGCCGGACTTCCAATTAATTGAATGGTTAACTTATTAAGCTTAGAACCTGGTTATAAATATTGGTTTATTTAAAATTGATTATGTTTGGTTTTTAATTAAAGACTTGCTCTCGTGATTACGAAATTTAAACAGGAAATTAAATTGAACTCTGTGTGTGTGGTTTAATTATTTTTAATTACTTGGAGATCTGATGACCTTTGTTGTTTGGGTTTTTTTCTCACGGTTTGGAAAGAAAGGTGAAATAAAAGATATCTAGATACTGATGAGATAAATAGCTTAATATAATCTAGAGTATTAATTTGGCCTGGGTTGCCCTTTTAGCTGACGTCTACGTTTTTAGTGTACAATTCTTAATTGCTGACTACTGTCGTGGATTAATTAATTAATTAATACCAGTTGTTTTTACTGTTATACAGTCTAACTGCAGGAGAGAGGAGATAATTATCGACACTGTCATGCTGACAGCGGATTTGTTAGAAATCTGCTATGCATATGCAAACAGGTGGGTATGTTATGTATGCATTTCTTGATATTGTGACATAATTTCATAGAAGGAAAAATAAAAGAAAGAAAATACGTTTGGTACTCGCGGTAAACATGACACAAATAAAGAATACGAACACAAAAGGAACAAGTTGGGGGAAAATATGCGTCGCATCCACGCAAAACGGCCATCGCTCAGCATTTAGAAACTTGGGGTTAGTTCTGAGGCAGACACGAGACTTTAGCATCACAGCCATCAGAGTCTTGTATGACGCATTAGTCAGGAGTCATCTGGAACATAGTACTGTCATATGGGCTCCACATGAGGTTAAGTACTCAGTGATGTTGGAGCGAGTCCAGAACAAATTCACGCGCCACCTGTACAAGAAACTTTATGTGGTATACCCATTTTACCCTTTGATGTAGCCCACTCTATTCGTACTATGGTGGGGTACAATAAACTCGGGGTGCGACGGGAATTTGCACTAGTGTCGAACATGGTGAAACTTCTCCGAGGCATAGAGCACAACCCGAGAGTGCAGCAGCGGTGGCACTTGTGCGTATCCGACCGTTATGTGTGGAGGCGACGGCCCCCGCCACTGCTGGTCACCCCTCTGACTCGAGCAATTTGCCTTAATACTGACCTGCAAATTGCAAAAAACGTAAGAAAATTTGAATTTCGCGGGCTACCCTGGCGCTTCCGCCTTAAGAAAGTATATACGGTACTTATAACAAAAAAAAAAACAATTTAAAAATTTTTGTCTGTCTATTTGTTCCAACTGATCTCCGAAACGGCTGGACTGATTTTGACGAAACCTTCACTGGCAGGTAGCTGATGTTATAAGAAGTAATTTAGGCTACGTTTATTTCAGAAAAAGAATGCTCAAAAAAAATTAAAACCCATGAAATTGTGAACAAAATCCGATTCACCTAAGGAAGTTGTTTTCCGACATCCACGCGAACGACGTCGTTGGCACAGCTAGTTGAAACTAAAAGGGACAAATTATGCGATAAATATTGGGGAAATGTGGGTGTAATAAAGACACATCTCTGCCTAACTCTTCGAGAAATACAGGCGTGATGTTATGTTATGTTAATAAGTTTGTGTCTGTTTGTTTGTAACGTCTTCGTGGCTGAGCATTCGCACTGATTTTACTGACATTTTAATCGAATTATTGTTAGAAAAAATAAATACCCGCAGGTCTAACCTTAGGGCACGGCCAATTTCAGATAAATCTGCCTAATCGATCGTCTTTCCAGCTTCCATAATAAACCCGCCACCGACAATAGTTGCGAATCAGTATCCAACTCTTACATAACTGCCTACCACATTATGTAAAGCCGGAAATTAAAGCTCGGACTTAATACAAAAGCTAAGCGAGCGACCAACAAATCAGTGTGTGTGTGTAATTAACATTTAACATGTTGTACAACACATAACAACGCACAACACATCGATAACAACACTAGCTATATTTATGACACAGTGCAGGTGAAAAGAAGTAGGGTAATTTTTGTACGAGGTAGGTATGAATATTCGGAAAATTATTCTTTTTCAAAAATCAAAATTAAAAGTCATTTATTTAAACCAGGCTGAGAATCATCACTTTTCGAACGTCAAAAGTTACATAAGAATGTCTCCCAAAACGCCCGCCCTTCACCATTTCCTAGTGCTTTAGCTGGGAAGAAGTGGCGCAACAAACTCCGCAGCATCACAGCTGTCTGTTTAGTTAGAAAAACTCGATTTTATGCAATAGTATGCAAAATTGTATTTACCGTGTGTCGGCTAGCATACCTACGCCAATGTACCGATAAAAAAAAAACATCGAAACTATCAACAGTGATAGGAATAGGTAATGCTAATTTGCCTAAACTTCGAGGAAGGAAGTAACATAGACTGGATAATACCTCCTCTAAAATCCCGGAATAATTTTAATGACGTTTAAATCCCGGGATTTAAAAACCACGAATTTTTTATCGGACTTTATTTGTAGTTACAAATTATTGATTTGAAAAATCATAACATTTTTTAGGGTTACACACACACATTTATATATGTAATTTTTATCGTGTACATAGTAAAGAGTATTCTATCTATCTATAAATATATATATATATATATGTAAGCGGGCACGCCCTTTATACCTGGGGGCTTTTATTTAGGTATAAAGTTCTTTACCGTCTTTAGTTTTTAATTTATAGTCAGTGATAGGAAATATGTATATTTATATATATAGTATTTGCTAGGAAAACCGAAGTAAAATAAATAAGCAGTTAATAACTAATAACAATTAGACAAGCATGGTCAGAAAGACTACCATCACCACAAGCAGCATCCGTTCACGAGCATAACGCAAAGATCAGCCATTACCTCCCTCACCATATTTGAGGAAAGGAGGCAACCCGATCCCCGAGTAAGTGAACTAAAGTGGCTGTCACTGTATGATGCATTCTTATAAGGACCATAATTATGGTTTTTGATTAAGCTAAAGCTAATTAATTTCTCAGGGTTAAAACCGGAGTTCATAAGCCCGACGATTAATCTTGTTTAGCCAGCTTGTTCTATGAAATTCTGGCTCGTCTTTGTCGTAAAAGAGCCATCTGCTCCAAATTATTAGTACGGACTTAGGCAGAGCACACTACATTTCACTGTTGCGTCAACTTTACCTGCTGCTCTATATTCACTGTGGCAGTAGTATCAAGAGGCGCGGCGTTGCAAAAAGCACAGTACATAATGCAATTTAACTTCGTTGTTAATTTGCACAAAATATCTCAGTATTGTCACAACTTTACTTGCTGCTTACTGAGGCAGTAGGTATCAAGAGGTGCAACGTTACAAAAGGCACAGTACATAATGCAACTTAAATGCGGTGTTAATTCGCTCAAAATACCTCAGAGTTGTGTCAACTGTATCTGCTGATCTATATTCACTGTGGCACATGTATCAAGAGGTGCAGCGTTGCAAAAGGCACATTACATAATGTAACTTAACTCCGGTGTTAATTCACTCAAAACATCTCAGACTTGTGTCAACTATACCTGCTGATCTATATTCACTGTGGCACAGGTATCAAGAGGTGCGGCGTTGCAAAAGGCACAGTACATAATGCAACTTAACTCCGGTGTTAATTCGCTAAGCCCCGCCGTATGACAGCCCGCTGGATGCGAAACTACAAAAGATATAGTCGAATGACATGTTGGGAATATGTGGATAAGAAAGGAATAAATAAGTTTTTTTTTAAATAGGAACAAGTTTTTCTAGTTCATTCTTTTTTTAAGATGCGACAAGGTGGGACAACGGACGAAGAGAATTGTAATTTAGATCATGTTTTAAAAAGTATCTGAAACGGAGCTCAGATAAAATAAATTTTAGAAAATCTGGAAGTTCCTGTGTTAATGGACAGCCTAATTCTTATGTATTGATACACAACAATAAATGGGATGAAGCTTCAGGCATGTCATGAACAAGTACATAAATAATATTTCTGACTGTAATGAAATGTTTTATGTTTCATCTATCAATATAGGATCAGTAGAAAAGTCCCAAGAAAACCACTTGACACTTGAGACTCAAGGATTGATTTTTGAAATAGGCAGGCTATTTCATAAAACGATCTTCCAGTGTCTTATCCACACAAATCGTATGTGAGAGCGACGTGCGTGCGACTGGCTTTAATAGTCTTGATATTTTCTTTATCTGAGACTTCTCAGTGTTCCCAGTGTCCGTATAACATTACCAGTTTGCGGATTATTCACAAATATTACGATACTAGTCGTGTTCTTAGTTTTCATGGGCTTAAGGGCAGGACACAAGAGCCGTGTCCGGAATTTCCTACCGGGATTTTTACAATTAAAATACCCGTGTGTGGGTTTTTATTAGTACCTACCAACAAAACAGCTTGACTTACTTTGGATTTAGAGCCTTAATTTTGTTAGACACCTGTCCCCTTATCATACTTATCATTTGAATAGATAATCCAATAGAAGTTTAACTCTTTATAATTTACGTAGCAAACCCGCCCCTGCCGTGCACAGGTGCAAATGGTAACATGTCAAAAAATTCAGATTTCCGTGCTATATCTAAGTTAAATATTAAAGTATTATACTCATATAAGTACCTTCCGGAATAAATGCTCTTTAAATTATGATGAAAACCGCATCAAAATCCATTGTGTAGTTTAGAAGATCTTAGCGGTCACACACACACTCACCATCACCCTCCACAGAACGCAGTGTTAATTTTGAACTCTTTTATTATTGTTTCTTTTTTTTTGTTCTCTTGTAATGTAAACCTGCCTGCCAATGCATGACACAACTGTGACTTGTTTCATTTTTGTCTATTATTCCCTGTAAATTGAGAGGACTGGCTTTTGTGATAAAGGAACTCCTAGTACAAGTGTCAGGGCTACGTAGATGTTTTGGAGTGAAATTAATAAATAACGATTACTATTACACAGATAGACACGAAAAGCGACATCATTTTATACTAAGTATAGATTTCTAATTGCAGAGCCAGTTTTAACTTTAAGTAACTAAATAAATAATAGGTAGAAAACAAATTAAAACACTATTCACTCATTTGATTAAGAATTAATTTTTATGTGATGCCACGTTTCGTCTTTCCTTTCAATCTCCAAAATAAAGTTTTATTAGTCTTTGTCCTATTTCTCGGTCCCGGGACCCGGGACTCAACCCTGTCCCCGCCTTTAATCCGCCACTTTGTCCGAGCGCATCACAAAGATACGGTTAAGTGTGCGATTTCATTTGTCCGTTTTATTATCATTTCAAATGCGCCCGCGCATTCTTTGTGTTTGTTTTAGTAACGCATACCGATGTTGCTTGCCGAGTTATTTTTACTTTAATAATGATTTTTATTCGTTTTTTTTTTGTAATGCCCAAGCATTACAAAAAACTTACCATTACCGATGGTGAAGTTCGATTTTATTTTCTGATATCGATGTGAGCAAGGTTTTCTATGTAAAGGTATCTAAAGGAGTTGTAATGAGTGAAGTGGTTTCTTAGGCTCGCAGGTTTGCGTCGTGAAAATGAAGTGAAACTGTGAAAGCTTTGTAAAACACAAGTCGAAAACTTTTCAACACTTTAAGTTTAGCTAGACCCATTTTAAGATACTCGTAGCAATAGTTTACGGAAGAGCTATGAAGCGTTAATGCGATTTTTAGAATTAGATTCCTTGGAGTTTAAAAATAATATGCAAAACTTGAGGAAACCAAACTCTGCAAAACCTTTCGGGAAATACGGGAAAGTTGTTGGTGATTTTCAGCTAAAATACCAGGAAGTGGTGAAGAGCGATCTTATATTATTTTGACGTTCTAAAACTGCTGAAAAACAGCCACATTTGAATAAATGGCTTTATTTTTATTTTGATGTTATTAGGGGCTCGTGTCAAAGTAATAACATCCGCACGAGTCGAACGATTAGGTTAAGCTACGCTTGACGCGGTTGTTCCGTGGATGGGTGACCATCTGTACATACCAAGACCCCTCCGTGCCTTGGAATGCACGTTAAGCACGTGGTCCCGGCTGTCATTCGTGGATCATTGACAGTCGTTACGGGTAGTCAGAAGCCCGAAAGTCAGAGAACCAGTCTACTCTTACCTAGGAGTATCGTATTACCCAGTAATTGGATTATGGAGGCCAGATAGGCAATCGCTTCATGTAATATACTGGTATTCAGCTGCATGCGGTTAGACTGGAAGCAGACCCCAACATAGTTGTGAAAGGCTAGGCAGATAATGATGTTATACGAGGACACCAGAGAAAACTGTACTGAATGCCAACAAAATGTACTTACGTTCATTGTTATTTACAAACAGGATCAGCGTAGAGAAATGTGGAGCATTACAATCTCAATCTCTTTGCTTATCTGTTAAGATAGAAGTCCCATCTTAATCGTCTTTATTGCTGCACGCACATTTCACTCATTCACAATCATTATTATTATTAAGCAATTTAATCATATTTTAAAGTTATCACTACTCAGGTCTCCAAGTTATAGGTAAGTACCTAGTTTGGGGACCAATAATTATGTAGTAGTTGTAAGTAATTTTTGTAACAATGAACAACATTTTATTTTTATTTTTACACTTATTTGGTGAACGCGTTAGAGTAAGGACATTTTAAAGAGAAAGGTCTATTCTTAAATAATAATTAGGGCTACCTATTACATCATCATCTGTCTAGCCTTTTCCCAACTATGTTGGGGTCGGTTTCCAGTCTAACCGGATGCAGCTTTACAAGGACCAGTATTTTACAAGGAGCGCCTGACAATCAGACCTCCACAACCCAATAACTGGGTAACACGATACCCCTTGGTAAGACTGGTTGTTAGACTTTCGGGCTTCTGACTACCCGTAACGACTGTCAAAGATCTACAAATGACAGCCGGGACCAACGGCTTAGCGTGCTTTCCGAGACACGGAGGTGTCTCGATACGTCATCAATCCACAAACCGACATCGGCAAGCGTAGCTTAACCCGTGATCAAACCGTGCGGCTGTTAATATTTAGCCACTAGCCTCTCCTAGAGCCTGTAGTAAAAATAAAGTGGATTTACCCACTCTTATTAATCTCAAAACATATTTTTTATGTAGCTGATCTGAAATTGCGGTCTATCTAAATATATCCAGTGAAATGTAATCAGCTGATAATTGCCGAAGAGCGTGATGCATCCATCGGAGGCGATTGTACGACGCTGATGACGTCACTTACAGGTAAGTAGCGACAGCAGAACTAGTTATTTTAATTAATTATTTCTTATAATAATAAAATATGGTATGAATTTAAATGTTTTTTTTAATAAAAATATTTAAAACAATAATTTATACCTAGATGTATGAGTAAAATAAAGGAAAACATGAAAAACTTAGCGAGTGTGAATACGGTAGTCCTTCTACCAAAACTATGAACGCAAAAATTTTTTGAAAAGGGCAATGAGTATAATAAATTCATTTAATTATGATAGGCAGCAAAATTCACTGATTACAGTCATTATAATTGGCCTTTAGAAATTTAGTAATAAATAATAGCTCATAGTTAAAGCTTTTCCAGAAGTTTAATATTGTTTATCAAAAAAAAAACCCAACCCGTTATTGATAAGAAAGTCAGACAAAATTATGAGCCTCAATTTTATATAGCTGTTTAGCTCTTGTAGCCTTAATTTATGTCAGAATCATAATCAGAATCAGGGTATTTATTTGTAAAACAAGGTATTTACATAAAGGTTTTATGTTAACATATTTGAACGCTATGTTTTGCCGTGAAGGCGTCCAAATGTAATTAAAAACTAAAATACTTAAAAACCTAATTAAATCAAACAACAAAACAAAACCAAAAATAAACTAAAAATTATCATTTATAAAATCTGGAACAGTCTAATAACGTTTTTCAATTAATATCGAAGTGAGAGCTTTCTTAAACTTTGATTGGGGCATATTTTTTATACTATCGTTTAATTTATTATAAGTTCTAAAAACAATATTATTCATCTAAAAAGGTATTTAAGTTTTTATTGATAGGATTTTTGCTGACCATATAGTACCTACAAGCATACTCATCTACAGTAATCAACCAATAAATATCTTCGTGTATACACAGAATGTAAATGAATGAACATGTAATATTATACAATAATGTGCATTCATCTTTCTACATAATCAATTAAACCTGTTTTAATTGATTTTGATTTACGACTAACTTAGCGAAGGAAACCAATGTTAGATAGTGAAAATCAATACATTGATTTTAATTAGCAGTTCTAACTAATAATTAACCTGTCGCTGGGTAAATCGTGAGGGAAAGGTAAGGCGTGACACCTATGTGATGGGTGTGCGTTCTGCTTTTACTGTGAGGTTGTAGTCAGATTCGACTTACATGGAGTTTGATAGTACCTGGTCTGGTTATGATTGTATATCTGAAAGATGAGAGAAGTCAATTGGCATTTGTTGCCATAGTCGAAAAAAAAAGAGTGAATGAGTGTGGTAAACTAACAAAAACTGAATTCATAATTAAACGTTTGCTTTGATGGCTAGACAATTTTGCTACAGCTACAAAAGTAACAAATAAGGTACAAGATGATTCTTATAAACATATTGATAATTATAATTTTTATAAAATTATAATGCGAATAATTTGAGCGAAGAGCTTTAAAAACATTCAGATTCATAATCAATGACAAGTTACAAAACTTGCAGAACTTTGTACTTAACTAAACTCCATTTGTAATAAGATTAGAAATTTAACTAAATCTTTTTTACAGTCCGTTCAACCAATTTTAACTTCTATTGCGTTAGTGGCATGACAAATGGCACCTGCAGTAAATAGTTGGTAATGAAACCATGTTTTTTGCTTTTAATGCCATCCTTAGGGCTACGGAATAGAAGTCAAAACGGTGGAACGGACTGTAAAAAAGGTTTGTTTAAATTTCTAATCTTAATTCAAATGAAGTATACATAGCTTGCAATAATTTTACAAGATTCTGCATTATATCTTTCGCTTTGACATAAATAAACAATCTGTTATTCCAATTGGAATACCCTATATTATATACTTAATTGCTCAAATTAAAACAAATATCTTATAACATTTTAGTCACGAAGATGAGCTTGAAATTCCAAATCACTAACTTTTTATGTTCCACTACATAGTAAATAGTTTTTGTTACACAATTACGAATTGTTATTCATTATTATAATGCTGGTTACGGGCACATTAGTTTTTCTATACTATTATAGGATGGATCATTATACTTTTAATTAGAAACCCAGCTGTGTGGCTGATTGAAAAATCTTCAATGTTGCATAGCGTTAATACCTACCTTGTTGGTTTTGTCTGTGGTTTTTAAACTATTTATTATTGTCTAAATATTTATTGTTTATTGTATTTGTTTAGTGGTGATTTAGTTGAATAAGTAGTCAGTTTTTTTGATGTGTTTTTTGTTATTAACTTGGAGTGAAATCTTCTATACAAATAAATAAAATTGAAGAGTCTGTTTGTAATGTCAAAATAACGGTTTTTTACTGAATGCATACGAAATTATAAACGGTACTTATAACAAACAAAACAATTTAAAACATTTTTGTCAGTCTGTCTATCTGTTTGTTCCGGCTTATCTCCGAAACGGCTTGACCGATTTTGACGGGACTTGCACTGCCAGATAGCTGAAGTTATAAGGAGTAACTTAGGCTACTTTTATTTTATAAAAGAATTAGGGTTTCGCGCAAAAAAATTGAAACCCATGAAATTGTGAACAAATAGCGTAGACGGGCGATGCAACGCGGCGGGTCGGGGGACGAGGGAGTTTTATTAAAATGTGGCTGTTATTTTAGTATATTGTGTATCTTACGACTTCCTCGCGAACGAAGTCGCGGGGCACGGCTAGTTAATGATAAAATTAGGGTTTTATTTGGGTATTTAAATGTGTGCATTAATTTGTTCTGGGCACAAGCCCAGACAAGCAATCAAACAAGGTTCTATTTTTAGTATTACTGGTACAAACCAGTTACTTATACTAAAAATAGAACCTTGTTTAATTTAAATAATAAAAAGCTGGAACATGTGAAATTGTGTGATAACTATTTCGTCATACAAACATTGGTGATTGATACTTGTATCTCTCTACTGTACCTATAGAATTATACAAGACAGAATTATGTATGTATAATTGAAGCCAATTAACAGATATTCATAACTGTTAAAAAGACAAACCTCTTTAATTTTAATTCATGCATAAAATATTCCACAACAAAAATCCGCAACCACAATTACACATAAATAATAATCCCTCCATCTATTTCTAATACATTCCAAAGTTTATTCAGTAGGGCCGTCAGCAAGTAAAAATAAAAGTTGCCATGCGAGCCATTTACAACAATACATTGCGTCTCATCACGCGAACTTTGCAACACAGAATACATAAATAAATAAACGCAGCCCTGAACGGCAGGTGGAGTCACTGATTCCTCGCAGATAATTTGCCTAACTGGTTCTTGCTCTGACACTTTCCTACACTGTGGCACCTTTTGATCGGCGACGGCAATTTTTTGGGCGACATCCTTTGCCTTTTACGTTTGAAAGGGTGATGTCCAAGTTGGTTTGAAGCCGGCAATGTATGTCGGGTTTTTTCTAAGAGTCGTTTTAAAAGAGTGACGTGAAGTGGTCAGTAGCATCATTCTGCGTCCGCCTGATAACACGGCTCCTCATTGCGACATTTAATTATTATGATTATGTATATGATTCAAAGAACAGAGGAGGCAGGTTTTCTTAAACGCCTTTGTCCTGTAACATCGTTGGAAGCTATTATGTTTTTGTCGCGAATTCTTTCCTTATTGTTTAATAGTGCGTTGGATAGTGCGTAATCTGGGGATCTGCAGATTAAGAGATTTGAGAGATTGTGTTGGCTGAAATATCGTTTTTTATTTTTATTTTTGACATAATTATTAAATGCTCTAGATTGATGATTGAGGCATTCTTTTGTCAAAGCAGGTTTTTTTACAAAACTTTTTGGTCGTGGTTATAGAATATAATGGGATAATTGGTATAGTTCTATTGCAAATGATAAATGATTTTATTTCTGTAATCATATTTTCAAAACTAGATGAGGTCGGCGTTTCAGAAGAAAGGCCGAAACAAATCCAAAGGTCACAGCCTCTTTTAAAGTCCAGATATAATCTTGGTCAGATCATGTGAAGACCATTTAGATTGGTGTCTGAAATGGTCTTTTGAGGAATGAACAACACAGATCGAGTGGACCTGTCATTATACAAACAACAACTGAATCTAAGTGAATTTCCAACTTGTTTAGGTAAATATAATAGGCAACGAGACATAATAATAGTTTTATTGTTATTTTACGTCTGGGGGCGTTTAGTATCCCGCAAAGTGTTAATTAGATGTCATGCCACAGCATACCTTTAGAAGAAAAAAAACCTACGATTTCTTAATGACCTACTCGACAGGTCGAAAAAGATCATTGTTGAACAAGGGTATCACAATGATCCGTCCAAGATTGGACAATCAGCCTATAATGTTCCCACTGCTGGGTCACAGGCCACCTCTTTGTGAGAGGGAATGCGCCATAATCCACCACACGGGCCCAGTGCAGGTTGGTAGATGTCACATGTTTTCCAATTTTTAGTTCTACGACATGTCGGTTTTCTCACGATGTCTTTTTCCTTCACCGTTTTAAGAGCAGTGGTGATGAAATTATTTACGCGAAGTGAAGCGCGTGCCTGGGATCGAACCTATGACATACAACCCGTAGTCGCGGCCGTTACCACTGGGCTATCACTGCTGCGTCCAAAATTGCTTTCAACATAATTTATAGTGACCGATTTACGTCCAAATCTAAAACAATACCACGAATAATTAATCCAATAATCCCAAAACATCTCAATCGATATCTAAACGGTAAGCAAACATCACGACTGCACATTGCACGGGGCACAACAGGGCACAAGGCACAACGGGGCACAAAAACAATCGGCCATAGGAGGGCGAGGGCACAATATTAAAGGACAATGGCCAATTAACGCTGTACGCAATTAAATCAGACTGGACCTCAACAAAGAGTCGTTGATGGGATGTTTATGGAGATGATAATACCATTTGTTTTTTTTTGTTAGGACGGTTTTTAATGCACGTTGTTACTGCAACTTTGATTAATATTGTTGAAAAATAAATAATTAATATATTTTAGTTTCTTATTAGGTAATATCTGGCTGTCTTGTTTTAGAGTAAAAGTATTTTCTCGCACAGAGTCACTGTTTGTTGGCGATTTTATATTCAGCATGTCGATCAGTTGTAAGTCAGAGAGGGGGTTGTGGAGGTCAGGTAGGCAGTCGCCCCAGTAAAATACTGGCATCAAGTTAGACTTTATATTACAATATTGTGGGGAAAAGGCTATGTAGATTGATTTATCAGTTGTAAACCGACACGTAAATCACATGTTTGAGATATATAATCACGTTGAGAGTAGAATTATTACCTACTGCTGAAACCAAACACTAGGAAAAGGATGAATACGTTTTATGTAAGTTTTTTTTTTCTTTCAGGGTCATCTTTTTATCCATCACAAAATTTCAGTCCGTTGTTGGTACTCGGTCCTCGCCCTTAGCCTAGAAGGTTATGAGTACTAAATCTTCAGCAGAATAGCAAGCTTTGGCCTTCATTGGTTTTAATATGAATTCTGTGACATTAAATTGGGACTCAAAAATTCAGAAAGCTGTATCATCAGCTCCATATAATTCCCATCAATAGGTCGATAGTATCCGCCGCCCACACGTCCGCTCAGCGTATTGTTCAGTTCAATCGAGCAAGTTATTATTGCAGATAATACTTTATTTATAACGAACAGGCTTGAGAACAATGCATCGGGCGCGTCATGTTGTACATCTACAACAGTGCTTGACTATGTAGTGACGACTGCTCGTATGTACAGGCACTGACAGTTGCTTGCAATTGTGACAGGTTATAAATACAGTTGCCAACAGTAACCTTTTGATGTCTGCAAGTATACTTGCTGAAGTTATTTTGCAGCAAGAACAATAACTGACAGTTATTTATAACAGTGACAAGTGTTATATACGATTACCGTTTTAATGTTTTGCACTATTTGTAACTTGCAGCAAGAGTTTTTTGTCTTGCAGAAAAAAAGTAGACAGCTTACCGAACAGATTAGAGCAAGTTTGTTCAGCTTGCAGCAAGAAAAAGCTACTTGTTCTGCTTTTGCAAGTGGGCTGAGGAAGTAAACTTGCACAATTCAGCTTGTTAGTGAACACGAACCGTTTCAGTTTTAGTGCAATTTAGCAGCTTTATTTCTGAATTTCTTTGTAAAGCCGTGGTACGGTAAAACTGTTTTATTTTTTAAGCAGAATTTCAAGATGGTTTTAGTTAATACAAAGACGAGCAAAGAATGTTTCCCGTAAAGTAGATTTTGTAAGTAAGTATAGTTCTCTTTATTTTTCACCGAAGCTGTTCTTACTGTTGTTTTAAAAAGTTTTCTAAAAACCCTTTTTGAATAATATGGAATATGTTTTTCTCTTGGTATAGTGATTTCGAGAAACTTCGAGAACTTTCGAGAACTTGGCTGTTAAGTTTCATTAATATCTTCATGCAACTCATTACGGTTTTATTTTTGCATCAAGAGTCGAGGAATCAGCCACTGGCCAGCTTCTGAAACATCTTATTTCAGAAGTTCATTCGTATAAAAGTCGTTGTGGCAAAATAGCATTTGTATTACTTCTGTTCATCATCTGCCTAGCATTATCCCAAATATTTTTAGGAACAGCTTCCAGTCTAACCAGATGCAGCTGAATACCAGTATTTTACATGGAGCAACTGCTTATATCTGACCTCCACCACCCAGTTACTGGGTAACACAATACCTCTTGGTAAGACTTTCGGACTTCTGACGACCCGTAACAACTGTCAAAGTTCCTTGATTGACAGCCGGGATCAACAGCTTAACGTGCTTTCCGAGGCAAGGACTCTTGGTATGTGAAGATGGTCACCCATCCACGGACCGATCGTGGCAAGCGTTGCTTTGTATTACTTCAGTTATAGCTGCAATATTAC
The DNA here is from genome assembly GCA_947568875.1 of Fissipunctia ypsillon. NCBI lineage: Eukaryota > Metazoa > Arthropoda > Insecta > Lepidoptera > Noctuidae > Fissipunctia > Fissipunctia ypsillon. The sequence goes on from OX387650.1 coordinate 12,335,147, forward strand.
ATAGCAAGGCTCTAATTACATATATACCTGTGTAAATACATTTGCTGTCTTTAGGTAATTGTATTTGCTATAGTTAGCACAGGTGCTAAGTCCATTACGCTCATAGAAAGCATTATAACATACCATAGCATATAGATGTCCAATGTCCGCGCTAAACGCACCTTATAAATAGGTATATCGGATCTTCGTACCTTGTTGGTCGCATATATTTAAATTCTACTTCAGAAATTCGCTAGAAAACCTTACTTCGTTTCGGACAATGAAATGATATAGTTAGTAGACTATAAATAAACCTAGGCTTGTAATAATCAGAACCGAAATTATGAAGACTGGTTCTTTGTTTGACAATTCATTTGTCAATCACATGGTTGCCACATGGCTTTGGGCATTTTCCAAGTCTCGGTCTGACCTTTATTGAACATACCATCACGCCTGTAATCCCCGAAGGGTTTAGGCAGAGGTATACTTATAGTACACCCACATTTCGCCAGTTATATTTAAGTCCCATGTAATAGGGGGCGAGCCTATTGCCAGTGACCGGGCAAAAATACAGGCTCCGGGCTGCTACTGAGAAATTCCTGATGGAAAACCCCAATAACAGTTTCCCCGACCTGGGAATCGAATCCAGAACCTCATGCTCAGGCACTCTTTATTGAATTCGTTACAAAAACGAAGAAATAAGTAGTAAAGTTGTGATGCATGAAACTGTATCTAGTTTTCTATATAATATAAAGTTTTCACAGTGCAGTTCGGTCATTTAAAATGTGTTTTTGCACCGTCACTGCATTGCAAACGTGATGCATTCAACATACCCAACCCTTAACATGTCCAGAAGCACTACAATATATCGGGTGTAAAAATACACTTAACGAAGCCGAAAGTGACATGTTCTTCCCATCATTGCGATTTTTTCTTTGTTCTGGACCATACCTGGGAACCTTCTGGTTACGGAAATATTGAAGGTCAGAGTTCCTACTTTATTACTTACGTTTTTTTATGAAAGCCGTTTTAAATGTTATAACTGTACTTTAAACACCGGCACGACCCCTATACTGTTGGATGCAACAGTGAGCAATACGTTTTGCACGTGTTACATTGCGTGTTACCATAAAAAGTGATTTTTCGCACCAAAAAAGAAAGTCGTTTCCCAGCAATAATTTTTGCCCTATGTTACTTAGTTCGATGCCTAGTAAACAGGTTTGTGATGTATCTTTTTACACCCTGTATAACAGAATACCTAACATAATAAAAGATGACACAATAGAAGAAGATATATATATAGAAGTTGTCAGCATTATTTATTGAAAAGTGTTACTACTCGATTAGCAATTTTCTAAATGACAATCACTTTTTATCCTAATATAAATTTCTAATTTAAGATAATTATAATATTTTTATGCAATTTAACGACATACCATTTTATTTAGTTGTACCCGTTTTGAACTGTAATTCGTAATTTTGTATTTTGACACCATTTTTAATTTTTTTTATTACCTACTTGTTTACTTCATTCACTAATGTTTGCATGCCTAATGTAAGGTAGATTATACAAGGATCACAATATTTTTTTTATTACCTTATGTCATGTAAGTACCTACAATCTATGCAAATAAATAAACATTTATTTACTCTTGTCTCAATTTACTAAAGTTACAACAAACTAGTATTAATCAAAACGCGACAATGTCTGAACAAGTTAATAGTGAGAAAGTTGACCTTTTAAGTAGTTATCTGTGTTCAGGGCCCGGATGGGTGCGCAGTAGAATTTAGATTGTAGCTAAGATAAATGTTGAGTCTGTTACTTTGCTGTTAATAGTACCTCCTTAATGAAATCTGAGAAGGTGTTGCTTTTAATGTAAAGGGTTTTTACTTTTATTGTGAGGATGCAACTAGGAAGCTATTATTATTGCTATTGCTATTGTTATTATTTGTCATCCTGAGTGTATTTGCGAATATGTTTGATTGTCAATACATAAACCATTGTTATATGGTTAATGTAATGACAAACAAACAAATGACTCAGAGGCAAGGGTATTATTAATAAGTGTTTGATTTTATTTCCATGATTATAATTTAATTTAATTTTTTGTGATTTTTAATTTAATTTAATTTTTATGATTTTTAATGTAATATTTGATTTAATTTAATTTTTTGACTTTTTAATTTTTATTTATATTATTTGAGTGATTATTATTATTTTTATATATTCCAATTAATGAAACTGTAACAATATGATCTGCAATGGATTGAAATAAATTATTTGAATTGAATTGAATTGAATTACCACTAAGTTTTATCAGGCATTGTTATTTTCGGTCAAGAAAAAGCCATACATACACACATACATAAACTCACGCCTTCTTCCCATGGGGTAGGCAGTAACTACAGAACGCCACCTGCTAAGTACGATCCTTGCATACTCCTTTTGCCTTGTTTACGTTCATACATCTGAAGCCTAATTTCCCGTAACTAACGTTCAAAATCTAGTCCCAATCTCATCTCCAAAATCGTCAAAAATGTAGGGAAATTATAAATATTTTTGACATATTGAGACTGAGATCAGACTGTGAATATTCTTAAAACTACGAGGGTCACACACGTACGCCGGTTGCACGTTTACTACGCACCTGACCTTTCAAAAAGCTACCCCTTCTCTATAATAATATTATGTCTGTGTTAATGTTGACAAATACTGACAAAAAACTGGCCAAATGCATATCGGACCACGCACAGTGACGGACAAACAGATATGATGAAATCAATTTGGCTACGGAACTCTAAACAGAGACGACGAACGCTCATTGTGTTTCGAAAACCTGCTACACTTAACAAATTTTCTGTTGACGATTTGGAAATATTAGCATGATTAATAGATATGTCACCGTAAGATTATGAACTTCGTTAGTTTATAACGTATCTCGCGAGATTGTAAACTGTCGAAAAATTGTGAACTGCAACAAACTATTTACAATTTAACGCATTATTTTTCGATAGTTTATAATTATATGCATGGCAAACCGAACCAATGGTGAACTGGTATCAAACTTGCATGCGACGAACGCACCTTGTGCAAATAATAAATAAATAAATAAATATCTTGGGACAACTCACACACGGCCATCTGATCCCAAGTTAAGCAGAGCTTGTGTTATGGTAACCAGACAACTGATATACATACTTATATAATTTATAAATACATACATATTATAAATAAATTACACCCAGACACAGAACAAACAATATGCTCATCACACAAAGTTTGTCCTGGGTGGGAATCGAACCCACGACCTCCCCTCCCCTGAAATAGTTAAGTAACTGCGATCAACTTGGAAGAAGCGCTCGCTGGTCGCTTCCGCGGCTCCGCTCACTTGGCTCGCGTGCGGTTGGTCTCAGTTCTAACCTAACCTAACCCACTTGGTCGGGGTCCCCTCAGTGCCCTGGCTTAGTGACTGCGACCAATTCGGCTACCGCCAAGACCTACCAGTCAGGGACGGGTCTCAATTTTACGGGTGATAGAATCGGACAGATGAACCTTGTCGGTATGTGAAGGTTCGTTCTCAATTTGACGGTTTGACATGGATAGATAGATAGGTAATAATATTATCGAAAATTAATACGATTGTATGTAGTATGGTACAGTTCACAATTTATCGACAGTTTATAATCTCGCGAGATAAATTACAAACTAACGGTGTTCACAATCACACGGTGACAGATAGGTATAGACAATGCTCTACCCTTAGCATCATACTCTTGTATATGATGTGTGATGGAAACTCGGGCCATAGAGATGTATACCGATATTCAGGCAGAAGCCATGAACCGACAAATATATTTTCTTTTGTTTACTTTTTACATTATGTAAATCTATCTTTATTGCCTCCTATAACTAATAGATAAAGCAATTAACGTAGTCACTTTATCTATATATCTATACAAATAAATAAAATTGAAGATTGAAGTGTCTGTTCGTAATGTCAAAATAACAGGTTTTTACTAAATTCATATGAAGGTATTTACGGTATTTAAAAGAGAAAAGCATTTTTTAAATTTTTTATCTGTTTGTTTGTTCCGGCTAATCTCCGAAACGGCTGGGCCGATTTTGAAGGGGCTTTCGCTGATAGATAGCTGATGTTACATGAAGTAACTAAGGCTAGTTTTTTGTTTTACAAAAAAATAGGGTTCCGCGTAAAAAATTAAAACGCTAATCTCTGGAACTACCAGTCGGATTTGTAAAATTCTTTTTGCATTTGATAGCCCAATTTTTGAGAATGGGTCTAGGCTATATAACATCACAATACGACCTTTAAGAGTCGAGCAAAAAGAAAAAAAAGTCAGAGAGAACGCTAAGCGATAACGAAGTAATAGCGCGGGCGGGCGATGCAACGCGACGGTTTGGGAGACGAGAGAATTTTATTAAAATATGGCTATTATTTTAGTATACTGTGTATCTTACGGCTTCCACGCGAACGAAGTCGCGGGGCACAGTTAGTTTGTAATAATTGGATTGCGCCAATACAAAAGCTACATCGATACACAATTATATAAGATTAGAACGGAAACGAAGAGGTTTAACAATCATTATCTACTTTAAAATACTGAGGAGCTCGTGGCTAAGTAATAACAGCCGCATGGGTCGATCCATCAGGTTAAGCTACGCTTGCCGGGGTTGGTCCGTGGATGGGTGACCATCTTTACATACCGAGACTCCTCCGTGCCTCGGAAAGCACGTTAAGCCGTTGGTCCCGGCTGTCATTCGTGGATCTTTGACAGTCGTTACGGGTCGTCAGAAGCCCGAAAGTCTGACAACCAGTCTTACCAAGGGGTATCGTGTTACCCAGTAACTGGGTTGTGGAGGTCAGATAGGCAGTCGCTCCATGTAAAATACTGGTATTCAGCTGCATCCGGTTAGACTGGAAGCCGACCCCAATATAGTTGGGAAAAGGCTAGGCAGATGATGATCTACTTTAAAATACCTATAGAGAGTTTATAATTAAATCATTTATTCAATAAACGTATTACTGCTAAGGGTTGAGCCTTTTCTAGCAACGTGTGATTATATCGACGTTGCGGCTTCCACCGGAAGCTAGATAATATTTAATTGGCGTGAAAACTCAATAATTGGAGATAAAAATCAGCTGCGGAGCAAACCAATTATAGATGGCGGTGTAGTGGCGACCGCGGTCGGTCGTCGCTCACTTGCCAGTGCTGCGCTTGTGTTGTGGTTTTTATCGATGATTTTAATTAATGATTTCTGCCGAATGCAATGACTAATTATGTTCTTCAGTTCTTCCACTAGGCACAAAAGAGTGAGTGTTTTGAGACTAAGTGCCAGTGTTTTGTTAGTAGTGTTGAAGGTACTTGTTTAGTATTATTTATTGATCCTTAAATGACTACCAGCTTGACTAGAGTTTAAAGTGCAGATTCTTTTTAATCTTTTAGTCGCTACCCTAATATTGAGGATACTATCAATCTATCAATCAATCAACTCAACCTATCGCAGTCCACTGTTGGACATAGGCCTCTCCCAGGCTGCGCCACAACACCCTGTCCTCCGCCTTCCACATCCAAACTGCCCCAGACGCCTTTTTATTGCCGTCGGTTCATCTAGCTGGGGAGCGTCCTACACTACGCTTGCCGATACACGGAGGATACTATAAACTCCCTTTATTGGTTCATTAACATATAAGCCGTCCCTTTTGATCAAAGGATTGTAAGGTTCCTTCGCTTTTCTAAAGAAATGATTTTTAAAATGACAAGCAAGTTACATCGACATTAAAAAAACTGTCACTTATCGACTATCACACATCACTACTTATCGCGTGTGTATTTGGCGGCAGTACTAACAAGTCATTAGCCACTATCACCGCCGGCTCTATTTGTGGCCACCGCGGCTTCGGCGGCAGGTTAATTGTTCTAATTTCACCTCCGTTCCACTGGAGTTCTGGTTTTGTTGTTAGGGTGCGCTGGATTACCTCTGCAGGTAGACCGACCTAAACAGCATCAATGAACGACTACAGGTTTATAGATTCTGTTTAAATCTATTTCAATAATGCAATGAAGGTTATACCTTCATAATCAATGGAAGTTTGAAAGTTCACGTGTTCAAAAAGATACTTGTCTGCACAGGGCAAGCCAAAATAAACAGATTTATAGCCTCCTTGAATACCTAGGTACTCAGAATCTGAAGCCCTCGAATCACTTGCCACCATAGTTCCTTGTTGTAAAATTAAATCACTTAGTTCCAAGTCCACAACAATTTCGCCCACATTCCTCACGAAAACAAACACGGCCCAAAATGATCGTTACTCTTCACGAACAATTATAAAAAAAAAAAACATCATCACCAAAAACAATTTCCAAAAAACCGATCTCCAATTATGCAATCAAAGGAACAATTTCGGAAACACCGGTGTTTTGTTACAAAAATCGGTATTTTATCGAAACGTTGTCCACAAGTGACAGTCTTCGTTCAAAGCGCAAAATATTCGCCGTCGTGTATCGATATGATCTCGCAAATGCACCGAATATCGAGCTCACATCTCTATACGGTACTGTTGGTTCTCGATTAGAAATGCCATGATTTAATCTGATGGCTAATTTCCGTAATTAAAAACGTTCAAAATCTAGTCGCAGTCTCATCGCAGCGACAATTAACAAAAATCCTATACAATTCTTGACAGATTGCGGCTGAGATTAGAAAGCGACCGATCTTAAAAATACGGGAATTGCGCCCTGATTTTTATAAACACATCAGATTCGTAAATATTTCGCCTTTTTCTCTTGGAGTTAGGCAGAAAACATGAGGTGAGGGTGATGTGAGGATGTTTGAAGACTAAGATCTTCAACCAGTGCGTCCTGTCCATTATGACATACGGTGCCGAAACTTGGACACTGACAGTTGGTCTTGTCCACAAATTCAAGGTCGCTCAGCGCGCTATGGAGCGGGCTATGCTTGGAGTTTCTTTGATGGATAAAATTAGGAATGAAGTTATCCAGAAAAGAACTGGAGTAACCGACATAGCCTGCAGAGTAAGCAAACTGAAGTGGCAGTGGGCTGGCCATGTTTGTCGAAGGACTGATAGCCGGTGAAGCGGACGAGTCCTGGAGTGGAGACCACGTATCGGCAAGGGTAGTGTAGGACCGACGACCTTAAGAAGGTGGCTGGGACAGACTGGATGCGGAAGGCGGAGGACAGGGTGTTGTGGCGCAGACTGGGAGAGGCGTATGTCCAGCAGTGGACTGCGATAGGCTGAGTTGAGTGTGAGGCAGAAACTACGCCGTGTTGTACGATTTTGGTCTAATCTTGAAAATGGGGAATGATGACCAGAGTTCGGAATTAGGTAGAGTTGTTTATGTACTTACACTGATTTCATAGCGAAAGAATAAAGTAGATACTTCAAAACTTAGTGGTACTTTGAATGAATCGGACAAGGAAAATGATTCTGATGGGCCGTTTGAATAAGCAAACCCTCACGAGTCTAGGCTAGAAGCAAAAGTATTTTCTTATTTATAAAAAAGGCGAGGTATAAGTATGAGAATTTGCTTAAGACTATTAATAATTTGTATTGTGAATTAATGTAAATACTAATAAAAATTGTATGTCAATTATCTTTGTTTTATTTGTCTGTCTATCTCTGAGGCTTTTATTATTATTTAGTTGTAATATTGTTGGCCACACGGGATTGTCACGGGCAGATCCAAATTAATATCAACATTTCGATGCAAGTACATAAATAACTACCTAATTCCGACCTCTGATGATTATTGATAGAATCACAATGTTCCAAAAAAAAAAATTGCGGTGACTGATTAAAATACTCGGTAGATCTATACCTATATTACGACAGCAGGGTTGCGATTTCCCATTAATGAGGCATGGTTCAAATAAAAGTACATAATAATAAGCTTGCTGCCATTAAGCTGACGAAGCTATTTGTGACTTGCTAACTTTAATAGTGCACTGCGAATGGGTAAAGTAAAAGTTTATGTAAATATAACGGTTATAAGTTTCTACCGTTTTAATATAATTCACTGCAGGTAAAAGTTAATGTATTGACCTTACAAACAATTTATTTGTATAAGTTATTAAAAAGGAACATGAAATATTTCTCCACTATGAACTTTTGTCTCTACTCAGCCATAATTTATGATTCCAATTTTAAACTAAATTCGAATGCATAACAAACAAGAATTGGGCGCGAACAACAAATCGATTCCCATTCGATTTTTAATCGAGTTTCCGTAGTATCGGGTAAAATGTCGCCTAACATTCGAAGCTCGCGTGAACGATGCCATCGACTCGGTCCGGAATCGAATACATTATCTCGAGTGAAAGAATCCGCAGTCGCATAATTTGTACCAATATTCCTTGGAAATACTCGCCGTGTGATATGGTAACCCGAGCGATTTAGATCCTTGAGAAAAACAAAGACTTGCTTCTTGAATTCAAAATTATATTGTAATTTGAAGTAGATAGGTTTTATTGTTTAAATTACCAGTGCTTGTTGCGTTCCGCACCACAGATTAGTATTATAGAATCAGGGGTAGAAGAAAAATATTTAGTGTTTTACAAAATCTGACGAATCTTCTTCTAAAACAGCTATCTGCCCATCAGACATCGGTTCTTAATGTTTTATTTAAGTTTGTCCTCTAATTAAACGCTCTGTAATAGAAATATTTAATCTTCGTATCGAGGCTTCCGGAGTAAGGGTAGTTACACCCCATCCGGGTGTTACTACGAGATGTCTGTAGTTCCCGCTCAAATTCATAGATGGCGCTACGTTTAACAGTTTGTGAAATTGTAAGCAGTTTCAGAGTTTTAGAATTAACGGTAGCGAAAGATGTGAGCTGTGAAATTTTTATTTATAATTTAATAATCAAGCTACTGAAAAGAGAACCAAGTTATGCGCATGAAATTCTTTATAGGCTAAATCTAATTACAGAATGCGATCTAATGAATACCATCGCGGCTTATAAGAAAAATATAAAATAACTATAAATACAGCATAATCGGTGCATAAACTCCAGTTCGATTTAATATTGTATGTAGAACAGCACTATGCTTTTATGATTTCCTATTCCACACACTAAGTGCGTTTATTCATACGAAGCCTTAGTGCTTGCCGATTTCAATATCGATTCTTCGTATTCGTAAGAATCGATTCAAGTTTACGATTATGCATTCGATATTCAATCAAGGAATGGACAAAGGGTGTCTACGGGTGGCACTGTTCGGATTTGCTGACAAAATTACATTTGCGTTTCCGTAATAAGTATTTTATTGAAATTGTGTCGTGTGTCCTTGGACATAAGGCCGTTAGATCTTGTTAAAGGGTTTTGTCAGAGGTACATGGTAAGTTTGTTTTAAGTTTATTGCGATGTTTCCATAAAGCGCTATGTCAAAGCATCTCCGTTAGATGGGCTATAATGCGATGCATCAAGTACTTCTATGTAGTACAATAACGTTTATATTATAATTGCAAATGTCCATTGTTAGCTAGATGGCCTTTTCCTGGTACATTATCTAGGAGGGCCGCCGATTGATTGTCGTCGACGAGAATTTCTTGTGGCGTGGTAGGATTATATCCGTTTATAAGTTATAAACTCTGGTAACAATTGCCTAGTTGTTTGTCGACCTAGTGCTAACGAGCCTAGCTTTGAATCGGTGGTAGGCATTGTTGAGTTCCTTGTTTCAATCCTGTCTGTCTATCTGGTTGCGTTGGCCACAAAATTATCAGGAACAGCTGAAGATAATAACAGTGCGTAGACCAGCACCGTAGTTGCGTGACACATTATCAGTCGGAAATTAGCAAATTGCTAATCCATTGCTTCATAAGTTCGAAAAATTTGTCTACTCAACAACGTAAATAACGCAATTAATGTTGTTGAACTGTCAAAATGAAACCGATTCCTACTGCAAGTGTGTTACGCAATTGCCCCTAAGGTCTCATTTCTTATGGGACTGAATTTGGGAATGAACTTTAATTTAATTATAGATGTAGGTATTCATTATTTTGTTGGGCTCAGAGGTCATTTGTAAGGGTTATTTTTTAAAATTGTTTGGAAACATAAGCTGACGGTATAAATTAAAATAAATTACACCCAAACTTACCAAAATAGAACCGGTCCAATAATCCGTATAGTACAGTATTTTTCCCTCACCTAGCGACACGCGCTTTACTTGTGATAACCAAGTGTACAAACACGCAGTGAATGTATGCGTGAAGACGAGTAGCGTCAGCACATAACACACACACACATACTTCAGACTTCACCATTGTCTCGGACGGTACCGAGAGCTCCAGCGCTTACACACACATTCACAGCGTGTTTGTACACTTGGTAACCACAAGTAAAGCTCGTGTTGCTTCGTGAGGTAATAATACTATATTTGAATGCTATTTGCGTGGAGTTAAAGCGTATAATGCTAGGCTTCATGAGCGCTCTCTTAAGGCTCCTGCAAACACGCGCCTGTTAGCAGGAGCCTTTATTCCAATTTATCTATTCTGATTGAAAGCTCATTAGACGCCGTAATATTCAAACTTTGATGTCTGATACGACAATATTTCTGTCTTTAATACTATCAAGGAAACGTTAACTGATCTGAATAAGGATTACTCGACTTTAAACTAGAATTGTAAATACTTCCAGTGTTAGGATACACAATTAATATCGAATTTCAGAATCAAGATCTGTACACCGACTTTATTTCTGTTACAAATGCAGAGAAATAAACTCTTTGAAAGACTTACGCCATAAAACAGTCAATGGTAAAAAGAAAAATCTTTGTGTATAAAATTCATTATTATATCAACATCTGGCTACCTTGAAATCTAATCTGTTATCTTTCTTTACCAACAGTGGTTCCAACTTAACATATTATTATCTAAATTTAAATCGGAATGTCTTTAAGACACCTTTGTATCGATCGGAAGCATCGATGCTTTCATCCACCCCCTCTTTTGTTCGACAAAACTTCGGACTTGCCTAACAAAACCAACAATGGTCAGTGCAATACTAAGTATGTACGATTAACTCTAAATAATACCCTTAATTTAAATGATAATTGCAGAGAAAGGAGAAAACAATTTTAAAAATATTGTCATAAACACTTGAAGAATGTTAAACATATTCAAGACCTCAAAGATTTTTTTGAAACGGTACTGTTACTATCAACTGATTAGATTAAGTTTGGTGTAAGATTAATTATAAACGCAATTTAGAAGTACGTATGAGAATTTGGTTAAATTGGAAACGATTCCGATGCAAATTCGATGGTAGTATAAGGTAACATTAGATAGTTGAGTTGAAAGAAACTTGAGATAGTCAAATGAAGGACTCCGGGGGGTTTTGTTTATGTCGATTATTAACCTATTGTCACCTTAAGGTAAACTTACGTAACATGTATATATAATGTAACGAGTAACGACTCGTAAGGCTTAGGCCTCGTTTACAGAGACGCGGGGCGACGCGCGTCGCGTTGGGCGTCGCAGCTCACACTAAATTCAAGCATATAGCGTTGTATGAGAGCGTTTACGGCAAAGAGATTTTACACGCGTGTGTTTGAAATGCAGGCGGAGCTGCGGATGGCATCGCCGCGTCGCACGCGACGTTCATTGCGGCTGTGGCACACGCAGCGCTGCGGCCAGCAATTCCTGCAATTCTTCATTCACGGTAAAATGTAGCGGCACCCGCGGCGGGGCCCGCGGCGAACAGCATCGTACATTGCCATGTGTTTGTGTTTGCGCGTCTGATGACGTGGACCGCTGCACGCGCCGCCTGTCTGTAAACTGAAAAAACGTCCGACGCATTGCGAGACGCCACGCCGCACGCGACGCGCATCGCCCCGCTTCTCCGTAAACGAGACTTTACTGCTCAATTGAGGGTTACGCTTCGTAGGCGTTATTGAAATCGCGGTAAGATAATTATGCAAAGTGACAAAATGAGCATGTAGCAGATTGGGACTTATACATGCATATTTACAACAACTTTGGAAGCAAAGCAGTAGCGGAAGTATATACCTACACACGTACAATAAGCAGCTAAATCATTCAAAACCTAACTTTTACAAAGGGTCCCCGAAACGATCAACTGCAATCATAAATTGTGATTTATACACATTGATGCGCAAATTGATTGTCTACCACATGCAATTGAAGCGATTGACAATATTACTACAATAGAAATTGATTAATTGCGATTGGTCGTTTCGGGGTCCCGTAAGTTATTGAACCTTGCAACTTTACTAACTGAAAGATTAATCGAATCTTTGGGAATTGTTTGTAGCGGTTTAGTGGTACTTGTGTTGAAAAAACGAGTGTCATTCTGGCGTTTTAAAACGTAATAATGCGATCATATTAGAGGGAAGATTGAAAGATGCTGGGGATACTAAGAACAAGATGAGGATTACTCTGCAAAAAGAATCCATAGGTTTTCCCATGAGCTCAAACAGACTGAGGTACCTAAGTAAATCTCGAACAAGATTTGCCTCAGTGTGAGTCCAGCTTTATTCATTTTTAATCATCAGTAACTTTTGGCTGAGCTTGCAAACTACATTATCATAAATTCATACAGGGTTTAAGGGACAGCCCTCCGCAGACTGACGGGGTGAATTAAATATATCATACTAAGATGACCGGTAGGTACATGGAATTATTTTAGGAACGTTATGGGAATCCAATAAACCTGATTTGTTTTATTACCTCACACGCAATGTGTCGTTACCGTGGCAAAACGCGCGTAGCGAACGGCAGCGCAGCGAGCCTTCGACCGCCGAATAAGTATTTCAACATCTATTGCTGATTTTTTTATTTTAGCTGTTTTATTGAAATAAATGGAGTGCTGCGAACAAATAATGTAATTTTAAATTGAAATAAAATAATAGTAACAGAAAATACGATAAAAAAAAAAAACAAAAATTTCCTGAGAATATTTCCGGTGGAATATGATTCAAATATATAATACCAGAGTGTAAGAGACAGCCCTCAGCAATCTAACAGAGTGCATTGTTCAGCAACAGAGCCGTTTATTTTATTCGAAATTGTATACCTTAAATAACACCGAATTTAACGTTAATCTATTCAAATAATGGCCATCCACAAACGCTTTTCCAAAATATATGAGTTTTTTTTTTAAATAACGCCTTGTCTTCTTAGTAAAAACTTCGTAAACATAGTCCCAAAGAATTCTCGAATATTTAACATTTAACTGTTAAACATTTACGTTTAATTATTACTTACCTAATGTCATTTTGTAAGATTTCACGCGTGGGAAAATATTGCTTAGGCCCTAACACGAACGCGCGACGTAAACAAACGTAATGAAATCTCGAACGTTTCTTGAATGGAAAATTCAATTCTATCCTATAGCATTAGGGTTAGTTTTTGCGACAAGCACACTTAAGGCTCATTTTCATTGGTCGATAGGGCTCGTATGTGGGGTGCGGGGGATTTCTGTAACGCATGCCATAGGGCCCGTATTCGGGGAACCGGTTTCATTAGTCGATAGGGAACGATTGTGGTATACGGAGAACCTACACCGCACGTTTGGCAGTTGGTTTGAACGCTCATTTTCATTTGATCTGAGTCTCGACCGATTTATCGACTAATGAAAATGAGCCATTAGGTCTACTTGCAGCACAAATCACTAAATGCATTTAACGCTAAACTATTTAATTTAAAACATAATGATTCTGTCTCTGTCATCTTCAGTCAATCGACAGAAATGGAACGATATTTTAAATGTATTTAAGTACAAGTGAGCCTAAGTATCACCTATTTAAAGCTAGAGTACCTAAATATTATGGGTGAAACGAGTATTCCAATTTTGAAATCGTTCGAATTTACGTTAAACTGCTACAAGGGTCTGTTTGGCGCTCGAATGACGTTGACAGAGGGGCGCTGTTAGTAAACATTTGTACAATTGTTTTGTGAAATGTATTTGAAATTGGAATAGCAGAATTAGTTCCAATTTTGGCCACGCGCGCCAAAATATTCTTGTACAGCTATACGTTTATTCCGCGCGTTTGTGCTAGGCCTGCTTGTCACTATATGCAGCTGGTGCATACGATTAGCATATTAAAAGACTATGATATCTCATTTTGGAGGTCATAACTTTTTATTTGGCTCTTATGTGTTTGGTGAAAGATTGTTATCGAGGTAAATGGATAATCAGGTGGTACTCATTACGGTTCTAGGAATAATTACAATAAATATATACAAAGCTATGTAGTTCGAGTCATTGTGTATCAAATGAAACGATTAAGATGTTTGGGAAAATGCAAAGAAGTGCGTACGCACTTCTCTTCTACTTAGAATACTCTGAAGTGATAAATCCGTAGTATCATACTACGCTTCATTCTATTTCGTTCGGTCAGTCCGGATCCGAACGAACTTTCTTTTTGTCGTTTGGTCGGATCCGAAACGACCGAACAAAATAGAAAAAATGTGTATTATGAAACATCCGAACATTCAGCCGATACTTTAGATTTATCGCTTCGGAATAGACCCCCAGGTGCTTTTGCATTCATTCATTCATTCATTCGGAATAGACCCCCAGGTGTTTATACTTATATTTACCAAGTTTACTAGGTTTCGAAATTTTTTTTTCATGATTTTTGCTAAGTGGCAAATTTTTTATGTGCTGGCTGAATGAAGCAGCTATAACACGTTAACACGTTAACACGTTCAGACCGGCGTGTACCACCGGTGGAGCACGGAGTATTTGCTGCCACGGCGAGGTGTACCACCGGTGGCCACGTCACACTATACTTTCAAAGTACTAAGAAATTCGCGCCGCTTTGAGAGAAAGTGTTGTATTTACCGTCCCCGCCTAGGAAAATAGTCAAATTTTCATAGTGCAGCTCAGGAGGTGGATATAATTTTGAAAAGTAAGCAAAGATTTGTATTGAAAAATCTTTACTTTATAATACGATTACTAGCTTATTAGAAAGAGAGAGAAAGCATAATTCCTGTCTAATCCTGTCCGTGTCCACCGGTGGCGCACCCCGCCCGGCAAGACTTTTGGTTCATGGGGCGGTGATGTACCACCGGTGGCCATATGAAGATTTGCGCCATAGGATACCAAGTACCTACTCATGAGGTGCCGGTCTGAACGTGTCAAAGTGTGTTGGCTTGGCTGAAAATGACAGTGCTAAAGAGAAAACTAACAACGAAATAATATTGTTTTCTTCACAAGCAAACTCGCGGGAGGAAGTAAGTTTGAAGACTTAATAAGCCTCTACTTATCGCTGATCCAAGATGTTTTCTATTAAATATTCAGTAACATAAAAAAGAATTGTGATAAAATTAACATATTATTGTCTCCCGTGTATACGATGTTTTTTTTTATTTCCAAGACGTTTTATAGAGCAAAATGCCTAATTTAAATAACCTGTAAAGTTGATTTTATTTCAAAGAATGGCAATGTAAATATCTGATAAAGATAAAAAAGTGTTATGTTCTAAAATACTTAGCGATTTGATCTCGGATAAAAGAAGAACATAAAGTTTTATTTTGTAGGAATTATGTTAGGATTTAAGCACGCATTTATGCGTTTGATTATGGCGTGGAGATAGCTTAGCGTAAGCACCTCTCTTGAGAAAATACCACATAGTTTTGAAAACCCTGTTTATGTGGACTGTGGTTTTCTGTGTAAAGAAATGGATCGTTAAGTTTCGTAATTTCTATTGGTTCTGTCTAAATGCTCGATTGGACGATATCTTCAAATCAGTCAGAAACGATATTACGTTTAGTCAAGCAACCAGTGGCGCAGCTACAATTATCATTAGACGGAAGCTGAAGAAAAAATTGTTCAGTTCTCATAAACTCAGACAAAACCTGTAGGTTTTTAATCTTATGATGTATTAAACTGGTATTAAATATAATTAGGTATGTAATGTGATGTGATACACAGTTACATATACAGATGTACCATATAATTTGGCAATAGTAGACATTAAGAAGAGTGGTTGTTCCGTAGGGAAGCCGATAAGAATCGGATTGTATGAAGGTTACGCCCCACTCTTGCAAGCAGCACTCTTGCCGAAATAACGCGACAGAAAGTTCGGCGCGGTTCCGCCTTTACATAGAAAACAAAGCTCGCGGAATTTCCGTTGCGTATTTTCGGCAGATGCGTATCTACGCTAACTAGACACAATATTCTGTCAAAAACCCTTCAAAATAATAAACAAATAAAAGGCAGCTACAAACAGGCCACACTGGTATAATTTCAGTAATACGCCGTGATTGCCGGACGCGCGTGATACAGCTGACCATTGCCGACCATCGCCGGCCATTGTCTACGCACACCACCTGTCTATGATTGCATGTTTGAACGCTCTAACGTCGTACGCGACTGAATTACGCGTGAATCGATAGTGGGCGAAAGATTTATGTGGATCGCTCAAAAATATTTTGTCTGGAAAAAAATCTT
Organism: Fissipunctia ypsillon; assembly: GCA_947568875.1. Taxonomy (NCBI): domain Eukaryota; kingdom Metazoa; phylum Arthropoda; class Insecta; order Lepidoptera; family Noctuidae; genus Fissipunctia; species Fissipunctia ypsillon. Next base: position 12,351,581 of record OX387650.1, read on the forward strand.
CACTGAGACACTTTACATAGATACTCAGGTCAGGTAGGTACTCAGCAATAGAAATGCTTTATTGATACTCATTAATGAGAACGTGTGGTTTCTTTTACGCATTTGCCAAGTTTCATAATAGGAAGACTTTTAGGTTCCCATTTCTTTCCCATTTTTTTTTCAACTAGTTTCGTCTATCTGACTGACCGACTCCTTTGAGAATTCAATAATTGTAAATGGTTTAATTGAAATGAATGCTTTGAATTTGAATTTCAATAACATTTTTGCTGTCAAATCAAATTATGTTTCCCCTAAAACATATTAAAAAAAAACACTGAAAGTTAGAGACAATTGGGTCATCATGGAAAATTGAGAAAAATGCAAGAATGACGAATCTGATACGATTAATCTATTCTCGAAAGCTTACTGAACATTCATATATTTTTACGATTTAAGAAAAGCTATGTCCACACAAATCGTACAGGTTAGAAAGCGATCATTAGTTCGTCATAGCTCCGCCGGCGGCGCTTTAATATTATGGTGTATTCAAACCTATCGTTTGAACAATGAATTGTAGATCTGTTATTTTACTCTATTTCTCATGTTATGTCTATAATACTCTGATTTTGTGTACAGACAGCGCCGAACAGGACATGACTTACTTCGTCAAGGAAATCAATTTTTGGATGAACTGCTGTTTCAAGATCAAGAAGGCTGCTAGCAAGATTTACAAGAAACCTGTAACGGATAGTAGCGAGCCCTCTGACGAAGACGTTGGAACAAAACAGCATAGCTGTGACGAGACAAAAGACTCAACGGTGAATCTGGACCTGAAACAGCCTGGCGGCGACGTCGTTAAAAGATGACCATCCATTGATAAATATCACACGTCTCACCATAACTCCTTTGCCTACTCTAAGATGCATATCCGGTACAACTCTAATAATCCTTCCTTATCCTAAGGGCACGCCTTCCCTACCATTACCATGCCCCCTGGTCTACTCCTTGATATGCAATAGTCTCTGTAGTCCTATAAAAAAACATGAGGCTCCAGGAGCTAGTGTGAATCTTTGGGTTCACTCGAGTAATCAAGTCTGGTCAAAGCACGTTGGGGTCGGTGCATTTAATTCATTCATTCAAAACTAGGTAGGGGTAACTACTATAAACTAATGGTTTACTTATTTATTTAAATATTTATGTACACACATATAAACAGACAAGAAGAAAAGAATATTATAGAAAAATACATACCTACAAAGGTGATGCTTATTTCTAAAGAAATCTCTTCCAGCATACCTGCGATAAGAAAGTAGATAAAGAGAGTAGAGAGAGAGCGAGAAAGAGAGTAGTTAGTAATTCTTGTTGACTTTATGTCACCTATACCATTGACTATTTTTAAAAGACTAGAATAATCACTATAATTCAAGCTTACAGGCCTATTTCAAGATGGGTCAATTTTGTAAGCAAACTGATGTCTTATGAATGATCATTAAACAAATATACAATAGTATTTTTATTACCCAATTGTCTATTATATCCTACCTTCTTGATAACTCCTAAGATTCACATTAGTTTCTCTGTTAGCCTTTTAACCATAACTACAAAAGAAAACAGAAAAGGTTTCCGATCAGACAGCCTGTATAAAGGAATTCCCGCTTCAAAATATCTATGATTCAAAAGCCGATCACCGCAATTTAAAAGGCAATTTTTACACAAAAGTGAAGTATATCCCAGTTTATAAAGAGTCTCATCTCCCTTCTATACATATGTAAATAGCCATCATTGCTAACTAAATCGATTTCATTCGATCATCCATTCGGTCTTTCGGTCATCAATCACTGAAGAAGATTGAACGGGTATCTTCAGCGGGTACTTAGAATACTCTATCTAAGCTTTTACAGTTATTCTATTTTTAAATGGAAAATGTAAGTTCTTTTATTTAAACAATTTAGGTAGCTATGGACGTCTATGTTCATAAAACTAGTGAATAATCGCGCGATGATCGCGCAAAAGTCGCGTAATCGCGTTCTATTAGGACAACGACTAATGCTTTGGAAAAGCGACCCCTATAAAGAAATCTATAAAGAGATGAATGATTCATAACTCATGGTATTATGTTTTGACCGAATACTTTGCCTAAAGTGCTTTTTGAGTTTCAATCTGCCTAGCCATTTCTCAACTGTGTTGAGGTCAGCTTTCAGTCTAATCGGATGCAGTTGAATACCATTGTTTTACATGGAGCGACTGCCTATCTGACCTCCACAACCCAGCAACTGGGTAACACGACTTTTTGGGGTTGTGAACGTGATAACGGCTGTCAAAGGTCTACGAATGACAGCCGGGACCAACGGCTTAACGTGCTTTCCGAGGCACGGAGGGGTCTCAATATGTAATGGATGGTCACCAATCCACGAACCGACCGTGACAGGCGTAGTTTAACCTTTGATCGCTGTTATTATTTAGCCACGAGCCCCCGAGTGTTTTTTTAGTCTGTTTTTTTTAATCAATAATTTACTATGCGGGGAAAACCAATAGCCTAACTATTTAAATATCCTACTTAATATTATAAATGTGAAAGTTAGTATGTTTAGATGTTTGGATGTTTGTTAGTCAGTAACGCAAAAACGGCTGAACAGATTTGGATGAAATTTAGCACACAGATAGCTGTTTATACCTGGATTAGGATCCATGATACTATTTATCCCGGTAGTACGTTCCCGTGGAATATTTTCTGACCTACACGCGGACAAAGCCGCGGTCAAAAGCTAGTTGTCTATAAACTTAAAAGCTTACCAACTAACAGTTACACAATCCTGAATCAATTACCATCAACCACTATTCCACTATGAAAATGTATTAAAGAAAGTGTACAAGAAAACTCGTTGATAATTGCTGGCCACACTTATGTACAGTGGACGTTGTAGTTGTCTATCTGTACTGGTACAGTCAACCACATACCCTTGGTAACAGACAGTGCCTCTATGTCGTAGATATAAAAGTCGTTTTCGCAATTCCAGTGTCGCGGTTGATTGTACTAGTAACTAGCGTTTCTTAACCGCACCATCGGAACGAAACGAGTCGCAGAGACACTTGTCTATTGACAATCTAATTGCAAACTGATATTTGTATAGAGCTGTTGGTTTTGTTGAAGGCGATTTTTTGCGTGTGATAGAAAAAAATGTTGATGAAATTGTTAGGGTTATTGGAAAGGAGTTTTTTACCGCGGCTTGTGGTAGGAGTAAACTAACAGAAATTGTGACGTAACGAAAAAGCGTTAGGCGTTCAGAAACTTGAGAATATACTAGACTATGTATTGATACATAATATACAGCGAAAGGAAGGGGCTCGTGGCTAAGTAATAATAGCCGCGCGGGTCGATCAATCAGGTTAAGCTATGCTTGCCGCGGTTGGTCCGTGGATGGGTGACCATCTTTACATACCGAGCACCCTCCGTGTCTCGGAAAGCACGTTAAGCCGTTGGTTCCGGATATCATTCGTGGATCTTTGACAGTCGTTACGGGTCATCAGAAGCCCGAGAGGAGGTCAGATAGGCAGTTACTCCATGTAAAATATTAGCATTCGGCAGCATCTGGTTAGACTGGAAGCCGACCCCAACATAGTTGGGAAAAGACTAGTCAGGTGATGATACAGCGAAAAGAACTTCGTTCCAACCGAGTGACCTCCCGACTTTTTTTGTGAGTATTGGAGGCTTTTGTATTTAAGCAATATAAGTATAAGTAATTAAGAACAACACTAGTTTCAATATTTTTACATTAGCTTACGACATTTTAATTTTAGTGATTTCCATCGAAGGCAAAGAATCTTTATCTTCCTACAATTATTTCGTAAGTAAGCCACTTACCCACAGGAAATTATCAATTTTTTTTTCTTCAGGTAACATTGCAGTTTTATTTCAATAACTAGCTGTTGCCCATGGCTTCGCCTGCGTGGATGTCAATACTTCTCTATTTGAATCGGATTTTGTTCACAATTTCATGGGTTTTAATTTTTTTGCGCGGAACCCTAATTCTTTATGTAAAATAAAAGTAACCATATTTACTCCCCGTAACAACAGCCATCTGTCAGTGAAAGTCCCGTCAAAATCCGTCGAGCCATTTCGGAGATTAGCCGGAACAAACAGACAAAAAATTAAAAAATTGCTATTTTGTTATAAGTACCGTAAATACTTTCTTATGCATTTAGTAAAACGTTGTTATTTTGACATTACAAACAGACACTACAATTTTATTATATGTATACAATGTATTGTACCCTATGTTATTATCATCATTTATCATCATCACGAATCATTATTATCATCATTATTATAAAATATTTTATGTATCATCAGTTCATCATAATAATTTTAACCTTCTAACTTTGGGATTGATCGTTTGCACTCAACGCAAACAGACGTGCTCATCAATGTATATTCATTAAATATAATAAATTAACAGTTGCATAAATACTGACCTACTTTTTTTAGTGTAATTGCTTTGAAGCGTGTTTGATTAATACAATTCATAAGTGCTGTTTAGTCAAAAATGGACTGATTTGATCATATAAGTTCATAATCGGAAATATGGAAGGCAGCCCCTTTAACAGGAGTGGGTTGACGCGTCGCAGCCCTCCCCCAACACCGACACCAACGCAGCCCAAACCAGCTAGACGTGACCAAGCCGTAGGAAACGAGGAAATTGAGACAATTTCTACTCCCGAGATCCAGAACTGGCTGACCTCTATTGAGCAGTATTTGAATGAGGTATGTGCAATTGCTTCCGATGGGAAGTTAAATTCTGAGCAGAAGCTAAAAATAAGCACGCTTTGCCGTAAAGTTGGACATGGAGTATCGCAAATGGCTGTTCAATATCAGTCCCTTAAGCATTATGCCTATAAGACTCACAACTCCCTGAACACATTGAAGGAAGACCGCAACCTTAAGGACTACGTAATGGAGATGAACCGGAGCATTAAGGAGTCCTGTGCAAGGCCAGAAACAAGTACAACATCGTTTGCAGACATGGTGAAGAAGGGCTCCAACAGCTTTGTTCGTCCAAATACCTTTAGCTCCGTGGCGATTTTTCCTAGCGACAACTCTAAGACCTGTGACGAAACCAAGAACATAGTCCAACAAATTATTTGCCCTGGTGACTTGAAACTGAAAGTCAGAAGTGTACGCAAAATAGGAAAAGGAGGTCTAATAATCAGCACGGAGACTAAGGAAGACCTGGAAAAGCTCAAGCAAACTGTCCAATCAGCTTCGTCAGCTCTCACCGTCGATGAACCTAGAAAGCGCAAACCACGCATAATAGTTATAGGGGTCCCTGCATCTATGGCTGAAAATGTGGTTTTTAAATGTATTTATGATCAAAACTTGGCCGACAAACTGCCCACTATCTCTAGAGAAACATTTTTGACCTCAATCAAGCTAAGCCACAAATCCGGCAGAAAGGATGCAGAGAACTGTAACTATATCATAGAAGTTCCAGCAACTATTCGTAAGGCTCTCATTACACAGGACAGATTATTTGTAAATTGGACTTCCTGCCCGGTTCGAGATTTCACACTGGTAACGAGATGTTACAAGTGCCAGCAATACGGTCATGCAGCTAAGACGTGCAAGATAGCTTCCCCTACATGTGGACATTGCGGTGAAGAAGGGCACACCATTCAGGATTGCCCCAAAAAAGCCGTTGCGCCCAGATGTGCAACATGTTTGCGCTTCAAAAAACCAGCCACCCACAAGACGGGAGACCTGGAGTGTCCTGCTAAAAAAGCTGCCGAAAACAGGTATCTCAACTCGGTTGACTATGAAGGCGCCTAAGAGCGCCACATATTTGTTTATATTTTAGACTTAACTTACTGTTTATATTCTTCTTTTACTCGTATGGACAATAATTTAATTACTGATATAGATTACACATTTGTGCCTGATGCAAAGGCATGCCAGGTTGAGGACTGCATCCAATATCTTTCCGATTATAAAAAGTCACTAACCATACTAACACAGAACATTCGCAGTATTTTTAAGAATATCGATAGCTTCAACATTTTTCTTAATAGACTTAATTTTGATTGTGATGTGATGGTTCTAACCGAATGCTGGTTGTCTGATCGCCAGGATAACCTCCCAGTAATGCCAGGGTACAACTTATCGTATACCAAGCTAAATAACAACCAAAATGCTGGTGTGGTGGTCTATTCTAAGGAATCATTAATGGTTTCAGTGGAAGAACCTACTCTTAAAGACTGTATGAGTAATTGTTTGATCATCAAAATTGGTACAACTACAGCAATAGTCGCTATGTATAGATCCCCTTCCGCTAGAAACTTGGATTCTTTTAACGCTGCCTTAAACCAAATATTTCTAGACCTAAGCTCATTCAAGAATGTCATACTAACAGGTGACATAAATATAAACATAAACTCTGATAACTGCGATGCAGGGACCCAAGAGTATCTTAATATCTGTTCATTTCATGGTTTTCTACCTGCGCACACCTTGCCCACACATGATAGCGGTTCCTGCCTCGATCATATGATCATTAAATCCAGTTTATCGTATGTTACGTTAGTTACTAACTCAACCATTACTGACCATCACGCTGTTCTACTAACCTTAAACTTAATGCTGCCTAAGCTGAATCGTCCCAAGACCAAAACACAATTAAATACAAACAAACTCGAATATGATTTATGCAAACTTGACTTGAGCCCAGTTTACAATACTGCTGACGCAAATTTTGCTTTATCGTACTTAATAAAACATGTGCAATTAACAATATTACGTAACACTACTGTTATAACAACAAACAAGAAACTTAATAATATTAAACCTTGGATCACTCCTGGCCTTATTCGGTGTATAAGACACAGAGACAAACTTCATCAATCATCTAGGAGAGACCCTGGTAATAGTATCATTAAAACTACTTATAAAAGATACAGGAATTTTTGTAACAATCTCTTAAAGAATTTGAAAAGGAATTACGATAAAAATGAATTAAATAGAGCAGGAAACAATAGCAAGCAACTTTGGAAACATATAAAAAACGTCACATATATGTCAAAACAGCGTGAATCAAATTCGAGTTTATTGTTAACTAATAGTTCACCTCTTTCATCAGCCAACCAGGTCAATAACTTTTTTGTGAATGTTGGGAAAACTCTTGCCGAACAGATTCCTCAGCATTACAGTGATCAACCACCTTCCCAAACATTGAATAATAGGCACACACTACAATCTTTCGGTTTGCTGGACACTGACGAAGACGAAATAACACGAATAATTAGTGGACTAAAAGATGACTGTGCTGTCGGATGGGATAATATTAGCAGTAAGATCCTTAAACAATTCAAGCACATTTTGGTACCTCCCTTAACCCATATTTTTCGCATCTGTTTATCTGAAGGCATTTTTCCTAAATGCCTAAAAAAAGCAGTTATAATCCCTATATTTAAATCCGGTAACAGACACTTAGTTAATAATTATAGGCCTATATCGTTACTCTCATCAATCTCTAAAATTCTTGAGAAAATTGTAAACAGCAGGCTAGTTAATTATTTAGAAAAAAATAATTTACTATCATATAGGCAATTTGGTTTTAGAGCCAAATTATCCACAGCCGATGCGGTGCACCACCTGACTGATTATGTCTCAGAGGAACTTGGCAAAGGAAACCAGACGCTGGGGGTCTTCCTTGATCTAGCGAAAGCTTTTGACACAGTGTCTGTTTCTGCGCTCCTAAACAAATTAGAGACTATGGGAATAAGGGGAACCCCGCTGAAACTCTTTGCTGACTACCTAGGCGACAGACATCAATGTGTTAAAATAGACAATATCACGAGCGATGTGCAAAAAAATACTGGTTTTGGTGTTCCCCAGGGCAGCATTTTGGCCCCAACCCTTTTCCTCGTTTATATTAATGATTTGTGCAATTTGAACATACTACATGGCAAAATTGTTTCATATGCTGACGACACGGCCTTAATATTTACCGCCAAAACCAGTAAAGAATTGTACGAATACGCTCAATTAGGTTTCAATACTGTGACTAACTGGCTTCAAAGTAATTTACTAACGTTAAATGCTGACAAGACAAAATATATTCAATTCTCCATGCGCAAGCCTCAAATTAATATTACTCATCCTCATCTTTTTGCTCATAAATGTGCATTCCACACAATCAGTACATGTGACTGTCCTTTTATCCTTCAAACAAGCAACATTAAATATCTCGGAGTAATAATAGACGAGACTCTCTCTTTTAGACCACACATTGAGAGTCTGATTAAAAGAGTGCGCAAATTAATCTATGTCTTTAAAAAACTGCGAACTATTGCGGATCCAAAAGTAATCACACAAGTTTATTTGGCCCTAGGGCAATCCGTAATCCAGTACTGTATCACTTCATGGGGTGGAGCACCCAAAACTCACTTACTCCCTCTTGAAAGAGCTCAGAGAGCCATATTAAAAGTAGCCAATTTCCATCCCTTTCTCTATCCCACAAATCTCCTATACAAATCCTGCAACGTACTGACAGTTCGCCAGCTTTTCATTATGCAACTGGTATTAAAACAGCACACCATGCTTACTTACAACACGGAAAATACTAATAAGAGACGGAATGATATTGCCTGCGAGTCTAATTCCTTTTCAAAATATGTTTTTATAAATAGATTTTTTACATTTTTAGGTCCATTTCTATACAATAGACTAAATAAGAAACTAAGTATCTATAAGTTAAATTATTATAGCTGTAAAAAGACAATTGTGCAATATTTATTAAGCATCTCGTACGTAGAGACAGAAGACCTTCTTTTTGTATGTAAATAAAATGTGATGTGTCCTCTAATTTTAAGTTTTTATTATAGGTAATTGATAAATTGTTATTTTATTATTGATGTGTACATAAGCACTATCTAGCCTGAAACACAGGTTTCAACCTAGTTCAGGCAAATCAGCAACTGTGTTCTGTAAAAATTGTTTGTAAAATATTTTAATGTAAATGTGTCCTGTTTTCTAAATAAACGATATATGATATTATTATTATATTATATATATTATATATTATATTATTATATATTATAATATCAGTAATTAATATTTTTGTAAAAATTTAAGTGAACGGCTCGCCAACACACAGATAAACCCTGAGAGGTTTTCGTTGTGTGGCTAAAACCAAAATGTAAATTAAAATAAGTGTTATAGAAATAAAAAAAAAAATAATAAAATAATTTATTTGTATGTATGTATGTATCTAGTATGTATAGAATAGATATAGATGAGGTAATTTTAAAAAGAAAATCTACCCCACCGCGGTAAAAACATCTCTATACAAATACAAAATAATTTACAATGTACACGCAAGCTGCGATTATTGTGCGACCGGTCGCGACTGACAAATACAGGATCCTGTTGTTACGCAATTTATTATTTTCCATACAATCCTGTTGGACGAGAGAAAATCACAGAGTAAACCTTTGCGTTGAGGGGTGTCGCGGTTGTTGGACTGCATTTTTTTAAGTCTGTGGCTTTGTTTTTTAGCATGTACGTGAATGAGGGTTATTTAACATTTATGTAGAATCTGACTGCAAGAAAAAATCTAATAATTGGATACTCAGAATTTTCTGCATTACTTACTTAATAGGTATATACCTACATAGGTACAATTCATGCGATTGTTATTAAATATAATTATTTAAAAAAAAATGTTATTAAATTATTTATTTCTTCTTCCCCGCAAGAAAAGTTACATTCGTATCACAAAATTTTAACATCCAGCAAGTGCTTGTAAAGGTAACTTAGAAAACTTTCAGAAACAACAGTAAAAACCACCATTCATGAGTACGCTTAGATTAATATACCTTACTTTTATCATTGCGGTATTACCAACTCTGTACCTTCCATCTAAATTTGTCGCCCGCTATAATTCAGTGCAGCATAGGAAGACTGGCACCTCCTTACTTAGCTTATCACGTTGCTCATTTAAAAAATTGCAAATGAGGAAAGAAATCTAAGTATGTCAATCTAGCAAAAGTTATCTCATAATCCAGCACAGCTTTGTAAAAGGAAACCTCAGGTTAACTTTCAGAATCAACAACAGAAAATCAACTATTTACCGTTTTTTTTTCTCGTTTTTTTTGTCGCGGTATTACCAACTCTATGAAGTTCCATGTAAACTTGTCGCCCGCTATAACTCAGTACAGTAGGAAGACTGGCGCCTCCTTGCTTAGATTATCACGTTGGTTAGACAATCACCTATTACTTGTACCGAGTGCTTGAGCGTTTGTTGTGAGCATGTGATGTAAAGGCATTGTTGGTGCAATGGGTTTTAAAATTCTGCTTTACGCGGTGAGCAGAATTTTTATGAGAAAGGCTCAGTTTGTGGTAAATTTTAAAAAGAATCTTTGTATTCATCATTATGAACAACTTTTACTATGGGACCAAACCTGAAATCGCGAAAAAAAAAATCAGCTGCTCCCTACATTTATATAAAATGACTCCTTAAGAGGTTGTGCGTTATTTATGTTACAACTTGTATACAATACATACTACATACAAATAAATAAAATTGAAGTGTCTGTTTGTAATGTCAAAATAACAAATTTTTACTAAATGCATAAGACAGTAAATAGGGTACTTATAACAAAAAAGCAATTTTAAAATTTTCTGTTTGTCTGTTTGTTTCGGTTAATCTCCGAAACGGCTAAACCGATTTTGACGAGACTTTCTTCGACAGATAGCTGATATTACGGGGAGTAACTTAGGCTACTTTATTTTAAAAACATCATTAGGGTTACGCACAAAAAAATTAAAACCCATGAAATTGTGAACAAAAAGTCGGATTTGAAAAATTATTTTTGCATTTGGTAGCCCAATTCTTGAGGATAGTTATGGGCTATTTAACATCACGCTATGACCCTTAGGAGCCGAGAAAAAAGAAAAAGTCAGAAAGAATATTAAGCGAAAACGAAGTAATAGCGCGGGCGGGCGATTCAACGCGACGGTTGGCGACGGGTCGGAGGACGAGCGAGTTTTATTAAAAGGTGGCTGTTATTTTAGTATATTGTGTATCTTACGACTTCCACGCGAACGAAGTTGTGGGGCATTGCTAGTAAATAAAATAAAATTGGACAATTATCAGGGTTAATAAGTTGTCAGGTTAAGTTTAAATCTATCGCCTCTGGTATTACAGCTACTGAAAATTAGTGTTCCAGATTGAATACGGTGAGATTAAAAATCTTGGAGTATGACAAGATCGAAGCAGGAGGCGTTCTGCAGTTACTGCCTATGTCCAGGGAGAAAGCGTGATTTTATGTAGACATGATTGTATGTAAAAATCTTTCATACTGGTAAATGAGAAGTTTAACCTACTACGTTCTAATTTTAACAAAAATTGTTTGTGTCCCAAAAATCACCTCAGTTAGCAGTATGATTGGTGATAACAGTAAGTATTTTGTTGCTCCATTAGCTTCTTGAGATAACACTATTACATTAATGCATGTGAAACACAATATTCCATAGTACTGTCTCTTTGCTTTTTTTTTTGTGGATGGGAAATCATCAAATAACTTCTCCCGCTCTAGGCGGAGCGGGAGGGCGTGTCAGACTTTTACTGACTAAAACCCACCCGTGTTCCTTCTGTTGCCTGTGCCGGGGCCACGGTAACTCTTTCGAAGATCCCGCAACCCTGTCTCTTTGCTTATTGTGGTGATTATGCTATATGCAATTAATGTAGCGGTAGACAAGACAATGCCGTTCAGCAAGGTTCTGGTCCCCTATAAACGCCGTCGGTCGCGTACAGCGTCACGATGCTTACGATATGGTTTCCTATTTTATGCTATACGCGACGTCACGCACAGCGTCGGCGGTCAGTACGTTCGTCTTGCTCTTTATTAAATCTCGCCATGATGTAGTCACGCTTGACACTAGACATGACCTGACGCAACGCTGCAATGGTTCGAAATAACTAGAGACGTGAAGCAAAGCGTTTGAATTCCGCATACGACGTTTCTATAGTAACTAACCATCGTGCCGCGGCGTACGGCGTGACGCTGAACGCGGGCGATGGCGTTTATAGAAGACCATAGCCTTACTACAGAAATGTAGTTGTGTGGTCTTCTTCACACGTCGATGTCGGCTTCTTGACGTTGAACGCGGCATTCAAACGCTTTACGTCGCCTCTCTAGTTGTTTCGTACCATTATTGCAGCGTTGCGTCAGATTGTGTTTACTATCAAATGTCACTACGACATAGTGAGATTTAATAAAGAAAAAGACGAACGTACTAACCGCCGACGCTGTGCGTTACACTCAGACGCTGAAGTCAGACGTCGCGTATAGCATAAAATAAGAAACCATATCCTAATGCTCATATGCGTCTTGGTTATTATGTAAACTTGTGTTTCCCTACAAATCTTAATTAACAAAATAACTGTTACTATGAAAAGCATAATAAAGAAAAATCTGAATGGTTGTAACAAATCTAGTCCTGTAGTATTGATAATACCCAGTATTTCTTTGCAGGCGAAAAAATCAGCTACACTTTTTGGAGATCCGCATTCATTGGGTAAATAACTACTGATGTCACGTACTAAAGGCATGGAGACGCCTGGGGGTGATTATGTTCAGTAGTGGACGTCTTTCGGCAGAAATGCTGACGAAGTGCAGCGAAAAAAAAATAAGGTATCTGCACCAGTTCTATGCACAGCGATAATGAGATTGAATAAAGACAAAGCACAAGAAAAAAAAATCCCTCCTTTCTTAACTCATTATTATATATCGCCAATTTCTTAAAGATTTATTATTGTAATGGCCTTTAGAAGAACCTTATTCAACAAGACATTTTACAGTATAGGTAATATTAAGTTTAATAATGGCGCAAATTAACTTTCTAATTGAATGTTGTTTATTGTTTACAATAAACAGCTCCAATAACTTTAGTGCATTCGTGAAAGACTCCCAAGGGAAGTAATAACTATTATTATTTAATTAACGACTCCACTTTTATATTTATTCCTTCCTAATGTACTAAAATTGGAGATAGACGAGTCGCCGTTAGCTATAGAGGCTTTAGAGGATTTGTTAACATCTTCCTACATGACCACAATGGAGATTTTGTCAAGAGGATGACCAGCATCCTTCATATTTTAGCATAAGTACTTAGATCACCAATAGGAAAATCAAGCGAGGAGTTTCTGGTATTTATTGTAGGTATGTGACAGCCTTCAAAACTTCGTAAATACCTGCAGGATGATCAGATTTTAAGAGACTATAAAAACTTCGACAGGCATTGAATAGTTAGGAATTAAATATTGTAATCATCTCTTTAATGTATCTACTTGCGCTGATAAACATTGTTAAGCAAATCCAGTGGTATCATCAACTCTATAAACAAAACCGACAACGGTATTATCATCTCTATATAACACCCAGAAGAGTTATTAAATGGTATTATCATCTCTGTCGGTTTCCCGGCGAGTTGTCGCGCGGTTAGCCGGTTGTACGGGTGAACAGTAGTCCGTTGTTATTACAGGCCACATACCTACATACACGGGTGCGTTGACTCCGTTTAATAGTATATTGCGTACTCGCTGATGTGTATGCAGGCTTACATGCGGCGGTAAAGATCTAGAAAAGTGTTTTAATTGAAAATTGTGTGTGTGATCGCCGTGATCAGTAGTCTATCCCGCGGTTTACGGCAGAACAAGTTTCTGCTATCAATTTCGTGTTACCTTTCGTGATCAAAATCACAGGACCAATTGTTTATCTTGTATGATTTTACGTAAACTCTATAGATTGTGTCAGATCTTTCATTTCAAAAACCATTGCCTTTTTAATGAGAATTAAACACTTTATCCTGGTAGTCTAACAATGATATTTGGTGTCACCTGCATGTTAGGGATATGCTGCTTCTTTACTTAAAATAACATTATCCACTTTCCAGGGTAAAAGTGGAGTACTATCGGTTCTTCTATCTCTTCAGTCTGCTCGTAACTAAAATCATCATTTCCACCTCAACTCATTTAATTTAATTTAATTTTCTTTAATTAGGCAACCAGCCGCATGGACCGATCAGGTTAAGCTACGCTTGCCGCGGTTGGTCCGTTGATGGGTGACCATCTTTCCATACCGAAACCACCCTGTGCTTCGTAAAGCACGTTAAGCCGTTGGGTCCCAGCTCATTCATGAACTTTGACACTTTTTACGGGTCGTCAGAAGCCCTAAAGTCTGACAACCAGTCTGAACTGGGATGTGGAGGTCAGTTAGGCGGTCGCGCCATGTAAAATACTGGTATTCAGCTGCATCTGGTTAGACTAGAAGCTGACCCAACATAGTTGGGAAATGGCTAGGCGGATGATGAGGCCACCAACAATGATACATATAGTCTGTTACAGAGTATACGTATTTCTGGTGTATCTAATTTCAAAATTCCTTACCAATCCATCCCCAATCCAATCCCACAATGATCTCCACACACCAATGGACTTATCAGCTCAACCATCGCCATGTGAGCCCCACGCAATAAGGAAAAGATTGGCACATCTCGGCTCCCGTTGCTCCGAGCGCCCGTCTTACGTAATCACACTTATTATGTATGTATTAAGTTACGGCACAACTTCAGATTAGCACATAAGTGCCCAGTTATGGACCAGCTTATAGTTTTTGTCCACTCGACTTATCGGTAGTCATTTTAATGTTGACTTCCAATCATGTTGTCTAAAATGTTTGTGTTTTCGATCTAGGTGCAGTTTTTGTTAGTACACGTTTGGTTGGTGGGTAAGGAATATTAATTGGTTTTCAATGTTTTTATGTAACATTAGAGGTTATTCGAAGGAAATCTTATAATAATGTTTTTTTTTTGGTTTAGATAATTTCAGCTGGTAAGTTTATGAAATGAGAAGAAAATATTGATCCCAGTAAGTTAAATGGAGGCCTGCAGCAAAAAAAGGGATAAATGGGGTAGTTAAGGGAAGTTCTTGTTCTAAAATCTAGGCTCTTGAATATAAATTAGGTTCGTTGACTATATTTGCATAAAAAAAAGTTCTGGTGTAGTTTTTCATAAGCTACGCCATGTTGATTTTCTTTTACGTATCATTTGCCTATATAGGTAATACACCTTATGACTTATGGCCTGATCACTTGCAGCCTGAGAAAGATACTCATGTGCGTATTCTTTCTAATTAAGAAAAATAGATTTATAGCCGCGGTTAACGTTTAAAGTATATAAGTATTATTTAAGTATGGGTTTTAGATTTGATGAGTCTGCAAAATATTACTTAGCCAACCAACATGTAGCTTTCTGTACTTACTAAAATATATCTCAACCGCTGAAGAAGAATCCCGTAAAACGGACTTTGAAAGAATAAAAAGTATTTATTGGGACTCGTACAGGAAGAACACAAACTTAATAGAATGACACAATCGTAGAAAATAAAAGAAAAAACAAAACATTTTTTATTTAATTCAGTTTCCAAGATGGTATTTACATAATTTAAAAACAAACAGACTTAAAATAATAATATGTACAAGTATAAAAAAAGGAAGGGAAATAATCATAGGGCATCAAAAAATTCATCCGCATCTCTGTCAACGGGAAAAGTGCCTAAAAGGCTGGCAGTCTTGCCACGTTGTAAGTATGCCAATGCCAAAAAATATGCCAGCACTCTGGTCACGTGAAGAGTCGACAAACCGCGATGTCTCGAAAAACTAAGTGGGCACTAGCCCCCATGGCCCTAGTGTTACAAGCCCAAACGGCTCGAACATAGAAGTCCCAATAAGATTGGAGTATTTGCGCCGTTCGAGCTTTTTCGCAACTGCAGCAGCCGCCCCAGCACAGCCCGCCGTACAAGGAAGATGAATGGCGCGAGGGTATCGACATACTTTGCATCCCACACCAAAGACCTACCTACCTTCCAAGGCATTATGGTCGTTCCGTCATTAAAAAAAAAATATTAAGAACAAATAGAAGAAGTGGTCGTAGTTGAAGTAAGTCGATCAAACTTGATAATCTCTAACACAAAGAATATCTCATAGATATGTTTACATTATTATGAGTATCGGGTAGCTGTCGTCTAAATTAAAGCAATCAGTTCTCAATACGGGTAGTTACACGTAATTCGAGACTCCGTCGTATAATCACCTGCGTTCGACGTAGAAGATCATTAATATAATAGTATTCTATTATCAGCTTGGATGAGATGGATGCAGGATAGTTACATAAAATAGGGAGAACGAATCTTCTATGGGATATTTTATAGGAGTTTTATGGGAGATTTTGATGTGAAAGTTTTCAGAATAACCTCTGAACATATTTAAAACATCATTCTGTACTTGTCAACTTCAAACGATTGTCAGAAATAGAACGATGTTTTAAATTCGTTTAGCGTTAAACGTATTTAGTAATATGTGAAGAAACTATGTAAACTTGCAGGAAATGCTATGTTACCCATTATACTCATGCTTAAAGATTTTATGTCCAAAAATCTAAAAAAATACTAAAAATTAAATGGCAATAAGTGGCTAATACTGCTGAAAACAGGCTAGTACGTAATTTTTGAGAGACTTTGTGGTTAAACATGATGTGTCATTTAGCTTCCATCCCAGATTGCAAAAGCAACCATTTTCTTATCCACCTCTTTAAATCTAAGTAAAGTTATGTCTACATCCTCATAGATGGCTATCTATGGGTGATTTTCTATTGAAAGCAATTTGCATACAAATGAATTCAGGCAGTTTAACTTTTTAACAGTAACGGCTAAGTTAATTGCCGGTTAGATCTTAATTTGGAAGAGATTGGAAGTTAAATTATAAAGCTTTCACGCTTGTCTTGAGGTAACAATAGGAAAATATGGAATTTACCAATTTCTAATTATAAGGCAGATAAGACATAAAAGGGCTTAAGAAAATCTTAAAATTGAACTGCGAGGGTCATCGGTTCAAAAGAGAAGCTCAATGAATTTAGACGTTAACTATGATGGTTTATTGGCATAGCTGTGAGTTATACAATACATTTATTATGTAGAAAGACTACTATGTGCAATATGTATATAATAAAACACCAATAGTAAGTGGTTCCTGCTTCCACCTGCAACACCCCAAGGGGTTTGGTCAAAGCTTTGCCAACTGTAGAGACAGAGGTGAAATATTTCATATAATTATACAGACCACTATAAAGCAATGCAGTTTAGCAGTAAAATTGACGTTTGGTCATTCACAGGGGCCTCGTTATTACGAACAATCATTATAGTACGATAAGACTTCTTAAAAAAAGAAAAGGCTGACGACTTCGAATACCAGCAGTCAACTGTTGCTATAGCGATACGAGGATCTCAAGGATGGCCAAAGGCGTGGCTAAAATCGGAACTAATGCCGCCATTTTTTTTTCTAAACAATTACACAAATGCTTACCAGCAACCCCCATGTCAACGTCATTCATACGCCAAGAGATCCTTGTATAGCACACTAAGTTTATTTTCGACTGTTTCATAAAACCAGAAACAATGAACCCAGAATTCCATCCGTTTCACAACAAACCATTCACAGAGCAACCGTATTAGCTAAGTGATAACCGGTATCATAAATAAGACGCATGTTAATAGCCTGTAAATATATTGAGGCGTTAAAACAGCCGGGAGCACGAAGCTAACTAATAGTGAACGTGATTTACGTGTGGTGCGTTAGAAACTTTATATGAATGAAGAGCAATCTGCAAGTGTCGGGAAAGAAGTATTGTGGTTGCAAAAGGAACAACCCTTATCTTCGACCAACTGGTACAAAATTGGTGTCTTTTGGTACAGAAGTTGTAGGATTTGGAGTAAAGATGGTAGTGATAGAAGCAAAGAAGATTATGGGACAAGACATTGATGAAAAAATATGTTTAGTAACTTTATATGACTGAAGCATACTGAAGCGGCAGTTGGCTGGCCATGTTTGTCGAAGGACCGATGGCCGGTGGAGCAGACGAGTCCTGGAGTGAAGACCACGTATCGGCAAGCGTAGTGTGAGTCGCCTCCCAGCTAGATAGACCGACGGCCTTGAGAAGGTGGCTGGGACAGACTGGATGCGGAAGGCGGAGGACTGGGTGTTGTGGCGCAGCCTGGGAGAGGCCCAGCAGAGTATGTCCAGCAGTGGACTGCGATAGGCTGAGTTGACTGATTTAATTTTATATAAATGAAGGCCAATCTACAAGTGTCGGGAAAGAATGATTCTGGTTGCAAAAGAACCAACCCTTCACTTTACTGGTACAAAAGTGGTGTCTTTTGATATAGAAGTTTTAGAATTTGGAGTAAATGGTAAAACAACCAATCACTGATGAAAAAACATGTTTAGTAACTGTATATAAATGAAGAGCAATTTGCAAGTGTCGGTGAAGACGGAGTGGTTGGAGAAAAACCAGCCCTTCACTTTTTGGGTAAGAACTTTCTTTGTACAAAGGTAGGAAAGTTTCAGATTTCGGAGAAAAGATAATTGTGATAGAATACTGTTGTGTGGATAATTGTGGACGAGAGTCATATGCTTAAACAAAGTATTGGTTAATCGAAAACCAAAAAAAAAACATATTCGAGTTAAGAAAACGAATAACGGTAACAAATAAGGTTAAAATGCAAAAACCAATACAAAAAATACATATATTAAAAAAATGCATTCCTATCTTTAGGTCACCTTGGATGTTATAGCAAAATAAACTACGTGTTTCAGTATTAATAGGGTTTGTTGCTAGTTTCTCAATGAGCAACTAATCTGGCCATAGAAAAGAAACGATTTCAAAAGTCATCATTTTGCATCAAAGACAACCACACTTGATTTAGTTTCTCCTTTCCATTGTTATCAAAAGGAAGTGATTTAAGATTCGATATATTTAATTTATTCATCGTTATATCGCGATATGGTTCCACTTGCGGTCCCAATTGCTCTATACCTCAAGGCGATTGTTTAAGATTATCTCTGTGTAAATACCTGTTGCGATTTTCTAACGGTAGACCTTTCTTTTTCGCGAATATTTTATCTTTACGGCAACAGGTTTTATTGAACTAAGCTTAGCTGCTTTGGACGAATTTTGAATTAATACAGTTTCAGACTCATTGACGTGTGCATTCTTCCCATCCTCACACATAGTTCTCAAACATGGTCTTTGACAAATCAGCAGAGGTCACGCTCGGGGTTTGCCAGAGGGCTATGGAACGGAGTATTCTGGGTATCCAACTGACAGACCAGGTTAGGAATACGACCATCCGTTCCATCACAAAGATAACTGATGCAACTTGGAAAGCTGCCACACTAAAATGGAATTGGGCTGGACACATCTGCCGTATGTCAGATGACCAATGGGCCAAACTTACGGCCCAATGGGTCCAGGCCCTCTTAATGGCAAGCGACATCGCGGCAGTCCCAGACAGAGATGGTGGGATGAGATGGACTTCTTCAACAAGAACTGGTCCTTAGGAGCTTTAAATAGAGAGAAGTGGAAAGAGAATAGGGAGGCCTTTGCCCTGCAGTGGGACATCACAGGCTTTTAATAATAATAATACTAAACCCGCAGGGCAGCATGTGGCGAGCTGTTGGGTAGTAGCGACCCCACGGACCCTATCTCCCGGGAGAAGTCTTGTTCCTCACCTTTGGCTTGCCTTTATTGGCCGTCTGGAGTGAACACTGACGAGGAACAGAGTTCCCACCTCATTCTTGCCTTTATTGGCCGGCTTGAGTGGAGATTCGCTAGAGCAAACGTGCTCGGAGGAAGGAAGTATTCTAATAAGTGCTGGTAGGGATCTTGACCATCTTCCGGGCTCTGGGATTGTCCTGATAGTCGTGGAATACCTCTCCACTCCTCATAAGCACCTCAGGATATGTTGCCCCCTTGTCACTACGACACTATGTGCTAGCGACCGTTTTCGGGGGCCCATTATTGAGTGTGCAAGTCACCCCCTGCCATTTTATCCATGTATTACCTAACATTGATCAGGCAGGGGACATAGCTTTTCCATAGTTCTTGGTAACCAATCCACTATAGCCACCCAAACCCATAGCCCAGTATGTTCCATTTCCATGTCCTACAATAGTCCTGCACCAACCGGGGGTTGTCCTTGGGTGCATTTGCATAATTTGATAATCGTCGGTTGGTGCCTCCTCATCATTTGAAATTGTCTAAGGGGCCTCTGCGAGTTGGCTTCGGCCCCTCGTACGCCTTCCAAAAGTCCGGGACCCCAGGGTCCCGAGATATGAAAACATATAAAAACAAATAATAATAAATAATAGTTACCCAGTCATCACACATGTTTATTTATTTTGTAATGAACAGGTTTTAAAAAATACATTTTAGAGGCCTTATTTTAAGTATGGAGATATATACCTGTAACAGAAGACCTCATATCACACATGTAGCGTATTTAGTCAAATATACTATGCCAGATGTTTACAAATATTATTATTTTGACTTATCTACTCTGTGTTCCTGGAAATCTAGTACAAAACAACGTCATCATCATGTGAGCGAAAGATGTCTACTGCAGAAAATCGGCCTCCCCCAAGCGTCACACATCGACCGATTCTGTGTTTCTTATATTCAGTGGATTTCCACGACCTTCAACGGTCAGCGGTCCACCTTGTTGGAATAAACACAACGGACTTCATTTTGATAATGATCAGTCTGTACCTGATGGTGACGAAGCTAGCTCATACCAGCACCTCGTCATAAACCTGGTATCTTCAGCATGGCTGAAGATACCAGGTTTAAGACCTACACTTTAGTGCTGGTCACATGTACACAAATAAGTATCTACATCCTGTTGATTTCTTATCATACATGTATTACAAAAAGTAACAATGTACGCACACTATCTTTATCCGAGGCATCGGAAATTAACACTTTTATTGTACAAAGGAAACTCGTTCTAAGAACAAAAATAGATGGTCATTATGATTTTATAATTGGTAAGGTAACCTGAAGCCGGCGTTGATAGCTTTAGCAATTAACGTAAATATAAGTTTTAATATAACGCTATTAAAGTACAGAGGAGCGCTACTCTGCACTGCTGTGGAGATGGTTTACTGGGAATTAAAGCAACTTATGTTAGCTGTTCAAATAATTGTGTGGCTTGGGCTTTATTTTTATTTAGGTCTTGTTTTATTGAATTCATAGACTCTTCTGCTTAACGAGCTGCTTTTTGAATAACAGAGCAGATAATTATATTTGGATGGAGAGGGAGAGGAATTCCAAAGAAAAATGGATGGATTGTGTGAGGAATGATATGAAAGAAAAAGGAAAGAATGACAGCGTGACGATTGACAGGGGAGAATGGAAGAAAACGTGTTGCACCGATCCCAAGCAACATGGGACAAGGGCAAGAAGATGATGATGATTTGGAGCGAATAAGCTCCCGAGCTTGATGTTTATAATCCATTTATTTTCTAACTTGACAGCACACATGAACATAAACCAAATACAGCTAGTTCTAGGTCCAACCCTAACATATCTAACAAAACTTTACTCCATAACTCCCTGTTTACAAAGTCTGTCACTATCAAAGTCGCTTAAGGCTTATAAAGATAACATTAAACCGAACTACTGCAAAACACGAACACGGATATTAGAGAAACAACATAATAATCACAAGTGGAACTAGTGGAACTAGTGGAATACATTTTATCAATCTCGTACAATAGCCGGGAGAAATGTCGCAACGTTCAGCTAAACGCTGGTTGGAGTCGTAACGAAATCTAATAAACGCTCTGCTATGCAAATCAATCGGTTGCGTGAACGCACGCCTTTGTCAGTTTAGGGACAATGCAAGGAACCGTAGGGCTGGCGGGTTTAATTAATGAAGGGATTGTGTTGGATGTTCCCGAGTCTAACGGGTCGCGTAATGAAACTTCAATTTATGGTTTTGATAATTTTGATTGGATTGTTTACCAAGTGGTCGGGTTAAGAAAAATAAAATTATGGTTATAAGTTATTTAGTAAACGGAAAGTAAAATTCACTTGAATTTTGATTGTGAACCTTTTTCTTTTGTTGGATAGTTTTGAGCCTTCTACAAAACGAGTAAAAACATGACTGTGATCATTCTTTTTACAGTATTTATTATGTTTTAAATGATGCATAAAATACGTTATTTTATCACAAGTTGATAAACTATTATTATTTTGATACCTGTAGAGCCCTAAAATATTTTTTATCACTAACCTGTTTTGTACGGTGGGAAGAATTTGAACAATTACGAAATGAGTGTAGAAACAAGCCTTCTGGATACATCAATCAAAATAGGAATGGGAACTTCAATTGTAGTACTAATAGAACTGTTAGAGGTACAGCCATAAATAACCAATTCTGGTGAGTTGATTGCGACCAAGTAGATGATTCGAAGCAGATCAATAAAAATACGCAATTAAATCTCAACGTATCGGTTCTTTAAAACCGGACGAGACCAATATAAAATATCACACTCATCAAGATACGATACATAAAGAAACAAATTCTTCATAAGACCTCATATATCTTGCGTCATTAAAGAAAATCAGAAGCCAAGCCCTGGTTGTAAAGTATGTCAGAATGGACCAGATGGAAAGATAGTGAATGATTCTGAGCAAGTAATGCTACCAGGCAATAACTCAGTCGCTATTCTCCTTGCGGCTAAGAAACCATTTCGTGTTGATTCTATTGTAGAAATAAATTCTCGAGTAACTCACTGTACAGGCGCTGCAGTAGCAGCAAAAACAAAAAGAAAAGAAGAACAATCGATGGATGAATTTTGAGCTTTATGAGAAGAAATTACTAAGGACGATAGAAATAGAACACTAACTGTGCAAGATGATAAACATCAAAATGAAGGGATTGATACAAACGAGTCTAAACTTAAGTCTGATCAAGATAAGGTTGAATTTGGAGCAGTTGAAAAAGTAATAAGAAGACAAGTAGATGAAACTGGTTGTAGTGTTAGATGCTCGAGGCATCGTTTAGTATGAGAGCAGGCTCTGCAAATTTATGTGGCATTAGTTTTACACTCAAAACATTGTGCTTTGTTGTGACTTTCACATAAATATATTAACTAATGTAAATTATGATCAGGAGTGGTTGATTACAGAATGAGTTGGCATTACGCATGTAAATATTTTATTACTATGTTATCGCTGAATTGATACAGCGGTTATAAAATGTTCCTGTTTTGGATTTACTTGTGCTTTATTAAATAAATATTCTCAGAATCTAAATACACTTCATGTAGACTAATATTACCATTTCAGTCTTAGTTCTCGTTTATTATGGACATATGAATTTACCTGTAAATATATTATAATGATGGGAAATTAATTTTTCTCTATAACGGATGTTTGTTATGTGTGTTGATTAAGATAATCTATGTGGGTTATGTTTAATAGAAATTTGCATTTGAATTTGAAATTTTTTGAATTTGAATTTCATGCCTAACATATTATATTTCAAGCCGCTGACTAGCAGATCTCTGATAATTTATTCATTAGTTGTTTATTGATGGATTTTGTTCTACTTTTTAGTGGCCAAAATCAAAGAGAAATGGAGCGTGCGTTTCAGCAGTTGACTTGCGGGAACAAGGTGCATAGCTTATGTAGACAAGGTATGGTTTACATGTCTGCAATTTTGACAACTCTCACTTATATCTATACACATTATAAATTAAAGTGGTTTTTCGTGTCTGTCCGTGTGACCGTATTGTTTTTCTAAACTACACAACGGATTTTGATGCGGTTTTCACCATAATTTAGAGAATTTATTCCGAAAGCTTAAATGTGTAGGTATATTACCAACATTAATGTAAAACTTACATGTAATGAAGAAAATCTCAATGTTTTGTGAAGCTATACAAATTGTGCAAAGCAGCAGGTTGCTAGTTGTTAATTAATTGATGATACAACAGAAACAATTCATGATATTTTGTTTGATAGCAAGATTGCCTTGTATTGTTTTGATTTAGGATGTATTTTTTGTTACCTTCTAGCTTCACAGCTCTGGCGTGGTTGCGAATGAATCCTTGTGCAATATTTTAAATTCCAATCGTCTTCTTTAAAAACTTCAAAAACAAAATTAGATTAAGAATTCGCTGGTATTTTTCCTCTAGGTGTTTTTTTACGATCGTCTGATAAAGATTAAGCTTAACGTTACAAGATTTAGTGTTAAATTATGGATAATCCTTATCTATGTCTTATTAAGCACCTATGTATTTATCGTTCGAGACGAAAGTAACTGTTTCGATATTTTACAGTCGCTTCATGGCACTTGAAATTTTACTATCTGTAGTGTTTTATCAGTTTATGTATCTTTACGACGTCAATATTGTTCTTATTTCTATCAAATCCGCATAAACTACCATAATTAATATTGACATCTTTAGCAAAAAGTCAAAGCGTTTTGTGTTTTTTTTTTAATTTTTAGACTCCTAATCTTGATGTTACGAATAATTTTGAATAAAAAAACTGTTTTGTAAAATTTTTCTACATGTTCTTTTTTAACGGGGTTTGTTATAACAGTTATTAGTGCTGATCGATCATTAGATAGTGCAGCTTTAGCTGTAAAGAAATTCCAAATAGATTAATTGTTGTTTTAATTTATTGAATAAGAATTATACTCTTGCCTCCTTACTAATAAACGTATTATATCAGGTGAATAGTTACACACCGATTTCTCTCTTTCAGTCGTCAGTAATTTGACTTTCGAAAGAAGAAGACAAAGCGTTGTGTAACTATACAGACGCTACAACGTTTATTAGTAAGGAGGTTGGCTTATTCTGTCTGTCTATCTTGAGTCTGTCCACTTGTCTAAGGTTAAACTAAACTTAAGATTAAGCACCTAAAACTGGAATAATGGCCTAACAGGAGAAGTAGGTATTATAAATGCCAAAGTTAAGGACTTAGGCTGACATAAATATGACGGATCAAAGGTCTCACTATAAACTCATAAAAGGTTACATGCCCCTGCTCCTGCATTACAAATTCCCTAGCTACCTAGCCTTTCTTTTAGGTCATTTTGTTAGCTAACGTAACTTCATTTTGAGCAGAGAGCATTCTTCTATATATCTATAGGTACATATCTATCAATATCTTCTAAATAAAAGTCGTCTTACTTGTCTGTTTGTGTAATCGCATCAATATCCGTTGCGGATTTTGATGCGGTTTTCAACATGATATAGAGAATTAATTCCGGAAAGTTTATGATTATATTCATTAATATTTTTATTATATACTAGCTTCTGCCCGCCACTTCGTCTGCGTGAAATTATATCCTATGACACTTGGCAATACTATGGCTTCCTATTAGAGAAATAATCTTTGAAATTGGATCAGTAGTTCCAAAGATTACCCGCTATATACAAACTGATACACAAATTTTACCTCTTTATAATATATTATTAGTATAGATAGCACAGAAATCTCAATGTAATGACATGTCGCCAAATCAGGTACATTGTAACCGAGCGGGTCACTAATAATACTTTTAATCAGAGTAAGGTCATACCATAGCAGGACTTAAGTCACAAGTTGTGGCTGTTATGGCCCAAAACAGAGATAACTCGATAACAACCCAAAATTCCCTCCAATCTGCTGATAATGTCAAAATAACTGTTTGTTGAAATTAAAATAATGTAAAAAATAAAGTATTTTTGTTCGAAAATTGCGAACAGTTTAAACACTTTAAAAACATCATCTGGTATTATTATTCGTAATTATTTGGCGAGCCCAGTTCGTTGCGGCATGCGGCACCTGTATTTTAAATCATGCGAGTATGAACGAGTCCATTACATTGAAAATAGGTAATTTATAAGTTATTACTGCGTGTTCTCGTATTTTGGTCTAATTTGAGACTTTTCTCGTTGAACTCATTTTAATAACTGTTTGTAAAACAACTTTGGTGGCTATGGCTTCTGGAAAGTAGCATTTATAAAAGCGCCATTATCAAAAATACCTATATGAACTTGACCTAAGGGGACATATATTTCTTTTCTCTTCTATTCTTTCCTTGTTTATTCTTCTGCATCTTTATTTTTCTTTTTTTTTTTTTTTGTATGGGAAGTCATCAAATGACTGCTCCCGCTCTGGGTGGAGCGGGAGGGCGTGTCAGACTTTTACAGACTTTTACTGACTCAAACCCACCCGTGTTCCTTCAGTTGCCTGTGCCGGGGCCACGGTAACTCTTTCGAACACCCCGCATATACCTGTGTCTATTAATCGATCCTACCTACTCGCATCACTACATTTAAACTTCACCTCGATCTGATCTCGCTCCAAAACCGGTAGTAATTCTTTCCAACAATTTGGGCCCGATTGCCCGAGGTCCAGATACGAAATAACAATTATTTAGCAAATTTATTCAGATGATCGCCCTTTGTTCCAACATAATGAGTGGTTGTGCCGACCGAATTTAAAATGCCATTACTTTGGTAATGTCCACGGTGAAAAATATAAACGATAACTGTTCATTTTTTGCGATAAAATCGTGTCCATGATCAAGGTAAATTGTGTGAATGAGTTCAATGTTGTGGATTTTGTTTAGATTCAGAAAATGAAGATTATGTATCGAGCTAAGAAGTGACTTTACTGAAACTGTCGGGCTATCACGAACGCGCGGAGTAAACATATTGTAAATTCGGACGATTTAGAAATTGAATATACTCGTTTCGTACCTAATTACGTATTTACTTAGTTATAAGACTTTATTCATAACTATGAGTGATACTAATAAAATTGTGCTTGTCGCAAAAATTTCAACTAAAATTGATTCGGGGGAGCGCCGGATTCGGGGGAGCGCCAACGGAATCCTAAGGATGATCTCTGAGAGATCAGAGTCTGCAGTGCTGGGGAGATTCGTCCAGCTTCATGTGACGAGATGACATTATGATATTATTGACATTGTTGACATGAATGATTTTATTAATTTTTGAATTATGTTATTTTAATTTTATTTTTATGAATGTTTGAAATACTAATATAGATTTAAGACCATGTAACTAACAATAATTATGGACAAATTAATTTAGTCTGAAATAAAAAGAA
Source organism: Fissipunctia ypsillon (assembly GCA_947568875.1). Lineage (NCBI taxonomy): Eukaryota > Metazoa > Arthropoda > Insecta > Lepidoptera > Noctuidae > Fissipunctia > Fissipunctia ypsillon. The sequence continues at coordinate 12,378,579 of OX387650.1, forward strand.
TTTAATTTAAAATAAGTAGGTATCTAGTAGTTTTTTCGAATCAAAAATTGTTACAATCTACGTAACGTTTACGTCGAGTATTCTTGCTAGAGCCTCTGAAAATCTCTGAAACTCGAAAGATGTCACAGTTTTTCCATTGAATTTAGCACACCTACTTAACTCTTCATTTTCGGAATTTTTAACACATTTTAATGCAAATAAAATGGCTCTATTAAGAATGAAAGACAATTAAAAACACACGTAGGTATTTTAATATACCAGCACAAGTCAAAATTCTTTACTAACAAGCTTATAAGTTACTGCTTATTTCTCACTTCTGTCTCCAAATTAGAAGATTTACATGGCGAAATGAAAAACCTCGTCTGTATAGGAACGGGTTCATTTAATTAATTAATTTAAGCCTTAATAAGAGCTTACTAAATAATAATTACGAACGTAACATTACGTTTATTACCTATCGCTATTTAAGATATAAATTGCAATTATCAAACAATATCATAAAGTAATGTAGAATGATACGGCTAATTTTTAAAATAAGGATTTTTTGAATAAGGCAAAATTGTGCGATATAGTTTTTTTAAACAATTTTTTTTTTGGGAATGCGTCAAAGTCGAAATGTCTTTTGAACAATTTCACCAGGACCCTTCAAACCAAACAGGAGGTAGCAGAACAGTGCTACTTTACTAGATAAAACCCTTTCACAAAGAGCTGTACTACAAAATATTTCTGATCAAAGGAAGGTCACGATCTGTGGTTTTAATTGTAAGTCAGATGAGAATTTCGACACAGAATGAATAAACAATTGTATGAGAATTTAGAATGGTACCTACAGAGTCTCTGTATTATCAATCACGAGTATTCAGAAACTAATTGGACAATGTATTCACATCGTGTGTTTTAACATCTGTTAATTGCCATGAAACACAACCAAAATGCAAACCAAATATTTATCGATTGTATTATGTTTTGTAGACGTTCCTTCCGTATGATCAAGAGGTCCGTAGGAAAACCAAAGTAACTGACATATCCCGAAGAATCGCAGAACAGATGGCCGATGGGGTCGACAGGTTCTGGAGTGGCGACCACGTACCGGAAGACGAAGCTTTGGAAGGCCTCCCACAAGGTGGACCGGTGAACTGATGTAGGCAGGAAACCGCTGGATGCGAGAAGCACAGAACCGGTCGAAGTGGCGGTGCTTGGAGGAGGCCTATGTCCAACGATGGATGTCTTCCGGCTGAAATGATGATGAGACGTTTCATCAAATTACCATTTTCTTGATATTCCTACAGCATGGCCGTGTCAGCTATAAATAGTATTAACCTTTTGAATGTCTTAAGTTACACAGTTCGAAATAAGCAATTGTCTTTCTATTGTGTCTCTAATTACGGCATTCAAAGAGTTAATAATATGAGGACTTTCATAATAAAACCTTATTAAAATATCTTTTATAGGTCGGTCTATGGTTCCCATTATATATTGGTCGACCATTTAAGTAGATATTTATAACCGATTCTTTGAAAGTTAAGGAGACATATTTACTATTATGTTGTAGTAATGAATAATGTTAAATTAATTTGATGATACCGTTTATTTATTGATGAGCAACAAATAATGTTGTAATCTTATGTTTATTAGATTGTTGAAGTGTAATAATAACCAGAGGTCGGAATTAGGTCGAGTTATTTATGTACTTGCATCGAAATATTGATATTAATATGGATCCTCCCGGGATTTCTAATGGACAATCCCGTGTAAAAAACCTCAGAGGTAGACAGACAAATAAGACAAAGATAATTAACATACAATTTTTATTAGTATTTCCATTAATTCACAATACAATTTATTAATAGTCTTAAGCAAATTCTCATACTTATACCTCGTCCTTTTTTATAAATAAGAAAATACTTTTGCTTCTAGCCTAGACTCGTGAGGGTTTGCTTATTCAAACGGCCCATCAGCATCATTTTCCTTGTCCGATTCATTCAAAGTACCACTAACATTTGAAGTATCCACTTTATTCTTTCGCTGTATGAAATCTGTGTAAGTACATAAATAACTCTACCTAATTCCGACCTCTGGTAATAACAGTAAGTATGAATATGATCATGAACCTTCTCAAAGACGAGAAAATCATTGACAAAAATTCTTACAAAAGCATTTACTCCCGTCCTTTCAAGAACATCTGCATAAGTACTCGTTACCCATTTTACCATCTACGGATAAGTTTAGGTTAAATTGTTAGGGATTTGATAGATAGAAATCTCTTTATTGCACACGATAACAATTACGAAAAGTAGGTGTACCTCTGCTTAACCCTTCAGGAAAACAAGGCGTGATGTTATGTTTATAACAATTACAATAAAAACTTTAGACTATGCCTATGCGTGCCGTGTCCAGGAGTACTGCTTTATATACGTAAAGATAACATAACATCACGCCTTGTTTCCCCGAAGGGTTAGGCAGGGGTGTAGGTACCTATAATAGTACACTCACATTTCGCCAGTTATGTTTAAGTCCCATGTAATAGGGGGCGAGCCTATTGCCATCAACCGGGCACAAATCCAGGCTCCGAGCTGCTACGGAGAAATTCCAGATAGGAAAACTCAATAACACTGTCCGACCCGGGAATCGAACCCGGGAACTCATGGTCAGCAGTAGCGCTTGTGACCACTAGACCACTAGACGGGAGTCGAGTCGAGCAGGTACTGCTTTATTTATTATTATTATAATCAGCCGTTTGTGTCCCACGCCGGGCGGGGCAAAGACTTCCCTTCCCTCCTTCCACTTACCCCTATCTACTGTTACAATATATGTGGTCAATCTTTTAGAAAAAGGTCGAGTTCGTCCCGCCATCTCTCTAAATAATTAACTCTTAAAGTCACAAAATTTAAACAAAGACCAAACAACTCCTGTCCCAAATTGATCCCATATTAAGTCATTACAACAACCCAAAAAGGCCAAAAACACATAATTTTCACTACCATACAAGCGAGCAACCCCGAAAAGTTCCAAAGATTATCTGTTCAATGTACTCAGCAATATCTTGGTGGAAGCTGGGCTTGGTCAGCATGTATGACTTGAATACAAATGTTGATTATGGCCGGGAAAAAGTAGCGGCCATTGTGCAGGCCCCGGGCTACCTCCTCTGAAGGAGTTGCCTCCGTGAAATGTTGGAACGGATAGGGAAAGAAGCGGAGAGGGTGGTTGAGTTTTTAATAGGAAGGATTTTTATGAGAGTCTTCAATTCATGGCTTGCAGTAGGTACAGAAAATGGGATAAGTTGGGCTCCAAATCTCCGTTGTTTGAACGATTTGAATAAAAGTTAAATTATTGGCAGGGTGCTCAAAAATGTAAGACAATTATTTCTATAGAAATAACAGTACTTATAAATATACCTTGACCTATTTGCTACTGAAAATCTTGATCGGTAACATATAACAATTAACAAGTAGGTTAATCGGTTTGTAGTACCTTTAATGTATGCCCCGTTTAATCTTAAAAAAACCGAAATAGTTTCATATTATATGTTATTGTTGGTTGTCTGTAAAATATCGCTTTTAGCGATAAGACCGCCCATTGTAAAATTTCTACAGTAATTTTTCTCTCTGTATGTTTATCTTTTCATCATCATCATCATCCATAGCCCGTTTTCATCCACTGCTGAGCATAGGCCTCTCTTTTCATGTGCCGATCCCCACGCTCCTGTGCCAACCTCATCCAGGTTCTACCCGCGATGGTAACAATGTCGTCTGCCCATCTCGCCGCCGGACGACCGACGCTTCGTCTTCCAGTCCTATCTATTACCAGAAACCAACTAAGACCTTCAACACCTTTGTAAAATTTTCAAAATCTTCAAAAGTGCAACCGTTTTGTTCACGCATTCTCTTCAAATCTTTCACGATCCATATCTACTCCACACCACCTCTATCCAACTGTCGTCTCTTAGCTTTGGGCGCGCATTGTCCGCGGTACAAATGTGATCAAATTATAAAGAGTGGCGGATAGCCGGCGGCAGTCCACCACAGGACGGAGGCGCGAATAATCGCAACACAGGCCTCGTATTATAAATGTATTATCTTGTACCTATCTCGTGTATTGTGAGATGATTTTTATGTTTTATAAAGGTTAAATATGGTTTTGCATATATTGCTCAAGGAATAATGCTATGTTGTGCACTTAAGAGGGCTGTCGCATTTTGTCACCTTTCTCATTTTGTCGCCCACACGGGACCAAACTTTTAACACATTCAGACCGGCGTGTACCACCGGTGGAGCACGGAGTATTTGCTGCCACGGCGAGGTGTACCACCGGTGGCCACGTCACACTATACTTTCAATGTACTAAGAAATTCGCGCCGCTTTGAGAGAAAGTGTTGTATTTACCGTCCCCGCCTAGGAAAATAGTCAAATTTTCATAGTGCAGCTCAGGAGGTGGATATAATTTTGAAAAGTAAGCAAAGATTTGTATTGAAAAATCTTTACTTTATAATACGATTACTAGCTTATTAGAAAGAGAGAGAAAGCATAATTCCTGTCTAATCCTGTCCGTGTCCACCGGTGGCGCACCCCGCCCGGCAAGACTTTTGGTTCATGGGGCGGTGATGTACCACCGGTGGCCATATGAAGATTTGCGCCGGAGGATACCAAGTACCTACTCATGAGGTGCCGGTCTGAACGTGTTAAGAATGTTCAAATTTCAAATTTATTTATTTATTAATCACAGTTTGTACAAGTATGGAACAGACGGTGACCCCAAAACTAGGCATTTGCTTTTATCTTGGGAGTCAGAGTTGCGACTTTTTCAAAGTGATGATTGTAAAACAGGAAAACAAAAACTAAAGTTTAACTAAACTAAAATCAATTAAAATTAAAATAAGATAAAAAGTTAGAATATCTATTGCCATCAGCGTGAGATCAAGCATAATAAAGCATAAATAATCAACAGTGTGAGATCAATTAAATAACAAATTAATAAGTAATAATATCGAAACTGAAAAATAAATGGAAAGATGCTTTTTTCAAAAATGTAATCAATTGGCGAACTAATAAATAATATTAATTTAATAGGTAATTATTAAAAATATATTTCTATTGTGTTATCTAATAAACTCAGCTCAATAGGTATTAAGGTCTGTTTTTGAGATGAGTTAAATAAATGCTACAATCATCATCATCATCATCTGCCTAGCCTTTTCCCAACTATGTTGGGGTCGGCTTCCAGTCTAACCGGATGCAGCTGAATACCAGTATTTTACATGGAGCGACTGCCTATCTGACCTCCACAACCCAGTTACTGGGTAATACGATACCCCTTGGTAAGACTGGTTGTCAGACTTTCGGGCTTCTGACGACCCGTAACGACTGTCAAAGATACACGAATGACAGCCGGGACCAACGGCTTAACGTGCTTTCCGAGGCACGGAGGGGTCTTGATATGTAAAGATGGTCACCCATCCACGGACCAACCGCGGCAAGCGTAGCTTAACTTAAATAAATGCTACAATAAAAATGTGTTTTTAATAACGTGATAGTAGGTAGGTACATGATGTGAAAGTTTACACCAAAATAAGCAGAAATGCTTCAAATTAATATTATTTATTAGTTCGCCAATTGATTACATTTTTCAAAAAAGCATTTTTTTATTTAACATTCTTAAAAATTTGGTCCCATTTGAGCGAGAGAGTTGACAAAATGTGACAGCCCTCTTAATGAATTTGTCCTCTTGATGATCAGCTGAGACCATTTCATACCCAGGAAGAAAATAATGGATCTACGTAACGTGATAGTAGGTAGGTACATGATCCAGCCGGGGTTGCGGGATGTTCCAAAGAGTTACCGTGGCCCCGGCACAGGCAACAGAAGGAACACGGGTGGGTTTTAGTCAGTAAAAGTCTGACACGCCCTCCCGCTCCGCCCAGAGCGGGAGAAGTCATTTGATGATTTCCCATCCACAAAAAAAAAAGGTAGGTACATGATGTGAAAGTTTACACTAAAATAAGCAGAAATGCTTCAAATTATCAAGATATTAAAGCAACGACAATAACTTAGCATTGTTTATTTAGATTCTTATCATCTTACTAGATAATATATGTCAGAACATCGACACACGTGAAATGCACCAGCAGTTTTCCCTAAAAGATAATCTTAGTGGCATTACAGATAACATCACTAATCCACCTGCTAAGCATGGTGATTATCCTATTTCCCTCCACCATAACTTACAGCAGCCTACTAAAAATTCATGTGTCATTGAGTAGATTAAACAACAGAGACTTAGCTTTTTAGTACAATCACATTGCGATAAGACCACTACTAACTGACATGTACAATGTGTATGTACACCAAGGCGTTACGTGTAGACAAATCACAAATAAACCAGCCGGTGGAAAATTTAGCTCAGGCAGTGGACAAATCAGTAAAGCGGCTGGACAAATCAGCTCACGGAGTCAACAAATCAAACCAGTAAGCGGACAACCCAGCTCATATACAGTAAACAAATCGGCTTGAGTGGGCAAACTAGCCTACAGCAAATGGACAAATCAGCTGACAGAGTGCACAAATCAAGTGGACCAGACCACCTTGTCATCAGTGTATTAATTGCAGCACGATCACGTGAGGCTTAGTCTCTGTAGAATTACTTACTCTTGTATTTCAGTAATGTATCTAAAGCAATTAAACACAACGATATTCAATCACGCTATATAAAAAGTTGCCATCATTAATTCGAGCCACAAATGATTCTTAATTGTGAAATTTGGTATGCACCGTAACTAATCAGAATCGTACGTATTAAATTATGAATAGGTAGCATACAAACAGACTAATTACGGCATTAATCATGAACGGGCGTACGGCACCATTTCTAATAGTGTTGGGACAAAAGCAAGTAATCGATTGATGTTTTTAGTCGATTTGCATGTCACGTGGTGATTAAAGATAGGGCCTTCTAAAAATCTTTGAACTGTAATGTAAAAATAATGATTATCTTATATTTAGGCACAATTTCGTCGAGTAGACGAGTCGCGCAGACACTATACCCAGTAACCCTTTTCTTTGTACCTATTTATAGTCAAATTATTGGAGTTATCGTCAGGACGACGAAGAAGATAAATGCTCAATAAGTTGCTCATTATAAAAATACTAGCTGTTGCCCGTGACTTCGTCTGCGATCCAGGATGAAAAGTAACCTATGTCCTTCTCCAGGTCATGGTCTACCCATGTGCCAAATTTTATCTAAATCCTTTCAGCGGTTTTACCGTGAAAGCGTAACAAACAAACAAACTCACTTTCGTATTTATGATATTAGTTAGAATTTCCATTTCTGTTATAGTCTGAGGTCAAAACGTTTGACTGGGGGCCAACCACCACCTCTTAAAGCAGTATTATTTTAATGTGACTTCAGTGTGAGAAAGAGATGAAGCTATACAGAACGTCTAGCTCCATCTCTTTCCCACACTCAGGTAAGATTAAAATAATACTGCTTTAAGAGGTAGTGGTCTAGCTCCTGAAGAAATAAAATAATTATGAGTCAAGTGACATCTTCTCAAGCCTATCCACACTGAACCTGCTTAATTTACTTAAAAAAAACCCATTCAATGACAACAAACTACAAACTACTCTACAATTCGAATTTGCTCATCACTAGTCAACAATTTTCCATAGCGCTGCAATAAATTTTATAATTTTACCGCTGAGATTTATCAGCAGCCATGGGAACGTTCGGAAGCTGCGTTAATATGCAGTATGATTACGCACCTTATGTATAGAAACAGCTATTATGTATCGGTATTTTAACAGTAAATGTGTGAAGTGTGTGACCAAAGTTGGGTGGAACGTGCTTTGCCCTATCTTTTCCGTACAATTGTAGTATGGGACCATTAAGACAGCCTCCTGACCTCGATATTGAAGGTAGTTAGTAACGTACTTTATAATAATCCTACAATATACAACTGAATAAGGAGCTCATTACTATTGTGAAATAATCTGCATTTGCAAGTAACGTACAGTATAAAAACGATCCGTCGTTTATTTTCGGAAAAACCGAACTTTGCCGAACTAAATGTGACTGGTCCAATATGAGAGTGACAGAATTAATGCGTCATTCTATAATAATTTAGGTGGGAATATAAATCAATTGCTATTGGTCGATAGTCACATTTTATTCGGTATATTTCGGTTTTTCCGAAGATAAACGATGCAACCTTTGAACTTTGCCAAACTGTACGCTGCTGGAAATAGGCACTTGGAACAAAATAAAATACTGTATTTCTTATTGAGAGATTTCAAGCTCTCAGTAAATAGTAGAGATTATCTGAGATTATCACTTAACTGGTCAAAAATTACTCCCTTTAATGAATTTTTATTTTAATGACATCCAGCTAGGTCGGGACTATCAAGCCACAATTAACACAGTATCAACAACACAACAACGTTCGTACAATATTAACTTAGTTAATTATTTTTAGTTTGGTTATCCAGACTTCGAGCTGCTACTGAGCAATTCCAGGTGGAAAAAGCCAAAGACACTTTGCGCGACTCGGGAATCGAACCCAGGACCTCATGCTCAGCAGTAGCGCTTGCGACCACTAGGCCAACGAGGCAGACTTAACTAATCTATACTAATATTATAAAGCTGAAGAGTTTGTTTGGTTGAACGCGGTAATCTCAGGAACTACTGGTTCGAATTGAAAAATTATTTTATTGTTGGATAGTCCATTTATCGAGGAAGGCTATATAACATCACGCTGCGTCTAACAGGAGCAGAGCATCAATGAAAAATCTTGCAAAAACGGGGAAAATGTATTCCTTTTGAGAGCTTCTGTTGCGTGCGCTGCGTAAATGGTTAAAGTTACGCAAAAATCATGTATTACGGGATTGTTCCTCTTAAAAAGTTCTAAAAAAAAGTTCGTTATAGCACATATCTATCTTTTAAGGTTAGCTCACTATAACTTTTTGAATGATAATCAAATTTGTTATAAAATAATGCATTATTTGCGAAGGTGTTTCCTTAAGCATGGTATTAATCCTTATCCAAATAAATAGTTTAATAATCAAGGTAGATTAAGTACATGGGACATTTCGTTTAGAAATTACGACGGGTATAAAAATGCTTAAAGTAAGAAAAATGCGCTTAGTCTATTAGTTCTTACACATTTTATTTGTTATTGACTGTTTAAGCGCGCTAATCTCTTTCACTACCAGTCGGATTTGAAAAATTCTTTGCATTTTATAGGCCAATTCTTGGGAATGGCTATAGGGTATGTAACATTGCACTAGGACCCTTAGAAGCCGAGCAAAACGAAAAAAGTAAGAACGAGTGCTAAGCGAAAACGAAGTAACAGGGCGGGCAGTCGATGCGATGCGACGGGGTGGATCGGGGAACAAGAAATTTCCCGCGGACGATGTCGCGGGCGGAAGCTAGTATATTATAGTATAACAACTAAGTTAAAATTGAAGCCCTCTGTCCGACTTTGCTGTATCCAACAGGGTCCACAATGAACCTTGTATTTGTAAACTTACCACCTAAGTTCACATGAAAGCATATCAAAGCATAATCAGCCTTTAATTCTCCCACTGCTAGGACACAGGCCTTCTCTCGGTGAGAGGGAGTGGACTGTAATCTACCACGCGGGCCCAGTGCGGATTGGAAGATGTAAGTCACATGTCTTCGAATTTTTGGTTCTAGGACATGCCGGTTTCCTCACGATGTTTTCCATCACCGTTTTGAGAACCGTGGTGATGAAATTATTTACACCAAGTAAAGTGCCTGCCTGGGTTTGAACTTACGACCTACAAGTCGTAAGGACTTACCCAGTGGCCACTGGGCCACCACTGCACTCTTTTAGGTCACATGAAAGATTAATTAAAATCATGTTTCTGATAAATTACATACGAGTAATTATCACTTTTTGTACCTTATACAATGTATTGTACTTTAGTCACGAACTAGTCGCCCCAGCCGTCAAAGCAAACGCGAGGTCACGTGATTTTGGAAACGGTTATCCGTCTGTTAAGTGATGTTTCACTTTAATGTGGGAACGATCAACCGCGGTAATAGAAAAATAATGGTTGACGTACACTGGGCACCACCTCAACACTACATAATAATAAAGACGGATATTATTGACGCGTAAAACACAAATGGATCTTGAGTTCTAAAAATAAACCGGCCAAGTGCGTGGCAAACCACGCACAATGTAGGGTTCCGTAGTTGGGATGAATTTATCCCAAGATCAAACTGTTTTCCGATAAACTAACGGCAAATGTAAGTTTGTACGCACAATATTGAGAGATTTACCATGTTATTATAATATATGACCATAGGTTTCATAGGATTTCCTGTAATCTGTGTAGAACTACCTATTTACCTGTATTTTTTTCAAAATTTTAGGTTCAGTCTTTTCAGAGTTAAGGGGGTTTCGGAGTTAATCTATTTTCTTAAATAACTTTAAAACTATTTATTTTAAAATTATACATAAAATACATTAGAGATCCTCACAGTAAGCCCTTTTATTTCACACAGTACAGTTTGCAAAACTTTTTTTTTAAATTTTCTTATTTACCTCCCAAAAGCGACCACCATATTTAAAATTCATTTATTTTCGTTACACGTCCGTGTTTTTGGTCACAGAAATGCATATGTGTACCAAATTTCAACTTGATCAGTCCATTAGAGTCGGAGCAGAAGAATCATCAATTCCGAAATTATGACATCTTAGAACAAATCTAACTTTGAGAGATGTATTGATGATTCTTGTAGTTATAATTATGTAAATACATAACATCATCACGCCCTGTTTCTCCGGAGGGTTAGGCAGAGGTGTACCTATACTACACCCACATTTCGCCAGTTATGTTTAAGTCCCATGTAATAGGGGGCGAGCCTGTTGCCATCAACCGGGTACAAATCCAGACCCCGGGCTGCTACTGAGAAATTCCAGATAGAAAAACCCAATAACACTTTGCCCGACCTGGGAATCGAACCCAGGACCTCATGCTCAGCAGTAGCGCTTGCGATCACTAGATCAACAAATACATATTTGTTATAATCGCGAATCATATTTTGATGAAGATACAACATGTCACTGACCTGCAAATTGCAAAAAACGCAAGAAAATTTGAATTTCGCGGGCTACAACTGCGGATTTACGTTAAGTAGATTCAGTAATTTTGAGCACATCATAAAAATATCAGATTCTCACAATGATGTATTGATTCTCAACCATGATCATGTGCGTCAAAGATTTCACCTAATCATCAACGTCAAAATTCGCGATCACGAAACCTTCTTCCCTCATCTCCATACATAACACATAACCTCTCAAGCCGGCAGTTGGTTGAACTTTCCCACTGTCCAATAAACTTTAATCTCTTCGCTCCGACTGACAATGATGTATTGTAGCGTAGAGTCAAAGGTTCGATTCTATTAACATTTTATAATTTGTTTATCCGCTTACCATGTGTGTTGGAGTCTTGTGGGGCAAATGTTGGGGCCAATGTTAGTTGTGATCATGTTACATTTTCTTTTTTTTATGGATTACATTGTTGGTAATGGATCTATGTTCTGGTTTCTTTTATAGATTTCCTTTTAGTTTTCTGAAAAAGAAAACCACTTTGATATTTCTGAATGAACACCTATTTATTTCATTCACAAAAACAAAAACACGCAATGCTCATATATTAAGTTTTAAGTTAAATGCAATTACCAAGATATTAAAATCCTTTTAAATATGTTTTCTTCCCAAATCTTCTTTCTCTTAATTTTGTATATTTAATTTTCTCTTTGTCTTTAAACGTTTTAAAAATTAAAATAATGTAAATCGTGTTTATTCGAAACATGAATTTAAAAGCTCGTTATTCTCTCCAACCAAACATTGGCCCCAACGTTGGCCTCAACAATGGATACAACCGACTACAATCAATTTGTCAAATTCGAACACATGAACTATTAGTTTTATTTCTATTTATAGGAGACCCAAGACGTATTGACACGGCATTACAACAGAACCAATGTAATTTATACAATATTAGGGAATAGGTACCTTATTTTAATTCAAATATAAGTTATGGTAAAAAATTTGTTATAATTTGTGAATCATGTAATTCGTTGAAATGAACTGACTAACCGCATAGGTATCTTTAGGAATTAGTCATTGTTCTTTATAAAGCTGGTCAAAAGTTCCTTTTCAAGCTTTTGTTAATTTCGTATCCGGGATGATGATAAACCGTTTTCATACTAGTTTAGTTAGTAACCGTTAGAGTTGGCTGCGATAATCCTCATCTTTAAATTTATTAGCTTGTAATGATCAATTAAAAATGAACGGTTGTGGATATGTGAACCGTTTGACGCTTGGTGATTGCACTAGGGTTTAATCGTGATCAAATTGGTTGTGGAAAGTATTGACTATTATTAACCGAAAATTCTATCACCTAAACTTTCACATGCTCCATGTTATAATCTTATAGATTTTTCGAAAATTTGACCAAGTGCGAGTCGGACTTGCTCACGAAAGGTAACATACCGCCCGTTAAATATTTTAACGCGTATTTTTTTCGCGTTTAAATTGTATATTTCAACAAATAATAAATATAAAATAAAGTTAAAAATTACAGGCAGGTTTAATTCTATCTATCTATTAAAACGCAGTGTAGAACGTAGTGATACAGCTCGCTGACAGACAGACAGACAGATGGACGGACAGATAGCAGCAGTGGTCTCGAACCTACCGAATTTTCGGTATTTCTACCAAAATATAACGATTTTTGTTATATTTCGGTACTTCGGTAGAACAGAGCCCATATCGGTAGAAATACCGAAAAATCGGTAGGTTCAAGACCACTGAATAGCAGAGGATTAGTAATAGGGACGTTCGGCACGCTTCGGGTACGGACCCGCAAAAAGTATCTAGACACAATCTTCTGTTGCCTTTCGCATGTCGTATTACAGACACAATTAGTAAACAATTGACTTTGTACCTCAATTATCTACAAGTTCATATAGTGAATGATTTTATATGATGTTTCTAAGTACCAGAAAATGTACTTAGAAACATCTGAAAATGTACTAAGTTGTAAGTTGTGCTCAAATCAAGTTTTTTCAGTTTCAACTTCAAATGTCTGATAAAAAAAAAAGTGTGCCAGTTTTTGAATCTTTCTTTAATCCTTATTATCAATTGACTATTGTAGATACCGAATCTGGTCTTAACTCAATACCCGACTACTGGATCCTTTTTGCTTGGACGCCCACAAATAGCCAAGTCTAATAAATTTATAACTACGTAACTACGAACAGTACAAGTAGCGCACTGCCTGGCGCACATCTTAAGTAGTTACGCTGTGGTAGCACTCTGGTAGCGCTATTGACAGCACTAAACTGTTCAGTCGACCGTCCAGCCCTGAGGCAGATAGATAACGCGCCAAGTAGTAAGAGATAGGCTGTTAGTGTTCGACAGTCGGGGCTTGACTGTGAAAGGTAACCACAGCACATATAACGGTGATGATTACTTCAATAAATTAGCACAACCTGAATGATTTTGAAGCATATTGCTAATCCCAATCACGTTCACCGTACACATCAAACACACATCTCACATTTTTTTTTATTTTTTATTGAGATAGGTTTGCTCTTGACTCTAGTCTAGGTCAGATATGACAGACAAAGTCGACGATGGAGCGAGCTTACCCAGAAGAAGCCTGTTAACTCTCACTTTGAAGAGATCGGGGTTGTATGCGTTCGGAAACACAGACGCAGGCAGAGAGTTCCACTCCTTTGCTGTGCGCATCACAAAAGACATTTGGAAACGCTTAGTGCGAATTGGTGGGATAGCAACTAGGTAAGGATGGTAACCTGCAGTGCGTCTAGATGTCCGCTGATAGAAGGGGGCCGGCGGAATGAGGTCGTGGAGTTCTTGAGCACACTCATGGAAGTATAATCTGTAGAAGACCGACAAGTAGGCAACCTTGCGGCGATGAGCCAAGCTGTGAAGCTTGGCATCCACCAATCTTACGTCGCCAATGAGGCTCTTAGCTCTGCGTTCCACCGAGTCAAGCGCGGCAATTTGGTATTTGGCTGTGCCATCCCAATACATCACATATACACCACACTCATACTCACTTTCCACAGAACGCAGTGGTTATTTACATAAATTCTTTTATTACTATTTTTTTTTTCTTGTATATTTGTAAACCTACCTTTTACATACACATACATAAACTCACGCCTTCTTCCCATGGTGGTAGGCAGAAACTACAGAACGCCATCTGCTACGATCTTTACATACTCTTTTTGCCTCGTTTACGTTCATACATCTGGTCATACACGCACGCCGATTGCGAGTACTACGCACCTGACCTTTCTGAAGAACATGACCAATAAGATCTCTATATGTCTTCCCAGGGCGTCCCTTCCTGGCGTATCCTACCTTTTAATGCATGCCATAACTGTAATGTATCTCATCATTGTCTATCGCGCTTCTATGTTCTTTTATCTGTAAATTAAGAGGTCTGGCTCTTGCGATACAGGAACTCCTAGTACAAGAGCCAGGGCTACACTGATACTTGTGTAATAATTATTAATCTATTGCTTCATATGGTCGAAAAATTTGTCTGCTCAACAACGTTAATAACGCAATGAGTGTTATTGAACTGTCAAAATTAATCCAATTCCTACTGTAAGTATGTTACGCAATTGCCCCGCAGGTTAGTAAAACTTGTAACATCTTTAAGTGTCTAAAAAAACTTGTACCTTCATTTAAAAAACTTTTGTTTACAATTGATCAGATAGGAAAAATCGATCCGTAAATAAAACCGGTTGACACTTTGCTAGATGCTGATAAATATGAATCGAGCATCGTTTCAAAGTACTAAGTATAAAGTTGGATTCGAGTCCCACCCTATCGATATCTTAAGAACCCTAGAGTTATATACAAAAAAATAAACTATAGAAAAAGCTCAACCAATAACTTCATTAAACAACCGCTCCGAAGCAAACTGCACATTAATATCGATAAAACACCTCATTACGATGAAACCAGCCATAGCAACATACATTTATAAACCCAAACAGTAGCAGTACATGCTACACAAAAGTATTGCAGCTCCATTTATAATACTTCAAGCCATTTAATAAAGACATCAGACGGCGGCGTACATGAAACGTTGAACGAAACAAAAAATAATCGATCTAGAATCGATATGAGATCGAGAGCTTAATCGATTCAGTAAAACAATTTAATCGAGCGACATGCGAGTTGCAGATGCAGATGAGTTTCTCACATTTGTGAATGTCTGTTATATGTATACGTTACTTTGTTGCGTATAAGAATTAATGGAGGATTTTAAATGAGCTTTCTTGGTTTATTTTTTACCGGAAATACATTTGGAAGCTTTTGTATTAGGCTTCAGCAGCACAGTTTGAAACTACATTTAAACGGTATCTTGAATCAATCAAAATCATGCAAATTGGGCCTTAAAGATTTTTCAATTCAATTCAATTCAATTTATTTATTGCTGAACATACATGTGACGATGTTGAGTAAATGTGTAGTTCATTATGTCCTACCAATTAAGGCATGCAAAATATTATTTATAAGTATTTATATAAACGAGAACAAATAAAAAATTAATACAATTAAACAGCATTCAAAAGATCGGTAATGTCACAACAGGAATTCAAAATAAAATTAAAATAACTATTCATTAAGTACATAGAAATTGACAAACATAAATAATGTCATAAAAAATGGTTGAGTGAGCACTAGATTACCTATAATTATAATGTCAGCGAAATCAATCAAATGTCATATAAATTACATGTCAGAATATTAATTTCGTTAAAAAAGCATGCCCATATTAGCTAATAATATCATATTGGTCAGTATGGTCAGATTAACAATATAGTAAATCGATAATAAATCGGACCCGGAAAACATTCACCTTAACCTCAATATACATCATAATAAGTTCTTGTCTGACATAAACTCATTTAATGTGTAATACGCCTTATTGATTAGTAAGTCATGTAATTGTTTTTTAAATTTATTGAAATTGTTACAGTCTAGTAAGGCTTTAGGTACTCGTATTTTATTGTAGATCTTAGGAGCCATGCCTAGGAAATTCTTATAAAATATCGCTTTTTTGTGTTGTCTACTGACTATTTTATTTTTGTGTCGCGCCCGACTAAATGTCTCAAACAATTGAGGATTACTTTTTACAAATAGAACTACCTCATATATATACAAGCAAGGCACTGTTAATATGCGGAGATCCATAAAGAACTGTTTGCAGCTCTCCGTGCTTACAATCCCGCAAATATAGCCCTAACGCATCTTTTTTGGGCTCTAAATACCATCTCCTTGTTTGTGGAGTTTCATACTTATTAATCTATTTCATCTAGCTCTAGACAGCATTCAAGGAAAAAAATGCTCCTTAAACGAATTAAATTACACAGGAAGGACGTACGTACACAGTACACATTGCATATGGTACTTCACAATTTACATACTCGGTTTCTTACACCACTTACGCCTTAACTGCCTATCCTCCATTATTATGATTAACGCCATCTATAAGCCGATAAGATCAGCACATCATAGCGCGTCGCGACGCCTGCGCGGACGGTAGCCCCTCGCGTTTAATTGGCCACCAATATTTATTGTTGAAATGAACATATCACTGCAGGATGGGGACATAACTCAGAGCTTCTGTACATCGTGATTCTCCATTTTGTATCGGAGTGTGCGATAAGTGGGACTAGGAATGGGGTGGAGACGAAAATTGGAGAGTTTTTCGAGTTGGTTAAAATGTTATTTTTAAGTTAGTCATTGCTGTTTTGCACGCCAATGAACAAAGTGCATAATGCCGGGTGTAAACTGGTGAAAGGTAACATAAAATGTAACACACGTTGAAACAAATTCGCCTAGTTGTGTTATTTCATGTTACATTGCATAAATTAAAACGGCAAAAAAAAATCAATATAAAAAAAATAAAGTACTTATAAATAAATAGTTAATATATTAGAACGACTAATTTTTGGGTTACATTTCATGTTAAGATTCACAAATCTGTATCCGCCATTAGATTCAGTTTCAATCATCTTCGATTTATTCTTTCCACGTTGTCTTTTCGCAATATTACAAGAGTTTAAAAACAAGTTGGAATTTTTCATCTGATGGCTGAAAAGTGACTGTTTCAGAAAAGTCTTAAGCCACTTTAACGTACCTTAACCAATTATTAGCGTTGGTGACAGAACATTATCAAAAGCCATGATCATCAGCAAACTTGACAATAATATTCCTATTGTATTTGTCATGGAAAAAATGTACAACGCAACCCTACTCCATCGGAGCACAGAGCCAGGAGATAGCAATTTAACGAACCGGCATCACTGCAACGTCTTCATTTATTCAATAAGAAACAAAAACAAAACGAAGCAAACGGATTACAATATCAATTTAGGAAAGTGAATCGAGTGATTTATTGTAATGTTTCATGTAAATATTGCCTGCGGCTCAGCCCGTATACGTTTTGTTGACGCTAATTACTGAGGTTCGATCTTATGCGGCTCAGATAAGTCATAAATCAATTGTGACAGATTATGTCATATTTAGTTTTTAATGGCTGTGTCTATGTTGTTGAAAAAAAAGTTGCTTCAGAGTTGATAGAGTTGTTACAGTGAAAAAGGAACGATTTATTGTAATTGTGATGTCCGTTGGAAATGGTTGGGACTGGTTCCTGTTTGTACATATTTTAGTCCCGGTTTGTTAAGTTGAACGCGGTTCAATGGGTTCGGTTGCCCTTTTTTTATTTGCAGTAGCTAGATATAATACGTAATGCATTTTTAATTGAAAGAAGTGTTCTGTAAAATTACGGTTGCAATGGAGGTGTTTTTTTAATTTTTTCCCTGCCCAACGCTTTGACCACAGGAAGGAGTTTAGAAAGGAAATGGTTCCTAATTTGTATTAGAACGCGTGTCACCGCTTGTCTCCCACTCGAACTCTACTACAATCAAGAGACCAATACGTACGAGTGTCCATGGAGTTTCTTGCCCATTCTTCTCCATAGAGATCTACGTTTTGGAATGTGCGACTAGCTTCAATTTTCTGACTAACTGACCGACTCTTTGACAATTCAAAAGTGCCTGTAATTGGTTTAATTGAAATAAATGCTTTGAGTTTGAGTTTGAGTACGCGCATTACGCACACAAACAAACCACACGCACTTAGATCGACCTCTTTTATCTGTTCTGTGGCTTTAACCCTAGATAATACAGGAAAAGATACTCAAGTTAAAGCCAGCTATACACCTGTAAAACTTTTGATGGTCCAAAAATAAAAGATGACGTAACGAAACTCTTTAGAAAGGAAAACAATTCCACGGATAGTACGAGGCGTTGTCAAACCCGAATGTAATGTTCTACAAAGTGTTAAACACACTGAAAATCTTAAAATATTACCAAAATCTGCTAATAACACATTTTATGATACAAGGTCAAGATGCAAATTCACAAAATGACATCATTTCACCTGCTAACAACAATGTTCCTTCTAATTTACAACCTCTTCATATTTTGCTCATAGGTTTTATTGTATTTTACTATTGTGATCTAAAAGCTTTATCTCCCAACTTTATTTATTAAAAAGTGACTATTTTTCGCCATATTCTAATGACTTATTTATTATCTTTATCAAAACGAATCGTGTCATTTTTATTACATAGTTAAGACTAACGTCGTTGAACTCGAAATCGATTTACAATTGTCATAAAATGAATGGTTATGATTGGTTCAGATTTGGTATTTTTTTATTGTTTTATTTTCGATTTTAAGCACACCTGTCGAATACTTATATAAAATACGGCTCCGTTTACGTTTTTTTTAAAGTACTTAGATTAAAAATGACAAGTTAGTGAATATTTATATGACATTTAAGGATGTTTTTAAAACATGTCGAAAATGATTAAAAACAAGTGAATAATGCGGATTCAAATAAACTCAGTTGTGCAGAATAAAATTATTATAGGTACTGCACACTATACTTAGCTTTTTAGAAAGCGAGTTTAAAGATTTCGTGGGCTAGTACCTTAACAAAATTAGTCCCCAAAAACATTTTACAAATCCCCATCATTCTTCATTTTACTTGTTGGATCTATTTGGTTTCTTATTCAATCTTATTCATATATTTTGATAGATCATTTTACTTAGTTTTTAATTTGAATGTCTTTTATTTTGTCGCTGTTATTCTCTATTGAAATATTGTAATTGTAAAATATACGCAATAAATATTTTTATGTTACACATTATTTTATTTGGATTCCTAGAATTCCACTTAGAAAAGCATTAATCTAATTAACCATTAACCTTTCTATAACCTATTGAATACTTTCTATCCCGATACCCAAAACAAGAATTCGATTATCGTGAAAAATAGAAACACAAAAATCTCTATTCACAAATTCGCCCGTGCGCTATCCCATTCGCCTATTGCTCCATTGTTTCATATTACCCCTTTGAAGCATCAATCAACGGACATGAACAATTTGCTGTGTTTCAATAGGACACAGACTCACAGAGTCAGTGCATCAATGGCGTGTGATTGAAACTATTTTTGTACGGGAGTGTTAGTTGCTGTTCTGTGCTACTGGTTGTTGTGTGGTGCAATTTGTAAGCTGTGGCTTGCAATTTTTTATAAGTGTGAATTTTTGTGCCAAGTCCATCCTTATATTCTTTTAAGATGAATCTGACAGATGTCAGTGTGAGCAGTGGCGACTCAGTGGTAACGGCTGCGGCTTTTGAGTTGTAAGTCGTGGGTTCGAAGCAGCGATTCCAAGCAGGCACTTTGTGTAAATTATTTCACCACCACTGCTTTAACTTTTTTTTTTATTTGAGATAGGTTTGCTCTTGACTCTAGTCTAGATCAGAGATGACAGAGACAAAGTCGACGATGGAGCGAGCTTACCCAGAAGAAGCCTGTTCACTCTCACTTTGAAGAGATCGGGGTTGTATGCTCTTAAAAAAAAAAAAAATCGAACACATGTGACATCACAATAACGGCCCAGTCTCACTCACAGAAAGAGGAGGCCTGTGTCCCAGCAGTGGGAACATTATAGGCTAATTATGATGACAGATATCACATTAATTAAATGCTGTGCATCCAAGATAAGTACAGTCAAATGCACACCACTTGCTCTACAAAAACCGTCTTCACTGCTACGTATGTATACTCAGCAGACCGCACGACGCGACGTCGGTAGTAACACTTTGACCTTCAGCTGGTCTAGCGTAGTACAGTACGACAGGACTCAGAGGTTCCATCGTTTATCTTCGGAAAAACCGAATTTTGCCGAATTAAATGTGACTGGTCCAATAGGAGTAACGAAATTAGTGCGTCGATCTATAATAATTTAGGTGGGAATATAAATCAATTTCTATAGGTCGATAACTAGATTAATTCATTCGCTATATTTCGGCTTTTCCGAAGATAAGCGATGGAAACTCTGAGTCCTGTCGTACAGTACAGAGGTCGTGCGGACTACTAATGATGCCCGATCCTTGTCTGTAACCAATCAACGGCAGAGTTTGTCAAACTGAGTCTTTGAGAGGGCGAATCACAAGCAGCCGTCAAAGTCTGCGGATCAAGATTGGGATTGAGATACATTAATGAAAACAGTCATAAGTGTATCTATGATGTGCGTTTGACGGTAACATGATTTTCAGAAACTATATTATGTAGGTATTCTAATTTTGAAATGGAGTTTAATTAACTTTTGCAATGTGTTACTGCTTGAATCATTTCTCCTTCCAATCCTTTCGGCCAGTCAAAGCCAAATCATTTATTTCAAAGCAGGCCAATAAAAGGCATTTTTGAACGTCAAAATTTAGAATTGATTTTAGGTTCCCCCTTCCAAAAGGTAGTTTCGTATGGAGAAGAATGGAGAAGAAACTCCATAGTTACTCTTTTAAAATGTTTTACAATATTTTGAATGCATTGATTATAATTATATGTGAACACGATGTGCCTGTAATAAAAATACTATACTACTTTTTCTCAGTTAGTTTTAATCATGGTCTGGCGGTTTGAGTGATTTATGCGGCCTACCCAAATGTCCTTTCTTTGGTATTATTATTCTTCGAAACGCTCCTTAGGTTCTGAGTTCAGCTAAACGATTACTGAAAAATGCGTGCACTGACTTGACAGGTCCACTCAATCTGTGTGGTTCTTTCCTGAAAAGACCACGTCAGATACCAATCTGCATGGTCTTCACATAATCGAATCAAAATTATGTCTGGACTTTAAAAGAGATTGACCTCTGAGTTGGTTTCGGCCTTTCTTCTCAGAGTAGTCAGATAAGAAACGCCGACCCCATTTAGTTTTTAAAATATGATTGACTTCTAAAACTGTTTGTACAAACATACTTACAGAAATAAAATAATTTATCATTTAGAATAGGTAAAAAATAAAGTGTAAGCAATGACAGATAAATTATTATTAGCATTAATTATGTTGATAGATGCATGGTGCTCACATATTTACAAATACCATACTATAGACGATTTTTCCTCTATAACGCTCTTACACTTTATACTGTACAACGAAACAACTAACAAGTACTCTGTCATCACTTAAAGCAGGTTGTCGGTATGCGGGTCGTTGCACCGGCGCACGCGTTTGGAAATACGCGACATTTCACCAGCCTAGCCTCCGAATCTAATTGGTGAAGACCTAGAATCTAGAATAGTGTTACG
Organism: Fissipunctia ypsillon; assembly: GCA_947568875.1. Lineage (NCBI taxonomy): Eukaryota > Metazoa > Arthropoda > Insecta > Lepidoptera > Noctuidae > Fissipunctia > Fissipunctia ypsillon. Next base: position 12,400,317 of record OX387650.1, read on the forward strand.
AAATCTGCGACTATTCTGAAGTTTTTTTTATTATTTTTTAATGGTAGTACCCGCGGCTTCGCCCGCGTAGATGTCAATGCTTCCCTGTTTGAATCGGATTTTGTTCATAATTTCATTAGTTTTAATTTTTTGCGCGGAACCCTAATTCTTTTTCCAAAATAAAAGTAGACTATGTTACTCCTTAAAACATCTGCTTTCTGCCAGTGAAAGTTCCGTCAAAATCGGTTCAGCCATTTCGGAGATTTGTCGGAACAAACAGGCAGACAGACAAAGTTAAAAAAATGTTTTTGTTATAGGTACCGTATTAGGTTGGTACCGTATTTCATATGCATTTAGTAAAATTATTTTGACATTACAAACAAACACTTCATTTTAATTTATTTGTGTGGATTTAGATCTATAGATTATGTATGGATTGTGAGTTTATTAGTAGGTAAATTTAGTCTGGGGACTATAAAAGTGATATAAAGATTCTGTAAAAATTATTCGTAGGTGATGTTTAATATGGATTACCATTAGAGGTAAAAGTAAAAGATGATTATCTCCCACATTTTTGAATGAAACATCACTACAAATGCGTTTTAACCGGCTCTTGACGAGGAACATTGATGGTCATCTGACGCAAATGTACGAAGTTGGCCAAACACCGAAGCGCTCAGTATTTTACTCTGTGCCTAGAACTGAGTGAGTCACCGTGTAATTGGCCCATCTTGGCATGCGATGATTTTGCACCCAGTCTTCTTATGGTGCAGCTACCTTTAGTCATCTGTAGTTAACCTCATTCAGGCAACGCATCTGTCAGGAAATTCATGTCAGGTAATATGAATTTTCTAAAAAAAACCTATGGATAGAAGAACCAGAGTTTCTACTTTGATGCACCTAGACAAGACAGCATACATCGAATCAAAATAAGAATACGGTAGATGGGTACTCTGAATGACTATAGTATAAGTGATTACATCAACTAAAGATACCAAACAATACCAATACCAGCTTGCCGCGCTTGACTCGGTGGAACGCAGAGCTAAGAGCCTCATTGGCGACGTAAGACTGGTGGATGCCAAGCTTCACAGCTTGGCTCATCGCCGCAAGCTTGCCTGCTAGTCGGTCTTCTACAGATTGTACTTCGGTGAGTGTGCTCCAGAACTCCACGACCTCATTCCGCCTGCCCCCTTCTACCATAGGACATCTAGCACTGCAGGTTACCATCCCTACCTAGTTGCTATTCCACCAATTCGCACTAAGCGTTTCCAAATGTCTTTTGTGATGCGCACAGCAAAGGAGTGGAACTCTCTGCCTGCGTCTGTGTTTCCGAACGCATACAACCCCGATCTCTTCAAAGTGAGAGTTACAGGCTTCTTCTAGGTAAGCTCGCTCCATCGTCGACTTTATCTCTGTCATCTCTGACCTAGACTAGAGTCAAGAGCAAACCTATATCAAATAAAAAAAAATAAAAAAAAGATTTATAAAGGTACAAATAAAGACAACACACAGGTACAAACCATAAACGCCAATTACAGCAATTATAAAAGAATCAAAAACATTTGATACACAAAACAATACTCTTTGGACAATGCACTTTATTTTAAAAGGTTTCGATCAAGCGGCTCCCTTTAAAAACTTACAATATCTGGCTCTTACTCACGAATGCAATCAACGCTCACGACACGGGGATGGGCTAAAAAGATAAAAGATAAATAAAACGCAACATTATAAAAGAAACAAGTGAGTTTTAAAAATAAAGACACATTTAAAATAAGAATAATAAAGTTGCGTAAGCGACGCTTTGGATCGGATTTGCATTTTCGGCTACCGCGAGGTAGGGCGTGTACACACGGGCCATTTATTAACGCGTCCGAAATATGTTATTATTTTTCGATTATAACACTGGCTTTTGACTTAAACTGTCTGGATTACATGTGTTAAGGGTTTGAAATTCTGAATGTATGGCTTTTGGATGCCAGGGATATTGTGTAAGCTGAATGGATGAAAATAATTTGAGTCAAATGAGAGAAGCTTCTGCAAATATATTTTCCTTACCTATTAGAAAAACTAAACCAGTCTAATTGCGATTGTCGTTTTAATTTAGATAATAGACGAATTGCCACGATGCGGTTTGCATTCTACAAAGTCCCTTCCAGCTTAGCATGGAATCAATTTTACTATTGAGTTCTTCAGTGGATTAATCCGGTTTTTGCACAATAACCAAATAAAAGTTTTTTTGAACTAAAGCAAGTGTTGGTGATAGAGTCATGAACTTTACTGTGTATACTATATATACGTATGGTATGTATATATTTATTGTATATGTAACTGGTATACCACTGACTACCTACAGTATTGTCTCTCCTTCTCCCTTTAATCCATCCACAGGTTGTATTTAAAAGATCGTCCATTGTGTCACCCTATGTGTAAAATTTCGACATTTATATCTGTAATTTTTATGGTGTACATAATAAAGAGTATTCTATCTATCTAACTATTCAGATTTTATTGCATAATTCATCACAAAAAAATTACAGTATCAGCCACTCCGTGTAGGCAGGACTTCCATGCAGCAAAATATCAAATGCTTTTCATTCTTGTGAACATGCTCTTACAACGGTCGGTACTTCGATCGCTCTGTAATAAACTGCACAATTGTACTAAAAGTTTATACGCTTTGAAATCTCGGAATAAGACTCTAGAACTACATTGTTGCTTCGTTGATTATGTCATCTCGTGTCTCTTTCGCCTTCATTGTAGCATGATAAATGTGGTGCGGCACATAAAGGGGGTTTTGTTGATTTTTTTTCTTGAAGAGACAAAACATTAAATTTTAATATGGCCTCCTTCACGATAATGTTGTGCATACAATTTGGGATCTCTGGTAAGATCCACCAAAACAGTAATAATAATGCCGACGTCGTGGTGGGGCTTGCGCGCTTCCGCGTAGAGTTTAGTTTGCCGAAACAGGTCTAGGACGAGGAGTCAGACCAAGAGAGATACAGAATCCCGCAAGAAAGCATGACACGGCGAGCTGTTGGGCAGTAGTGACCCCACGGACCCTATCTCCCGGGAGTAGTCTTGTTCCTCATTTCTGACTAGCCTTTATTGGCCAGCTGGAGTGAACACTGATGAGAAACAGAGCTCCCACCTCATTTTTGCCTTTATTGGTCGGCTTGGGTGGAGATTCGCAAGAGTAAACGTGGTCGGTGGAACAAAGTATTCCACTAAGATGCTGGTAGGGATCTTGACCGTACTTCCAGGACTGTTCTGATAGCCGCGGAATACCTCTCCACACCTCATAAGCATCTCAGGACATGTTGCCCCCTTGTAGCTACAACACTATGTGCTAGCGACCGTTTTCGAGGGCCCATTATTGAGAGTGCAAGTCCCTACCATTTTATCTGTGTATTTTATATAAAATATTGGTCAGGCAGGGGCAGTTCACTTTAGTCACCCAAATCCAAAATTCAATATATTATTTGTTTCCTTATCCTGCAATATTGCTAAACTAACCGGGATTGTCCTTGATCATCGGTTGGTGCCTCATTTAATTAAAAACGTCTAAGGGTCAGTCTCCACCAAGCGGAAAAATCCTCGCGGATGCTCGAGCACTTTTTAAATTTCACTGAATAAGTAACTGTATCAATATTGACATTAAGTATAAAATTCGACGCAGACATCAAGCGTGATCAAGCTTCAGCCCCTCATACTTCTAAAGGTCCGGGTCAACAGGGTACCGAGACGTTTCAAAGACATTTTTAGGAATAATAATAAAAAAAAATTGTCTTGGTCTGAGTGATTCCGACATCCTTGCAGTATGGTAACAGGAGCACATGATCAGAAAGAGCCCACGTCAGGACACATCCTTCGGTAGGTCGTTGTAGAGCTCCAGTAGACGCAAGCTGCTTTTTTGCTTTTAAATCAATTATTTTCCTGCCATCACTCTTTCAATCAGCGTTGATAGCTTGGTCAGTTCATACGAATCTTGGGAGAAAAAAACAATGTTAGTTTCATCCCAGTCTTTTCAGGTCATACAAATCTTGAAAAAATATCGCTATTAAAGTTTTGTCGCAATTTTCTGTGGTTTAAAAATATCTATGGGGTGGAGTTTATAATAACACACACATAATATAACATCACGCCTGTATTCCCCGAAGGGTTAGGCAGAGGTGTGCCTATAGTAAACCCACATATCGCCAGTTATGTTTAAGTCCCATGTAATAGGGGGCGAGCCTATAGCCATCAATCGGGCACAAATTCGGACTCCGGGCTGCTACTGAGCAATTCCAGATGGAAAAACTCAATAACACTGCCCAACCCGGGAATTCAACCCAGGACCAGCAGTAGTAGTTTATAATACTTACCAACAAACCATAGATACTGATGACCATTTCATGAGTTTAAAAATAGTTAAGTAATTAAAATATTGTAAAACTAAAATTAAAATAAATGTTTGCATAAAACTATGAATACCACAGATAAAGCTGCTAGGCATGCAGTTGACATCATGTCTCAACTTCGGTGCTACCATCGAGTACAAAGCCCGAACTGCGACCAAGAAACTGGGCATCCTAAATAGGGTGAAAAGATACTTTACGCCTGGACATCTTTTAACTCTCTACAAAGCGCAAGTCCGATCCTGCATGGAGTATTGCAGCCACCTTTGGGATGGCTCAGCTAAATACCAACTTGCCGCGCTTGACTCGGTGGAACGCAGAGCTAAGAGGCTCATTGGCGACGTAAGACTGGTGGATGCCAAGCTTCACAGCTTGGCTCATCGCCGCAAGGTTGCCTGCTTGTCGGTCTTCTACAGATTCTTCGGTGAGTGTGCTCAAGAACTCCACGACCTCATTCCGCCGGCCCCCTTCGAACATCGGACATCTATACGCATTGCAGGTTACCATCCTTACCTAGTTGCTATTCCACCAATTCGAAGCGTTTCTAAATGTCTTTTGTGATGCGCACAGCAAAGGAGTGGAACTCTTTGCCTGTGTCTGTGTTTCCGAACGCATACAACCCCGATCTCTTCAAAGTGAGAGTGAACAGGCTTCTTCTGGGTAAGCTCCCTCCACCGTCGACTTTGTCTCTGTCATCTCTGACCTAGACTAGAGTCAAGAGCAAACCTATCTCAAATAAAAAAATATAGAACCAGTCAAAAATAGTTAGTAAATTGACAAACAAATAAATATGTTGATATTAAATCAACAGACCAGCAAAAACGAGTTAAATATTAATAAAAAAAAATATTCCATTTCTAAATGTATGTTGCTTAACCAGTTGAAATCGAGTATACAAGACTAACCGTCAGGTGTTTTGCATTATTTTATTGTCTAACGTGAACTCCAACTTGATTTAAACCCTTTTAACTGGCGCTGTAAAGGCTATATTTGCATGATCGTAGTCTAGACAAGTTTACGGCGTATCATAGGAGATAACCTAAGTATTTGCATAGTAGCCACTGCAGATGTGGTTACGATTGTACGTACAATTGATTTTTCATGCTGATCTCAGGAGGATAGGACAGTGAATGTACTGGCTGTTGGACATCGCGACGAGGTGTAGGAGTCAATTGTGGGGGAGGATAATGCGTGTTTTGAACGTGTTAATTAGTCGAATGCCTTAGCTAAACATTCTTTATAGTCGGGATCCCGCTTAATCCCTTCAATGAATATTCTTGAAGGAATTGGCGCAAAATCCGAATTTGGCTCAAATCCTTAACAATTTTCCATTTGAATTGTTATTGCTTGACTACAGTTTAAAACTAATTACTTTATTCATAAATAATTTAGTGTCCTGTTATATTTTTATTATGTATACGCTAATTTCTATGCTAGTTTATATTCTACATCTGATTATTAAATCAATCTTTATCTACAGTTTCAATATTGATGGAATAATGTTTAATAATAAGTTTATTCCATTGCTTGGTAACCCTATAAATAAATTGATGTGTCTCGATACTAGCGTTTGATAACACCTAAATTTAACAAATGATATTGAATTTGAATTATATTATTAAACTTTGTGAAAATCATTAATCATTATTTTTTGTGTGTAGGTTGGGAAATACTGTGCCAGCCAACTTAATTAGGGTTTCTGAAATGACGTTCACTAGGTGGCAGCACTGAGACGTCAAGTCCGGACACCTGTCAAAAGTGTCAAAGCGCCTATATTTTCTTTAATCGTGACTGCATGATGATTGAATGAATGAAACAAATGATGAACGTAATCATATATTTTACTAGCAGTGCCCAGCGCTTCAGCCACATAAGTCTCGATCCCGTGGAGACATCGCGATAAAAAGTATTCTATGTATTAATCTAGGTTATAAAATATCTGTGTGCCAAATTTCAGCCCAATCTCTTCAGTAGTTGTAGCGTGAAAGAGTAACAAACATCCATCCATCCATCCTCACAAACTTTCGCGTTTTTAATGACATATTAGTAGGATATTCAGGAGCTCTTGGCTAAGTAATAACAGCCACACGGGTTGATCCATCAGGTTAAGCTACGCTTGCCGGGGTTGGTTCGTGGATGGGTGACCATCTTTACATACCGAGACTCCTCCGTGCCTCGGCAAGCACGTTAAGCCGTTGGTCCCGGCTGTCATTCGTGGATCTTTGACAGTCGTTACGGGTCGTCAGAAGCCCGAAATTCTAGCAACCAGTCTTACCAAGTGGTATCGTATTACCCAGTTACTGGGTTGTGGAGGTCAGATAGGCAGTCGCTCCATGTAAAATACTGATATTCAGCTGCGTCCGGTTAGACTGGAAGCCGACCCCAACATAGTTGGGAAAAGGCTAGGCAAATGATGATTATTAGGATATTCAGTGTCGAAATTAATATAAAATATACATTTATGACCTCTTGTCAAAGTGGCGCCAACTGGTGATGTGAATTTTCACGTAAACCCTCATTGTAAGTGATGACTATGGTCTACTTTAATGAGCGTGTTTATGTCAAAGTTTTACCACTGGCGTACGGCATACTGTACCTATTGTGCGCTTCTATAATTTTTAACATGACAATATTATCGTGGAGGCCCACGGCATCAGGATTATACAGGTAAGTAACATGAAAGGAAATATATGAAGACGCTTTTAAGGTTCCGTCCTCGATAAAGTTACCTATACCGGGTGTCCGGTAATGAATGGATAACCTTGAAATAGGACCTAATGGCCGTTCTAAAAAATATACATAAAAAAATACGATTTTTTTGAAAAATATACTATTCAATATCTATTCTTTCAAATAAACAAATTACAGGCACTTTTGAATTGTCAAAGAGTGGGTCAATTAGTCAGAAAGTTGAAGCTAGCCCATTCCAAAGCGTAGATCTCTGTGGAGAAGAACGGGCAAGAAACTCCACGGACACTCTTTTAAATCAAAATATTGTTACAAAATATTGGTTACATCATTCATGTTGAAAAAAAGTATGCGAGAACAATGTAAAAAGACGTGCACGTTAAAAGCGTTTGCAACAAAAAGGTAAAAACCAAAAAGGATTCAAAAATTAAAATAACAGCTAAGAGATGACCAGTCCCTACTGACGGCGCCCGTTCACGAACATGACGCATGGATTAGCACCATTCAGCTCAACCATTTTGAAGGGAACTTAATGATCCAACACACACGCCACCTAGTCACACTGTTTTACTGCCTCTCTATCGGCATAGTCAAGGTACAATATTGTAACAACAAATAACTGATGGAATTCATTCATTTGTGGTCCTGAAGAAGAATATAAAATAAGGTAAAAAAAAAGTAGATTTTAAAAGTGTATTATATGCTATTTCAAGGTTATACATTAATTACCAGACACCCTGTATACGTATGATCTACCGTGGACCTCCGCTATAGTATTGTCACGTTAAACATTATAAAAGCGCACAATAGGTACAGTAAGAGGCACGTTAGTAGTAACACTGACTTATAGCAGGTGGCCTAGCGTAGTACGGAGTTTAATAAAGCCAGCTTATATAAAAATATATATTTTTTTTTAATGTATTAACACGCATAACTTTTTACAGTATAGTCCGATTTGAACGATTCTTGTTTTATTCGGGAGGGTATATATCAGTGGCGCAGCTACAGTTATCATTAGAGGGAAGCCGAAGAAAAACTAAAAAAGAAAGAAAAGAAAAAAAAAAAAAAAACTCAGACAAAAAAATTTTAGGCTTTTTGTAATGTTTTAATCTTATGATGACTGTATTAAACTGGTATTAAATATATTATATAATGTAATGTGATACACAGTTACACACACAGGTGTACATTATTTGGCAATAGTAAACATTAAGAAGAGTGGTGGTTCTGAAGGGAAGCCGATAGGAATCGGGTTTTATAAAGGCTTCGCCACTGTACGGGTATACCTCAAAGTTGGTCCCATGTAAAAGTTATTAACTTTGCTTGGGTGGTTTTTGAGTTAGCTTCAAAAATACGTATTTTTCCCACTAATAGTCTTACTGATTCTAATGATTATAATTATGTAAATACATATTTGTTACGGTCGTGAATCATACTTTGAAATAATCAACATACACCCAGATACTGAGCTGCAAATTGCAATTGAATTTCGCGGCCTGCCTTAGCGCTTTCCCTTTAAAACAGTGCTGCTTGTCGATAAAGCTGCTAAAGTGGTACTACTTCCTCGAATGAGCCCAAATGATGCCTACATATGCAGAACCAGATGCCTACATATTAAAAAAATCCTTTGCTATATGTACATGTCTTGAAGACAAATCCCTTAACCTGTCTTTTTCTGAATCCTTGGCGTTTTCCCATGGATTTGTTATGGTCTGATATGCTCATTAGCAAGTGCACGACCATTTCCTTTATCCGAAGCCTATTCCTACCTTTATGGTATTTATCTAACTCTGCGAGGAGCGACTTTTAGGGAAACTGGGTTGGAATAGTATAGAGACATCACTGTGCAGGTGAATTCCTTTGAGGAATTACTTGAATTTATAGCTTAAGCAGCAATTTTCGCAGCTTTTGAGGAATTAATGTAAATCAAACTCAAAGATGAGCAAATATAATATATTGGAGGACCGAAAGAAACGTATAGATACACATCGTAATCATCGTTTTTTTTGCATATCCAGCCTCTGTTGCTTCGAATTATTTTTTTGCTCAAATTTTATCGATGTTTGATCTAATTATTTGATATTTTTCTGACACCTAGTTCACACACTGTCCTGTTCTACAATATCCGTCTCTACTAAATACACCAGCCAATCAACAACACAGTCTGATTAAACCAACCAGTCTATCCAGCTACTAAGACCTAACAATGTCCATTGAGACCAACAATCCTAATCTATTCGCTTCATTAGCACTATCAAAATAAATACGTCACTCGATATCCGACCGTAACAAGACATAGTTTATCACTTATCTTAAGGTAAGAAAGTGTTAAATCGTGGCGATTATTTTGATTGCTCCCGGTGGCTGTCCTCTAAGGAATCTGGTGTGCTTTAATTGCTTTCAAGCGGGATCTGTTTGCGTGATCTCTGGCTGCAGTCGCCATTAGTAACTGACTTGCGGTGGGGAGTAACCCTTTGTCTCTTTTCTAGTGATGTGCAAAGTATGTTCGATGAGGTGGACGGGTGGCGACCTTTTTTTGTTTTTGACAGATGTCAAAATTGAGTTGTATAAATCGAACTGACAGGCTGTCTTCTGACAATTCTTTATATATTTTTAGGAGCTCTAGTGGTAAAGGCTTTTCCAAAAGATTTTTAATTTATGCATACTTACACTTTTTTCGTACGTTTCTATCTGCTGTCATTTCAGTAATTTCATTCAGCCTTTTCCATGAATTTTTTTTTCAAAAGCTATGCATCGTTTATTTATTCTTCCTATGTAAAATTATTTTTGTTCTATCTATAATTACATATAGAAAAATAAATTGTCAAAAATTATCGTGAAAAATCCACACACAATTTATTGCTAAAGGTCATTTTACATGACTGAAATGCAAACATGTTCAAATCATAGGCGAGGACGCTGGCACCCTAAACATAAGTTAAATCTTACTTTGGGTGCCAGAGTTTATCGTAAACACTCTTTTTCCCTAGTTGTAACGCTGCGTCGTGTTTAGATAAGTGTTTCTTGTACAATTGAAGTTAAATAAAAATGTATTTATTTATTTTAAACTTTTGCACATAGAAATTTTATTATTAACAAGATAAACTTGAAACAGTCAACTCGAGTGAAACTCGTCCCGCGAGTCGCTAGTCGTGTCCCATCCCTACCGTTGGTATTTAGAAGCCGACTTTTTTCATTGTTGCTAAAAGCCGTCGCATGTATGTATTTGTTATTGTCAGCGTGAAGTATGTGTGGATTATTTTATTTATATGTGAGTATAGGCTTTGTAACTGTAAACCTTTGACAGAAAATGTGCGCGTTCATTGAATAGCTGGGGAGTCTTTGGTTGTTTGTTTTGTATTAAGGTGAGAAGCTGTGAAACAACTTGGACCAGAGCCCAAAAATTAAAATTATAAAGTTATGATCAATGTAGGGTCTCCTACTTTAGGTGACCGTAAAGTTATCCATAAGTATATTTGAGAATAAACTCTGTACATTTTGAGCTCGAGTTAGGAAAACTAGTAGATACCTACCGACTATACCGCACACACATATATCTCACTACTATTCATCTGTCAATTTATTACAATTTAAGGAGGAAGTACTAAGGTAGCCGCGAAATTCAAATTTTCTCACGATTTTCGCAATTTGCAGCTCAGTGTCTGGGTGTATGTTGATTAAAGTATGATTCGCGACCGTAACAAATATGTATTTACAGAATATTATAACCATTAGAATCAGTAATACAACTTAAGGAAGTTAGTATAATCCTCAAATGTAATGACTTTATGAAATCTGCATTCAATACGATTACTTGGTCTTAGAGAGTTGTATGAATGACTTTAATAATTATAATTCTGTCGATACATATTTATTACGGTCGCGAATCATATTTTAATCAACATACAACCCAATACTTACCTGCAAATAGCAAAAAACGTAAGAAAATTTGAATTTCGCGGACTACCCTGGCGCTTTCGCCTTAAGAAGGTTTGGAAGACTTCCTCATAATCATTTTTTGTCAAGTGTCGTCAGACTTCAGCAAACATCTACATGGCAACGTATTTACTTATTCAAAAAACATTAACTTTCACAGCAATTTAAATGAAGAAAGCCAATCAACCCCAACGAAAAGTCGAACTTTTCTTACAAAAATAGCAAACGGAAAAAAAAATTCTAAGACGTCCTACCCTCCTATAAATTAAGCAACAATAATCGCCATTTTCGTTCCTCGTAAACATGTTAATACAAAGAACGTAACGACGTCCCCTGGGAGTAACTGGGGCGACTGGGGACAGGGGACGGATGGGGACAGGGGACGGATGGAAACAGGGGACATATAGACAATGGGACGAAATTACAACCGGCCAATTGAGCTGCTTGTAAACTTGATCCCCTGTATTGTTTCCGCACTTGATACGGCGAGAGAACGAGGAGAATTTGATACTTGAAAAAATTGGAGTATTTTTTTTTCGCTTAAAAAATATCCCAATCAATCTGCCCAGCCTTTTTCCAACTATGTCAGGGTCGGCTTCCGGCCTATCCGGATGCAGCTGAATACCAGTATTTTACATGGAACGACAGCCTATCTGATCTCCACAACCCAAAACTGGGTAATACGACAACCCTTGGTAAGGTTATCAGACTTTCAGGCTTCTGACGACCCATAACGACTGTCAAAGATCTACGAATGACAGCCGGGACCAATGGCTTAACGTGCTTTCCGAGGCACGGAGGAGTCTCGGTGTGTAACGATGATCACCCATCTATGGACAACCCCGGCAAGCATAGCTTAACCTGATGGAGCGACCCATCCGGCTGTTATTATCATACTTAGCCACGAGCTCCTCAAAAAAAATCTCGTTATTTGGAAATACATACATATACGTAAAATATCAAGGTAAACTTCCAGTATTGGACCGATATTCGATCTAACCTTGCAATGAAAGGTCGTAAGGTTCATTGCCAAAGTAAAAATCTTGATGAAGGAGTCTGACGTCATAAAAATGAATCAAGTATTCCCTTAATCAAACTCAATTGTTATATTATTTCAAAGAAAATCATATCTTTGGAGTAAATTATAGAGATTTTATATAACTTTTGAGTGTCTTAGGGAAGTTTCCAAGGTCTTATAGCAGGTTAAAACAACAGCTAACACTAACTTTCACCGCGCATAGTCTTCGCATCCTTCCAGCAATTTCAACATAGATTTAGATCCATGCTAGTACTTAATTACGTTGTTTACCATATTGTAATATTAAGACATAAATTACTTGGTTGATAGCCACACTGTAAATTGGTAACCTCTCATAAAACCGGACTTTCTATGGGGAAATTCTCATGGAACAACATTGAGAATACCGGAGCGACGAGTGATCATCAATTATGTTCACTTCCTTGACACCTTTTATTATTTACCTTATATTTTGTACAATAACATTTTGTTATGTAAACATGCGGTTTGTTGTTCAAACTCTCTTTAATGCGAGGCGTTGGATAATCATGAAGTTGTATAATGCTTTGTTAGATTATAGAATGGGTGATGTCTAGTGTGTGGAGTGTTGTTTATCAAAACATGGGATGGTTCGATTTATTGAGACTTTCAAAAGTAGCTTGGAGAATGTCAGAAGGTTACCTTAGTAAAATAACATACCAGTTTGTGGGTGTCAATTGTTGAATTTAGTAGAGTATGTTGTGATAGTGCTGAGAACTCTTGTTACGAGGCAGATGTTATTTTTGATTGTGATTAAAAGGTCTACGCGCATTGATGGATAAACAAAATTTCGTAGGGCACTGCTCCTATTTTCTGTTGACATAGTTTTTGCTAGAATGGTGGGTACCCCAATTAAATCGTAGCATACAATTGTTACCATGTAATTGTTTACCAATTCGTACCGTGTAATTGTTCATAGCACGGCCACCGCCGATATTGTTGCTTGTTATTAGGCTGTCGTTTAGAGGTACATACATATGCCAGTTGTACAATTGATAGGTGTAATATTGAAAATCGTTTTGTGCGTATTTTCCTTGGATTGTAGGATCTAAACTATACCTACTGAATTATTCCGTCTTATTAGCGGTACGTAATCACAAATCAAATAAAAAAAGGATAATTTTATGACAAAGTATCAAATCTCCTCGCTCGCACTACATAGGTGCGATACAACTCGTCAATTTGTTCGCGTCAACGCGCTTCTATTTAGCCGCGCGTTTGTTCCGTGTGACACTCGCTTTATTTTTTATTGGCTTCATAGATATGTTGTACTTTATATTACGAACTGGCTAGTTCGAACTGAGTACTGTCATGCTTGCATATAACTTGAAACTTCTTCGTCTTTTCTTACTTAGCGGCGGTACATCTATGTATGTTACTATGTCGCTTGTATTTTTGGGCCCAGTGTAGGTGGCCACATTAATTGCGGCGTCAGAGGCGTTGTTCAGGTCGTCAATGGAACAGGTGAACAGACAATTTGGCAACTAGCAGATGGGACATAGTCTGTTCAGGAGCACCGCACTCGCACTGGATGTTGGGTGAATCGATACGCCCCATATCGCCAGATTGTGTTAGCAGCGACCTACTTGGGTAAGTAATCGATTCAGTGCTTTCCAAATAGGCCACTGCAGTTCACGACCGGGAGGCATGTGTTCTTGGGGCTTTACGAAGTCTTGGTGGATACCTCACTTCCCACAATTCACTTCGCTCTTTGAGTACCCTGTTTAGGATCGCCTGTGTGAAGCGTAAGAAGTTCCTGCAACTTTTTAGTCTACTCGGAGTAGTCGTGTAATCTTAGAGGGGATGTCGGGAGTTGGATTCTTGGTTCTTTTTTTCCAGCACGCATGTGACATCCTGTATCTTCTTGCGTAGTAGGAGGTGCTATATCTGCTAACGGGTCCAAAAATCTAACGTCGAATAAAACCCATCGGCTATGTGCCAAGCAGCAGATTATTCCAAATGGTAACTTTTTGGCACATCTACTTTCGAAGTTTTTCTTGGACATAACCACCATTGAAGGACAACATCGTGAGGAAACATGAACTTGTAAATATAAGTCTGAAATCGCAAATCCACCTTGGACAAGCGTGGTGATCTATGCTCACGCCATGAGCCATGTTTAAGAAGAGGCCTTTACCCTACATTTTGAAAATTATGCTGGTATTATTATTTTATCTCTGTCTTTGTTTCCATGCTTTAAAGATCCTAAACAAAATAATAATTTTGATAACAGCATTTCTAAATAGACAGAAAAGAATGAAAATCAGTCTCTAAAAGTTTTCACGGCCAAGGTTGCCACTACAAAAATAAGGAAGAAATATGATATTTGACTGCTTCGTTAGTCTTGTGGTTGCAAGCGCTACTGCTAAGCATTAGGTCCTTGTGTCGATTCCCAGGTCGATCAAAGTGTTATTGGGTTTTTCCATCTGAAATTTCTCAATAGCAGCACGGAGTCTGGATTTGTGCCCGGTTGATGGCAATATCCCTATTACATGGGACTTAAACATAACTGGCGAAATGTGCGTGTACCTACCTGGGGGTACCTACTATAGGTAGGTACATCACTGCTTAACCCTGGCCTAAACTGCCTAAACTGGGAATACGGGCGTGATGTTATGTTATTTTATAACAGTTCGATACGCATCTTCTCAAAAATCAAAATATATCGACTAAAGCAAACGAGCGATCTTATCGAATACAACATTTAATGCGTTTCCCAACAGAGTCTCCTACATTATACCCATTGAAACTGTCCGCTGCTTATGCCTCGTCATTATAATCCTGGATTGCCTCAGATCCAGTTCTAGGCTCAGTCCCAGGTATAAGTACTAGATATTGCGTCGCGTCGTTAATTCGTTGCGGCTAGGATTAGCCATTCCTGAGATTATTAATTATCTCTGAGTGTAAGTGAAGGTTTTATATATAGATTTGAAATATTCAGCGTTCAGTTAAGTGTGGAGTTAATATAAAAATTGGAGACATCTTGGAAATTACGTTACGTTTGGAGGCTTCTTTAGATCACGGATAATATTTTATCTTTTTATTTATTTATTATTTTATTTTATTATATTATATTCGGGTAACTTACAGCTAGCTTATACAGTGGTCAACAATATAAAATTGAAGGCCATTTACAAGATTCCACTAAAAATAAAAACGAAAAAAATAGGTCGGTACAAAAAACTTTTAGCATACAAGGAAATAAATTTTATACAAACTTAACGACTTATGGCTGAACCCAATAACCTATCTATCACCAGTTTTAACATACTGGAGATAGAAAACCTATCTATCTATGGTTTTAACGTCCCAATAATCTGTAAGAGATTATGGAATCTTACCGGCCTGACATAAGGACAGATGAAATTATACTGTCTACCATCAAAAGCGATCTGCCTTTTACTGAAAATAGGTTATTGGGTTCGGCTGATATACAAATTAAAAATAATTTAGACGCAAACAGAATGCTATTTCAGAATTTCTTCTAGTTCGCCTTGTGTTTCACAGTTTTCACTGTATCTGAGTATTAGAGAGTTTGAGGTTTTTGCAGGTGGGGAATACAAATAGAGCGGCTACCATTTTTTTTGCAAGTTGGATTACTTTTGATTTTTGACTTGGATTTTTATTATTGCCACAAGAAAAACATTGTCATGGGAATATATTTGCAAAGAATACACAAACACAAAATTAACATGACTAGATTTTAACAAAACAATAGGCACATAAAAAATCTCATTAAAAACTAAACAAATAAAAAAAAACAAAGGCACACACCCACAGCGGCATACAAAGTTACAAACCAACGCACATTCATGGAAATTCTTCGACAGCTAACGAGTGTTCATTAGCTGCAAAAAGAATACAAAAATGCTTTCACAAACACCTCATACGTTCCAATCAGCGCCACATCAGCGCTAAAAGAAACGTCTCCGCAACAAATCAGTGGCAACCCTGTGTTAGTTTGGAGACTTACGGGTGACAAGTTCGGCTAACATTTTGGCAAGAAGAAACTAGGTTGCTGACAAGTGAACACTTAAAACTTTCTTTTGTGGGTTTTTGTAATCAATTAAATCTAAACAATGTTCTAAAGGGGTTTAATTCGTCTGTTTAATTAATAAAATCGCGTACTTCATACTTATTTATTTATTTATTTATTTATTTAACAGTTTATGTACACACATATAAACAAACAAGAAGAAAGGAACAGAAAAATACGTACAAAGGTGATGCTTATTTCTAAAGAAATCTCTTCCAGCATACCTGCGATAGGAAAGTAGATAAAGAGATGTAGACAACGTGTGTAAGAGTAAAAGAGAAAACAAAATACATAAAATCACAAACGATACACTAATATGAATATAAACAAATATATATATAAACATAAAATATGAGTACATACAAATACATACATTATACTACCAAAATAAATATCACAAAAAAAAATATATACGATAATAATGAAACATAACATAATAAATACTAATAGCTATGACGAAGTGGAGAGATAGTGTTCTTTCACTCTTCTTTTAAACACTGCAACAGTTTGAATACTTATATTTACCATAGTTTTTTTTACCTACGTTTTCTAGCTACCACAGCCAGAAAATGTAGGTCTTCTTAGATATTTTTTTTATACCTGATTCAATAATTAAATGGGTTCGGAAGTCCTTTTCAGGGACAAAGTTCAGTTTCATTGGTGAAATCCGCCCACAGTATAACATTTGAATTAGGAATGAGATACAAAATACGTTATCAAACTCACACACACGCACACACACGTACACACACAAACACACACATATACACACACATACACATACACACACATATATACTCTAACAAAACCGATCTTTGATGAATGATATTTTTTCTGTAAATTGGTTCAAAAAACCACTTTTACACGTTAAAAATAAATGATGTGTTAAATAAAGCCAGAAACATTGTCCAATTAGTCAATGATTCGGTTACTACACAACAATTATACGCTCATAAATCATTTATGAAGAAACAATGTTATCATCACCAGTAGATTGCACATTAATATATCCGCTGAATGGCTTAATCCATACCAAAGAAAAAGGCAGATGAATCTTATTCTAGACCTGCGCGTCGGTCTTTTTATCTCATAATTGAATCAGGTTCCTGAAGGATGCGCATCAATTATAAAGTAGATCAAGGGCCGGATATAAATATGTTGCTAGCTTTATTTGCAAAGATTTATTATACATTTGGATTTAAAATAAACTGAAGAATTTATTAAGATTTTCAAATAGAACAAACAATCCTTTTGTTAAATGTCTAATCAATAGATACAAAAATTGCAACAGAAAAATATTAATTATTCAAACGGATCGTTGAACTGCTCAATTTGCTTGTCACAAAAAGGCACCCTTGATGTTCACACCAAAATTTTCCACATTTTAAATTAATATCACCAATAAACGATCAAAGGCTACTCACCAACCCTTGAACCCGTATGTCCACACTATGTAAAACAACGCGACATCCAATTAAGGGGGGTTGAAGAGCAAATTTTTCACTACGCTGACAACCCTACAAGGCCTTACTCGCGCCCGTCAAAGTACTTCCCTTGCACTCATACAAACGCCTATCAAGTGTACATTCTTAACACTCCTACTGCTGTATAAGGAACCGCTTCTTAAATTAGTACGAGCAATTGTGTACAACTCTGAGCCTTGTTGCCGCGCGATTGTCAATCGAATTTATCATGTTGTTAAGCGAATGTTGTTTAAATAGTGTTTATTCGTGTGTGGAGTGTCGATTCATTAGGTGGATGTATGTAATTGTGGGGTTGAGGCTTAGATTGTGTGTTGAGAATGGGTGACGGGCTGGTGTTTGGCAGTCGTATGCAATGTCTAGCGGGCCCTGTCGGTCAATGCTATTAACGCTTTCACAATAAAACTGTGTCTCGTTCAGTGTCCTTGAAAGTTTTAGACTCTTTGGACACACACGTTTTTCTTGCCGTGATAAATTACGGTTTATTCGCCGTCTGTAGGCATGGTCGTCAATGTTTTAGGCATCACTATGGAAGCTTGATGACAGACATATTTTCTCTACGGCGCGGTTTATACGCCGTACCGTAAAGAAACCGTGCCGTGTACAAAGGGCCTTAAGAGGGAAATTCCTCGCAGGCCCCGTCCCCTCTTAAGCTGGTAGGTTAGGTGTTGTGTCTACCACTATCTCTCACTCACACCAAACTTACAAAGAATTGATTATTTTCGATGTGATACATATCGCTCATCCAATAGAACAACGACGTAATTACAAAAATGTCGAAAATGAGTTGTGAGGTGTGAGTTTTGAATGTCATAAGTTCACGTTTCGAAAGTTCTGTCTATGACAAAAACGATAGAATTATAGTTACGGTGGTTTTAGTTAGAGTGAGTGACTGTCGTTAGGGAATTGGTGTATTTTTCAAAAGGTCACCCAGAAACATCGGCTTATTTGACAGCAGTATTTTTTTGTATTTTTATAATCATGTTGGTATCTTTGTTTTAACATAAAAACTAAATTTTTGTAACTCATTTTCAAAAAAAAAAAAAGATACTTCTTATTATACGTATATAAATGTAAACAGATTTATAAAAATAAAACTAAATTGAATAATTTGTTGTTTAAATTCATGATTTATTCCCATTTCAAAACCTAGTTTATGTCATAATTGTTATATTTCATTTATAAAATAGCATAACTGTATCTACGTCAGGTTTGTTTTATTTGGAGTTTTTTAAGAGTTTTCTTGAAGTTTTCTCATGAAGTTATTACAAATTATTATTGATAGTTATTTTAATTTTAGGAAGTTATTATAATAATTATATGTTAAAAAAAACTTAAAATATCTTTTTCTACTAACTAACGAACTAACTAACTATACAAATAAATATACAAAACAAAAGGAAACTTAGGCGTCGAAGTACTCGTCCGCATCGCTGTCATCCGGAAACGTGCCCAGAAGACTGGCAGCATTGCCACGTTGAATGGCAATGCTAATTCTTTGGCCAAAGAACGAGCCAGCCATCTGGTCACGTGAAGTGTCGACCAGTCGGCGAGAAATTTCCTTAAAAAGGAGACGCGCACTCGGGCCCCATGACCCGAGCGTTTCGACCCCAAACGGCTCAAAACTGTAGTTACCGATAAGGTTACAGTATTTGCGCCGCTTAAGGGTCTCAGCAGCCGCAGCAGCGGCGCCAGCACAGCTCGCCGTGCTTGGAACATGAGATGGCGCAAGGGTGTCGACACAGGTTGCGTCCCACACCAGAGGTCTACCCACCTTCCAAGGCAACAACGTCATGCCGTCTGGTCTCTTCCCATCGTCACGTACCAAGCCGCTTGGTTCTAATATCGCTGGTACGCCGGCGGTGACAAGAGCTCGACGAATAATATCGTTAATGCTGGCGTGTCGTGCTATGCGGCCTGCACTCCTGCAGCAGGACAGGCCATGGTGTCCGAGGTTGTCGACAGCTTCACCGCAGTGACACCGATGCGGAGCAACACAAGGTGCGCCTAAGCGGAGACACGTAGCAAGCCGAAACGAAGAGTCATCCATCATAGTGCCTATGGTGGATGACGGAAGCGCTTGAAGCCACAAGCCTGACTCCCATTCTCCCACAGCCAGCAGACGGGCACGCTCAGCAGTATTAAATGACGTATTTACTAGGGTATTCCGTATAATACTGCAGAGCGGCACGTCCCACCGTTTCTGGGAGGCTGGGTTGTCAGGTAAATCCGTATTGGGACAAGCCATCTTCCACGCGTTCAACGCATCGGTCAAACACGGTACCTCAAAATCGACCAGTGAGGAAGATAAAATTTTCCTGATTAATTTGTCGGTACCGTGGACCGAAGAGAGGAAGGCCGGTAAACTTATACTTGAAATTTTGCGGACGCCGAGACCACCCAGGCGAATGGGAAGTGTAGCTTGCTGCCACGCTCGGTCGTCCAGGGCCACATTTAGAATAGAAGTTAGTGTGTTTCTAATAATTTGGTCTACTTTTTTTAAAAGTTGTGGATGCTTCCATAGATGGGAGGAGCGAAGGC
Organism: Fissipunctia ypsillon; assembly: GCA_947568875.1. NCBI lineage: Eukaryota > Metazoa > Arthropoda > Insecta > Lepidoptera > Noctuidae > Fissipunctia > Fissipunctia ypsillon. The sequence goes on from OX387650.1 coordinate 12,420,441, forward strand.
TATACGTAAATTTTGGTCCAAAGCAGCAGTATCGAATTAGTGTGAAGGCCGAATGGATGTTAATTTTGAATAGTCTTTCCGAGACGTCATGAAAATTTTGAATTTTTTCCTCAACAAACGTTGGAAAGGATTCGTCAAAAATTGGGGACCCTAGGAGGTGAAGAGAGTTTCTTTCCGTAATTTTGATATTTGGTGCTATTGTATTAAATTTTGCTATGGTAGTCTGTCTGTCAGTGGTTTGGGGAAGATGAATTTCACATTTTGAAAGGTTAAGGTCTAGGCCGATGGAACTAAATTTTTCTTTTATAAAAGCTAAATCTTTTAAGACTGTGTCTACATTACCTCCTAGGGTTCCGTCATCCAAATACCATACGTTGAATTCAGAATTTAGTTGTCGAATAATTGGATTTATTGCCAAACTAAAAATGACAGGCCCAAGAGGGTCACCCTGTTGACATCCAACGGCTGATTTCAAAAGGTTGTCTTTATAAAGTAATTTAGAGGGGTGCCTGTAACATTGATATAGGAAACTGTAAATCTTGGGTATTTCTTTTTGGACTTCTGTCAACAAGGTGTCCCTGTTTACGGAATTGAAGGCATTTTTAATGTCAACCTTAAGGATGACCTCACCTTTACCGCTGTTGAGGTAAGTCGATAATGCATGTACCGCAGCCTCACAGCCCCCTTTCGACCCGAAGCCCAGCTGTAGGGGCTGGAATTTGCTGGCCAGTGTTTCGCTGTAGAAAGCACAGCAAATTTTGGCTGCGGTACGACGGTAAGTGGACCCTACGGCAATGGGACGAATGCCGCCATCCTTCTTGCGCAGGGCACACAGACTTGCCCCATACAAGATATCAATGACGGATTCGTTCACATTGCCGGAGAGCATGAGATTGATGAGGGCCGTCAGCTCCTTCAGAAGAGACTCACCAGCTTCCCCGGCGCCTGAACACATTAGGTCCTTCAAATGTTGAGGTGTCAGGCCGTCGAGACCGCCGGCGGAGCCACTTCGAAAGGAGCACACGGCCGCACACACTTGTTGAGCTGTAATTTCAAGTGTGTTGGATTCCGGATCGGGAGGGACAGGGAAGGAGAGGTCATCTGCCGGGGCGGGATGTTTGCTCTCCAGGGCTGTAAGTGTCTCTGGAGAGTACGGCGCAACCACATCGCTGCTAAAGATGATCCTAGCTGCACCACTGATATCACCTTCGCCTAGTTTAGATTCCACATGGTGCAATAAGCCTCTTTGGGGGAGGTGCGCTGTTAATTTAGAGTCGAAACTTTGGGCCGAAATGTTACAATTATCCTTGATTTGTGCTGTTAAAGATTTTTTATTTGCCAAATTTTTTTGCACATGTAGAATTCTAAACGGGAAGGTGAGTAGTTGCTCCCAAGCACTTTGAGAGTTCTCTCGGGCGGCGAGGCGAACACAACGCGCTAAACTTGAAGCCACGGATGGTCTCGCGCCACGAGGAACTCTCTTTAAAACTGGGGTTGAAGTTTTTAATTTTGCAAGTGTTTTCCAAAAGGGTTGAGCGGGTGAAATAGGTGTTAGGGAAGTGGGTATTGTCGGGCAGGATGAAGGCACATTGTGGAGCTTGTGTTTCTTACCCCAATGTACCTTCAAGCCACGTTCACCTTTAAAAAAGCGTGCTTGGGGGCAATGAGGGCATCTTACTAGGACATCCAACGATGTGGCAGGTTGACTGGCGCTTCGTACGGCGTTACTACTGTCGTCATTGTTCAGCATTAATAATAAAAAAGACTACTTACACGATTTTTAGCAAAACAACACAAAAATAACAAAAATGACGTAATAAAGAAATCTGTCAAAAGCCAACTGAAGCACGATGACAGCTGCGCAGTCGCGCTGGCGGCCTGGGGCGCCGCGCCGCCGTATGTCATTTTGGCGCAGCCCCGGCAACCGTTGCCGTGAGACAGCGTCGGCGTCGCGTCAAAAAGTCAGTTGGCGTTGCTTTAAATTATGTCTGGATCTCCAACTGAGCTTCGAGAATCGCAGTTTGCACTTAGTGCCACGGTATATGGTGTGGAACTGTAGGAATCGGCAGGAAATGCCGATACTGATCCGCTTCTGTATCGCACAGATTTTTTCAATGCGCTCTTATACTGGTAGCAGCGTGACGTGTTTAATTCTCCATATTTTGTTTTTGAGTTCAATTTAATAGTGGAATGGCTAATATTCACATGCTAATCAATTTTTATCAAATCTTGATAAAAAAATTATATTATAATTATTTATATTTTAATTTGGAAAAAATAATTATTTCATTGTCAAGTTGACAGCTTCAGCTAATTTAGTTAAGTTTCTCTTTAAGTGAACTGTAATTAATTTATTGATAGTAAAGTAACATACATAAATAATTTAACATAATTATTTGATTTTATCATAATCATTGGAAATATATCATATTTTCAATTTCAAACTTTTAAAACTTTCTCCTGAAAAATAGCTAAAACGTAATTCCGTCATTGTTCTATTGGATGAGCGATATAGTCAGCTAGATATTGGTGCCTATCTAATTACTAACCTGCAACGACAAAGGGCATCCAAACGTGCTGTGTTCAAATTTTAAAGCTCTGGATTCTATCCACAATGGGAAACTATCTGCTTGCTGTTGCTATGGAGACTTGCTGCAGTTTGCATCTTAAGTTTTTTAGCCTCGACCACCACTGTCATCAAAATGGTGATTATCGCATTTACAGACTTGGATTTTAGAAAGGTAAATTAATAAACTTGCACGCTAAACATGAAAGATATAATGGCGTTCAGATATGAGTTTTTTATCCAACTATCTTAAGGGGGAAGCGCTAAGGTAGCCCGCGAAATTCAAATTTTCTTACGTTTTTTGCAATTTGCTGGTCAGTGTTAAGTTGTACGTTGATGAAAATATGATTCGCGGTCGTAACAAATATGTATTTACAGAATTATAATCATTACAATCAGTAATAAAACTTGTTAAGTTAGTATAATCCCCAAATGTCAAGATTTCTTGAAATAGTAATTCTTGGGGTTTACTTGGTCTTAGAGAGTTGTGTTGATGACTTTAATGATTATAATTCTGTAAATACATATTTGTTACGGCCGCGAATCATATTTTAATCAACCTATAACTTAATACTGACCAGCAAATTGCAAAAATCGTAAGAAAATTTGAATTTCGCGAGCTACATTGGCGCTTCCCCCTTAATTAACGCATATTTATAAGATTTGATGGCTTGCATAATAAGTGTTTTCATAATCAATTTATTGTGTCGTACGTCGTCAGTCTGGGGTCCAATGGGGCATGTACTTTTAAAATTCTTGATTAATAAAATATTAAACGTAGGTACTTCATCCATTCTTTCCAATGCAGACCATCCTTTGTCTACACCGAGTTTGGTATCAAGATCTTCCTTTAAAGCGTTCTGGGTTCACAATTATGTATAGCAGTATACGTCGTCAGACTTTTACTGACTAAAACCCACCCCTGTTCCTTCAGTTGCCTGTGTAACTCCACGCCACGGTAACTCTTTCGAACATCTCGCGACCTTAGCTGGCAGTATACCTGAAAAGGTAAAGATACAACATTTTACATTGTTACTAAGACCTATTGGTTACTGCTAAGCTGAATCAAATAATTGTTCGTAATACCAGCTAACTTTAACTAAGCTATGCACATAGGGCCCAGAATCAGATAAGCCTCCCAATAAGGCATAGTGACTTCTACAGATGTTCTCGGTGTTCCCACAGTTCTTTCGCACGGCTACAATTGGAAATCGAATGCTAAAGCCACGGGGCGACTAGACAAATGAGGCAATTCGAAAGTGTATCATTTAAATAGAAAACTAGATTCTATGACACGTTGAGCGCTAGAGTTTCCAGCTTTAAGTCTAATTTTAGGACTGGAATCATCGTAACTTGATGTGGAGACGAGTTACTTTGGTCTGATAAACTTAACTTGCTTCGATAAATCAACGACAGTAAAAACAACAATAGTGCAGATAGATTGAGATTTGAAAATAGAGGCTTCGTCTTTTGTGATGAGATAGCGGTTGTGAATTAAATAGTAGATATGCACAATAATAAGATTGGGTAATAAAATGTAAAATGAAATAAAGCTGAAGTCAGGCCGAGGCAGAAAAGCCGTGTTATATTGAGTGAATTAAAAGCAAGACAAATTGTCTCGATATCAAGAAGTATATACATGTCACGAAATTAACGTACAACCTCTTAAGAGGTCATTGTACTCATCACTATGAACAACTTTTACTATGAGACCAAACTTGAAATCATAAAAAAAAATCTGCTGTTCCATACATTTATGTTCGCATAACTCGTCAGAATGTAGGGAACAGCCAATTTATTTTCGCGATTACGGCTAGCTAAACTCTGCAGACGCGATGGGTATCGATATCTAAACAAGATAAAACAAAAAAATAAATAATTTGATAATTTTATTTGTAGTCATCGAACGCAGTTATTGTAGTCGCTTAAAATATCAGCTATAAAAACTTTTTTAATGTGTAAAAAAAAAAGTAACAGCACAGGTGACTTCTGAAAATCTAAATTTTAATCAAATCGGGAACTTCCACAAAGCCACCGACCTCCTACCCTCCCTACATCTAACAGTTACACCTCTGCTAATAACTCGCCACAGAACTCGCGACTCATATGAACGATATATCCTTTTAAACGCCTGTTACACTTAACGATCGTATCTGTAGGTGTGCCGGAGAAATTATTTAGATGTTTGCTTTTCCTGCTGGGACCGCTTTTCGTTATGAGGTAATTATATGTTGATTTTGTAGTGTACTGCATAGATTGGTAGCTAATTTTCTATATACATACATAATATATCGCAGCATCATGCTGAGATGCCTTTTGGCCTTGTACAGGACTTTGTCTATTATACAGGGTGTAAGGGACAGCCCTCCGCAAACTAACAGGGTGCATTCAGCTCCTTATTTTGAATCGTATCCCACCGGAAATATTCTCAGGTAAATTTTCATTTTTTTAATCGTATTTTCAGTGACTATTCCTTTATTTCAATGTAAATTTACATTATCTGTACGCAGCACTCTATTTATGTAAATAAAACAGCTAAAATAAAAAAAAACCAGCAATGGAATTGGCTCGGCGGCCGAAGGCTCGCTGCGCTGCCATTCGCTACGCGCGTTTTGCCACGCTAAGGAAACATTGCGTGTGAGGTAATAAAACAAATCAGGTTTATTGGATTCCCATAAAGTTCCTGAAAAATTTCATGTACCGGTCATCTTAGTATGATATACTGAATTCACCCCATCAGTCTGCGGAGGGCTGTCCCTTACACCTTGTATATGCTTTTGTTTTTTTATTTTTCTATTATTTTGTCATTCTGTCAAGTTTGTATTCTTCCTGTACGAGCCCCAATAAATTCTTTTTTATTCTTTCTTTACTTGAGATTATGAACAGATATCGTACGCGGTTATCTTTGCAAAAGCCGGACTAATAAAATGTGACTGATCCTACAAGGGAGAAGTGACTAAAACAGTGCGTCACCATATTTTGACAACAGTTTCCTTAAGCTCTCACCAAACGAAAATCGAAGATTTTTGTTGGTCGGTAGTCACATTTTATTTGTCTTTTGGCTTTTCTGTAGATAACTGATGGAACTTTTGAGCGTGGTCCTACTGTACTTATATGTATGTTGTCTTTAGCAGAAAGGTCGGTTACTTCTTCTTCCTACATAAACATAGGTGGAGTACACGGTGATTTGAGAGCCATTAAGAAAGACGGTAGCAAAAGAAGTAGTGCACGAAGTCCAACTGTGGATGATTTTAACTTTCGTTGTTCAAAAAATGTAAGCAAATTTTACAAGATATCCACAAAATATGATGATACAGAGGTATGTTCAGCACAGGGGGCCAACCACCACCTCTTAAAGCAGTATTATTTTAATGTTACTTTAGTGTGAGAAAGAGATGGATCTATACAGGACGTCTAGCTCCATCTCTTTCCCACACTGAAGTAAGATTACAATAATACTGCTTTAAGAGGTGGTGGTCTAGTTCCAGATATTAAACGGCTTGACATAGTGCCTACACATAAGAATTAAAATCAAAGCTATGAATGAACTAATGAACTGTCTGATCTCCAATCCGTCTACCAAACTTTGTAGTTATGGGTTTTATGGTAGTTAGGAATGTTGTCTAAATCCGTCATCCATGTTAGTGCAGCGACGGAAATCTGCAGCCAATTATGGAAAGTGACTTATTAGATTATGACGAAATTTAAATAACTTGAAATGAAGCTTTGGTCAGTAACCTTTTCAAGTAGGTACCTACTTTTTAGTTGTCCTTAAGCTAATAAGAGACGCTTTACTCGAGTGAATGGTTCGTTCGAGTGAATGTTCATTTTTGTTTTATTCCAGGTTCATACGACATCGACAAAAATTTATAGGAATGAACGTTCATCTGCTCCTTTCATTTCATTTTTCGATCATTCTGTAGGCAAGTGCCTTAGGGTTTCCACATAAAACCGCGAATTCGCATCGCATCGCAAAAATCTACGAGCTCGTATGTGTGTTCTGTTGGGCAAAAGGCACAGTTTTGCGCAAAAGATTTGCGTGCGATGCGAATTCACAGTTTTGTGTGGGAGCCCTAAATCCAACATGGTTAGATCGATTTCACTATACCTAATGGAATCATTTTTCACTTTTGATTCATTTTGTTTTCAGACGGTTCACTTCGAGTGAAAGATGCCAAATGAAAGACAAAAATGAACAAAAAGCGAAGCGTTTGAAAGCTGTTTTAATGAGCACACATGTTAAGTCATGATTTTCATTGATAAACAAAACATAACTAGGTAATAAATCTTCTACCAATAAAGCGATCAACATCTAATCAGAAACAAGACCTCAATTTCCCACAATCATTTACATTTACACCACATCCATAACATGCGCGTACGCAGCGGAAAGTAACGTCACCGATGAATGATAGTGTGATAACATTTGATATAACTTCCTTAGCCTGGACGACTTATTGAGATACAACTTTCATACTGAGAATTATGATTCGCTAGTCGCGTGTGCTTTACGCACAATGTTCCAGCATTAGTCATTGGAACTTTCTAGAATGTGTACAGCGATTCAGTATGTTGTGTGCTTTATGTGTGGGCCAGTTTGTCCTGTTCGTGGACTGTAGGCTTCATATGTCAACGTCGGGGGAATGGGTGAAGTCGTGTGTCAAAACGAGGATGAAAGTGGGGACTTAAGAAATGCGTGTGGATTGGTTTTCTCCGCCCATGGCATTAGCACCTATATACAAGTTGTTTATGCACTTATTTTGCTGAAGGCTGTATGTATATTTTCACACGCATATAAATTATTTAATTGCCACCTAGCTGCACAATGGTCATGAAAATTATGCCATACTCGCCTCTTTTAACAAAACATTAGCAAACACTTAAAAAAAAAAAAAATTAGTTCTGTATAAATGAAAAGTCAAATAAAGTTATTTAATTTACCTAATCAACATAACATCACGCCTTGATTCCCCGAAGGATTTGGCAGAGGTGAACCTACACCTAGTTAGGTACACCTACATTTCTCCAGTTATTAATAGGGGCGAGCCTATTGCCATCAACCGGGCACAAACCCAGACTCGGAAAAACTCAATAACACTTTGCCCGCCCTGCGAATCGAACCCAGAATCTCATGCTCAGCAGTACCGCTTGCGACCACTAGACCAAGGCAGCGAATCAACATTCTATCACATTATGTACTTACCTAATATAAAGTACATTCAAATAAATCTTAACACTACTTTTGTGGGATAGTTAAGAGTGCAGAACAACGCACGAGGCAACCAAACGCGCAATGAATAATAGTTTATTTGCATGAAGACCCCCAACTAGTAATAACCTCTTTGATGATACATCATAGTATGTGCAAACACAGCTTACCATCCACCAACTGATCGAAATACCCATGTTTGGACGTCAAACTATTAGAAAGTTCAAACATTCAACTAAAGATTTAATACAGGAGTTTCAAATGATATACCAGGATCACATGTCAACAGTCTGGCATTACCGTTGCATGCTAAATTCGTGAAATAATAGACGTGGCATATGTAAATAGAGTCGGATCTACATACATCGATCTCCGGCGATGCCCGATACCGGGAAAGGGGCACGACATTGCGTTTTCCACTGTTGACGATGTTGCGTCACGAAAATTTATTATTTCCTTTGGTAAGACAGGTGACCCTTTATAAGGCCGGGGAAACTAAAGATGACAGCAATCTTTATTTAAATTAAAGTGATAGGTATATCGATTTTCTTGACGCTCACGAACGAGACGAAACGAGACTCAATAGAAGTTTTGTTGTCATGACAACTTCTGTTGTGCCTCGTTAAGCGTTCGCCTATTGGTTCTGGGTTACACACTGACGATAAAAAAAACGACAAAAATTGAAAAAGTACCCAGAAAAATAATAAAAGCCAAAAGAGTTGCCTCTACCTTGTAGTAGGACGAAACTCAATCTTTTTCTAATGTTTGTGGTGATGTGGTGCCTACGCTACGGTATTTAAACTAGATCATAATTTAAATTTTAATCTAAATTTTAAATAGTCATTAATTTTATCAATCTAGTCTTAAAATAACTTCTTTAGTGGATTATGTGAAGATAAGCGCCGATTGGGTCAAAGATTGAGAAGAGAGAGATCTCAATAATATCTTCATCTAAATGCAATTAATTAATATGTATCTAAGAAATTAAAATAAACATACTTAGCTGTAACATTTCATCTGTTTATTATCTTATTACAAAGATAATACTTTGCTATCATTTATTTTTATGTGTCATTTATTTTTTGTAAATTATTATCTAAAGAAGAATGTTATAAATAGAGACTTTCATTTCGCGTATCTGGAAGTATGTACCACATAGAAATTATTTTTCTCGGTCGTGTCGCCATCATTGGAAAACGTCACCAAAGTAGTCTAGATGTGGGAATGTCCTGAGAGAGATCTTCTCAACTGTTTTGAATACAGCACGTCGGTGGCCGGCGAGACACACTTTTTGTTATAACCACCTTAATTTGGTTTTGTCTTGGTTACTTGGCTTAGTCGGCTAACAGGAATAAGAGGAGTGAATATGTTACTAAGATATATGTTTTTTTCTATAGATGTATCCTGTTTAACAAAAAAAGTAATTAAAAATAATTAAATCGACTTTAAAAAGAAATGAACTCAAAATTATGAAATAACTTTAATTTCCGAAGTCAATGTCTTAGGATCTGTATTTTAGTTCTTTGCCACCGACTTTCGAAGTTAGTTATTTCATAATTTTGAGTTAATTTATTTTTGAGGTAGATTTAGTTTTTGAAATTACTTGTTTATTTCGTAGTAAAAACTGGAATATTTATTTGTAATAAGTAGTTACTATTTCGTTATAAATACTGCACTAGAATTTGACCAAGGTTTTGATATGTTTTCCCTTTGACACCGCACCCGTAGCTCGTATCAATAAGCCAGGCCGTCACACGTATTAGTCCATATCTTGAAAACTTCTGAACTGATTTTAACGAAACTTGACTGTTCCGTAAGTTGAAGTATTTTAAGCCAGTAAAATAACAATGGTCACAATCCGATTAACAGTTTCGGAGAAATGCGTAGACAAACATACATACATACTAACTAAACTTTTGTATATTTGATTGGAAGCCCTAATAGATTATCATAATGTCAATATTTTGCAGTTGCAATATTACATACATTCTTATCCATCCATTACATTCCTCCTTCTTTTTTAAAGTCGGTTAAAAATAACCTCTAACTTATTTATTATCGTATTTCACTCATATGAACAAAGTGTCCATTTTCTGATGAGTATTTTTATATAAATTAATGTTTAATAGAGAGCATAATGAGTCTATAATGTTCCCACTGCTGGGATACAGGCGTCCTCTGTGTGTGTGTGTGTGTGTGTGCCCAGTGCGAATTGGTAGATGTTATGTGTCTTCGAATTTTTGGTTCTAGGACATGCCGCTTTCCTCGCGATGTTTTCCTTCACCGTTTTGAGAGCAGTGGTGATGAAATAATTCACATAAAGTAAAGCACCTGTCAGGGTTCGAACCTACGACCTACGACTCTTAAGCACGCCATATTGAGAAAAATTTTGGATAACATTTCTAATATAACATTATTTCACATAGCCAAGATTTACATGAATAAAATGGCGATTTTCTGGCATACAAATTACAAATCTAAGGTGCTTTTGGCCATCCTCACGTCAAAATCGTATTTGAAATAATGATACGATCAGGGCACTAATTTAATACACATATTAAAATTCAGTATGATAATCTTATTCTTCTCTTTTTTCAGATCAGCAAAGTAACATCAGATGTTGCTGTCACAATAACTGGTTTCGGCATTCTTATAAAACGCGAACTGCATTTTTATTATATGAGAGATTGACACTTTTGATCAACGCAAGTGTCATAACACGCACTGTGAACGTTTTCGGAGGCTCGGTTTGACAACATTGAATAAGACTTATGTATCGCTTTTATGTTGCGGTGAAATCTGTACAATGGGAAAAACGAACATCTATACACCGTAAGGACTATACTTGCTTGCAGCGCTCGGCCGCTATAGTAACGCTTGATAATAGATGTGGTTATCGTGAGCACGGGGTTTTGTTTTCAAATCGGTCAGATGTAAGTTTCCTCGATAGTACCTAAAGGTAAATTGTCAACTGTGATTGTGCAAATTTTGCAGGATTTGGGAAATATAACACAACATGGATACGAAATAGGTACATATTATTTTGTGTAATTCGATACTTTCTAGATATACGAAGGTAAATTAATTAAGTATTTATGCGTTGCTTCAAAAGATGGTTTGGGTCGGTAACATCAAATAAATTTACCTAAAAAAATTGCAAGATTATTTATTATATACATTTTGCAAGATTATTTATTGCATATAACTAAGTACAAAAACTACCAACGGCAGTACTGTTACAAATACCCTCAAGTCCTCAAGATAACCGCTACCTACCTCCATACACAAGACTTTCGGCGACTAACAGATGCCGCGATAACACTTGAATAATTGTTTCATTAATAAATTGCTTCTTTAATAAAGGTAAGAAGTTATGTGGAAACGTTCAATAAATAAACACCGCTGCAGATGCGATCTTGTGAAAAAAATGATCATTACCAACACGACATTTGGACTGTGAACAACTGGGAACAATGTGTGTCGGAATTTATGGAGATGATAATACCGAGTGGAAAGTGGGCGTTTTTGGAAACTATAATAAAGAATAGATATAGATAGAGATTCTGATAGAGTATTCTTTATTGAACACCAATAGGACAAGCAAAACAGGAAAAGTGAAGAGTGTATTGCAAGGGATTTTCTAACTATATTGAATTAGTTTTTTATTTATTCAAAATCTGTATTAACAGAATAATAAAGTGAAAAAAAAAACTGACCTTGCTACAACAGATATCAAACTGGTGTTCCAGCACATTAATTTAATATACCTAATAATTGTCTTGAATGGGTTTACACAATTAATGTAAAGCAGTGTGAGCCTTATTATCTATCTGCACTAACCTCCTTCCTCTATTGCAAGTTCTGGTCTTGTGCTGGCTGCAGTCAGATGTTTGTGACGACAGGATTGATGTCATCAGCCATCTTGCCTTGAGACCTCCATTTATTTTGCTTTGACCGGTCACTATTCCGTCAATACCAGACCACTTCTTTGTTTTTTGCACATCACTGAAATTAAGTAGTTAAAAATGTACTTTCATTTCAAATTCTACCCTACTTTTGATTTTTTGATAATTAACTACGTAATTTAAAAAAAAATAAACAAACGGCAATCGTTTAAATCACATGAATAGAACGTGAAATAGTTTATTTTTTATGAAGGACCTACCTACTGTAGCACAGTCACTTGTTCAAAAAACATAGTAACAACAGCTCTATAAAATCCTGATCAGCTAAATCATCTGTACTCGCGAATGCCACGAATTTTTACTTCGAATGTTTCCAAAGATATTAATTACGGTCTTTACCGGCCTTACGATAGATTTCTTAAGATATTTAGATACGTGTTCTTAATGGCATCTATAAGCGACAAAGTCGACGAAATGCCCATAGGAAACACATTTTTTTCCTTTTAATAACATAATTAACGATTCTCGAAGGGCCAGTTTAGATTGACCCTTGATTACTATAAGGTTAGCTTAGCAAAGAGGTGTTATCTCTTTTGTTTTTGACATTTGAATATGCATTTGTATTTCAAATTAGGAATTTTCGAACATAGATAAACTTAATGAATGTGGTTTGTTAAATTTTGTTTCAAATTGTTTACATGGGTTTGAACGGGTCATCATTTTTAAAGATGACGTTAAAATAATGTCACATCAATAGGCATTTTGAAACCAACGTCTTCGACCATTTGCTGAAATTTTACCATCCAAAACATAATTTAAAGGAAATTGTAAATTATGCAAGTAGGTACCTAAGTAGGCAATTAAAAGCCTATCAATTTTAATGCAGCCCGTCTGCTACACTACCGTAAACTATAAAAACATTCACTATTATTAAAAATAATCATAATAAACTACTATTATTGCCTCATTTATATTCCCCCACTCTTTGCCCCGACTATACCAAGCTAACTACAGTCATAGAAAGTTAATTATTATCTAAGACAGAAGCTGCTGCCTAGACTCGTTCCTAGGACAAAATAATAAATAATTCCAGTTATATAACAGGTTTCATTAAGACAGCAGTAAATCAGGCTACCTGAGATGCGCCGGCGCAACCGTATAGCAACATTATGACGTAGCGTCCGCAGAAAAATATTGAAGGTAAAAATATTTGACGTGTGGTGTGGGGTTAACACTACAGTAGATATATGTGGTGATAGTAATACCAGCCTTTTACTGTCCCGCTTCAGGGCAAAGGCTTCTTCTCATACAGAGAAGGTACGTTATTGATCATCACGCTTGTTCAAGATGGGTTGGCGATGAGTGGCATGTGATGTGAGTGTTGTGAAAAAATCTGACCTGTCATTATTATGACACTTAATAGGTTGTGCATATGATTCAATTTGAGTGATATTTTACTAGATACATTATTTTGAGTTAGACGGCTTAGGGCTTAAAAGCTTGATACAGTTTTAAGCAGTGCCTAAGCTTTTACTTAGACTCTCTTTGAATTGTTGTTTAATTTTATCAATTTTTTTTTTTACATTATCTGTTGCTTATGACTGTACTATTAGTACACTGCACTTAAAATAACTGAGATGCTTATTACAGATTTAATTTCATGTTGGGTTTTAATCAATATAAGCGACCATAAACAAAGTTACTATAGTTTTCAGCCTAATGCCGAAAAAGTTACGCGAAAATTTTGAGAAGCTCGAAATTTTCTCGAGAATAACTGAACACTTCGCAAATTGTTTCAGCCAGCTCCTTTTAAACACAAACTTCGGTTATTGCTACAATTAGTTCCCGTAAAATATTCCCTCTGTGGCTAAATTTTACTGCCAAGTATACGAGAAGACATTATTATTATAAAAATAATTTTAAAGAGACCCCTTTGACTTGGAATAATACAATTTTAATATTAAGGGTTTGCGTCCGAAGTTCGGTTTCATGGTTATATAAAATTCAAAACCAATTTAATATCTCATTAGGGATAGATTTTTTAGTATTATTACTGGTTTTCGTTTATTTTTCTAACCCTCTGAAAACCTCGAGATCGTCTATACAGCTAGGGAAATTAATTGTTAATCAATGTGTCGTGTTATAGTCATTTTATCGACGAGTCCTGGAGTGGAGACCACGTATCGGCAAGCGTAGTGTGGGATGCCCCCCAACTAGATGGACCGACGACCTTAAGAAGGTGGCTGGTACAGACTGGATGCGGAAGGCGGAGGACTGGGTGTTGTGGCGCAGCCTGGGAGAGGCCCAGCAGTGTATGTCCAGCAGTGGACTGCAATAGGCTGAGTTAATTGTTGATTGAGCCATTTTATAAAACTATCAAAGAATGACTGTTGCGATTTTAATGTACGGATAATTTCAGTTAATAGTCAATGAGGATAAAAACTGCCACTTGCTTTACTTCAGATGTCGCCACCATTGTCCGTCTTATAATTTGACAGCTAGTTGTCAATATCCATACATTTTTTGTAAACAATCAACTTCTTTTAATCATAAATAATTAATATGCCCCGTTGCGCAGCTGTTGACTGCAAAAATTTGGGGACCCATGTATTCTCCAAAGATGTTAAAAGAAGGAAACTGTGGGAGAGAGCTCTCCGAAGAAAAAATAGGAATCTCAAAAATACGTCAAGGATATGTGCTATCCATTTTAAACCTGTAGACTTTTACCAGAGAAATTCGTACACAGATGATGCTTTCCGTCATAAAACAGAGAACTGTGTTCTCCTTACAGGCACTTGTGGATATTTATATAAATGCATTACTTAAGGTTGTGTGTGATAAGGACTATCTTTGAATTGACCAAAATACAATAATATCTAAGTAAGCACTAAGGTGTTTGCGTTTGAAAGGCGACGTAAAGAGGAGCTCGATGCTAAACGAGACGAGGCCCACCCGCGGCCATCCAATATAATTACATCGGAGGGGTGCTGACTTGCCGTGAATGTGGACGCACTTTCGCGGCAAAAATTGATTATATCAGTCACCTGAGGGCACACCAGCGATGTCCTCAATAGGCAGATCCAAGTCGCTGTGGCCGAAATCGGTCAGGATCATATATATATATATATTATCTAAGTAGCATCTAAGCAGCATTCGCTATGTTGCATTGTATTTAATACTATAAAAGGTGGAGGAAGACTTCTGTACCCTCTATTTTTTCACTTACAAAAGTCAAACCAGTCCACCCGTCAGCTGAAGACACATTCGTAGACATTTTTGTCCGGTTTTCGTATATTTTGTAATTGACACAACAGTGAACACATAAATAATAATGGCGGTTTGAAAACGGACAAAAGTGCTGCCACCTATGACGAACTTTCAGTTTTTAACCCCATTAGCTAAACAATTAATTTCTCTGACTTCACCTATGCAAAGAAAGTGACATTTACGTAAAAAAATGACTTTCTTGTAAAAAAAGTAGCAGATCTATTTTGCCGACCGTACAATGCGTCTAATCTTTTTAGCTATTTGTGTTGGCTGGTGAGTGGAAACGGTTATTAAAAGAGTACATCTTCAAGCCTTATCCCTAGGGCATCGGCAGAGGATGCAGTATCGTTTTGTTTTAACTCCTGGCTCATGAAACTCCTCATTATGTGGTGTTTTTCTAATTATATCTTGCATTAGACTGGAACACTGGGATGTGATATAATGCATAATGCGTAAAAGTATGGAGGTCTGTGTTTAGTATTAGACGATTATGGTTTATCATTAAAATGACGTTCTAAGTAGGGATAATATGGTTTTCAGTTACAAATTAGGCACCTAAACCACATAATGTGCAGATGCAGCAGGATATCGCTGTCATTTGCTCAACCCATCATTTGCCGCTGACTACCAAAGTGACAAAACAATTTACTAGAAAACATTTTCAAGTTGTTTCTTTTTTTTAGGAAAACTTTCGTTACAAAAGACCCGAAAAAATTAATGGGTCACTTTTATAGAGTTAATCTAAAATAAAAGTAAGCTAAAGTAAGCCTAAGTTACTAATTAAGCTACTTTTATTTCAGAAATACATAGAACTAAGGTTCCGCACAAAAAATTAAAACCTATGAAATTTTAGCCATTTTGTTTACGCTAATCTCTGGAACTGCCAGTTGGATTTGGAAAATTATTTTTGCATTTGGTAGCCCAATTCTTTAGCACTAGCTCCGTCTCTCTCTTGTTGGACCAGTCACATTTAATTCGGCAAAATTCGCTTTTTCCGAAAATAAACGATGGAACATTTGACCGTTGTTGTACTGTAATAATTAAAATGTGATGCAAAAGTCGTAACATAATCGTTTTCTTATTAAGACAACCCTTCATTACTAATTAGCCGAAACAACATACTGTCAAAGATTGAAATATCGCATTGCCCGGGACGAAAAACAATAAATAACAAAATCATAAGTGTCGGGATACACGACCTCGCATGTTCGTGTCGTTTGACCCCGGATAAAGGGTTAATCTTCTGAGGGGTTGCCCTATAAATCATGTTACGTTTTGAGTTAGTAGGGCTGGCAATACAGAGAAAATGTTTAGTATTGTTTGGCAAAATAATTTCGTGAAATTGTGGCCCAATGTAGGTAGTCAAATAAATATATTAATTGATTAGATTTCTTAGAGAAATTAAATTATGAGTTCATTAAAAAATTAATAGGTACTTAAAGAAACATGTATTTTGTAGGTGGATATTTACTGGCTATTTTTTTTAATATCCGGAAGTCTTAATATTAAATTATGTAAACCATAAAAAGCCACCATAATTTTAATCACACTGAAGTTATTTTAAATTAGGTATAGTATATCTATAATTATTTAACCCTTGGTAACATTTCACTAAAACACACAGTTCTCTAAAATTATCCTAAAACAATAAACCGAAACCGCTCGGTCGTTTTACTACCCACAAAACAAACTAAGAGTCAACCCTAAAATAGCAGTATAATAACTCATTCAGTTGACACAGATGGCGCTGCTGTACATCAAAATGGCCGCAGATTACTGTCCTGCATGATTTATTCCCATCAACTATTTGTATGCAAATCTTTATAGCTCCCGGTGTTTAAGTCTTCATAGATTCTCTTTTTTTGGTCGTAAACTGTTTCTTCTAGATAATGTTATGGGTGAGTGCAATTTTAGTATTATTATAATTTTAATTAATTATTTTGTGGGATCATGTGTGAGAGTAATTTGTTATTCATATATTAATTGCCTATGTATTTTAATATGCTGTGTTTTTTCTCTAGAAAATATTATTCTATCCTCACAGAACACCAAGGTTATAATGAACGAGACAGACTTGCGAAGGAAAATCGTGGAAACTTTCGTGTTATAAATGTTTTAATGACTATTATTTTAATGGACTATAGGATCAGTTTTTGTTGTTCATCATTTATTTCACATGTGGTATATAAAACAACTGTTAAAACATATTTTTAATCCCCAACGGCCATTGAAGCACTCAACAAAAGAGCTGTAAAGTGCACAACGATAAAAAAATTAAATCAATGAAAATTCCATTGAACATGACAAAATACATTATGCACCCATCTCATTTAATATTCCCTATATCAAACCGGGGTTGTTTTGACGTAATAATTCATAAATTGAGCCGATTAATTGATATCGCAACGAAGGGTTAAACCCTCCCGCGGGGTTGTAGTGGCGTTTGTTTTGACAAATACAACATGACGATTTATTTGAGGGTTGAAGTAATGGATTGATGTGATGGTATTTAGTTCAATGGATAGGTGATAGCTTGTTTTTTTTTCTTTGTAGAATTATTCACTGTTTGCTAGATATCTTCCTTTAGATTTTGTAGCCAGTATCATCTTGTACTTATGGTATTATCATTGCTTTTCGTGGTTAGACTGTTGCGTAGTCTCGAACGCTGAACAAACCCACGTTGTTTGATTGGATAAAGGGCGTCTTCGGGGTTGGCGTTTGTATGAATTAATAGTCCACCAGTACGTACAAGAATATACTTTTATTAAAACACGTTAAATAATACATGCGCGTTTGTCGGCCATCTTGACACCAGGGGGCAGTGCAGTGTTGCCACACTATAATAATACACGGTAGTGTTGCACTAACTAACATCTTCCCTTTCATATAGAAAGTGAAAACTAAGAGATTTAATCTTATCATATATTATTTTTCAGGCTACAAGATTCCATGGCTATTATATTCAAATGAAAGAGTAAGGATCTTTAGAATTATAACAAAACGATTAAAGTTTGCTAGCCATGAAAACTTTTACAATGTTAGATGAATCTAATAATATTTTCCCTTTCGTTTGTAACAAAAAAAAAAAAAAAATACGTAGGTATGTCTGTGGGCAACTTGTCATATTCACTGACAGTAGACAGTGACAGCTTTAATTTTTATTGTTATTTTGACATTGACACATTTATTTAACATAGGTAACCTTATTCTATACAATCACCAACACTCCAAAATGGTGACAAAGTTAAGCTGAGTTAAAGCTAATTATTAAAAACCTTTTTAAATCTGCCACTTCTTCAGTGCAAGAATGTCATGCATTACCTGATGATATCTGATGACCCCTTATCCACAAAATTATCTCATCAAATCATATTTCTTGAATGAAAATGGTTGATTTTCGTCCACATCCGCATAAAATTCCCGTATTCAAACTTCAATAAACATAAACATAACATCACGCCTTGTTTCCCCGAAGGGTTAGGCAGAGGTGTACCTATAGTATACCCACATTTCACCAGTTATGTTTAAGTCCCATGTAATAGGAGGCGAGTCTATTGCCATCTACCGGGCACAAATCCAGACTCCGGGCTGCTACTGAGAAATTCCAGATAGAAAAACCCAACTTCAATAAAATATCATAAATATTGTAATTTGTCTCTCACCGTACCTTTTTGGTTTAACAGATGCGTCCATCGTTATACTGTGCGTGGTGATTACGCTAATCACCAGTCGTTTCACTAATAACCACAACGAGAATGCTACTGGTGCAGTTTTTATTTTATTTTATTTTATGTCTAGCCACCTTTATTTTTTACTAGCTTCTGTCTGTAACTTCACCCGCGTGAAATTTCTTGTTTAACTTAAATTATATCCTATGACACTCAGCAATACTGTAGCTTCCCATTAGAGAAAGAATTTTCGGAATCGAAGCATAGAAACTCACACACGTCTTTGATAAATTATAAATGATTTGATCTCTGTAAGTAGGTTTGTACAAACACTTTTACACATCAATCATATTCTTTTTAAACTAGATGAGGCCGGCGTTTCCTATCTGACTATTCTGAGAAGAAATGCGGAAACAAACTCAGAGGTCACAGTCTCTTTTAAAGTCCAGACATAATCTTGGTCAGATCATGTGAAGACCATGTTCATTGGTGTCTGACATGTTCTTTTTAGGAAAGAACCACACAGATTGTGTGGACCTGTCCGGTCAGTGTACGAATTTATCAGTAATCGTACAGCTCAACTCAGAACTTAAAGGAGCTCAACGATTCGACGAATAATACCAAAGACAGGACATTTGGGTAGGCCGCATAGATTACACAAACTGACTAAATATGACTGTGTCTAGATCGAGGTAAAATACTTTTTAGTAATCCGTGACAACATTGGTAAGATTTTATTAACGTAGGTAGGTAATTTGTGTGAATTTTATGTTGGTTTATTAAAAAAATAAAAACATAAATGTAAATATTTTTTATTTTTATGAAACCAATAAAATAGAATCTTAATTAATATGTTTTCTTAATTAATTCTATCATAATGATAGTTAGATTATAGAATTTGCATTTTATTGAGATCATGAAAGCAAAAAAACGTCCATGTTTGAGGGTTACTGACCTGCATTGATATTATGGATTATTACTTTTGTGCATTTTTATACTTTAAATTATTCTAACTACCCATAATAAAATCGTAAAAAAATCTAGATAGGTTCATTATCTCGCTATTTCTTCTAATTATTTTCATAGTAAATCGAAGTGGGTAAATCTTCTTTTTTATTACCAACATCACCAGTTTCAAACTCGCAATTTCTCAGTTCCCTCTTTCCGACAAGGGTCTAATAAGCGCGCTCCCGTGAAGACTATTGAATAATTAAGTAGCACACTTTGTTATAATCAAAACTGAATTAAAACAAGTAAATTACACATAATGCGCTATCTAATGCCTTTCGAATGGGGTCACAGAATCGCTGTTTAATAATGCATTTTGTTAACGAAGGGTGGTAACCTTGTTGGAATGTATACATTATTTGAGGTTATTTTAAGGTTCGATTTTGAATGAGGTTTTGTAAGTAAAATCCCATGACGGATGACTCGTCTTTTGCCATGTGCGACGTCGATTTAATTCGATTGTAAATGTTTGAAATCTTAGCTGCTCACAAACGCACAACGTAATATATAAATGTGTCATGTCTGCCTTGACAAATGGCGCCTCTGATTTATTTATTCGTTACACAATGTATGGTTTTGTAATATTGTTGTTTTGTTCTTTATACGTCATTATTTATTGCTAACCTTTAGCTGTGAATTTGTTTGTTTTTTGTTGTCAGTCCCTAATTGATACGGAGAACTAATGTTTTATTATAAGCAAATGGGTTATGCTCGGACAAAAGCATTTAATAGGTAAGTAATTTGGGTAAAAGGTAACGCTACCGTCCATCAGAGGTCCTGACCTCTGATGACGGTAGCATATTGAAGAAGTATCACATTCTGAATCAAGCCCTTGATCCAGCGGCGTCAAGCGACTGCTATACGGTCGCCAAACGCGTCCTGACAGAGGTGACCTTGGTGGTTTACAACCGTGCATGGTGGTTTACAACCAAACATTGAAACAGCTCAGCCAGTCGCCAACCAAGGTCACCTCTGTCGGGGACGCAGTTACATGTCAATCAAAAGTTTTTTTTAATTATTTTAGTCAAACTGGTTACTAAAAGGCTGACATATCCAAGCCATTTTAATTTCAATACCTCTTAACTCCTAAGTCTCTACACTCGTTGAAACAGTCATCCATCACTAGTAGAGTCTGATTAGCTCGTTCTGTTTTGGTAGAGTACGGCTCACTATTATTTCACCTTACATAGCCTGGATGCCTTCACAGGCTGAATATAATGATACAACCGCTTTAGTAGACAGTAGGCTATAGAAATTGTAGAGTTGACAACGGTTTTTTTTTATAGTTTTCATTGTTTAGATATGGTATGGGATATCTTTTCTGTGCGGATACAATATTCTAGAGTAAAAATTAAAGTTGAAAACTGAACGACACCGCGCGCGCAGTGGCACCCTCATCGTTTGTTTGATTATTTCTTTTATTATAGAATGAAAAATGAGTGTCGTCTTAAGTAATCCGATTAATTTTATGATCATGCTAAAAGTATAACCTGCTTCGAAAATATTCAGGTTGCGCTATGCCATTAGTTTATACTATCAAGAAGAAAAGAAGAAGAGAAGAGGTAGAAGTCCACTAAACTTTAATTTAACCATACGTCATAATTACCTCAAACATTGGGTTATTTTTATTAAAAAAACGCAATCTAGGTACCTGTGTACATTTACATACAAAAGAAAAATAAAGGTCCAAATTTCCATCAATTCTATCACATTTCAAACACAACGACATTCACAGTAGTACGCAACCAATCAGGAAACGCTCACATGTCAATCCCCAATTACAGCGTATTTTGTCCCGCGTCACTCGCCGCCAACCAATCGGCGCGCTGAATTTAAATCATTGTTTGGAATTCGAATCGCACCGTATGGACCGTTTGGAACACAAAGTTGCTAGGTTTTGCTTAAAGCAGACGTGGGTAATAGAAACACAGTAATAATTAAGGTAACAAAAGGGAAGCCATGGAAATTATAATAATTATAATCACAATGGATATCTGAAATGAAAATGTTCTGATATTGGCTCGTTTTGTTTAAAAATATACTCTTTTGTTGTTCGACTTAAAATCAAAGCTAAAGTAATTTATTTGCCAGAAACACGGTACATAGGATGTTCATACTTTCATAATATCCTACTTTCAACAGAGAATCTCTGCGGTGATAAAGAATGAAATGCATTGATAAAAACATCATCGTCTGTCTAGCCTTTTCCCAACTATGTTGGGGTCGGATTCCAGTCTAACCGGACGCAGCTGAATACCAGTATTTTATGGAGCGACTACCTATCTGACCTCCACAACCACTGCACTGATACAAACATACAAACCTAAAAACTAGCATGAATGAAGGAAGATGGCTCAAGATTTCTGTAGTGATAAATAAAAAATAATATTAATTGTTGCCATTAACTGAATGACGAAAGGAAGACAGGACCTATTTACTTTCAAGAAAATCCCTACCAGATGCGTTCACTCAACTCTAAAAATTAACACCAAAAACTGGGAACAAATATCCATTACCATACTCCAAACTATTATATTATTTCCTCTCACAAGACATATTCATACCTAAAACATTTAAAACTACATAATCAGTACCTATTAATTCTATTTACGCAAACACACGCTTAAGAACTGAACATAGACTAGTGACTAATTATTTCCCTACGTAAGAAAGTGAATTCTTTAAAGCTTAGTGCAGAACGTCGAGAATGCACACAAGCACAGGTTTGTGCAGAAATGTGTGGGAACATTTCTTTATTGGCGTACCGACATAATATTAAAGAACATTTATATTTCTGTGTTACAATATTCTGGGTGGTAATAGAATTAATCAAATGGGCGGCATTAATAGCGAAGTTTTGTCAGCAACGAAAGAATGATGTTTAAAAGCGTTCCGGCACTGCATCCGGTTCGAATCCGAATTTGAAATCCGAGTTCCATCCGTATTGGTTATGTTCTGAATTCGGACGGATGGAATTCTTACCTAGTGCACAACTCTTGATACAAATGGTACAACGGGAACTTTGGACCGTCATTCCTCGGTTTCGAATCGGATGCAGTGCGCAAACGCTCTAATGTATTTTTGGCACCATTTTCTTTTGACATAACTTGAAAGAAAAAAAAAACATTTGTGCTTATTATGGCTGCCTTCAAAAGTTTACACTTATGAATGAGTATGGAGGAAAAAATGTGTTAAATCTAAAAGAACAATATAATAAACATATAAATAAACAATATAATAAATATAACACACACACTGAAAACATTTAGTTGTGAAAACTTTTTATAATCCTTGAGTTGGTAGTTAAAAACATACCACCTCGTTGGCGTTCGAACTTGCTTCATATAAAAACAATTACAGAAAACCCCAAAAGAAAAACCACAATTAAGTTTTAAAAACTCATCATAAATTATCATGCACAAGATTTTCTCCAATAAAACAATTAACACCTCTCATCTGAACCATGCCTTATCCGCCACACCCGTACATATTACTCCTAATAGGAATTACATTGCCTAATTCAAATGTTAATTATGTATATATCTAGGCTAAACTTCCTTCAGACTGGCTGTATAAGCCACTGCTGGTCAGTTTTTTGAATAAAATTGCCTATAACAATGTGTTAATGGCGATCAATTTGGTAACTGTTCCAATGCATAGCTGGTTAGCAAAGATTTTAATATTAAATACCTCTTATTTGAAGTCGGTATGTAGGTGACAAAATAAATATTAACAACGGATTTGTGTAATTGAATGACCGTACCTTTTTAGTAGTCATGTCTCCAGAACAGAAGTTATCAATATTATCATCAGAAGTCATTAATATTAGAAGTTATCAATAACCATTAGATTCAAAACTGTAGCCATTTTCTTTCAATTTGCCTTGTTTATTATTGTATTGTATAATAAAAGCACGTTAAGCCGTTGATCCCGGCTGTCATACGTGGATCTTTTACAGTCGTTACGGGTCGTCAGAAGCCCGAAAGTCTGACAACCTGTCTTACCAAGGGGTATCTATTACCCAGTTGTTGGGTTGTGGAGGTCAGATAGGCAGTCGCTTCATGTAAAATACTGGTATTTAGCTGCATCGGGTTTGACTGGAAGCCGATCACAACATAGTTGGGAAAAGGATAGGCAGATGATGATTATTGGATGATTTATTTTGCCACTTTATTTCGCTATGAGTGTAGGTGAGATTCTTTGGCAGCCAATCTAGGTCTAAACCCATTGGTACAGAGAATCTTCGCTTCCTTCGTAGATTTACGAAGGAAGTGAAGATGCTCTGTACCAATGAGGAGTTATTCCAATCTGCGGGGCAATTGCGTAACACACTTATAGTAGGAATCGGTTTCATTTTGACAGTTTAACAAAATTCATTGCGTTATCTACGTTGTTGAACAGACAAATTCTTTGAATATACAAGGTGTAACATAATTAACGCACAATCTCTTAAGGGGTCATTGTACTCATCATTATGAACAACTTTTACTATGGGACCAAACCTGAAATCGCGAAAAAAAAATCAGCTGTTCCCTAACATTTATGTTCGCATGACTCGCCCAAATGTAGGGAACATCTGATTTTTTTTCCATAGCAAAAGTTGTTCATAGTGATGAGTAGTACAATGACCCCTTAAGAAGCTGTGCATTATTTAAGTCACACCTTGTATAAAACAATGAATTAGCAACATGCTTCAAAATCATTCAGATTATGATTGATAGTGTGTTACCAAACTAGGGTGCAAATCCCCAAATCGGTTATACCGCTAGATATACTTTTCCATCAGTGGATCAGATTTAGGGTAACAAATGAATGGCAGTTCGGTAGTTCATTGTTAGGTTTGAACTATGACCAACCACTTGTGTGCCGAAATAATCGCAGTACCTAAGCCAGGGCACCCCGACCAAATAGGTTAGGTTAGCTAGAACTGTGACCACTGCGCACGAGCCGAGCGAGCGACTACAGGCAGCTACAGACTGCCAAGTTAGATTTCTTACCGACTAATTCCAATTTGTTAACTGCCCACACGTAACTTAATTACCCATTTAAATATTTCTTATGATTAATTTTTTGTTACTAAACATGCATTTTATAATTTTGAATTTATTAAAACTACAATAAACAACTGCCGCTTTAAATAAGTGCCAATAAGTATAATATTATTTGTAATAGCCACTACCATATTACCACTTTAGCCTAACCCGGCACGATTACATAACACCGAAGCTCTTCGCGATAACTTTAAACTTCACTATAAATTGTATTAAGAGGGCTGTCACATTTTGTCACTTCTCTCGCTCACACGAGACCAAATTCTTAAGAATGTTAAATGAAAAATAACCTTTTTTGAAAAATGTAATCAGTTGGCGAACTAATAAATAATATTAATTTAATAGGTAATTATTAAAAACACATTTTTATTGTGGCATTTTTTTAACTCATTTCAAAAACAGATCATTATACTTATTGAGCTGAGTCTATTAGCTAACACAATAGAAATGTGTTTTTAATAATTATCTATTAAATTAATAAGATCTATTAGTTCGCCAATTGATTACATTTTTCAAAAAAGCACCTTTCATTTAACATTCTTAAAAATTTGGTCCCGTGTGAGCGAGGTGACAAAACGTGACAGCACTCTTAAGGTTAGGTACATACCTAAGTATCTTTAACTAACGAAATGTCACTGAACGACAAAGACATAATTCAAAAGATTTTCACACATAAAACACGAATTACAAATCCGATCCAGCTTAACATGTTGTATTCTCACGTTTGCATCCACAATTTAACATACAGCTTTGAACTGTGAGTTGGTATATTATAATAAATTTCGTGTGGAATCAATTCCTATACTGATAATGGAATCAGAGACCATATAATTCAGCTGTGGTGCACGCATCGACCTCCGTTCCCCATAAGTTTGGTTGTGTTTTAAGTTTTGACGGCGGGTAGAGGTTATATTGAGCAATTAAGCGAAAGCGGAGCGGATTAATTTTATGCTCAAAGTCCTATAGGACTTTCTATAGATACCAAATTATCTTTTTACTATCACTGATGATTAATCTTTTTTTTTTATTTGGGAAAGCATTGAGGTCAAGGGGAAGCACGGCTTTTAAAACGTCTGTGCTTTGCCAGCTTTTGAAGGAAAGCAGTTCAATATGATCGAAAACCTGATTTCTGGAAAGAAAATGAAAATTTATATACTAGATAAACACTTCAGATTCGAATAATTTCTGAGAATGTCCTCTGAAAACCAAACAAAATACAACACAACACCCATACTATAAAAGATAAAAATAGGGAAATAAACTTACTCGCAACATCGCTGCCCGCTCCGCTCACTCATAACCTCACCTTTATGTCAAAAGTCATCACATAAATATACATCACAACACGAATTTTATCACAATTGTTATCATATTTAATGCCTGCTTGAATGCCTTACAAAATATATTGCGCTATCGTATCAATTTTAATGCATTACCTTTATATGATTTAGTGCGCCCATGCCACGCAATATTGTAGATAATTAATTGAATTCATTCAATAAATCTGTAATAATTAATTAATATTGATTTGAATTTACGAACGTACTGGTAGGCAATAATTACAGTGGGTTTGTATTGAAACTTATTCGCATCATTTCATATTGTGTATTGGCATTATCTAATTAGAAAGCAACCTCCAAAATTATGCGGAAACCAAACCAAAATCTATATCTATACTACAAAATGTCCCGGAATGAACGCACAACCTCTTAAGGCGTCATTGTAGTCATCATTATGAACAACTTTTACAATGGGATCAAACCTGAAATCGTGAAAAAACAACCAGTTGTTCCTTACATTTTATGTCCGCATAACTCGTCAAAATGTAGAGAACCCCAGATTTTTTTGTTCCGATTTCAGTTTTAGTTCCATAGTAAAAGTTGTGATAATGATGAGTACAACGACGCCTTAAGAGCGTTGTCACATTTTATCACCCCTCTCGCTCACACAGGATCAATTTTTTAAGAATGTTAAATGAAAAGATGATTTTTTGAAAAATGTGATCAATGGGCTCCCTACTAAATAATATTAATTTAATAGGTAATTATTAAAAACACATTTCTATTGTGTTATCTAATAAACTTAGCTCAATAAGTATTATGATCTGTTTTTGAGATGATTTAAATAAATGCCACAATAAAAATGTGTTTTTAATAATTACCTATTAAATTAATATTATTTAGTAGGGAGCCCATTGATCACATTTTTCAAAAAAGTATATTGTCATTTAACATTCTTAAAAATTTGGTCCCGTGTGAGCGAGAGAGGTGACAAAATGTGATAGCCCTCTTAAGAGGTTGTGCGTTAATTCCGGGACATGATGTATACCAAGTCGCTTTTCGTGTCTGTCTGTGTGACCGCGTTGCTCTTCTAAACTACGCAACGGATGTTTCGACCATCATTTAGAGCCTTAGTTCCCAAAGTGGTCCAGGTCCACGGGAGACTCGACGGGGGTCTACGTTGGGGTCTATCTTCATATTTTTTGTCAACTTTTGGGGAATATGGTAGAAATGTAGCTGCAGGGGGTCCACCGGAACCAGCTAAATTTTGAAAGTGGGTTATGAGAAAAAAAGTCTGGGAGCCTCTGATTTAGAGAAATTATTCAGGAAGGTGTATGTCACTTACGTATAATAAACAAATCTCGCTTTTTTTTTCAAGTCGTAAAAACCGTACGAAGCAGGGGCGGGTCGCTAGTCCTACTTCCCACTAATATTAGAAATGCGAAAGTTTGTGATGATGGAGGGATGTTTGTTCTTTCACGCAAAAACCCCTGAACAGATTTGGATGAAATTTGGCACACATATAGTTTATAACCTGGATTAATATACATACTAATTTTTATCCTGACATCCCTACGAGACCGAGATTTATGCGGGGGAAACCGTGGAGCGCTGCTAGTATTTTATAATTCGGTACTAGATCTAATGGTAAATCCATTTGTAATACATCAACAGGTCCCGGAGAACGCCTTGACAATTCATATTGAGCCTACAATGTTCCCACTGCTAGGACACAGGCCTCCACTCTTCAAGAGGGAGTGAGCTATAATCCTCCACGCGGGCCCAGTGCTGTTTTAAGATGGCACAAGGCTTCGAATTGTTGGTTCTAGGACATGCCATGTTCTCTCAAAATGTTTTTTTACAATGTTTGATATCCTTCCTTCTCATTTGAATGATGTCTCAGTAAGGTGTTCTGACATCTTGTTTACATTTTGATTAGTGCGTGTGATCAGTAAATAAACATTAACAAGTCGATTTATTACTTCATTTAATTGATATTTTACATCTGCTGTAGTGAAACAAGTAGTAACTTTCAGCTTTATAGTAATACTTGGATTTATATACCTCGAATCGACAACGAATTTTGATTCAAACATGAAACAAATAACTAATTGTATATCATATTATACTTGGTGATCCGACAGACGTTGTTCATTCCAATAATTCATACAAAAATCCCAAAAAAAAAGTCTTTCAGTTTTTCCCGAATTTGAAAAATTTCCTGGAAACCCAATTTTTCTTTCCGTAAAAGCCTGATTCGGACTATTACGAACATTTTAAAACAAAAAGTAGCCAAATCTGTCAGCCGTTTGCAAGTGATGTGCTTACCAACCATAAGCATTTCATTTTTATTACATAGACTAGCTTTTGTCCGCGGGGATGTCGGAAAATATTGCACGAAAACGTATTACCAGATTTAAAAGTACCGTGTGATTCCAGGTTATAAACTATCTGTGTGCCAAATTTGATTCGAATCCGTTCTGCCGTTTTTGCACCAATCCGGAACATATGTACATTCATACAAACAGACAAACGGATAAAAAATCTTTGTTACTATTTTATTATACGGATACCTATGTACCTACAGATTATTTGTATGGCCTACAGATTCGAATTCAGTTTCTCTGTTTATAAACGCTCATTAGGTACATTCAGGTCTGTTAGATACTGGTATTGCCCGAAACCTCTTCAGCGTAAACTGGAATATTATACTCTGTTATAAGTATCCTGTATTTGTTATTAGTCCGAAATCTACAGCGTACCCAACCCATTTACCTAGACAAAGTGGGTGTCACAAGTGTCGACCTAATTCGCAGTACGAGAAACTGCCTACGAAATGAAAACGATTATTTTGTAACGTTCTTAACACCAAAAAGTTCAATAATGAGATGGGAAGATAATTAAAACAGTTTTCTCAGTAATTTCGCCTACCTCTACCTACTAATCTTTACAGCATTTTGAACATCAAGTTCAAGTTACTGGGAAGTTTGGTTAATGTTGAACTTCCTCAATTATTGGTTTTTAGAAAGCTTAATTAATTATGTGAATTAAGTTGTTTGATATGTCTACCTGTTTACTGGGAAAATATTATGAAACTAATACGTATTTGAAGGGTTTTTTTAACGTTGGTTTATTTTTAATCGTTAACTATCTTGTTATGAATTTATATAACTGGTTCTGTACAAGCCAGCCGACGTCATCACGTCAACGCCGGCTGTCGCTGAAAACCAGCACTGGGACTCTGTCTCGCATAGGGTTGCAGCATTATGCTGAGCGATGGCCGTTTTGCATTGATGTGACGCATATTTTCCCCCAACTTGATTCTTTTTTTGTGTTTGTACTTTCTTTGCGTTATGTTTACCGCAAACAAACGTATTTTCTTTCATTGTTTTCTTTACATGTGGTTTAAAAGTAAGAAAATTTCAATAGTTCAACTGAGAGTATTCGAACTCACGACTTTACTGTCGCTAATGCTCTGTTCCTGTAAACAAAAACGAATCATTTTGCTTACATTGGTACCATTGGGTAGCATTTTTCATTGCCAAACTGGGCATATTCGTAAGGGAGGGTCTACTATCCAAAGCTAAGAGGTATTTGCTTCATTACTAGTAAAGATACAAGAGTGTTAATTATAACCAATAACGGTCCGTAAATTATAGGAATCGTCCATAAGCCGACGCCCTAAAGCTACGGTTATTGTGGCCGCCTCGCTACGGCCGCAGTGACGGGGGTTTGACTTTACGGTTTCAAAAAACGTTCTCTAGGAAAACACACCAACTTACTTTTATAAATAACGTTTCAGTGACGTCATTCGCCGGTAAATTGCAGACGCTATATGGCGAAGACCGCTCTACAAGGTAACATAACATAACATAACATAACATAACATAACATAACATAACATAATATAACATAACATAACATAACGTAACGTAACGTAACGTAACGTAACGTAACGTAACGTAACGTAACGTAACGTAACGTAACGTAACGTAACGTAACACAACACAACACAACACAACACAACACAACACAACATAACATAACATCACGCCTTGTTTCCCCGAAGGGTTATGCAGAAGTGTACCTATAGTACACCCACATTTCGCCAGTTATGTTTAAGCCCTATGTAATAGGGGGCCAGTCTATTGCCATTTACCGGGTATAAATCCAGACTCCAAGCTGCTACTGAGAAATTCCAGAAAGAAAAACCCAATAACACTTTGCCCGACCTGGGAATCGAACCCAGGACCTCATGCTCAGCAGTAGCGCTTGCGACCACTAGACCAACGAGGCAATCAGGTTTAATCTCGGTGTAAATCATGATAATTCAAATTATTTTCTTAACCAGAAACATGGATAACCAATACATAATTTAATAATACATGAACTTGCTCATTTTACTAATTTATGGTGTGAATTGAACACTGTGTCGCTACACGGTAAGCTTGTAATCTATGTCTGTATTATTCCCATACTTTAATCTAATCAACAGCTTGAAGGTGTAACTTACCTCACGACATCACTTTTAAATTAATATTTATGTGAGAAAAACGAAACTTTGAAAGCAACAGTTGCTGGCAATTTTTTGGATAAAAATAAACATCTTTATGTACATTTCATTACTGAAATACAGACCTAATGCACACTAAATATACAATCATATTTCAGTTAAAGTATTTTAAGAATTACGAAGGAAATTTTCCGAATTACGAAGGAAAATGCTGTTTATGGAGAAAAATGTTAAGAAACTTGATTTTTTATTAAGATTACAAAATATCACGCCTGTATTCCCCGAAGGGTTAAGCAGAGTTGTACCTATAGTACACCCACATTTCGCCAGTTATGTTTAAGTCCCATGTCATTGGGGGCGAGCCTATTACTATCGACCGAACACAAATCTAAACTCCGGGCTGATACTGAAAAATTCCAGATGAAAAAACCCAATAACACTTTGCCCGACCCGGGAATCTAAACCAGCATCTCATGCCCAACAGTAGCGCTTGCGTTCACTAGAGCAACGAGGCGGTTCTTGTTTTATACTTGGGAAAAAAGAGAAAAGGTTATGTAGGTTAGTTATCGATTAATATGAAGACGATCGTGTGAACTATATTATATCCTTATGTGTAACAGCATCATAATAATATTGGCTAGATATAAATTACCTACAATTTGTTTGCACGCCTAACATAAAATAATTAATACTTTCACTCTGCGAATTTGTTATGATACCATCTCCGATCACACCTTACGAAATAAACAGGGAAAGGAATCAACAACCTTTCAAATGTCGTGCACAACACGTCATTAACTTATATATCTACTCACGAATTCGTCTAGATAATAACTCGGTCGATACGGTGGTCACAAAAAATGTTGACGAGAAATAGGGTTGCCAAGGAGCGGTACCACGCGTGATCACTTGTAATTGGCCTAGACTGATGGATGAGACAACCGCTCCTCATTACAGCAAAACCAATTTAAACGTACACCCCAACAAATCACCTTTTCACTCTGAGCTCAAGCAATAGAGATTAAAAAACGATATTCGAAGTGAAAAGCTAACTTTGTTGACGTGGAGAAACAGTTGGTAATTATTGGCAGCCCTGGAAGGTATCTGTTTCAAACAGGATCTTGTTAATTTTGCGCTTTAACTATATAAGTATTTATTGAATAAAGTGTACTTAGACTTGCTAATATGAAATGCTTTGATTTCATGTTTATATGGGAGTTTTGGAACGTTGCAACTCTGGTGAAGTGTGGTATTGGTTCAATTCGGGGAAAGCTGTGGCGCAGTCCGTTTATTTGAAACACGATTTCTAGGAAACTATTCTATGGGTTCATACGATGTTTGGTTTGACGAAGATTTAATTACAATTTAGCTTAGCTCGATTCTCGCAAAATCAAAATGAAAATGTTATAGAGTTGAAAGTACCTAATTACACTTTTTGCTTTCCAAAAACTTTCTTGCAATGTTTAAAAACTATCATTTATTACTATAACTTAAAAAGGTGTCTGAAAAAATCACAGAACCAGCGTGGCAATTGCGTAACACCTTACAGTTGGGAATCGGTTTCGTTTTGACAGTTCAACAACATTCATTGCATTATTTACGTTGCTGAGCAGAAAAAATTTTCGGACATATGAAGCAATGAATTAGCAATTTGCTTCAAGATTATTCAGATTGTGGTTGATAGTGTGTTGCGCAATAGGTTGCAGTTACAGTAAAAGAAATCGCGAGGAAACCTTGATACTTTAGTTTGAAAATTGTGTCTTTGATCTAAAATCACACACGCAGTCAGCTAGCGTGGTGGTCTAGGGCTTGCTTATTATAATGTACAGCAGTTTCCCGCGGCTTCGCCCACGTGGATGTCAATACTTCCCTATTTGAATCAGATTTTGCTCACAATTTCATGTGTTTTATTTTTCTAAAATAAAAGGAGCCTAAGTTACTCCTTATAACATCAGCTATCTGCCAGTAAAAGTCCTGTCAAAATCGGTCCAGCAGTTTTGGAGATTAGCCAGAACAAACAGACAGACGGACACACAAAAATTAAAAAAAAAATGTTTTTTGTTATATACGTAAGTACCGTATAAACTTTCATATGCATTTAGTAAATAGCTGTTATTTTGACATTACAAACAGACACTTCAATTTTATTTATTTGTATAGATTAGAAGAAGCCATGCAATGGGACAGATACAGGCAGATGAAAATATGTAGGTAGGTACTGTAGAGGCTTTAATCGAGCCTGCCTTCAGCATGGAACCTTCATCGGAATTACAGCTGGCCATTAAGACACGTCATGAGATTTTATAGTAGAATAAGTTCGAAATATGACATATAGTAAAATTGTTTTATATTGGTTAACTGCTAGCTTTACGTTGAACTTGTAACGAGCTTGCCATAAGCCATTAAAATAATATTACGGGACTCCTGTGTGTCATTTAATAATCAAAACGTCCCCTCACACACCTCTTAACGAGTGAACACACACTATACACGCAGTGATCTGCCGTGGCATCTATCCGAATCGTGCCACACATTTGGGTCGTGTAGGTATTGAAGTTTTGTATGGTACAGTTGATATTTTTTTCGCGATTACGATAGAGAACCCATGGAGAAAATTGTTCAGTTAGATGGTCTGTACCACACCCTTCAATATGCCCTCACCTTTCTGATACATGCTCTTCCTTCCAAGTAGCTATTACGGAATATGTAAGTTCCACTCCCAAATAAACCAAAACATACCAAACACTGATACCCATCAATCCCGCCTTAAACACGCTAAATGCACATCTAAACATCGCATTGTCACACAAATGCGGCCCCCATAACCTCAAACAATTCATGGCATTATTCACTGTAGGCGATCTGTCAACGGCTTAATGGCACCGAAACAATTTCTCAACAAAAAAGGAGGAAACACACGTCCCCACACGCCACTTCCGTTTGCCTGCGACAACAAAAAAAGTAACAAAACTGAATACGAAAAGAAAATCTGGGAGACTTTTAGCACTTTTACCCTACATTTTTCTGACAAGGTAATTTGAATCTCATAGCTTAAATATAAGGTTGAAGTTTGTGTAAAGGATTCTTGGTGGTTAGGGTAAGTGCCCCCATAAAGGAAACCATTATTTTCGAGGGGTTATACCGAAGGCATTTGTATTGCGAATTTGAAGAAGTTCGACAGTTTGTTTTCGAGTGCATTTCGTCATTAATCAATGTTTTGTTCCCGTTCGGCGGGAGTTTCGCGGAAAGTTTTATATTTTGTGTTTTACCTGCTTTCCCGGGAATTTCGCTTTGACAGTTTTCCCTTTGTAATTGATTGTTTGGTAAAATTTCGTGTTTTATTTGTGCTTGTTTCTGTATGAAAGGTTTATTTTATTGTTGTGTATTTTACGCGAAATAATTAAGTTGTAATTTTTTTCCAGATTAAAAAATCAAATTACATTACATGATCATGTTTGAACAAGATATTGTATCCTTTACGCAATATTTTTTTATTCTAAAGAGTTAGGTAGAAACGATTTCCTTTTTTAAATTTTTTTTTCTTTTTACTGTATCCAGCCAACGTGTAACTTGTTAATTAAAGCTACCCTTCTTATTAACATATTATGTTATAAACTTCAACAAACTCATCAACAAAAATCACTATCAAAACTGATCAATCTGAAAGGTCCTGGGAATGGAAAAAAGTTCTAGTATCCGTAGTTATTACAACGTGGACACGGCAGCTTTGAGCTGAATCCACCGGGTGGTATTGAGAGATTTTCTATATCCGCTAGCTTTCCTTTATGCTACGTGCAATTTTATCCGGCGGTGCCGTTATGAACTTGCTGGGTAAGCGCTAACGTGGATGTGACTGAGAATTTAAGTTAGAGTGGTAGAAAATAGTTGTTTGTGAAACTGTTGCATAATGAGGGGTATTATAACACGAGTGTTTTAATACCTAGTGCAGTTTCATACACTATTTTATCTACTCTCATACATTGGGATTGTACCTATTAAATAAAAGACTTTTTGCCTTTTTTTGCACTTGCCATGGCATAAAGTCGTGATAGCATTTATCATATGCATAATTTTCTCGACTTTGCTGGTAATAGATTATGAGTCATATCCGTCGTCGCATCTGAAATATTGGGTGGAGTTAAATTTGCTTCACATTCACTGATATCAGACATTTATAAGCAATAATTTAAACAAATCCACGAAATTCAGTACAACAAAACATGAGTGGCGCTCAAAACCCAGTACATCACCGTGCATGCGCTAAAGCAGTGCTGCGACAGACCAGTAAAAATTGGAATCAAAACTTTTCGTAATGCTATAAAAATAGTGCGCCGTGCTTATGCCTTCCATTAGAAAAAAATAATTGATAGAAACTCCACCAAAGAGTAATTAATGCCTATATCGTAATGGTAAAAAAGTTATGTTATAAGATAATTTTGTTACAGAAAAAGTCTTATAATATGATTCTATTTTTAAATTTCGGTATTTTGCTAATAAAGTATGTCAATATAAACTCGTTTTGAAGTTTATAATTCGAATTTTACGATATGAGAGTAGATAATACCTTTTACAATACATGTGCTCGAAAAGAGCTTTTTCCAAGCAGCCAAATTGTGCGAAAAGTGCCACTTTTTCACACTAGTGCTTTTTACTTTTCAGTTTTATTTTTGTTTCAACTCCGTCGTCAATCCGACGCAGAGTTTTTATTATTTGAGAAAAGTTTTACAAAGTATCATTCTTAAAAAAGGTACAATAAAACTAATACTTCCTTAAACGCGTTATTAATTACTCTACATTTAGAATTTGATCAATAAATTAATTTTCAATATATATTTTTTTATTTCCTCGCACAATGCATAGACGAACGTTCTATGATACACTTGCGTAAGATGATTTCCGACTCGTGTCGACTTATACACTCGCTCGCTTCGCTCGCTCGTGAATAAACATGCCGCTCGCCGGAAATCACCTACTTTCCGCACTTGTAGCATAAATAACTATTAGATTTCAACTATTAGATTTAAAGTACATTATATACGTAGATAATCTTGGTCTTTTAATCAAGTAGCTGACATCTCTAAATTTATGAATCAATGCAGAAAAATAATTTTCACCTCTGTGTCATCCCAACTTTTAAGCAACAACGGTGACTATATTCAATCGCTTTTCCATCAATTAACCGGAGACAGCTTTGCTTAATAACAAGCTATATGAAGTAACTGCAGTGCCTTACTATGAAGTTTTCTGGTTCTCAATGTTTTTTTCTAATACTGGGATTAAAAAAAAGAAAACCGCACTTTACAAAGAAAAAATGCGTATTTCCATATCGTGTATCCTCTCTAGTCTTTCATGTGATCGGACATCATTTTCTTGGTTCCTTTAAGAAAATGCAGCTGACTGGGAGTCTCTGTATAACTTCATCTATTAGTATACTCTTATTTTTATTAATATCCGAAGCAGGTACCCTATTTTGGCTCTTTGATAGCAAGCCAGCTTGGGCCTTTGAGCCAATCACGAAGATGACTTTCTGGTGTACGAGTTATTGATTTTAGTAAAACGAAGTGATTAGATACGTTCGAAGAATTTGCTTGTGGGATAAGAATCTAAGAAAGGTCGAAGGACCAAGTCTAATAACTAACACTATTTTATATCTGAAATGTTGATGTGTTTTGGTGATTTCTTCAATTTTGATGTTAATGGTGTGTTTGAAGAATTACAAGCTAATAGAGTTAAAAAAGTGAAAGATCCTAGTGACATAAACTAAAAATTACAACTATTTCACGGGCCAAATGAATTAACATTCTTAGGGGAACCAAACTATCAGCGAAACCTAATGAAGATTTTATGCATAATAATAATAAATTCCCGATACCGCTGGACTACTATTTTATTTATATTTTTAAATGTTTTAATTTTTTTTATTGTTAGAAAAAAAAATGTGTGTGTTTTGAATGAATAAAGGAGATAATAATAATACCGGCCTATTGTCGTCTCGCTACAAGACAGGTACACGCATAAGTACTTATAAATGAAACGATAGTACTAAGTCTTAATTGATTGAGTAGTATTTCTAAAAGATATCACAGCATTTTTCTCAAAGTGATATCTAAATAAAAATCTAACGAGCCGAGTCGAGATCACATTTAGTGCCTGGAGACCAATAAATTGAGAAACGTACACCAAGGCGTGGGCTGTCCAATTTAACATGATACCCTCATAGTGAATATATATTTTTTTTCCTTCAAGAATGTTATTAGGAACAAGATAATTTAATTAAAGTAGATACTTTAATGTAGGACTTAGATAAGTTTCACGCGCGACTTCGTCCGCGTGGATTTCGTACTTTAGTACCGTTAGGGGTAGATTTTCAAAAAGCCCTAATACACGTTATTGTTTATTAACCGACTTCAAAAAAAGAAGGAGGTTATCAATTCGACACGTATGTATGTAATATTATTGGAGCTGCAGTATATTGAGATATTATGATAATCTATTAGGGCTTCCAATCAAATATACAAAATTTTATAGGTGTGTGTATGTTTTTCCACGCATTTCTCCGAAACTATTAATCGAATTGTAACTATTGTTTTTTATTGGCTTGCATTTAAGGGAGCAGTGTAAGTTTCAACAAAATCGGTTTAATAGTTTTTAAGTTATGGACTAATACGTGTAAGTGTGACGGCCTGGCTTATTGATACGAGCTACGGGTGTGGTGTCAAAGGGAAAACATCTCAACACCTTAGTCAAATTCTAGTGCAATATTTAGAACAATACTATTAACTACTTATTACAAACAAATATTCCAGTTTTTACCTAAAACTAAAAATTACGAAATAAAAAGTGATAAAAAAAAAATCGACTTCAAAAAGAAATTAACTCAAAATTATGAAATAACTTTAATTTCGGAAGTCGATGGCATAAAACACAGACTACAAAATATCTCAAGACACCGACTTCCGAAATTAAAGTTATTTCATTATTTTTGAGTTAATTTCTTTTTGAAATCGATTCAATTTTTTAAATAAGTACCCTTTTTTCGGTCTTATGTACAAGTCATTGTGCACAAAGTTTCACGTTAATCGGACCGCGCGTTAAAATTATTCCATAGAAACTGACACGCCCCAAGCCCTCTTTAAGGGGTAGTTTACAAAAACAAAAAATCACAAACTTCTTAATTCACATAGATAAGTATTCGTGACAAGTTTCAAGTTTATAAACTCAAGAAATAAGATTTTTTATACAAATAAAATCCTCCCTTTTCACCCCCTTAAAGGTTGAATTTTCAAAAATCTTTCCATAAAAGGCATCAACTGCCAAAATTTCAAGTTTGTAGCCCCAGCGGTTTAGGCTCTGCGTTGATGAATCAGTCAGTCAGGACAAGTATGCAAGTATGCAACTTTTAGATTTTTTTTCTTCAATTTAACATTGGCTAAACAAGTCTATTACTAGATTTAGAACTTTCCATACTTACGGAAATCATAGTCAATTAGGTAATTTAGCTTTGAATCGATTAATATTTTGTGCTTAGTTCATTGATTATGAACTTAAACAAATCCATTGCTTAATGCTAAAGAAACGTTATCCAAACACACTGGTATCCCTTCAAGATGAAGACTTCCGACTTTTCATATCATGATTCCTTCCCACTACTTTTATCATTGCTATCATGGCCCCGTCGTAACTCACTGACATTAACGATCAACCCCGGAAAAAAAACAGAATCACTCTTTACTCACATAACTTCCAACTATTTGAAGAGCTGTCACTAAAGTACCACTAAATATGGTAACTATCTACATAGTGGTATCGTCAAAAAGTATTTGGTTACTTACAAGAACTACCGCGCGATGGTAATCTACGAAATCTATGTGTATACAGCCCTTAGTGTATGGTTTTGTGTGGACAACATTGTAATGTGAGACCTCTCGTACTTTATTATTGAAATATACGGGTGGGTTTTGCGACGAGCGTATGAGCTGATGTCACAGGCTGGTGTTGACGTTGACGATTGGATTCGTTAAGGAGCAATTTATATGATATTATATGTAGTATGCAGTAACTATCTGGTCTTCAAATGCCGCCGTACTTAAAAATTTAAAGATAAATACTATTGATTTATATAATTTATCTGTCCAAAACATGATTATACGTGATTATACTCACGTGGGCTTCTGGCTAAGAAATAACAGCCGCACGGGTCGATTGATCAGGTTAAGCTAAGCTTGCCGCGGTTGGGTGACCATCTTTACATATCAAGACCCCTCCGTGCCTCGGAAAGCACGTTAAGCCGTTGGTTCCGGCTGTCATTCGTGTATCTTTGACAGTCGTTACGGGTCATCAGAAGCCCGAAAGTCTGACAACCAGTCTTACTTAGGCCTCTACGGGTATAGTATTACCCAGTAACTGAGTTGTGGAGATCAGATAGGCAGTCGCTCCATATAAAATACTGGTATTCAGCTGCTTCCGGTTAGACTGGAATCTGACCCCAATATAGTTGGGAAAAGGCTAGGCAGATGATGATGATATGTACACACATGGCTTGCAAGATGTTACATTATAAACGAAAACTGATTGGTCCTGTTATCTAGTGTAATTTTCAAGATACTGTATATTTGTCAGTAAAAATATAAGTAAATTGTAACAACATTTACAGAGGCCACTTCTAAAAGTCAATGGATCAATCATGAATCACAAATACTGCCAATTGCTGCGACATTTTTTTTTTTTTGATAATTTACTACATGACAAGACAATTTTAACCGACGATAAATATGCAATTATCTATCGTCATTTCGCTTCTGAATAAACTGGTCCTGTGATACAAATTTTATCCTCTCCTTTACACGTCTCACCAACAAGCTCTCCAAAATCTTCTCCCGTAGACCATCACCTAGAACAACGCGTAACTTCAGATGAAACACCTATAAATCGACAGTTACTCCATATTAATTAGTTCGCGTGTTCCCTTCGCTACTGTACGCCAGTGTACGCCCGCTGATATTTACACCCATACCAACGGATATTTAAATTAATTTATGAAAAATGTGTCCATTTATATTGTAGATGCGTTTGCGTGTACACTTGTTTTGTTTTCATACACAGTCGCACGTTCCTCTTTGGTTGTGTTTGTTTATTTTATTGGGAATATTTGTTTTATTGTGTTGTTAAATGCTGGTTTGTTTTCTTGGTTTGATAGTCTCTATGTTATTGTTATGAACTAGTGTCATAAGTTTTACAAGAGCTTTTTCAAATGTAGTTATTCCCTTGATACTACTTGTACAATGTGTAACTTAAATAACGCACAACCTCTTAAGGGGTCATTGTACTCATCATTTTGAACAACTTTTACTTCAGGACCAAACCTGAAATCGCGATAAAATCAGCTGTTTCCTACATTTTGACGAGTTATGCGAACATAAATGTAGGGAACAGCTTATTTTTTTCCACGATTTCAAGTTTGATCCCATAGTAGGTAAAAGTTGTTGATAATGATGAGTACAATGACCCCTTAAGAGGTCATGCGTTATTTATGTTACATTTTGTATACTTTATCGCCTTTTAGATTTAACTAAGTCAATTGTGTACCTATATCTGGTTAACTACGTAATGAGTGCCTAAAGTATCACATAACTATATCGGACCCCATTCACAATACAAGCGATCGAAATATTATCCTACTTAGATATAACTAGGTGCAAAGCTACATCCAAGTACGGTTCATACATTGATAAATCATGTATCACAGTCGACTGTTGGATTAAGGCTTTAAACAAAACGACACGCATTAAATCACAATTTGCATCAACCACAGATATCTTCCTGAAATATTCAACTCTCGCATTCCTCAATCCTACTATAAAATATTGTCATCTAATCTACATCATCGAACTATTTATAAACATTCATGAAAACATTAATTGTATCTGCAACAGGACAAGTCAAAAGTAACAGTACTTATATATCATTCTAATGGTAGATTTGCATACATGCAAGGTATGGTGTTCTTGTCCCGCCATCTTATCGTCGCGTGATTTCAAACAGCTACCGTAAAATGGCCGCCAGAGTTAATACGTCTTACTGTCTTGTGTATTTTTTGTTTGGTTTTCTGTGTAAGATGAGATGGCTATTACACTTCTGGACACATCTATTGGCCCACCTTGTATTTTCAGTTTCGTTTG
Source organism: Fissipunctia ypsillon (assembly GCA_947568875.1). NCBI lineage: Eukaryota > Metazoa > Arthropoda > Insecta > Lepidoptera > Noctuidae > Fissipunctia > Fissipunctia ypsillon. Next base: position 12,461,086 of record OX387650.1, read on the forward strand.
GTCCTAGCTAAAATTTTATATTAGGTCGAGCAAAAAGTTTTTATGCAGTTTTGAACCTGGCACATTCACAATTTTATTCAATAGTCTTTTTTTGAATTTCGAACACAGAATTTAAAGAAACAAAAGACAATTTGGAGCCTGTTTGTTGATATCAAACAATCGAATACTAAGAAAACTTGGTTTTATTGGTTTACTTGGATTTAATTCTTGAAAAAGTGATTGATATCTTTGGTTTTGCAACAAACATTACTTATTCTTAACATTAAGGTGAGGTTCTATCAATAATCTATGGATACTTCACCTGAAGTCGCCGCCCAAGCTGTGGCACTTATTCAGGCCGGACACAGCCAAAGAAACGTGAGTGCTCAACTTAATTTAAGTCGATCTGCGGTCCGAAATGTTTATCGGAGGTACCTAGAGACTGGCGGCTTTGTTCGTCGCCAAGGAAGGCCACGATCTCGGGTCACAACTGAAAGGCAGGATCGATTCATCGTGACGACCAGCTTGAGAAATCGTCACCTTACCTCCATTGAGATACAAAACCAACTTCGCGACTTCCACGGAGTATCTGTGAGCGCTCGAACTGTTCGGAGAAGGTTAAAAGAACGCGATATGGTACCACACAAGCCAGCTAATGGGCCCAAACTAACGCGAGCCTACCGAACAGCGCGCCTTCATTTCGCACGCAGTCATTTAAATTGGACACAGCAAGATTGGAGCCGTGTACTCTTTTCTGATGAGTCTAAAATTGTGTTACATGGCAATGATGGAAGGAAGAAGGTCTACCGACGTAAGGGAGAGCGTTTCGCACAATGCTGCTTTGAAGAGGGTTGCTTATGGCGGTGGCTCATGGACTGTCTGGGGCGGTATATCCGCGAGCGGCAAAACTCAACTTGAGGTTGTTACAGGACCACGGCTGCCAACATTAAATGCTGAAAGGTACATTCGTGAGTGCTTAGAACCTCACGTGATACCATACGCGGACTATGTGGGCCCAAATTTCCTTTTTATGCATGATAATGCAAGAGCCCATGCGGCCGGCATCGTCAGGGAATATCTTCGGGATGTGAACATCACAGTTATGGACTGGCCAGCCAGAAGCCCAGACATGAACCCCATTGAGCACAGGTGGGACGAACTAAAAAGACGTGTTAGGGCTCGTCAGCCAGTTGCCCAGACGATGCAGGAGTTGAAAACTGCCATAGAAGAGGAATGGGAGATGATCCCTCAAAATTTCATAGATCGGTTGATAAACTCTATGCCTAATCGTATGACAGCTGTGGTAGATGCCCATGGAGGCAACACGCGTTATTAAATTAAACCTTTATTTGATAAAACATGTTTTTTATTCAAAAATCAATTGCCTTTAACAAGGCGCATATCCGACTTGTTAGGCGTAGCTCCATGTCGTATGGTATTCTGAATTCAAATTTAAAACAATACGATCGAAAAAGATGGTAAAATGTATCAGGTTTAAAACTGCATCAACAGTTTTTGTTCAATCTAGCAATCATATTTCGGTAGGGGCCATCGAAACCTAAACTCTAAGGTGGGCCAATAGATGTGTCCAGAAGTGTAGTAAAGTAGTACCTAGACTATACCTAGTAACTGTAATCAGTTGGTTTAAATAGTAAACTAATGGTAAACAAAAAAAAAAAAACCACGTGACGAGACGGCTGTCAAAGGCGTTTGGTTAACCGACTAAACGTAACGTACCTGTCACTTCAGTTGTCATGCTACGTCACAGTTGTACTCTTCAATTTAGCAACGTTATGATTTGTTGTATAATACCTGAATATTTCGGCTCTTTACAATAAACAAATTACAAAATATTGTATTATTATTATAAATTTAACTAAAAAATGTGCTCAAGCAGTTACATCTACGAAGAGTTGTTTAAGAATAGATTATAAAGTTTAACATACACTAATAAAAGAGGAAACTATTGTAGCAGGTGGCCTTCTATAGTTTCTGCCTACCCCCATGGGAAAAAGGCGTAAGATTATTTATATATGTTATGTATGTGAAACTAGTGTAAAAATCGAAAAAAAAATAATTTGGTTTTAACGTAGGTATTTTTAAACAAGAAAGAGTCGTCTATAAAAACCCTTTTAACGATTTGATTACCTTTAGTTAATTACCTGTTTATGTAACTATTTGACATTGACAGCCCGTTTACTGTGTAATGTGTGAGGGTGAATTTCATAGTGCAGGTGTTACCACCAATGTGTTGGATGACTGTACGGTCCTAGGTTTGATTCGGAGATGAGAGAAAAGGTCACTTTGTTTCTATTTAACACAGAATGCCAGTATCCAATAAAATAAAAATAACAAACACGAATATAAAACTATACCCCAGAGACTAAATGCTTTCCTAACGATTCTTTATTTCGAATAAGGAACGCAGAAACACTAGATGCAGTTAAAAACTTGTGAGAGAAAATAAAAAAAATGTATTTGTAAGGCAATGATTAGGTAGGTATATATTATTATATTTATAGTTTGTAATAGGTATATGTATCTTTATATTTAAAAAAAATATGTATTCCTCAATTTTTTGTAATTGCACCTACCACTGTTTATCTCTGCATCACCCAAAGATTGACTGGTAGAAAATGCCTATGGCATTAAGTCCGCCTCTGTACATTTCTGTGCTTGAAGTATTAAATAAATATTAATATTATTATGATTATGATTATTTTCACATTCTTAACACGATGCTACTGTTCTGCCAAACATTATTTAAATATTTTGCCATCAATACGCTAAAAAGGCGCTAATCTTCAATCGAAAACACCCAAAATAGAATACAAGTCCCTTATCTGTAGTTAGATAACACGAAAACTTGAAAAGCACTTACTAACACTGTGTCGATGTCTTGATAAAATCTAGATCAATTCATTTACAATTTCTCCTGGTGAATAATTACTTCGCGAGTTCTCTTGTTCTTTATACGCTGCTGTTTTTTTCTAAATATAATGTACTAGCACTTCCCTCGCGACTTCGTCCGCGTGGATTTCGTACTTTTGTACCCCATTAGGGGTAGCTTTTCAAAAAACCCTGATACACGTTATTCTTTTTTTTTTAGTTTGGAGTTAATCGAACCGCGCGTTAAAATTATCTCATACAAACTTTGACACTCCCTAATCCCCTTTAGGAGGTAGTTTAAAAAAGCAAAAAATTATAACTTCATAATTTACTCGGATAAGTATTCAAGCAAAGTTTTAAGTTAAATAAGATTTTTCATACAAACAAAATCCCCTTTTCACCCCCTTAAAGGTCGAATTTCCAAAAATCCTTCCTTCGTGGATGCTTACAATATAAAAGGCATCAACTGCCAAAATTTCAAGTTTGTAGCCCCCGCGGTTTAGGCTCTGCGTTGATGAATCAGTTGGGACAAGTAATTATATTAATATGTATACATAGATATATAGATGTATAGAAACTTGTCTAGTGTGAATGTGTCGCCAACTGTGTGTAGATTATTATCGTAATACATTAATACTTCATTACGACAGGTAAGATTTGGCACCCTGGACAGTCGGCTTCGCTAACACCTTGCTGATTAACTTATATTTTTAGCCGACTGCGGCGAAATCAAAAAAGGAGGGTTACGTGTTAGACCTATATGCATGTAAGTATGTCCGTCCCTATGTTCCCTCGTAACTACTAAACGGATGAATCGATTTTGATGAATGATAACGACATCTTTCTTTATTGCGCGAGTGTCACTGGGTATTGAAATTATAAAAATGAAAATGGCGGATTTTAGGCGCCAAAATGTATGTTTTCAAAAAAATTAAACTCCCAAGTACAAACATGTATATATTTTTGTACTTGGGAGTTTTATTTTATTATTTAAATTAAATGGTATATATTTAAACATTATATTTTCACTGCTTTGAAAGATATTTTAGCGACACTTATCTAAAGTGAACCAATCAGTGAAATTAACCAACTTAATTATTCCAACTTTAAAAAAGATGGAGACAAGATGACCTATTTCATCTCCAGACAATCTCATGCAGTAGGAGGCAATAAGATCTTTATTGTTAAATTTAAGAAGATGCCTCGTGGCTTGTTTCCATCTTTTTTAAAGTAAATTTTTGACGCTGTCGGGTTTTTATATTTGATTTTTTAAATTAACTATTTTTAAAATGGGTATTTATTGCTTGCAGAGTATTTCAGGCTTTCCTAGCTGTTTTTATAATCAGCCTATATTGTTCCCACTCTGGGACACAGGCTTCCTCTTTCTGTGAAATTGACTGGGTTGTAACCCACCACGCGGGCTCAGTGCGGTGGTGGTTGGTGTATACCACGTGTAACAGGAGGCAATTGACATTCCTTTAAACCACGTAAAGAGAATCATGTTCTTTGCCCGTATACAAAAAATCAATCAAATCCAATGAATACTTCAGCCACAGGAAATTATTTTTCATTTTCTTATTTTTCAACATGATGTAGATCTGAGTCCGTAATAATAGGTAAACATTGCTGCCGCCGCACCCCGCACCCCGCACCGCACCGTTGGTTAGTGACTTTGCGCAGATAAAGCGTGTTTACTTTTTATGCAGTTGATTCTACTATTTATTTTGTTTGAAAACTGCATTTTTTTTTAAATTTTCCATTAACTACTAATCTTCGTGTTTTATAATGTTTCAATGGATTAGTACTGTGCTCGTTTTCATTTAATGTCGTACATCCAGAAACACGTTGTATAAGTGCTGTTGATATTGCTTATTGTTGGTTGTGATGTTTCAACCAACTTCACAGCCTTCTTCCTGCCCTTATCACAATTCATTTGGGGTCGGCAGCATGTTTTCTTACTCAATACGAGTCTCAGCCGTCACTTCAGTGTTTACAAAGTTTCTAGTCTCATCGTCACAAAATTATTTCGTCAATCCCATATTACTTATAAGTTAGCATTTACAGTCATTCACATTCATAGGTACGGTCAGCAACAAAAGTCGATTGACACTGCTACTTTTATCGAAATTGTTAAAAATGATTTAATAATCTGCGATAGTTAATTCATCATTTCATATAATGTCTGAGAGTTAATATTATTTCAACTTTACTTCTACAAAAATTAAGATTTATAATATTAAAATGTTAACCGACTTTTGTTGCTGACTGTACGTATCTATTATTCGGCATTCTATTATTGTAACAATAATTTATGTTTCAGGTAGGTACATTGTTTATGCACGCACCTGCGATGCCTACGGAGTCATTTTTGGGTTATTTCATAATATTTATCCATACCTACATTTGGTTGTATAGTTGCAGCATATTTTAAGTAGTTACTGGTTCTTTTGTTTTGTTATGTACGAGTAACTATTTATGTACTGATCACTGAACCTGACTTGATTTCCGTACGTCTTTTTTCGGGTGACCACTGAAAATCAGCGCTGTGCTGTGGGTCCCTCATAGCACAGCATCATGCTGAGTGGAAGCCTTCTTGTCACAGTCATGACGTGCTGCTTCCGACTCTTTCTGTTTTGAGCTCGTGATTATAATGTGGTTCTATTTTGTTTTATTTTTCTGATTATTCTTATCGTTTTGTATGCACGTGTTTCTGTGACAAATAAACCTATTTTTCTTCCTTTCTTTCTTTCTATCTGTCGCAGTAAGATGGTTGTAGCCATGATATAGTTATATCCCTAAGGATATAGTTATATACCGTAATAAATAGTAATATGAAAGCGGTTCATAACTGTCGGAGTGCCCTAATTTTGTTACTGCGACCAATTTCGACGTAGCGCTCACCGACCACTGCCGCTGCATCACTTGCTTCGCTCGCTCGGCTCGCGCGTAGTTGGTCACAGTTCTAACATAACCTATTTGGTCGGAGTGCCCTTTATTACTAGTTCGTGCTCGTATCATAGTTATATTCCTAGTAAGATAGCTATGAACTTCTTTCATGTAACAACCATCTTACTGCAACATATCTACAAATCACAACTTACTTCTTCAGGTGAATCAAAAGTGTTTTGCTCAGATTTGACCTTGGTGCCACAGGAGTCAATAAATCCAGTAAAATAAAAGCTATGCTTGAAGTCCCGTATTTCATGCAAGTGGATCCACATGCAACAGCTAGTTATATAAATATATTGGCAATGGTTATAAATAACTATGGTCTTGGTGTTTATGTTAATTAGAGTAGCCGATGCCACTGCAACGAGAAGAGACCAGTGATACCGTGCGATTAACTTGCTTTAATTAATTGTTAAACAGTACTAACAAAATGGAAGTTAAGACGAAATCTAATCGAGGAAACGTTTTACTCTAATTGATCCACTAATTGTAAGAGTTTTAACTTTAGTTTAAATTAATTAGAACGTGACAAATTTTGAAGATAAAAGTAGCATCATTTCTCAGTAATGAGTCGTTAATCTAAAAATGTTGATGTGGGAAAACAAGGGAACCAAATCTATCAGTTGAAGTTAATGTTTTCTGCTTTCATTCATCCGTGTAGGTATTGTTTATTTCATAGAATATTTTAGACTATAAAATGAGTATAAAGCGATGCAAAAATATACAAATACGGCCATTTACTTTTAAATCTGGTTTCGATGCTGATTTACAACGCTGAAACTAAGCGCTTTATATTCATGTTTAGCTGTTATAAATCGAGGCATATTTTTGCCTTGCATATTAATACTAGGTTTTAACACATTAATTAGTCTGATTTACATATTAATGACAAAAAGCCAATGTTGGATGGTAATTAAATTTGAGATAGTTTTTATGATAGTGTCTAAATAAATGTTTGCGCGAAGAAAACTGAGAATTCACACGGCCGTTAATATCTATTTTCAATTTAAAATTCATTAGGAATCCGACCTTATCGAAGTTAACAACACAAAAAGAAATTAATTTGGCATTTTGTACCTCAATTCCTACCTAAAAAAACAGGTTTTAAAGTAGTTTATTTCAAACTTTTTCTCACAGTTGTTAATAGGCTGCAAGGGTCCAAACTACAAATCACATGAAAATCCTGTATAAAAATTTAAAAAAATACTCCCCATAATACTGTAGGTAAGTGCTGAATCGACTGTTGTTATGATTTTAAGTAGAAAAAACCTAAAGAAAGTATGCCAAATGCCTAAAATGTAAACAATAAATCCACGGTAACTTTAACCGTTAATTAAGCAAGGTGTAGCAGTGCAATCGGTCAGTGAACACCGGGGCTAAATCTTCGTCGACCTCTAGCAAGACTAATGTTTGCGCCGGGCTCCGCTCGTCGCATTGTGCTTTATTTGTATTCGCTTAATGTATACAATCTCTAATTACACGCAACGCCTTCCACCGTTTAGGGCTGCCAGATTGTGTTAGATTTAGATTTAGCATTGCGATCTTTGATCCTAAGGTTTATTGCATGACTTTAGAACAGGCTAAGTAAAAGTTTAGTCGTTAATAGTGTGTGGATACGTGTTTTGTAATCTATAATTTACAATAATTTGTTTGCTTTTAGAGATGCATCATGTTCTAAATGGGGGAAGGGGGAAGTTTTGGGCCAACAAAATTTAATACACTGTCGTGCCAGCGTGGCATGATGATGAAGAAGAGGATTTAGTTAAGTTAAAAAAACATAACCACGAGACACAGCCACGTAGATCTGCAAGTACACCTAGGTAACTTTAGTGAACTATGTATTTACATCAAATAATCAGCCTATAATGTTCCCACTGCAGGGACACAGACCTTCTCTCTTTGAGAGGGAGTGGGCCGTAATCCACCACGCGGGCCCAGTGCAGGTTGGTAGATGTCACATGTCTTCGAATTTTTGGTTCTAGGACATGCCGGTTTTTTTCTTTCACCGTTTTGAGAGTAGTGGTGATGAAATAATTAACACAAAGTAAAGCGCCTGTCTGGGTTCGAACCTACGACCTACACAACTTGTTAGTCGCGGTCGTTACCACTGGGCCACCACTGCTCTCTCTGTAGTTACATATCTACTTGTAAATAAGATTTTTTTCGGATCGCCAATTTGCTTGCTCATGTTACTTTTAACTTTCAGGTTTCGATAACTTCAAATCAGCTAGACTAGGTGCAATTCGTCCTGTCACCACATCACCAATGTCAGGTACCAGCTTCACTTGTAGTACCTACAGCAAAGCAGGCTTTGATGGAACTAACAGACCTGCATGGTGACTTCAGAAAATAAGACCTTATTCGGGAGAGTGCAGTCTATGATTGTTTTTGAGCTCAGTATTTCATCAGCTTCAATCCTCTGTGTCCCTTTACTGAGGATGTATAGTTCCTTAAGACTATGTCATTCGCCTGGGTCCAGTGCCACAAGTAGGTAACCTTAAACTTGCTACTCTAACTCTTGGTGACGCAAGATGTATTATTTGATCATCCCTGAGTTAGCTGTTAACTCCGAGTTATATATGATAACCCATGAATACGCAAGTGGGCGTAATTAAAAAATCTCGAAGTTTTGTGAAGTCACAAAAACCGAGCGAAGCCGGGCGCTATTCATTATGAGTGTCTGTTATCAAACATACAGATAACCCACGATTGATGAAGAAAATAACAAGAACATTTCCCGATAACGGTCCAAAGTGAATCCAATCTAATAAATATCGAAGGTGTTAATTTCCCACACTACGTTCTATTGATAACTTGGGCCTCATAAATGTTATATGCAAATTAGCTGCTACACTCCACGATGCTATATGTAGAACATAGGTTACGTTAATAAATTGAGACGGTGCAGATAATGCTACCTAATGAGTATGGTTTGTCAAGGTGTGTGTGAATGTAATGGGTCTGTTGTTTATTGGTACTGGCTTCTGGCCCTAAAAGTGGTCCTTTGGTACGGTTTATGGGAAAATTTATTGTTTTACAAAGAGGTTAAAGACAAAGTTAAGAGCCAGATGTGCTTATGGTTAAAAGGAAATCCCATACCCCTTAAACTCAATCACAACAGTGCTGCAAAGTGGCATGAATAGGTAAAAATTATAGGACTCTTTCTCTGAACAAACCTATTACAAATTGTTCTAAAAATGCTAGCCTAACATAATCAGCCTATAATGTTCCCACTCCTGGGACACAGGTCTCTTCTCTTCGAGAGGGAATGGGCTGAAATCTACCACGCGGGCTCAGTACGGGTTGATAGATGTCACATGTCTTCGAATTTTTGGTTGTAGTACATGCCGGTTTCACCGTTTTGAGCGCAGTGGTGAAATTAGATACACAAAGTAAAGCGTCTGCTTGGTTTCGAACCCACGACCTTCAACTCGTAAGTCGGGGACGTTACCACCGGGCCACCACTGTTCTCCACTCACTGGGCCTGAAATGCTAACAATAACAGAATTAATTTCCTCATCTGTCAATTTCAGAGGATTTAGTTTAGGGAAATTCGAGACAGTAGCATCAATTACCATCTTCGCCAATTTTACGAAGAATCTTACCATTGAATTTAATTCCCGATAATTTAGAGTGCCAACCCTAAAACTCTACACCTAGGCGTTAGAAGTTGAGTCCTGTAGGTGTTGTCCTCCTAATTAGGAGTACTTAGGTGTTGGAATCTGTGTTCTCATTCTATTCTGGAACGAGTTGCAGATGCTTTTGTTGAATTAAAGGCTGGTGGTGCCATTTGTTGATCTAGGGTCAGCTGTATCCGCATAGCCGGGTCAACTCGTAAGCTTGTAGGCAATTAGGGAACTGCTGGGAATGGCCAGGTTTGCACGCATTGCGATTGTAATGTGGCGTTTCTGAATATGTTATTCTTGCAGTTTTGCATGGGAATTTACGGTAGGTGTTTTACTTTATAAAATCTTCGTCTCATGCGGCTGAAAATATTGGTATTGCAGTTTCATTTTGTCTTAGAATAATTATTATTCGCTGGCTTGAATCATGTTTGAGTTGCAAAACAACCATGACGATTTGTATAATTTTGTAAAATTACGTACCTAATCTTCCACTGTTTAAATATCCCTTTACCAAACGGATACCTAGTAGGTATTGTCATAATCACTTGGTTATTTCAATAGGTACCTACTAGTTATCTTGTCAATGTAGTATAGGAAGATATTACTGCTTTAAGGCTCCTTCAAACAGGCGAGACTCGCGACGTAAATCGCGCGCGACACCTAAGTACCGCTCGTCGCGCGACACACGGTGTCTTTATATCGCGTGCGATTCGCGTCGCGTGTCGCGCCTGTTAGCAGGAGCTTTTACCTGTAGAAATATCCCAGACACAAGAGACTGGTTGACCTTTTGTTTCTAATAACATTGAATATTAGATAATATCACAAAACATAAAAGGTTGTAAGCAATCAACCTTTTCGCAGATAAGATGTTTATGTAAGAACCCTATCTTAAATACGAGTTCGTGCCCTATGTAAATGATCTCTAACTTATTATCAACAGTTTTACATATTAGGAGAAGCTACATGGAAGCGGATTGTAAACATGTTCAGATGCTAGATCTGATAAAACTTGAGGATGATTCAAGTTTGTGCTCTTACTAAGTATTGATAGATACTTAGGTACCTATTATGTAATAAGTAACCCGCTCCTGCTACGCATAGTTTTTACGACTGACCCCTCAGCTGTCAGTCGGCCGGCTAGTGGTCGGTAACAATAGAAATTTAATTGCAATGTGTCTCACATCATGACAGTTGAAGGACTATCGAGATTTCTTTATTATATTTAAGTTTAATAAGTATATATTATACACATAAACCTTCCGGAATAAATTCTCTAAATGATGGTAAAAACTGCATCCAAATCCATAGTGTAGTTTAGAAGAACTAAGCGATCACACAACAGACATGGAGTACCTATTGCAGCCATCTTTGGGATGGCTCAGCTAAATACCAACTTGCCGCGCTTGACTCGGTGAAACGCAGAGCTAAGAGGCTCAATGGCGACGTAAGACTGGTGGATGCCAAGCTTCACAGCTTGGCTCATCGCCGCAAGGTTGCTTGCTTGTCAGTCTTCTACAGATTGTACTTCGGTGAGTGTGCTCGAGAACTCCACGACCTCATTTCGCCTGCCCCCTTATACCATCGGACATCTAGACGCACTGCAGGTTACTATCCCTACCTAGTTGCTATTCCACCAATTCGCACTAAGCGTTTCCAAATATCTTTTGTGATGCGCACAGCAAAGGAGTGGAACTCTCTGCCTGCGTCTGTGTTTCCGAACGACAGCTCCGATCTTTTCAAAGTGAGAGTGAACAGGCTTCTTCTGGGTAAGCTCGCTCCATCGTCGACTTTGTCTCTGTCATCTCTGACCTAGACTAGAGTCAAGAGCAAACCTATCTCAAATAAATAAAAAAGACACGAAAAGTGACTTTGTTTTATACATTTTTATTATAGATTCTTCATTGATTTTTATTACTGTTTTATGTTTTGTTCTGTAGACTGGATTTGATTGGAATTATTAAATACGAGATCCTATGGCTAGATATTTGGAAAATTAAGAGATGCTGTGGGAATCCCAACTAAACAGGAATAAGGGCTGTAGGATAATGTTTTTGCGCAAGATGCGTTTGGTTTAATATAAGTACTTAGGTATTCATTGTTAGAAGATGCGTCTTTATCTAAGTGGAAAGCTTTAGGTACCTATATCAAAATATCCCTTGTGACATGCTTAGTAATCGTAGCAGATAATTTGGACACGTATCTGAGGGAAAATGAAGGCTTTATAGGTATTTTCCGTTTTCTATGGTGAATGCTGCTTCAGAAAACATTGGGCACTTTAAACCACTGACTTAAAAATATATAAGTTCACGTTTGAGATGCAGACAGTATAAGCAAAAATGTTATGATTTATATATTATATGTCTTCTTTATTAATTGCTACTAAATGATTATTCACAGTGAAGTTACAGAGGGTTCATCAGACTCATTAGCATAAAGTATAAATCTCATTTAAATTAATAAAGTATTAATATTTACAAATTATGAAAGAGGAGGTAATTGCCGACTAGAAAAATGATTTCACCGATAAAAACCGACGAATGTCGAACAGCTACGAGTTGAATTACCACGAATTAGAACGTCGACTCGAGCGCAGAAGAGCGTGACGGAATTTTTTATGTTCTATTGTTTTTCAAATGGCGTTCGCTGATTGGCTAAGAGAAGTATGGGAGGTGCGTTCTGACACTGCATTGGCCGAGATGGAATGAATGCGAAATAATGATGGCTGCCCGATTGGTGACAAGACGTATTGTTGAATAAATTAATGTTAGCAATAGTAATAGTTTTATTAGAACCTGTTCTTTTAATTGTTGCGTTCCAGTTACATAGTTCGGTTCAATTTACAGTTAGTCATCGTGTTTGTAGGTAAAAAGTGAGTGATTAATGTGTGAATTTGTTATGATATTCCATTTAATAACTTGCTCGTCTTTATTTGCCGGCCTGATTACTTTTCCTGTTAGGTTGTAGTAGTCAGTTTATCAATTTTTTATTACAGGTAGGAAAAGTACAGTCAGCATTAAATAGATATATCTAGATACAATTATATCAACATGGATTTTTTTTTCTCTACAAATTTTGTTCCTTATTCACACACATAACATCACGCCTCTAATCCCAGAAGGGTTAGGCAGAGGTGTACTTACCTATAGTACAAAATACACCCACATTTTGTGAGTTATGTGCAGGTAAGTCCAATGTATTAGGGGGCGAGCCTATTACAATCAACCGGGCACAATTCCAGACTCCGGGCTGCTACTGAGTTTCTGATGGAAAAGCCAATAACACTTTGCCCGACCCGGGAATCGAACTCAGGACCTCATGCTCAGCAGTAGCGCTTGCGATCACTAGACCAACGAGGCGGTTCCATATTCAATCAATGTACCTATAGCTAAATTGATATCTACATTTAGTAGTCTAGATGAACAGTCATTTATTTAACAAATAACCTCTTTTCATTAACAGTCTAGATGTATGAGATGACGTTATTGAATCCAGCTTAGATTGAATGTAATGTACCACTGTAGGCACAACAAAATAAGTCAATGATTGGACATGACCTATGTATTTCAATACAGTGGTAAACCTGAATGATACATAAGTAGGTAATAACCATACCTTTAGAAACTCAAAAAGATACAAAGTTTCTCTCACACAAGTTTTCAATTTTTCTGGCTCGAATTCAGAAGGTACTTCGCTCCGCCCAGAGCGGGAGAAGTCAATTGATGATTTCCCATCCACAAAAAAAAAAGTAGGTACTTACCTCAAGATAAGCGATGAATCCGAAGTATCGGCCGAATGTTCGGACGATTCATAACACACTTTTTTCTATTTCGTTCGGTCGGTTCGGATCCGACCGAACGAAATAAAATAAAGTGTAGTAGAAAACGAGACTGATTTATCGTTTCGAAGTAGACTTCGGGTTCTCTGCCACTACACTGTTCAATCAAACTAGGACAAAGTAGGTATCCTTCACAACTTGACTTCAATAATAAGAAATACATAATAATACATAAGCTGGCACACAATAATAAGAAAAAATCTAAGGAAAACTGAAAGAAATATGTTTTTTTTTCTATTAAACCTCATTTGGGACTTACCTACCTACTTTAGATTCAGAGACTCAAGATTCACAATTAGTTTTTCAGCTGCTTTACTATTAAATGCATCCATATGGAAAATAAACACTCTATATATACCTACAGAGTGTTTACTTTTCATAATAGGTATTATAAGTAGTAAGTTCCTTCTAGATAATATTATTACAGTCGAACCACCACGTTTCTCTTAAAAACCTTACAAAAAACAAGCAAGCATCACCTTTGTACCTACGTATTTTTCTGTTCCTTTCTTTATGTGTGTACATAAACTGTTCAATAAATAAATAAATAACAACACGGCTGTTTAGTAGTTGGTATTTAACTCACAAACAGACACAGACACTAAGATGAAAAATACTAAAAAAAAAATAACTCATGCTTACCGGTATGAACGAGGCAGTCGTCAATGTCTTAGGGGCCAACCTAAGTGTCCTGCGCAGAAAGGACGGCGTCACTCGCCCTATCGCTGTTGGGTGCACCTACAAGCATACGGCAGCCAAAATATGCTGTAAGCTCTATAGCGAATCAGTTGCAGCTATTTTTCAGCTTGCGCCATTCCATATTCCTAGCACAGCGGGCTGTGCTGGGGCGGCTGCTGCAGAAAACCTCTAACTAGAGAAGAAAAACTCTAGGGAGTTAATGTTCGAGCCGTTTGGGCTTGAATGACTAGGGCCATTTGAGGTCCGAGTGCCCATTTGGTTTTTCAAGACATCGCCAAGCGGTTGGCCGACTCCTCACGTGACCAGAGGGCTGGCCTATTTTTTGGAAATCAGCATCGCCATACAACGTGACAATTTGGGCACTTTTCCGGTTGACAGCAGTGCGGATGAATTTTTGATGCGCAATGATTCTTTCCTCTCTTTTTTATATAAATGTAAATATTATTATTTTAATTCTGCATATATATTGTGTAAATATATATTATCTTTTTGAAAATAAAAAGATTTAACAAAAACTTCGTAATTGTACCTTAGATTTAAGCCCATTATAAGATCTTCACTTAAGTTAGTACTATCCAATAATAGTAATAATAAGTTAAAAACAAATTATAACTGTACGCGTATATTACGTAAATGTTACTTGTTTGTAGACGCTTTGGATTGACCTCTTAAGTCTACAAGATGTTTAATAAATAAATAAATAAATTATGGAATGCAAATAAAGATATATGAATATGAAACTGAAAGAACTAGGATATTTTCCAAAAAATCTTTTCTTTGGGCACCTACCTACTTTGGGATTAATTTCAGTAGTTATGTACTTCATGATCCACAGTCACTTTTTCAGCCACTATATACATATGTAGTACGTACATAGAAACCAACCAATCATTTAAAAAAGAAATCACCCGCTATAATGTAGTACCTAGAAAGTTTTCTTACTATCATCGGAAGTTGACTTTAAACAACAGTCTAACCACCAAGTTTCTCTTCCATTAAGCATCGCCAATGCTTAAAAACCTGCCATATATCATGCTACTGCCGCTGAAACGCGTACCGTATCAAACTACAAAATAATAACACGGCTGTTAAGTAGTAACTCACAGACAGACAGACACACACAAGTCCGTGTACGCATAGTATCTGTCCGTCCGATGCTGTCAATATATCATTATGAGGCCTCGACATTAGCATCGGGTAGGGTTGTCGGTTGACCTTTGTCGATGAATGGAATATGTTATGGTGGTAAGGTACATCCCTATTTGTTGTAGCGTAGTAGCTAGTGGGCCGGCGGCATCATAACCGACGTACGGGTCGATCGATCAGGTTAAGCTACGCTTTCCGCGGTTGGCCCGTGGATGGGAAACCATCTTTACATACCAAGATCTCTCCGTGCCTCGGAAAGCATGGATCTTTGACAGTCGTTACGTGTTGTCGGAAGCCCGAAAGTCTGACAACTTGTATTACCCAGTAACTCGGTTGTGGAGGTCAGATAGGCAGTCGCTCCATGTAAAATACTGGTTTTCAGCTGCATCCAGTGAGACTGGAAGCCAACCCCGACATAGTTGAGAAAAGGCTAGGCAGATGATGGTAGCTAGTGGGCTTAATTTGAGGGTTGTCAACTCTAGTGCCATACTAATGAGCTTATGAGGTGGAAGATGGCTGGGATTAAAAAGACAAATTTTGAGACAGGTTTTTTAGTTGTTATAGCTTGGACAATTGGCCATCTTTTTTTTGGAACGTATCATTTAAATTTCATATATCATGAGATTGAGATGTTCGGAAATGGCTGAGAAAGTAACTTGCTCAAACGCAGATTCATACAGCTGATCAGTTCCTGTATCATAGCTTTCATACAATACAGAAAACTCGCAATAACAACCAATAATTCACAACAACCTTTTTAAATTAAAATATTACTGTAAACCCAGGCAACCCTACGAGGAACCGCGCGGACGCGCATCGGCCATCTTTTATTTAATATCCATGCGCCGGCGCACGTGGGAACACGCGTGAGAAATTATACGCGTATGATGCGCGTGATTGTGATTGAACGGCGCTGGAATAGGTGGACTCTATAGGAACCGTTCAGGATGTTGGTGGCAGTAGCAGTGAAGGGATATTTGCATATAAAAGCTGTACTAGAAAAAAAGCATTAGGTACTGTCACCGTGAAAGGTCAAAGTCAAAACGATTATTGCAAATAAGTGTATACATATTGGTCTTATATTAAGTGAGTATCTACTTATAATATGACTTAGCAGCCTTTTGCAATCATTGCAATATCAGCATAAAATCTTTAGCTTGCATATCAGATTTCGCTTCATCATGCTAGCTGTGTGTACCTTCACCACGTACTTACCGTCCTTCTGATCGTCTTCTCTATTAACCGTCGTCTGAGAAGTCACTCCCTTTTCAGCCATAATATCGTCTTTCACACGATCGATCCATCGTTGCGTTGGTACTCCTCTACTCAAGCCATCCACATGCATACTCATAACTTTTCTACCAACATGTTCCTCTGTATCTCATTCATTATAAGTAGGTAGGTAGTGCCATTGCAAACGTACATATGTTTGGCAGGAAAAGTTAACATTCAGCAGCTCTTGATAAACTATGTTATGTTACTGACTTTAATATCTTTGAAATCTTCAAAATTCAAAATACCTACTGTCTAGCCCCACTCATAGCCCTAAACAGAGTTTAATGGACGCAAAATTTTCAAGAAACTTCACGCAACGACCTTAAATTACGGAACTACCAGTAACTCTATAATTGATTTCTGTTCCAGTGTATACTTACGGAAGAAAGTGAATCTCACGTAATATATTTCCAACTATTAATTAGCATGTTAGGCCCAATCTTACATCTATTGTAGGAGTGCTCAAAGGCCGTAAGGCTAGAATACCTGACCTTACATTATCTTGTAATTATTGACAATTCAATTTCGCACATTATCTGATCCATTCGCTCGGGGTTTAATTTCGCGGAGTAATTAATAGAATGGACAAATTGTGTGCTGTGTTGATAATGTTGAAATTTATTTGCTGGCACTGTTTTGTTTGGTGCTAAACTAATTTGTAATTTTGTTGATTTTGCGGTGTAGTTTTGCAGAGGTACAAGATTGTGAACAAAATTAATTATTATGTAGTTTAGATTAAAAGTTCCGGTCGTGGCAGACTAGATACAATAATATTCGAATGTCTATAGATTTTCCGAAGGACCTTTTTCGAGGACATTAGAATGTTTATGATGACTTTACGATTGAAAATACAGAGTATAAGGGTTAATACTGCATGCACTGATGATAATCGACCTAGAAAGAGAAGGAAAAACACGGTAAGAATAGTTATAAGGTCCAAAATAGCAGCTTGATACAGCAGCATATATGCCATTCTCACTGCAAAAACACATGCCGTTAATCTACCTCTCACAAAGAACACAACAATACCTATCTTACCGAGGAGTGAATCCATCAAGTGTCTAGACCAAGCCGTGTCGATTAGCAGCGCGTACGTAACGGAAAGGTGCAGTAGGTACCGTACGCGGCGCGCCAGTCTAAGTAACAGCATTGGTCCGGCTTGAATACTAAGGTAAACTCTAAAGTATCACCTACTTGGAGGAGCTAACAAGATGTCAGGAAAATCTGTAGAAGGACTGATTTTGGAGTTAGGAAAATTGACACGAACATAACGGACAATGGGATGGAAGCCCTACAATTTGATAAAGTCTCGCGTCTCACACTAAATTGTACTAAATTGTTACGTTTTAAGACAAAAACCCTCCTCCCCAAGTCCCTAAGTCCTGGGTTCGATTCCCAGGTCGGGCAAAGTGTTATTGGGTTTTTCTATCTGGAATTTCTCAGTAGCAGCCTGGAGTCTGAATTTGTGCCCGGTTGATGGCAATAGGCTCGCCCCCTATTACATGGGACTTAAACATAACTGGCGAAATGTGGGTGTACTATAGGTACACCTCTGCCTAACGCTTCTGGGACACAAGGCGTGATGCTATGTGTTGTGTGTGCTTAAGGCAAAAACCCATAACTTCACTACTCCTGCCACGAACATCGATCTTTTCTAAACTTTCGATCGCCAAATGTTTGTTTAAAACCCCGTAATTATTAATAATAATTTAAAAAAAAAACTAAAACTGTGCCATCCCTGTCTGCCAAATTGTCAAGATGAATCACCACCCAATTCATCCATATTTTAATACACTCACAACCCTGAATCTCTCATAAAGACGTAACTCCCTACAAAACCCGCTAAACGCCGATAATGGTGATAAGCACATTTATCACCACTCGGGAGCAGCGGCGTGTTCTAGCGAGCTAATCACCGGCGCAGTGACTGATCACCGACGTGAGATCGCATCCGACAGTCGTCTAGACGCTGTAATTATTTTATTTATGTTACAAATAGTTTCCTTTATGAGCGTGACATTGGGCTGGTGTATTTATTGGACGTTATTACGGTGTAGGCACACTGAATTAATGGTCTAATAGCGGGTGTTAAGGAAGTTCGTGTACTTGTGAAAGTCAGGCCTGACTTAAACACTTCATTAAGGGCTGATTAATCAATCGTCAGATTTTTTTTTATCTTATGTATTTAATATAAGACGGTTTTGACAGCTTTTGTATATGTTAACATAATAATCAAGGCGTGATGTCATGTTTGTGTATAAATTATAATGTTAAACAGCAGTTTTATTCTTAAGATAAAAGTTATCTAACAATAAAAAAAAATCTCCCTTCTTAACTCTCCCATTCCTCCTTCTTATCTAGTGTCTCACTTCCAATATCTATGTCCTTCACAGGCAAAATTTGACATCTGCGTTCTTCTTACAAACTTCTACTACTCTGTCCTTCTCATACTTCTGACTTTGTTCATTCTTCCTTTCATATTCAGTCCATTTTTCTTTGAAATGCGCTACCTCTGGATATCAGGATGACCAGCAGTCGGTATGCATTTAAGCGGAGATTGCGAAGTTATTTTCAAAATAAATAGCGTAGAGTCATCTCAAACCTCTCTCTCTTGAATTTGTATATTTGTATATATAATATAGGTATATATTATAGTAAATATATATGTATGTTTATTATAAGTTTATAACTTATTTACTTATGTACAAATTGTTCCTTTTGTTGTTCCAAATCTTATCTCTTCACCACCCTTGGTTGACTGGTGGAGAATGCCTAAGGCATTAAGTCCGCCTTTGTACTTTTTTTAGTGTGAAAAGTTTAAATAAATAAATAAATAAAATAATCCTCCCTAAAGAGTCAAACGGTTTTTTCTATAACATGGGATATTTATTAAATATCAGAGGGGCAATTCCCGTATTTATAAGAACAGTCGCATTTTAATCTCAATCTCAACCTGTCATAAATTGTAAGGGATTTATGACATTAATTGTCGCTGCGATGAGCCTGTGACTAGATTTTGAACGGTTTTAATTAGACGAATATTGGCCTTCTGATCTCAGTCTCAATATTTCAAAAAAATCTATAATTTCTCTACATTTTTGACGAGTTTTTGACATTTGATTGTCGCTGAGATGATATTGCGACTAGATTTTGAACGTTTTTAGTTACGGGAATTGGGCTTCTTGTAGTTAATGACTGTAATCACTAATCTGAATCAGCAGATTAATGACAATAAGACTGATTTTTTTCCACAACTTATTGTGGCCTTTTATTAGGGGAATACCTATACTATGCCTTAACTTTATTCCTTATCTCTATATCTCTTTGCCTGTTCAATCATTCTAAAAAAAAAATCCAAGATTTTCGTCAAAATATACAAAACAAAAAAGAACTACAGACCCTCCCAACCCTATTACTGGCTGTCACCTACCGTTACATACGATGTTAAACCTGAAATTGTATTGTAACCAGCATAATCGGCAGTACGTAAGTAACAATGAATGAAGTTTGCGCGGGCGTCGCTCCAGGCAACGCGCGCACCTGTATCAGAGTGCACGCGATCTCGGGTCGAGTGCACGGTGGGGCTGCGTTGATTTGTAGTTGAATTTATTTATTGTTGGGTTTATCTGAATGTCTACCGGTTAGCTAGGACGACGATCAACTATTAGCAGTAGGTAGGAAAATTATAATTATGACAAGTTGAGTCTTGGGATTTCTTTTGATTTATCCGCGAGTTTCATTTTCCTTTCTTCAGTGATTTAGTCTGCAATGAGCTGACCCTTCTCTTCCTTGTGACTCTTAACTTGTATACATGTGTTGATGAAGAAAGGTCTCGCTTTAGTGTGACATTCAGCGAGAATGTTAGCGTAAACGACTGCCCAGAATGCCCCGGACTCATTTCAGGGTCGTTTCTTGTAGAGACTCTTTGATTGGCTCGCCAGGTCGATGCTGTGTAAAATCAAATTATCTCTCATATGAACGCATCCTTGTGCTCGGTGCACGTCGCCTGTGATTACCTGCGAACGGCCTCCGTTTAAACGATTCCCTTTTTGAAAACTCGACGTTCCTGTTTAAAGAACCAGTGCCATTATTCCCGTTTCTTCCTCGTTTTGAATTCGGAACGGACAATGCACGGTTTTTCGCGGGCAATTTATTTCTTTTCCTTTTTTGAAGGTGAGTAAAATGACGGGACAGTCATGCAAGGTGTTGCTAGTTTAGAAAAAAAAAAATCTCAAGTCGCTTTTGCAAGGGCTTAACAAATCTTTATGAAAGGGCCGCAAGTCACGCTTAACCTTCATGATCAATTTTTCATTACAACTAGGCTGGTAGTTAACGTAAATAATGTAGAGAGTACCTTCTACAGGGTGTCCGGTAAAGAATGGATTACCTTGAAAATAATAGCATTTATAATAGACCTTATAAAAAATACAAAAAAAAAAAACAACATTTAAAATTTTCTGGCAACTCTGAAATACTTGTGATGGCCTACGGACTCACAACAAAGCCTTACAAAAAAGTCACTTAAGTGAAGACCAGTAGTCCGAACAAACCTCTTTTGTCGAACTCTTTGCGGTTTCCAAATAAGGTGCATGGAAACAATTCGTCGTGGTTCCTTTCCAATTTATTTGATTTTTTTCTTATTTACATCTTTGGCAAATTGGGAAAATTGCTGATGGCAAATTTTTGAGTTCGCTTTGTTCGGTTGAATGCTTCCGTAAGTAGGAAGCTTATTTAGTTGCAAATTAATAAGGTACTTGGAAAAATACTGACGGTTTCATAAAAGGCTACAAGAGGAGGGAAATACCAAAGAAACGATGGATAGCTTGTGTAAAGTGTGATAGGGCTAGAAAGAGGGTAAAAGGATGGGAGAAAATATGTTAGGGATAAGACATGTGACGCTGGCCCTTGATAAATTGAGATTAAGGCAGAAGGATGGCTTAAAGATGTACTTTCCATCTTCCAACCTACCAAATCTTGCCATTTAAGTGCTTGTACTAGTGAAATAAAATAGCGAGTGTTTATTTTTTAATTTTTAGATGGTTTCGGTTCCCGGTTTAGGTACCTAAGCTTGTCGAGAAATTAGTGAATGCAGTTTTGTTTCTTTTTAAAAATAAAGAAATGTTTCCTTTAAGTAAAATAATGTTTCTTAAGGATTTTACGAGGGTTACCCTTCAGGGTCCATTGATTTTTTCCACGCTGTATATGGATATAGGACATAGAATTTGCTGAGATAGGAGCCTCATTTTGGCTTCGCACAGGTCTTTATTACAGTTTTTTTTTTTGTTTTGTTATTCGAAAAAATAAAGTTAATTTTGTTAGTTTTTACTGCTCTTTTCTTTTACTTTTTGTATTTCCTGTGCGTGTCCCAAATAAAATATTTTTCTTTTTTTCTTTCTTACTTATATAGTACCTATTGACATTTGAAATGTAAAACAAACACACACGAGTTATCAGAGATAAAAATGGCATAAGAAAGATTAAAATAACGATGATTCCAGTACTTAGTAGCCATGACCTTCATCCCCCTCAAGACCACACATTAAACCCCTACTTTCCTCACAAAACCCCAAACAAAAACAAAGCGTTTACAAACAAACCACAAAATCACGACCACAATATAACAACGGGAGCTAATTTCACAACTTGCTCAAACAACATCGAGGTACAGCGATAAGAATCGCGAACGATTTTTCATAAACAATAGCCTTTTTAATATAGCAAAAAAGTCGAAGAGTATAGGCTATTGATAATGCAAAAAATGCAATAATAAATTACCGAGCGGTGTGGTATAAACAACGATTTGCTTCGGGCGACTGAGGGAGCTACCAGTGTGTTACAAAGAGGTAGGAGCAAAAAGGTTGGGTTAAGTTGTGAGGCGAGGTAAGTGCTGGGTTCAGTTTATAAATTGATAGCGTGTTGAGAATGCCTGATCATTTAAATACCTATTAATTAATTGATAGAGCTTTTTGGTTATAATTAAGTAGTAGCTAGTAAATTGCACATTTTTTTTTAAATAAGCTAAGCAGCATAAGCATTGCTCGCAGAACAGATGATCGGTGGGAAAGATTCTGGAGTGTTGACCGCGTACCGGAAGACGTAGCGTTGGAAGGTCTCCCACAAGGTGGATCGATGACCTGGTGAAGGCCGCAGGAATCCGCTGGATGCGGGAAGTACAGAACCGGTCCAAGTGGCGATGCTTGGGGGTGGCCTATGTCCAGCTGTGGAGTCTTTCGGCTGAAATGATGATGATCAAGCTAAGCAGTAAAATTACCTTCCTTTCCAGGTAAGGTCCGTAAAATTCTACATGTTGAAAAAATATAAATCTATAAAAGTTTTAACTTTAATTAATTACAAAGTGAGTTATGACTTAGGTATGGCTCCCAGGAGTCTCGCTACAATAAATAATTGACTGTGTATCAAATAGTAACTAGACGTTACTTTAAGAATAAGAATCATTTATTTGCAGAACATTTAGGTGTTATCAGTTGTAAAAGTTGATGGTATAAATGTAAGAACAGTCCATATTTTGCCTGTTTAACGCATGCAAATTAATTTTAACATTTTTAAGAAAACGAATTTGAATCTTAGTAAACCTTACTGAAAGTAAAGAAAATCAGTTTAAACCACAATCAGTTTCTACGCGTATCCAAAGGAACCCTATAAAAACCAAGTAAAAAAATAATACACTTAATATCAAAGAAGGTGTACTTCGTTAATGCATTCGCCTTGAGGCCCGTCAGTCCACTGAACATTGTTTTCTGGAATGCGATTTTAAAAAGTTATCGGTCTTTTTTCAAACTTTTTTTTTATTTCGCCGAATTCGCTCGAGATATTTTCGGGTTGAATTCAAATGACATAATTAGAGTTTTATTAGAGTATAACATTTTAATTTTTGCAGTTGTATGCATATTTTAGTGTTGAGGTTTTTGTGGACAGTCTTTTTTTGGTTTTAATGGTTGTTTGAGGTAAGTAAACCGTTAAATGTACCGAGATTAGAGTCTACCGTCACCTATTTACTTAAAATAAACATTAGATAAAATAAAAAGTAACACGTTTCGCTGAAGTCTCTAAACTTTTAAAGGATCTTTATAAAAATAAATGTAAGTTCTCTACAATCATTTCTCACACAGATTTCCCCCGCTAAAGTATTACACGAAAGAAAAATACGTTACTCAAAATTATTATTCAACCCGACGTGCAAATAATCGTCCCCTCACACTTTAAATAATTGCATTGTTTCTCATAGCCACACAATTAGCTGACTAGTGGCCGGGACACACCGGGGTCGCGACTGCGATTTGTCGCAGGTAACGAGCAACAATACGCGCGTTTCGGTCGCGGCCCCCCGTCGCCTCGCATTTGTATCGAAATGTTCTTGTGGCATACTGGGATAGGTTTGTTTATAAATGTTATTATTAAAATGTGGAGGAGTTTTGTTATTTTTGTGTGAATATGATTGAGTGGTTTTGTAGCTTAGGTTGACTTATGAATAAAATGCAGTATGTAATCATGGATTAAGAAATTTCAGTTAATTTTTTTTTTGAGAAAGCACAACGAACTAAATAAGTAAACAATCATTTATTTCAGGAAATTATTCCCATATTAAGCACTTAACTTACATAGGAATATACACAAGGATTCATTATCATTATACATTAAAACATTACACATAAAAAAAATCGACGATTTCATGAATGAATGAATAAATGAATGAAATCGGCTCTTTTGGAATTTTCTCAGATTAATTAATAGCTTCCGATGAAGAAACAATTCAGTGTAACTTTTAATAAAGGAAAAAAAAATAAACAGCCATCATACATCGTACAATTTGATACCAAGACAAATGACACCATAAAATATGAAGTCCAAAAAAACGAATTCGCATACATTTACGCTCGATGTGCCCTCATCCGATGGGCAGGTTGCACCACAGCCTCGTTAGACTTAACTAGGCAACAAACTATCGGTTATCCATAACAGTTATTGTGTTATTCTTTTGACAAATGTTCCGAACACTCCTCGTTAATACGAGACCCGATACCTGACGATTATTTGTCTTTTAACTCATTGTTTTGTACCAGCATTGTTGGCAATACGTTTTGTAAAATGCTGTATTTTGCAGGTTGGATTTGATTTTGTGTTTAGTTAACGATCCGTTAACTGTTGCGATTACACTTAATAATGTTAAGTGAGGAATCAACGCTGGGACGCCCTAGAAGGACAGTGACCTTATTAGTGATGTTCTTCAGAAGGGTCAGGTGCGTAGTACTCGCAACCGGCGTGCGTGTATGACCAGATGTATGAACGTAAACGAGGCAAAAGGAGTATGTAAGGATCGTAGCAGGTGGCGTTCTGTAGTTTCTGGCTACCTCTATGGGAAGAAGGCGTAAGTTTATGTATGTATGTATGAGAAAACAACCATACATTAAGCAAGCATTGTCAATACAAACGAATTATCATTATTGTGAAAACCATTTAATCAATAAACTCAGCTTATCACAATGCACTGCTAGACAAAAGCCTTTCCCAAATTGCGACACAATACCCGGTGTTCAGCGTTCTGTGCTAATCTGACCCGGTCTAAACAATCAAGCACTAGAACTTGCCACAAGATTGAAGAAGAAGACGTTATAAGATAATATGTATGTATTATATCTACAAAGCAGTGAAAGCAATGGTGGCTCAGTGGTAACGGCCGCGACTTACGCAATGTAGGTCGTGGGTTCGAACCCAGGCAGGCACTTTACTTTGTGTAAATTATTTCATCACCACTGCTCTCAAAACGGTGCAGGAAAACATCGTGAGGAAACCGGCGTGTTATAGGACTAAAAATTCGAAGTCATGTGATATCTCTCAACCCGCACTGAGCCCGCGTGGTGGATAACAGCCCACTTCCTCTCACCGAGAGGAGGCCTGTTTCCCAGCAGTGGGAACATTATAGGCTGATGTTATCTACAAAAATACATTTTGCATCTTTATCAGCAAGCACTACCCAGTCTTTAGCCGTTGTATTCTTATCAGATAAATCTGATAGCAGAGCCTGTTTTTGCAATAATCTCTATGAAACAAAGCCTTCCTTATTTAATATTACCTTACACAAATAACTTATAGTCTACACACCCAATAAATTATTCTCTCGAAATCTTCCGACTTCGGCCGGATTCGTCCGATCAGCATTGGATTCAAATTACATGGAACAGTGATGTTATTATCAGTGCGTTGCAAGTGCGATCACGTGCGATCGGCCGCGATCGTCCGATCCGATCGCATTGTGGCGCCAATGAATAGATCGTCCACCTCTATTGTACGTTAATGTATCGGGACAAGAGGTGAGAGACACACGGCTGGTAAGATTGGAGAGCAAAAGTTTTATGTGTCAAAGTTAGATCAGGGGGCCAACCACCACCTCTTAAAGCAGTATTATTTTAATGTTACTTCAGTGTGAGAAAGAGATGGAGCTATACAGGACGTCTAGCTCCATCTCTTTCCCACAATGAAGTAAGATTACAATAATACTGCTTTAAGAGGTGGTGGTCTAGCTCCTGAAGGAAAGCTTTCAAAATCTAGTCGCAATCTCATCTCATCGACATGAAAATGTCAAAATTTTTGATATAAATTTTTATATTATAATTGTAACGATTTTTGACAGATTGACGAACGTTCATAAAAATATAGGAATCCTCACGTTTTCAAAAATTACTTTGGAGAAACTATTTGCGGAATGTGTTCGTGTGTTGCCATGAACGGCCAACGACGTCAACGTGTTTAATTTTGGTAATAGGTAAGCCATATTCCTTTTGTACCTTGTGAGTAAAGGCGTGTTTTAAGAACATTCAGAAATAAGACAGCAACACTTACTATATATTCCTCATTACTGAGGCTCGCGATTCTCCCGACGTGAAGTCAACTTATGTTTGACGATGTTTCGCCATCTTACTTATCCTTGGTATTGTCAAGCGCGTTGTGTAGTTTTGGTTGGTATTCTTCTTAACGAATTGCCATCGATTCATCAGTCATGACTGAAACTGAACTGTTTAGCTCTTGATGGTAGATCTTCATTAAAAAACCCACTGCTGTTTACAAAACCCGTTGGTTACAAATCTTGTGTTACATTTATTTTTGTCCTGTCACAAAAAATATATCTCACCATCTTATAAACTTTTAATTAATTAACTTCTAGTTTGTTAAGTACCTGGTACTTGTTGACAGGCCTACACTGTCCTCCCATACTTTTTTTTTTTTGTGGATGGGAAATCATCAAATGACTTCTCCCGCTCTGGGCGGAGCGTGTCAGACTTTTACTGACTAAAACCCACCCGTGTTCCTTCTGTTGCCTGTGCCGGGGCCACGGTAACTCTTGCGAACATCCCGCAACCCCGGCTGGTCCTCCCATACTTAATAACACATTGTAAAAGCCAATTATTTTTAAAAGAGTAACTGTGGAGTTTCTGAAGTTTCATAAGTGCCCATGTAGGCTTATGTGAAATAAACTATTTTGAGTTTGAATTAATAAAAACTTGACCACTACAACAAGATCGTCCATTTTCCCCACCCGTGTGTCCATTCGCAAGTCACCTCACAAGAATGGTGATGCAGCTTCAACAGGAAGCCTTCAAGCTTTTGTTCTCCGCACGAAATGATAAAAACGTCAAGCAACGCCGAGCGGCCAGCATTGTTTTGCAACCGGTTTTTAGTTTTCTTTATTGTCCCTTTATTGTAGCGTGCGGTGGCCACCAGCCATCTTATAAAATATTATAAGAAAATCTTTTTTGCAATTAAAACAATGTTGCAAGTTATGAATTTTGCCTCAAATTGATTTTTTGCGCTGGCAATAATATGAAGTCGTTATATTTCTTTCTTATTGCCGCAGAGCCCATGAATCAATTTGAAATTTAATGTGCGTAATAAAATAAATGACGTTTTGTTACCGTATTAATTTTGTCGTGGAATGAAAGGTTTCAGTTTTTTAGTCCGGGTATTCTTTTATTGTTCAGAGCGTGGAAATGTTTGGTGTTTATTTAGACAATGAAGTTTTTTACGATATCTTAAAATTAAAGTCCACAATAAAATTTTAAAATCACGGTAGTTACTTAATGTTCGTAAGCAGAAAATAATAAAATGTCAGACGTGTTATCCATATAGCCTTTATCTGGATAAAACAATTTCGAAGCCATGCTACTTATTTTATTTCCATGCAAAGGGTTATCCATAGCTTTCAGTCCGTAAAACATTGCCTTCATCTGGCAGTTTGAGTCATTTATATGGTCTACCCAAATGTCCTTTCTTTGGTATTGTTCGTCGAATCGTTGAGCTTTTTAAATTAAGTTTTGCGTTGAGCTGTACGATTACTGACAGATGCGTGCACTGACTGGACAGGTCCACTCAATCTTTGTGGTTCTTTCCTGAAAAGACCATTTCAGACACCTATCTATATGCTCTTCTTTTGATAATGACCAAGATTATGTCTGGACTTTAAAAAGAAACTGTGACCTCTGAGTTTGTTTCAGCCTTTCTTCTCAGAGTAGTCAGATAGGAAACGCCGGCCTCATCTAGTTTAAAAAATATATATGATTGATGTGTAAAAAAACTGTTTGTACAAACATCATCATCTGCCTAGCCCTTTCCCAACTATGTTGGGGTCGGCTTCCAGTCTAACCGGATGCAGCTGAATACCAGTATTTTACATGGAGCGACCGCCTATCTGACCTCCACAACCCAGTAACTGGGTAATACGATACCCCTTGGTAAGACTGGTTGTCAGACTTTCAGGCTTCTGACGACCCGTAACGACTGTCAAAGATCCACGAATGACAGCCGGGACTAACGGCTTAACGTGCTTTCCGAGGCACGGAGGAGTCTCGGTATGTAAAGATGGTCACCCATCCACGAACTAACCCCGGCAAGCGTAGCTTAACCTGATGGATCGACCCGTGCGGCTGTTATTACTTAGCCACGAGCTCCTCACTGTTGTTGTACTGTTTGTACAAACATAAAGAAATAAAATCATTTATCATTTAAACTCAGTCAATAACTACTCCTTAAATTCATCAATTTCACTTGACCCTAGATAAATCTCAAAACTTCCAGAATCTTCGAAAGACCATAAAAATAGCGAAATTTGTTTACTTTACCCTTTATCTCACTTACACAACACACACACACACACACGACAATACAGCACCTGCAGTTGCCGCTGCGGCTGCGCCTGATTGCGGCATTGTACCGCTCACAATAACTCGATTAGACCCGGACGGGCACCGGACGTGGTCCTGGCTATGATAGCGTGGATATTCCTAGGACCAATTTCTTACTAGTTCTAGCTTCTAACTATGAAATTAGCTACGTTTAAGAGTGAGACTTTGAAGAATAGGGATTATGATTTTTGGTCCGTCAGGCAGATTATTAAAAAATATTGGACCCCGTATTTTTTCTTTTTTTACCTAATCGGCGATTACGGCGATAC
Organism: Fissipunctia ypsillon; assembly: GCA_947568875.1. NCBI lineage: Eukaryota > Metazoa > Arthropoda > Insecta > Lepidoptera > Noctuidae > Fissipunctia > Fissipunctia ypsillon. The sequence continues at coordinate 12,489,947 of OX387650.1, forward strand.
ATTGAGTTAAAATATGGCATGATGTCACGCCTTGCTAGAGTATAAACTGAGATGTGACGTAGTGAGCCCCCACTCTCCAATTTTAATGCGTTTTATCTAAGTCATTGTGTGTAAAATGTACAAAATAAAGATTTAATATTATTATTATATATATATGTTTTTATATCTCGGGATCCTGGGGTCCCGGACTTTTGGAAGGCGTAAGAGGGGCCGAAGCCAACTCGCAGAGGCCCCTTAGACAATTTTAAAAGATGAGGAGGCACCAACCGACGATTATCCCTGTATGCATTATGCAAATGCACCCAAGGACAACCCCCGGTTCGTGCAGGACTATTGTAGGACATGGAAATGAAACATATTGGGCTATGGGTTTGGGTGGCTATAGTAGATTGGTTACCAAGAACTATGGAAAAACTATGTCCCCTGCCTGATCAATGTTAGGTAATACACGGAAAAAAATGGCAGGGGGTGACTTGCACACTCAATAATGGGCCCCCTAAAACGGTCGCTAGCACATAGTGTCGTAGTGACAAGGGGGCAACATGTCCTGAGGTGCTTATGAGGAGTGGAGAGGTATTCCACGACTATCAGGACAATCCCAGAGCCCGGAAGATGGTCAAGATCCCTACCAGCACTTACTGGAATACTTCCTTCCTCCGAGCACGTTTGCTCTAGAGAATCTCCACTCAAGCCGGCCAATAAAGGCAAGAATGAGGTGGGAACTCTGTTCCTCGTCAGCATTCACTCCAGACGGCCAATAAAGGCAAGCCAGAAGTGAAGAACAAGACTTATCCCGGGAGATAGGGTCCGTGGGGTCGCTACTGCCCAACAGCTCGCCACATGCTGCCCTGCGGGTTCTTGTATCTCTCTTGGTCTGGCTCCTCCCCCTAGATTCGTTTCGGCAAAGTAAACTCTATCGGCACAGATCTAGAGTTCAGGAGCGCGCAAGCCCCACCACGACGTCAACGTAGAGATACGGCGGTAGGGTTATTATTTTATTAATATTTATTATTAATATGATAAAGCAAAAAATACGTGTATAATATATTTTTATTATCTGACTGACGGACTAAATAGAATTCCTTTTTTTTACCGAAGCATCATCCCTATTGATATTGGTACCTACCTATCTAGTAACAAATGAACTATTTAATAAAAATACGAAATAAAAAAAAGAATTATTCATTTAGTAAAGAAAGAAAGAAAAGAAAGAAGAGAAAGAGATAATAAAAAAAAATTCAAATAAGTTACAGGCGAAAATAGTTGTTGTTATGGTTAAAATTATTTAAAAGATGGATTACAATTTATTTATTTGATTTAATGTTCATTTAATCTTAGACCTTTTCCGAAGGCGAACTTATCCGGTTTACAGGTGCTGATTCTTTGGCTTTACCCTTGAGGATATGAGTTTCCAATCTAAGGGTGAAAACTTTCATTTCGATCCAAGGGAGTAATATTTTTTAAAGATAAACCCGCAGTAATTGTTTCAGTTTCTACCTTATTTCCGTGACCCGTAATTTTGTCTGTATTCGTCAATGCAGACAACCAACCAAGGCGTTTAAAAGGTTAAATTATGATCCTTGTATTTTAACCGTTGTCCTATAGCGTAGATATTATGTCTGACGTGTTTCTGATCACGGCTACCCGACACCTAAAGTCAAAACAGCCATTTTAAAAGATAAAATCATAGACAAGCCACATCCACAAGTTTCCAACACCCTACTACCCCCAATTAGGTGAGGACGAGGCTACCAAGCACAAAGGCAAAGATAATGGTCAGTTAACTTAGTTCGGAAGATAGTTCACTTTGAGCCAACTTAACTTTATCAAGTTGCAATTAAGTTCGCCCGCTTAATTGAATATTCTCACGGCCCATATCACAATTACGACCTCCTGAACTAGACAGTATCGATTGGGCGCTGCCGTGGTGATGTAGGGTGCCTATGTTTTTGGATGGTGTGTTTTTGCAACGATCTTCGTGCATATAAAATGAAAATTGAGTATGTTGGCGTAGGCGGTCGGGTTATTTTTGATTATTATGGCTGGATGATCTCTGGCTTAGATTAAGTAATTAATTAAATATAAAGAAAAATAGTAATAATTCCCCATCGCCGAATCTCTACGTTGACGTCGTGGTGGGGCTTGCGCGCTCCGAACTCTAGGTCTGTGCCGGTAGAGTTTACTTTGCCGGAACAGGTCTAGGGTGATGAGCCAGACCAAGAGAGATACAGAAATTCGCAGGGCAGCATGTGGCGAGCTGCTGGGCAATAGCGACCTCACGTAGCTTATCTCCCGGGAGAAGTCATGTTCCTCATCTCTGGCTTGCCTTTATTGGCCGACTGGAGTGAACACTGACGAGAACTGACCTCCCACCTCATTCTTGCCTTTATTGGCTGGCTTGAATAGAGATTTGCAAGAGCAAACGTGCTCGAAGGAAGGAAGTATTCCAGTAAGATGCTGGTAGGGATCTTGCCCGTCCGGGATTGTCCTGATAGCCGTGGCCTACCTACAATACCTTTCCACTCCTCTTAAGCACCTCAGGACATGTTGCCCCCTTGGCACTACGACACTATGTGCTAGCGACCGTTTCCGGGGGCCCATTGTTGAGTGTGCAAGTAACCCCCTGCCATTTTATCCGTGTATTGTATTTATCAAACATTGGTCAGGCAGGGGCCATAGTCCTTCCATAGTTTTAGATAACCAGTCCACTTTAGCCATCCAAACCATATCCTTTTTTGTCTCCATATCCTGCAATAGTCCTACACGAACCGTGGGTTGTGCTTGGGTGCAATTGCATAGTGCGTACAGGGATAATCGTCGGTTGGTGCCTCATTTCCATTGAAAGCGTCTAATGGGCCTCTGCGAGTTGGCTTCGGCCCCACATATGCCTTTCAAAGGTCCGGGACCCTAGGGTCCCGAGAAATATCAAATAGTAATAATTCTAATAATTTAAAAAAATATATTTTATTTCTTTTTAGATTTTATAAAGAACGAAAGAAAGAATAACGTTTATTTGGACACAGTACGTGAAACACAAAATACAAGTAGGTAGGAGGAGGGCAAGTGCATGCATGGGGGACAGCTCCTCAGGTATAAAGATGTGCTTAAGCGTCACTTTAGCTTAGCAAGTGCGACTTGCAGCCGTCTCGGTGGGAGCAGCAAGCCGCTCAAAGACTTGAGTGGAGGATTTTGGTTCAAACCAAAGTTCATGATTTTGAACCACAGCGGCGCCTTGAGCTTGATGCCAAACGTGACCAACTGAAAGCCCGACCACCTGCGGCAATTAACTATAACTACATAGATACTGTGCTCACGTGCCCGCAATGTGCGAGGATTTTCACAAAAAAGATTGGTTACATAAGCCACATCCGAGCTCTCGAACGACAACTACTGCGGAGTTGAAGCAATCGCCTTGGCTGAAATCGGTCGGATCGCATCATCATCAACATCATCACATCTATGTCATTTTTTTTAATTTGAGACAGGTTTGCTCTTGACTCTAGTCTAGGTTAGAGATGACAGAGACAAAGTCGACGATGGAGCGAGCTTACCCAGAAAAAGCCTGTTCACTCTCATTTGAAGATATCGGGGTTGTATGCGTTCGGAAACACAGACGCAGGCAGAGAGTTCCACTCCTTGCTGTGTGCATCCCAAAAGACATTTGGAAACGCTTAGTGCGAATTGGTTGAATAGCAACTAGGTAGGGATGGTAACCTGCAGTGCGTCTAGATGTCCGATGATAGAAGGGGGCAGGCGGAATGAGGTCGTGGAGTTCTTGAGCACACTGTCCAGATGTTAGATGTTATATGTGATGTTATTTAATTTGAGAATATTTTGGTGATTCATCATCAGGTTTATTTGGTAAAGGAAAAACTGTAACAATACAATTCTCCAATACTAACTCCAGAACATTTTACAACGTTGTTAAATCCTGACGTACGAATCTGAAATCTTCATCTCGTAACGTTTTATTATCAATTTTAAATATTACTTTACTTAAGTGTTTGTTGCCGTAAATAAAAACGGTCTTTATTATTGTTTGTAGTTAAATTGTTATTTAAAATGACCTAATACCAGGAATTTACTGCAATAAATATTTATTTTAACTTTCGCATTTAAGTTTTTTTATGTTGTTTGTTTTTTGATACATATTTGTAGATTAATTCTTTTTATTTCTTTCTACAGGGCTTTGTAGTGTTTTACTGGACGAAAAAATTTCTTCAAAGACGAATATGTCTGTAACAAGACGAAGGTATTTCAGCCCGATGCAAATTTTATGGCGGCTCTGAACATGAGGCGAGTCGATGCGCAGTAACAAATTTAAGTGTCAGCGGGGGTGCAGGGTGCGGTACTGCGCAGCGAGTAGCGCACTTCACAGCCGCCATAAAGTTTGATGCGTACTATACTTACCAACAATTAAGGTTTGCTTTGGTGATAATCTTTCTCACATCACGGTACGCCAAATAGATTATAGGGTCAAATTAAATTAACTAGCAAAACCCTACAGACGTGATGAGTATTTATATATATACACAATAAAATAAATCAGATGTTAATGTTTATTTTTTGGCGATTGATCAATGACCTTTAGTAGTGTTAATAAAAAATGACTTAGATATAACGCATTAAAGATGGGGAGTGGGGGCTCGCTACGTCACAACTCAGTATAAAATCTAATAAGGCATGACTTCATGGCACATTTTAACTCAATGTATCGCCTTAATCTTTTGATTACGTAAAAAAAGAAAAAAATACGTGTCCAATATTTTTTTTTTTTTTATAAAAAAGAAATAGTTATCATCCCTATTCATTCATATGATGAGAATGATCTTTTTAGGCTAAAGCGAAGCTATAATGCATGTAAACCGTTTAATTTGAGGCACTTCTTCATGACTTTGAAATAACGCATTATTAATCCCCACAAAGATTAAATCGAAAATAATATCGTTTATACATAATTGTAGTTTACAGCCTTGTCAAGTAATAAAGTAATGAATTTTACAATATTTATGGTAATAGCATTGCACCTGAGATCTCGTGTATTCCATGTGCAATTTTGATAAATGTCTTTAAAATCGATGATGGTGGTTAGTAAAAAAAGAAAATGTCTTCTCTTAACCTACGCTACAAACAACTTCGTATGTAGTTTCTATCTGATAAAGGAACTTGTTATTTTAGCGTTATCGTGTCGACAAATATTGAATTTTGATCAAGGGCCAAACGTTGAGCAGTTTTTTAATTTTTTACATTGTTCGCACTTAGAGAAGCAAAAAGAAAAATAGGTATACCCAGGATTTTGTAATAATCTAAACTTAAAAGAGTGTCCTTGGAGTTTCTTTCTCGTTCTTCTCCATAGAGATCTACGTTTTGGAACGGGCAACTAGCTTCAACTTTCTGACTAACTGACCGACTCTTTGACAATTAGAAAGTGCCTGTAATTGGTTTAATTGAAATAAATGCTTTGAGTTTGAGTTTCGAGTTCATTGAATGATTAACATTTCGCAAGTCATATTTACAGACACAATTAGGAAATATTGACATTGTACCTATGGGGTTCAAACGACACGCAAAGACTTAAAAGGTTATTATCATCACACTAACCTTGGCAGATGCGAGACGCATTGGAAATAGATGTATGACAATAATTTTCCAACACAAAACCAAAAGACGCCTGCTGCAACTGCTTTTGACAATATCTTTTACGGGACTTTAATCGCACGCGACACAAAGGCACCGGTCGTCGCGCGACACGCGGTGCCTTTGTAATGCGCCTGTTTACAGGAGCCTTTACACTGAGTGAAAAGTGGCACAGACATTCGTTGCTGGGAACAATACATGCAAAATCATTGTTTACAACAACAGTCATTATTATTATTAAGCAATTTAATCATATTTAAATGTTATCACAACTCAGGTCTCCAAGTTATAGGTAAGTACCTAGTTTGGGGACCAATAATTATGTAGTAGGTAGTTGTAAGTAATTTTTGTAACAATGAACAACATTTTATTTTTATTTTTACACTTATTTGGTGAACGCGTTAGAGTAAGGACATTTTGAAGAGAAATCTCTATTCTTAAATAATTATGACTACCTATTAAAACATCATCTGTCTATCCTTTTCCCAACTATGTTGGGGTCGGCTTCCAGTCTAACCGGATGCAGCTGAATACCAGTATTTTACAAGGAGCGACTGCCTATCTGACCTCCACAATTCAGTTACTGGGTAATACGATACCCCTTGGTAAGACTGGTTGTCAGACTTCCAGGCTTCCGACGATCCGTAACGACTGTCAAAGATCCACGAATGACAGCCGGGACCAACGGCTTAACGTGCTTTCCGAGGCACGGAGAGGTCTTGGTATGTAAAGATGGTCACCCATCCACGGGCCAACTGCGGCATGCGATTGACCCGTGCGGCTGTTTATTTAGCCACAATCTCCTCTTTCAAATTAGGACTAATCACGCCCTTAAAAAAAGTGCTGTTGTAGAAAAGCAGAAAAAAAATGTAGCATAGATGACACTTCAATAGATTTGTGTCCCTCGATCCTATAGAATAGTTAAGCCTACATAATTGGCTAATGTCCATCAGTTTTGAGTGGACAAACGGGCTGAGGCGACTGATGCACCATGAATAGTGCGCAATTATGTTCATTTTGCGAGTAAGGAGCATTTTTCCCAGCCGCCCACATCGCACTAAGTACATGCCAATCTGTCAGGTTATCTGTCCCCTCGTAGTAGATAATATGCAACAAATTGGCACTATTGCCCCGTGTAAGCATTTAACTGAAAAGCCGCACCGATAAGGGCTTGGACCGAGGTATAAGAGGCAGCGAATTCAAATGTAACCTCCCTAAAATTTATTAAGAAAGAATAAAATTTTGCTCAAAATTGTACCCATTTTGAACATGAGACACTTCCATAGTCACTATGTTTAGTAATAGTGAACATTTTTACTGATCTCTATTGGTATACAGAGCGATTGTTTTCGCCAGGGGGTGGTGGTGGGGGGGGGGGGTGTTACTATTGCAACTGCTGCTATTCGGCAAGATAGTTTTTTTTAAATTATTAAGTGCTTTTTAAGTGCTTTCCATTGGTAATTGGTAATTTAAGTGCTTTCCATTGGTTTAGGTAATTAAATAAAGGTAAACAAAAAGACCATGTGACGTGGTTAACCGACTAAGGGCTGAGTTCACCGACTTTTAAAACAACACAGCCACACACGACAGCTATTTAAAAGTCGGTGAACTCCGCCCTTAGTCGGTTAACCACGTCACGTGCTCTGTTTGTTTACCTTTATTTAATTACCTAAATCAATGTAGTATAGAAAATCACTGAAGGTGAAAGCGCCAGGGTGGCCCGCGAAATTCAAATTTTCTTAGGTTTTTTGCAATTTGCAGGTCAGTTTTAAGTTCTATGTTGATTAAAATATGATTCGCGGCCGTAACAAATATGTATTTACAGAATTATAATCATTAAAGTCATCAATACAACTCTCTAAGACCAAATAATTCTATTGAATGACTATTTCATGAAATCTTAACATTTCAGGATTATACTAACTTAAGGAATTGTATTACTGATTCTAATTTTATAATTCTGTAAATACATATTTTTACGGTCGCGTATCATACTTTGATCAACATACACCCGGACACTGAGCTGCAAATTGCAAAAATCGTAAGGAAATTTGAATTTCGCGGGCTACCTTAGCGCTTCCCCATTAATAAATTTAATTATTTAATTACCTAAACCAATGGAGTATACGAGTAGTATATTGGGAAGTAAAAATTTGATTTAGCGTAGTACAGAGTTTCAATAATATAAAAGGCCCGTTCATATGTACTGGTTTTGTTGCAACTGACCTAACGTACCGCCTACTGTACATACCTACTTATGTACCTAAAGAACTAAAAATAAAGATTTCCACGCCTAAAAGGAATTCCAAAACTTTTATGAGACTAATCCCATCTTAACAGTTTAATGGGGCTATCAAACCACTTCAGTCATGCCTCATAGAGGTTCTATTTACATCAGTATCCCACAACGTCCAGCCCAGTCCCATTAAGGAGTACCCTAGTTGCTCTCACTTACCTTATCGTAGCTCTCAATTGTTCGGTAAAACACTAAAAGCTATCCGATTACTGCCGCAACTACTGCAAAGGGACTTCTGAAAATAAAAAGAAACGGTTAAGTTACACTTTACAACTTAATGTATAAGAAAATGAGTTTGGTGTTTGGTCTGCTAAATGTTTTATGGGAGAACTAGATCTATTTTATCCTAAGGTATATTAAAATTACCTCTTTGTGTGACCTCTTAAGTACTAACATAAGTCAAAAGCTTACTGGACTGTCACCTCAATTTTTGGTGTCTGATTGATTTTTTTAATGCTGTGACACGAAAAAAAAAAATAACGCCCATTATTTTCAAAATCAACAGAAAAATAAGTGTTAGATCATCTACAATAAAAATAACGGAAGCTATCAAATTACTGTGTTTCTATCAACGAACTACACTTCAAGTAGTCTCTTTCGCACACCGCTCGACATCTCGCTGTACAACAGAGAGCGCGCGAAGTATAGTACGCGTTATCGCGACATTGTGGCCGCAACTCCATCGATATTTTACTCACAATAATTTCATCACAATCTAAAACACAACATTATCTCCTTTTCTATATAGATCTCTTCCATTCTAACCCAATTCCCTATCTAGAATAAACCTCGGATAAGTGTAAAAATAAGTTAGTGGCTAGTAATCAGCATCCTCTTATCTCTTGCATGGCGGACGGTGGACGATGCAAGAAAGCTCCGGTCAGCTACACCTGTTCGTCAGGCCTTTTAGCTTGCCGCGAGCATTGTCAAACTTTGTCGCTGGATAGAGATGGGGTGGAGTTGACTTGAAAAGTTGAAAGTGTTTGTTAGTTTCATATGATGTAAGTGAATATTTATCTTCATGAGAAAGCGGCGCTAATAGCTTCTTGCTGTTCTATTGTTATAAAATTGGTTTGGGTTTTTCAGACTTCTGTAAATCTTAAAAATCATATTTTTCGATTTTTTCTCTACGTAGAAAGCACAACGGAAAACATTCTTTTTTTAAATTTATATTTATTTCATAACACATGTAAAAGAAAAACTTTTAAGATTAGAAAAATTACTTTTAGTAAGTATTTGGTTACACTTTTCTTTTTTTATACCTACTTTAGCTAATTTTGACAGCTATCACAAGTGTTGCTATTAAAAATACTTAATGTTCCTTTTTAAATCCCTGATAATAATTTGCTACGTACAAAAGTCAAACTATGAAATGTAAAAATGACACATGGAACATTTGAAATGTCAAATTACTATCTGGGACTTTACTTACCATAAATTTCGTGTTATGCTAAATTAAAGTGTCGATTATTTTGTAGAAAATAAGTATTACAGCCTCTGCATAGTTTTCCCAACGAGCTTTAATCAATTAAAGCGTAGCTGCACCCTGTATAAAACACATGACATCCATATCTGTCCGCTGACGGATCGCCGGACGTAGCGACAAAGGATGAGTGTGAACGACCTTTTAAATGAGCCATATCTAATCTTTTGTTACGTTTTAATAAAGTTTCCCATGTTTAGTACAGGTTTTTGGTATTGTTATCCTTTTTAATTAATATTTAGATTGGTAGGAATTATAACGAGTTTTGGTTTAATTTGATGATGGTTTAATTGATACGCGCAGTAACACGGTACTTAATTACTTAAAATAAAACTTCGCCACTTTCTGAAATTTTCACTGTATCTTAGAGGAGGAAACCTATGTAGAAGTTAAATAAAGTCAACTTTATTTTCATTGCAGGTAACACCGTAATTTCGGTGCCGCGTCTGACTGTCGGATAGGAGACTGATGAGTGATGACACATTGAAACTCGTTTTGTTTTAAATAAATTTAACTTTATTTTCATTAACATTTTAACTTTATTTTTATTTATTTTTTTGACTGCCTCGTTGGTCTTGCGGTCGCAAGCGCTACTAATGAGCATGAGGTCCTGGGTTCGATTCCCGGGTCGGGCAAAGTGTTATTGGGTTTTTATATCTGGATTTTCTCAGTAGTAGCCCGGAGTCTGGATCTGTGCCCGCTTGATGGCAATAGGCTCACCCCTATTACATGGGACTTAAACATAACTGGCGAAATGTGGGTATACTATAGGTACATCTCTGTCCAACACTTCGGGGAAACAAGTCGTGATGTTACATGTCTATTTTCATTGCAGGTAACACCGTAATTTCGGTGCTGCGTCTGACTATTGGATAGGAAACTGATGACACATCGAAACTCCTCCGTCTTTCGGAGAACACTTCGGATCATTGCATTTGTTTATATTCGAAATAAACGCGACCAGGCCACCATTAAGTTTAGTAAGTAATACACACTTATAGAAGTCCTTCAAATTGATAAAACCCAAAAAGTAATAACAAAATACATAAAAAATCAAGAGTAACTTCGCTATATTATTCAACCAGCAGACGTTGAGAAATGGCCACGCTTCATGTGAAGATCAAAGTAAGGCAGATTATACACTATAGGCGGCTAAATTGCTAGACAAACGTGTTAACTACTTCGCTGGTACAACCTGGCTTTAGAACAATTTGAAATGGTTTCGAAGTAGACTCGATACCGAGAATTAGCTACTGTATCGTTGTTTCTTGGTAGGTTTAAGTTATTTGCCTTTACGAAGGTTGCGTTTTTAAAGTCTAACAGCTAAATGTGCGCACGAGTACTCTGTTCGTACGTCTTTGTCATTTGTACGTTTTTGGCAAAGCAAGGAGTCTAAAGGTGGGCATTCACGGTCAGTCCATAGCGCCAAATGGCGTGATGTACATCCAAAATTTGATCGTAAATGTTAGAATCCGTTGGCGTAATTTGACTTTAGTCGTTTGGAGCCAGTCCAAATGGCGCTATCTTGAATGCCCACGTCTAAATTAAGAAATTCACGATCGACGTAAAACCATTAGTAAGTCATTGCAATGTAACTCTTATCTCGGTAAGGTAAGGTATAAATAGGAATGATTGCCGGGAGTTTTATCAAACTTACCGCAATCATTCTAAGTTATATGTACTTTATTACGATGAAATAAAAGTTACATTGCAATTACTTACTAATATTCAAATTTGATCGTGAATGTGCTGCTTTAATTCAATATCGTGTAGCAGAAAGGACTGAAAAAATGCCTGAAAACTTACGTAGGTATCTAATACCTACCTACTACCAATATAAATTTTCTATAAAGTGTAAAAATCTTCGCTACGGCTACATTGTCGCTATAACGCGAACTACATTTCACGCGCTCTCTGTTGTACAGCGAGACGTCGAGCGGTGTGCGAGAGAGAGCGCGCGAAATGTAGTTCGCGTTATCGCTAAAATGTAGCCGTACCATGATGCTACAGATCCATTGTCGCGATAACGCGAAAACTTTTTACTTTTTGTACCACGTAGTATTACTTATTGAAATACATATTTGTAACCGTATCGAAAATTCCAAAATCAGTTTGAAGGCAAGCAATTTGTAAGAAACCTAAATAGCGGTTGCTTTTGACAACCCCATAAAAAGGTTGGCATGAAGGTATGTGACCAACCAAACACATAAATTTTTTCAGTTTAATTTAAAATAACCCGTATCAGGAAGCATTCCTTATTCATTTTTAACTACCTCCTAATTGATTTTAAAAGTTCACATCATTTATATCAATTAACTTAAATTTTGAAACAAAGAAATGAAATACAGCTTTAAATTAAGCAATTCATTTCATTTACTCGTTTGCATTTCATTAAAAATTAATTACGAACCAAACTTCGTTAAAACACGCGACTATTCAAAACAAAATTTAGGCTTTACGCCAACAACAATATATTCCAAAAATTTAAAATAAAAAAAGACCAAGCAATAAACACTATAACATTATAAGACTGGTTGAAATTTTATATGACGACAAAAAAAGAAAAAACCAAGATGGTGGACAAAAGTTTTTGAAAAAAGAATAAAATAAAAAAGGATCTAATCTGAGCTGTCATCGGTAACAAAAATAAGGTAGAATATGAAGCCGAGGTCTAATGAGACAAAGGGTTAATGAGAATAACAATGGCCAGGCAGTAAACTATTGGATTTATTTACACTGGACAGGCTGGACGATGATCTGATAACGCGGCAAATGCTCGGTTAAGGTGAAGATGCTGCTGTTTTTCACTGTTTTTACAAAGGTATGTTTAAAGTAATGTAAATTATTGTTTTGTTACATTTAATATTATATTGAATTTATTTTACTAAAATGCAAACATTTTCAGGTCAACTAAAGAGCCAGAAGAACTTTAAAATATTATGGAAATCGTGTAACTTAAAATGGGGGCAAAAATCACATTTTTTTAAAGGATGCAAACAGTAGAGTGTACAAGAGAATGCAAAACCTGGCCCGCTGGGTGAGGTATAAGGTGTTTTAGGGGTACTACAATTAAGGTCAGACCTGTGAAACCTATTTCCCAATTCCTATCAAAATCCAGACAAAAACCCAACAAAATAACATCAAAACCAGCTTCCCCTTAACGGATCACCGTAGCGTCGGCTGCAATGATCAAATTTCGTTTTTATTGTTAATCCCGGCCTCTAAATGAGCAACCACATATTGAGTTCAAACAGCCACATCGGAGTACAAAAAGAACAACACTTAATAATCCCGGATTCCGGGATTCGAGGCTGCGGCGTTTTGAGACATTTTATATTAAAATTTTATTCTTTAGCTTGTGTTGTGGTTTTGTAGTTAAAATACCAAGTGCAAGGTGGTTTGTGCGTTTATGGGACTATGAGTGTTGGTATTTTTAGCAAGGAAAATTATTAGGTGCGTGGAAAGTTCTAAGACGTAGGGTAGATAGATAGGTATCGAGTTAGTACTGTTTTAGGACATGGAAATAATGGCGCTAAAAAACTTTTTTGCAAAAAAAAAAAACAATCGACTTTCAAAAAAAAACACTACAAAGTGAAAAATAAGTCGGTGTCTTTGGGTCTGTATTTTAGGTTATTGCCACCGACTTCCGAAATTAAAGTTATTTTTCACTTTGTAGTATTTTTTTTTCACTTTTTAGTGGACAGGTTTGTAATTTATCTAAGTTACAATAGCCTAACGACAGCTGCGCATCACCTTTTACAAAACATTGCTTTTCTCGATGCTCTCAGGGACGTTAATTGTTGAGGAGTTCTCCTGGGACTTCACCATCAGCTCCACTTCACCATATGCGTTGTGATGAGCTTAATATATTGCTTGGCAATCATTTTAAAGTAATCGAATCGTAACCCGTGAAATACTTATTATTGAGTTGTTCCGGTGGCCATTTCAGCATCTGTGTTCTTCGTCATCAGTCCCACTTCACCAAATGATGCTTTCCGAGAGCAAATGCACAAGTTACTATAAAAAATACCCAAATCGCTGTATGTGTGCCTATAATATTTGAAGAGTTCCCTCGATTTCTCCAGGATTTCATCATTAGATTCTGACTTGATGACAATGGGACCTTTCAAACAAAAAAAGAATTTTCTAAATCGGTTTAACCGTCTTCGAGTAATCGGGGAACACACATAAAAAAGAATCCGACGAACTGAGAACCTGTGAAAGAAATTTTTTGAAGTCGGTTAAACATCATCTATAGCCAGAGTGCATCTCATGACAATTCCAATAGTCCCAAACATGGCTAGGATACATGGTTTTATTATGGAGTTCCGGTGCCTACCTTCCGGCTTCATTATCAGATCAGTTAGATGGTACCGTTTTCATCCGAACCAATTGTTTAAATTGGCTTCGTTAATGTCACTTAACTATATTAATCGAGATATCTTATCGCCACTCGTGAAATACTTATTATTAAGGAGTTCCCCTGGCCATCTGTGGTCTTTTACATCAGTTCCACTTCACCAAATGATACTTTCTGAATGCAAATGCTTGACTTGTTGATGAAAATACCAAAATCACTATGTGTTTGCCTATAATATTTGAAGAGTTCCCTCAATTCCTCATGGATCCTATCATCAGAACTGAATTTTTATAAAAATGGGACCAATCTGAAAGTATATCCTTTCAAATAAAAAAAGGATTTTTCAAATCGGTTTATAAATGACGGAGTACTGAGGTAACAAACATTAAAAAAAATAAACAAACAACCGATTTGATAACCTCCTCCTTTTTTGAAGTCGGTTAAAAAGCATTTTATTGTCAAGCTAAACAAAACTTTCTTATTTAAATTAAACGTTACTGATTTAAAGGAAGTATAGAAATCATTATTATTATTGAAAATGTCTTTGACATATCTCAAGGGCCCTGGGGTCCCGGACTTTTAGAAGGCGTACTAGGGGCCGAAGCCAACTCGCAGTGGCCCGTTAGACGTTTCTAATTAAATGAGGATACGATACGACGATTATCCCTTTTCGCACTATGCAAGTGCACCCAAGGACAACCCACGGTTGCTGTAGGACTGTTGCAGGACATGGAAACAAAGGTACTGGATTATGGGTTTGGGTGGCTGAAGTGAACTGGTTATGTAGGACTATGGAAAGACTATGGCCCCTGCCTGATCAATGTTTTATATAAAATACACATAAAACGGCACGGGGTGACTTACACACTCAATAATGGGCCCCCAAAAACGGTCGCTAGCACATAGTGTCGAAGCGACAAGGGGGCAACATGTCCTGAAGTGCTTATGAAGAGTGGAAAGGTATTCCACGACTATCAGAACAATCCCAAAAGTACGGTCAAGATCCCTACCAGTATCTTACTGGAATACTTCCTTCCTCCGAGCACTTTATAAAGGCAAGAATCAGGTGGGAGCTCTGTTACTCATCAGTGTTCACTCCAGCCGGCCAATAAAGGCAAGCCAGAGATGAAGAATTAAACTTATCCCGGGAGAGAGGGCCCGTGGGGGCTCTCTTGGTCTGGATCCTCACCCAGGCAGACTTGTTCCGGTAAACCAAACTCTACCGGCACAGACCTAGAGTTCGGAGCGCGCAAGCCCCACCACGACGTCAACGTAGAGATACGGCGGTGGGGTCATTATTATGATTATTATGAGTGTATACTGTATCACTGCAGGGCAAAGGCCTCACTCCCCTCATTTCACTTTTCCCGGTCTTCTGATATTTTGGGCCAACCGTTTAAAAAGTCATAGACGTAGCATATATTATAATATAATTTAAATTGTTTAACCATAAATATTCATATCACTATCACAATGTAAACATAAATTCACATGATATGATAATATTTAAAAAAATCTAATATATACAGAAGCTTAAACAATTAATTTCTTTATCATAATTTCTATGTTAATTCTACTAATTGAATGTTATAAAATTATTTAAATTTTAAGTCTAGACTAATGTTGTGATAACTTAATAGTTTCACTAACTTTCTTGTTTTGTATTTTTGCAGATGAGCAAAGACAAGGTGCCCGTTATGTAGGTATACCTTTTTTCTTTCATGTAGACACGAGATTAGTAGGAAATGCCGTTAAAAGATTAGGTGTTTGGTTAGGTTTATTTGATGCTTATTGCATAGTGATGAACTTATAATGCAATTTAAGTCCCCGATATAAAACAAAAGAACAGGTTATATTTTCTACAGAAATCTTACCTAGTTAAGGTGAAAGCGCCAGGGCAGCCCGCGAAATTCAAATTTTCTTACGTTTTTTTTTTAACTGACTTCAAGAAAAGAAGGAGGATATTTTATGTTTTTTTTTTTGTATTTTTCTTACGTTTCAGATTTATCATTCAAAAGTTTATTTTTTGGAGTTTATTCCTTAAGAATCGATTTTCATATAGGCCCCCGGTATGGAATTTTTATGAGGAGTAAAATTTGTAAGGTCTGGAAGTGATAGGTACCTTACACTTGTACAATAAGTTATAGCTCGCTCACTTGAAGTAGTTAAAGTTGGTTTAGGCGAGTTGACGGAAACTACGGATTTTGTGACACTCGAAAGTTTATTACGTAGCCCGATTTACAAGTAAAGATTGGATGCTAATCCGCAGTGCTCGCGATAGTAGTTATTTGTCAACTAACTTAAGAATATGTTTAACGTTATTAAAAGTGAAGAAAGTAAGTACGTTGCTGCGTGTGCAGTTTGATACTTTGTATGTGAACCATACAAAATTAATACAAGTGATAACTCAAAAGCGTGACGTTTTTCTGCGCAACGTACCTTGCGCACCTTACACGGAGTAAACTCCAATCGTGCGTTGGAGCTGACACACACACACTTTTGTTTTTTTGTAGAGTTTTTAATCTATTTGTTATCATGGTAATATAAAATAGGGTAATACTTCCATGGTTGTAACAGGTCTATTTTAAATCTCATTACCGCGCGTTCGTATTTACAAAGATGACGATGATTCTCAAAGCGCATACTTTTCTTGAGATATCTGTAAGTTAAGTTTTTCACTGAAATCAGTAGTTATATTACCATAACTACTGAATCCTCTCTCATCTAGACGCACTGCTGGTTACCATCCCTACCTAGTTGCTATTCCACCAATTCGCACTAAGCGTTTCCAAATGTCTTTTGTGATGCGCACAGCAAAGGAGTGGAACTCTCTGCCTGCGTCTGTGTTTCCGAACGTATACCTACACCCTCGATCTCTTCAAAGTGAGAGTGAACAGGCTTCTTCTGGGTAAGCTCGCTCCATCGTCGACTTTGTCTCCGTCATCTCTGCCCTAGACTAGAGTCAAGAGAAAACCTATCTCAAATAAAAAAAAATATTTGCCAATAACGCAGAGCTTTAAAACGACGAGTCAATAAAATAATGATTGCAAAACTCATCTTAGAGAATAATAAAATAGTTTATCCTATCATCACCACAAAATCATTCGCTTAACACGTACTGAACGTAGACTTCTCAAAAATCACATTCCTACAGATTAGGTTGTATTTAATCAAACCTCGTATAATTCACTTTTTACGCTCCTAAAAATATTATTGAACACTCCAATATAATGATATTTTGGGGTACTAAAAATACTCAATAGCCAAGTAACTGCGAACAACTTGGATGTAGCGCTCGCCGGCCACTACCGCAGTACCGCTCGCTTCGCTCGCTCGGCTCGCGCGCAGTTAGTCGCCGTTCTAATCTAACCTAACCTAAATGGAGAGCCATAGCTTAGTTACTGCGACCAACTGTGAGAAAAGGCCAGAAAATTAAAAAAAAGGCTTAATTATTTAAAAAAATGTGCGCATCATTATAAGTGTAAAAAGTTTTTAGAGGTTCATTTATTTTAAAAAATGTCCAGTATTAGAAGGTCAATAACTTTTTAAAGGATCAGTAAAATATTTCCCTATATTAAGTCATTCATGTTCCTTCAACCATTAAAATCAATCAAGACGAAGATACTATTAAATAAAGAAAACCATCTGCCAAACATGGCTGTAAGTAATACAATATGCGTTACAGCTGTAATATATGCGTTACATGAGATTCGCGGGCGAATCTGTTTGTTCATTTGTCACAAGCAATCGAAACCATTAGCGGTAATTACTGCTCTTGCTCACTTATCGACGCAATAAAATGAACGGCCAGTGTGGGAGAAGGCATGAGATGACGCGGGTTGGGAGTTGACCTATGTTCTGACGGGTATTTTATGTAGGTGCCTTATTTGTGAAGTATGAAATCAAGAGTCAACCTGATATAATATATCCTTTAATAAATTTAATTAATAATAATACAGGGTGTAAGGGACAGCCCTCCGCAGACTGATGAGGTGAATTCATTGTATCATACTAAGATGACCGGTACATGAAATTATTTCAGGAACGTTATGGGAATCCAATAAACCTGATTCGTTTTATTACCTCACACGCAATGTATCGTTACCGTGGCAAAACCCGCGTAGCGAACGGCAGCGGAGCGAGCCTTCGGCCGCCGAGTATTTCAACATCCATTGCTGATTTTTTTATTTTAGCTGTTTTATTTACATAAATGGAGTGCTGCGTACAGATAATGTAATTTTACATTGATAAAGGATCGTAACTGAAAATACGATGAAAAAAATTTAAATTTTCCTGAGAATATTTCCGGTGGAATATTATTCAAAATAAGGAGCTGAATGCACCCTGTTAGTTTGCGGAGGGCTGTCCTACCTGGCTAGCTTAACTCTGCAGACGCGATGGGTATCGGTATTTAAATACGATAAAAGAAAAAATATTAAATTTGTGGTTTTTTTTTTTGGGGTTCAACGACTGCTGTTAGTGTTGTTACTTGAGAAAAACAGTTTACATATGTTTTATTTTGTTTAGATATCGATTGTTTAGATGCCATCACGACTGTGCAGTTTACACAAAAAAAAACTGATTTTTAAAACTGATATTTTGAGTGATCACAATAACAGCGGTCAACCCCACAAAAAAAAAAATCGTCAAATTTTTTGTGTTATCTTGTTTAGATATCGATACCCATCGCATCTGTGGAGTTTATCTAGCCAGTTTAAAATAACCCTGTATTAGCAGAGCACAAACATGTGATGTGGAAACGAGAGACCGGCCCTTTTTCCAGCAGTGGGACATTACAAATTTAGGCACAGGCCTTAGAAAGATAGATACATATTTTTATAAGAAAATCTAAATAAAGATTTAAATAAAGGTATTTTTATGCTGACTCGGACGAATTGATAAATAACACTTTTCTAATTAAGTAGTAGGCAGGTATTAATTAAAAAGATAATACCTACCTATTATTAAGAAATTAGAATTGATAAACTACGATTATAGTTTACATAAATATTGCTGACTCTACATAAGTTTATTATGTCCTCTTATAGCGGGTTAATGAAAGTTACGAAAAGAAAAGAAAGAAAAATGCGCATATTGGCATTACAGAAAAAAAAACACCTTAAAACCAAGAAGACAACACAAGGTTGCAGCTGAAAATCAGCGTCAGGTGGTATCACCTGACGCAACCCACGAGTGCCATACGCTAGAATTTTAAATATATGAACCATGGGAGAAATGAACATCTATACACCGTAAGGACTATTCATGCTTGCAGCGCTCGGCCGCTATAGTAACGCTTGCTAACAGATGTGGTCATCGTGTGCACGGGATTTTGTTATCAAATTGGTCAGATGTAAGTTTCCTCGATAGCACATATGAATGATGGTGATAAAGGTGAAGGTATTTTATAATTATTGGTTAAAGTCTACTCGTTTCAACAATACATTAAGTAATAAACAACGTTGAATGAGAAATAACTAACGGAGAGCCCATAATGGATGGGTTAACCATCTTTATGGTCGGGAAATTTACAAAACAAGTGCTGTTCAATTACGTGCATCGTTATTCTATTTTTGTTAAAGCAACACTGTTACATCAGAACACATAACATAACATCACGTCTGTAATCCCCGAAGGGTTAGGCAGAGGTGTACCTATAGTACACCCACATATCGCCAATTGTGTTTAAGTCCCATGTAATATTAGTCACATGCCAATATTTTGATTCTTCTCCTACCATGGTAAAGACAATTATTGTTCAGTCAGCAAGTGGTATCTGGACTGACTGTCTAGGTTGCATCAGACGTATATTTAAGTATCGCCTGTACTCGTTGAGGCTATTTCAATACACGCTTATGTATTATATTAAGGGGTAAGCGCTAATTTATCCCGCGAAATCAACATCAATGTTAACATACACCCAGAGATTGATCTCTAGGTGTATGTTGAATAAAGTATGATTCACGACCGTAACAAATATGTCTTTACAGAATTATAATCATTGTATGTACAATCAGTAATATAACTCCTTAAGTTGTATTCTCATAGTATAATCCTCAAATCTCAATATTTCATGAAATAGTCATTCAATAGGATTACTTGGTCTTAGAGAGTTGTATTGATGACTTTAATGATTAAAATTCTGTAAATACATATTTGTTACGATCGCGAATCGTATTTTAATCAACATACAACCTAATACTGACTTGCAAATTGCAAAAAATGTAAGAAAATATGAATTTCGCGGGCTAACCTGGCGCTTTTGCCTTAATAATATATTATACTCATACACAGTTTGCAACAATGCTTACATAAAAAGCAAATATAAGCAATAAAGACGAAGTAAGAACCATGACATTGGCAATGACGTTAAAAAGATGTCATATTCTGAACATACATCATACATCCAGTGCTGAGCAAGGGCCTCTGTCATACCAAAGTATTAAATCATTCAATAATAAAGACAACGCGCAAGAGTACATTGACCACGAACAGGTGTAATGACAATTTTATTTATTATATTTTTATATAATCGATATTAAAATAATGTAATAATATTTTAGCAATGATAAACCTAATTAGTTTGTTTGAAGACTGATCAATACGTCAAATGATAATATCGCGCTATAGACAAATATATTATGACCCCATCATATTCAGAAACGGTAAGAAATTGCAAAGGGCAGTAATAAAAGCTCCGACAAAAAAAGAAGAATTGTCCTTACTCAAAATATTAAATCTACTGCCTAAAATACTAACTTTCCGACTACTTTTGTCCGAATAAAAATGACGAAACGACCGAATGAGATACTGAAATCTTCGAAAAATAAACATGACTGTTTATTGCTATAAACTTTTCTACCAGCATAAATTACGTTCTACTGAAAACTATGCTTTGTAATTTTTATCTTTACTTGCCTACTATTAATTCATAAATTACCTTTCATATTTCATAGACTGTGGTGCTATTTTAACTGTAACATTATACTGAAAATATTATTCCGAGTGGTTATACACCTCTGTTGTCGGTAACTTAGTAATTTTGTCAGAAGTTTAGTTTTGTTATTCGAAGATCCATTTTTTTTAGGAGAAAATGTAATTTGAACATTCTCTTATTTGTTGTTAAATTGCATTTTTTTTTCGTTTATGTTTTGGGTTTTTTGTCGGTAATTCATTATAACGCTGGTTAATTAGAATAATAGTCAGCCACAGATCGCTGGAGATTAATTTGTTTTTCGAAACCATTATTATTTCCCAATTGCAAATAACAATATAACTTTAGCACTTATAATAACTCATTGAATTTGTAATAAGTTTAGCATAAAATTACGAGATAGATACACAGAATAATACTAGAAGACTGTGTTTATGTTTGAGGGGGATATCAGAGGCTAGCAGACTGTGGTAAATGGCCTAGAGATGTTTGATAATCATCATGACTTAAAAATACGGATATCATTACACAGATCAGTAATTCGTGTCCAACAGAAAATTACTGACTCTAAACTACAAAGCAAACCTCTTTAACACTACGTAATTAGTGTACTGATCCTTTCAGAAAATGAAGTTTGATGACTGTTCAAATATTAATTAATCGATAAGATATTGAGAGCAGTGGTAGCCCAGTGGTAACGGCTTCGACTTCGAGGTCCTGGGTTCGAAGTTCGAACCCAAGCAGGCGCTTTAATTTGTGTAGGTAGGGCAAAACTTGGGTAATCGGTGATAGTTTTGTTTTTTACTTGTAAAATTCGATTCATTGATCAGACTATTTTTTAAATTTACTGTGATATAGTAGACAAAATAAGTTTTGCTAACTTATATCTAAAAATGTGGCAAATACTATAATGATTGAAAAATGTACATTTATCAAGTCAGTAGTAACTTGGTAATAAAACACAATTATCTATCACCGAATAGCTGCATATCACGAATTGGCCAAGTTTTGCCCTACATAATTTCATAACAACTGCTTTCAAAACGGTGAAGGAAAACATCGTGAGGAAACCGGCATGTCCTAGAACCGAAAATATGAAAACGTGACATCTACCAACCCGCATTGGGCCCGTATGGTGTATTACGGTCTACTCCCTCACACAGAGAGGAGGCCTGTGTCCCAGCTGTGGGAACATTATAGGCTGATTATGCTTAAGCTATGCTATGATAAGATATCGTACGTCAATTTATGAGGCATACGGTTTTTTATCTAAGCCCAAACCACAATGGTATAAAAATCTGCGAACAAGCAAAAAATCTCTTCAACACTACTTTGTGTACTGACCCTCACAGAAACAAAAGCGTGATGAGTGTTCAGATAATAAGAAGTGTAAGCGCATACGCGGTGACGTGTGCAGGTGACGGAACAATGTGATGTTGTATTTCACTACTACATTATGTTCACAAGGCTCTACGGTGTCCACTTATGTTCGGATCGGGCTAGGGTTGGGCTCTATGGAGGACATATTTTTGTTTGTTGTTTAAAAATAATGTGAAATAATTTTGTTGATACTTAGTCAGAGTGGTCTGTCATTTGTAAATCTTTGCCAGTCGTTACGGGTAGTCAGAAGCCCGAAAGTCTGACAACCACTCTTGCCAAGGCGTGTTACCCAGTAACTGGGTTGTGGTTGCTGCATCTGCATAACTATTCACAACTATATGACAGGTTGTCGAATCGAAAATAACACATTTTCAATTACTAATTTGCTTTGTCTCCGACAGCAATTAGCTGTCGGAAGAATGGCGGTCGTTTATGTTATTTAAACTGACAAAATTTTAGGATTCTGGATTTGTGAACAGCCGTTAGAGGACTCTTTCGATAACATTGATTTATGTTCGATTCGGCACGGAAGCGTATCGAACGGTTGTGAATAGCTATGCCGGTTAGACTGGAAGCCGAGCTGGGAAACGGCTAGGCAGATGATGACTTGCACCCTAATTGCGTAACACAATATCAATCACAATCTGAATGATTTTGAAGCGTATTGCTATTCCATTGCTTCATATGTTCGAAAAATTTGTCTGCTCAACAACGTAAATAACGCAATGATTGTTGTTGAACTGTCAAAATTCAACTGGTCCCTACTATAAGTGTGTTACGCAATTAGGGTGCTGGTCAGAGTTGTGTGCTGAGAGATCCTGTTTCAAGTATCCTTAAGACTTTACCTTTCTTTGTCGCAAAACTCTTCTTCCCTTCGTAAGTACAGTCGTTTCGTACTATTGGGTGTCATAAACGAAAATCTGTACTAGGGGAAGGTTGCTATGAATGGACCACTTAACTTTACGACAATATATCTCAAAAAATATAAGTGATAAAATGAAAGCAGCTTATTATTTTTATTTCGTAGGACCTTTATTTATAATAATCAAACGCACAAACAATTCGGGCTTACACTTTTTGGTATAAACGAAGAAAACTAAATCTTGGGCTGATACCTTCTTTGGACCATGGACACCTTCATTGAACCACCAGGTTGCCATCAATGGACTTAGAGAAATTTGTTCTAGAGGTCCAATCAAGGTAACTTATTATAATTATCAATATGGTTAAATTATGGCATACGAGAAGAGACAAAAAATATTAATAGGTACACATACGACAAGCAAACAAACTGTACTTATAGGCTACTTAGTTACTAATTAAATTCATCTGGCACATATAATGAGATCAACAAGTCATCAAAATTAAGATATAATATAAAGTCTCATATTTTCTTCTTAATATAATTTTCACAGATACCAAAATAAACATAATAGAACCTAACCTTCATTTTCTAATTCTGGAGGGAGGTCACTTTCGGAACCCGGTATTTGGACGTGTTCTTTGGCTTTTTGGTTTACTCCATCTAACCTTCGTTTAAGTGTTGCTTTCGGGACTCCGTATATTCTGCTTGCTTCATTTAAACCAGTTTTTTGTTTCCTTACTGATTCTAAAGCAAGGTTCATACTTGTTTCATTCCATGTAAAGTATTTTCTTTTATTCGGCGACATTCTGAAATTTTAAATTTATAATTATTTTCAAGAGTTTTTTCTATAATTAGTGAAAAACTCAGAGCCCATTCCCATAATTATGATCATATATATACAATAAAAAGTTGCTATGATTGGACCGGTCCAACGGTGGAACTCCCTTGAGGTCCATTGATGGCAACAAGGTACTCGTTAAGAAAAGAAAATCTAAAATATAAATGGACATGATTAGACAAAATTGAATAAAACAAATGGAATCACAATTAAATTGTCTAATATTTCACAACAATGCACGCAAACAAATATGAATAGAATGATACTTACATCAAATTGTTTAGAGTCAAATAATAAGATTTTGACCGCCGCAAACACTACCACACGCGTCCCTCCTCGCCACGTACCGCAGCGTCACTGAGGTAAGAGGGGGGTGCAACTGAGCCGGCACGGACTCTTTTCGACTAGTTTGGGTGTTGCTAGCTTCAACAGTTTTGGAAATACCTTGGTGGTCCAATGAAAGAGCTAGTCCAATGATCGCAACTTTCCCCTATATTCTACTACTTATGTTTCAGGTTTTGTTTCTGGAGACTTTGTTAGTATGGGCATCATGAGTCTTGTGGTCTGCTTCCCCGTTCAGCCAGTAGAAATAAAAAATAAATAAAAGAAAATACGTTTATTTGCGGTAAACATGACGCAAAAAAGAACACAAAAATAATAAAGTTGGGGGAAAATATGCATCACATCCACGCAAAACGGCCATCGTTCAGCATAATGCTGCCACCCTATGCGAGACAGAGCCCCAGCGCTGGTTTTCAGCGACAGCCAGCGTTGACGTGATGACGTCAGCCGGTGCAGCATGCAATGTAAACACACAATACCTTAAACTAAAATGTTTATATAAATACAATATTTAAAATAGCAACATTACGTTTCATCGGCATCGACTCACACGCCTAAAAAAAAAATGCGTGAAATGTGTTGAAAAAATCTTCAAACTTCTGAAGATTCTGCAGTGGATGACGAAGAATTTCCACTATAGATTCTAGATAGGTACTACGTATAGACTATGAAAATCTGAGACAACCACGAAGCACTTATAACAACTAAATCTGATGCAAGTATCCGCTAACACATGGCCATATTCTCACCACCATACAAACCAAGCTTAACCCCTCTCATTGTGGCGGCATTATCCATTGAAAGGGCTACCTATTGTTATTTCACTTTAATATAAAACAATACGCAAACCTTTTACATTGACTGTGATCTTTTATTTGCTCTGCCATCCTTTGTGGTGCCGCCGCGGCGTTTTTTATCTCTGGCAACTCATTAAGACTGGAGACGTTTTTGTATGTCAATGCTCATTGAGTATTTTTATTGTGTCGACTTAGATGGATATTCCATTCATTCATAGTTGATTATCTGTGTTGGATGATAATGTGAATCTGTGGCAAAATGGCGGACGGGGAATTAAGATGGCGGGGATCGAAGTTTTACAAAGGATTCTGTTTTAAGAATTTAAAATGTAATTGCTTTTGAGGGATCTCTCTAAAACTAGAGACGACGTTTTAGACTGATTTAGTTTTGTTAACAACTGGACAACATAAAACGTGAAAAACTGTCGGTATATGTATGTACATATAAGTACGTGGGTATGCAAAATATTTTTTTCACTGGATAAGCATCATGGGTTCGATTCCCAGGTCGGGCAAAGTGTTATCGGGTTTTTCTATCTGGAATTTCCCAGTAGGCGCCCGGAGTCTGGAATTGTGCTCGGTAGATAGCAATAGGCTCGCCCCCTATTACATGGGACTTAAACATAACGTGCGAAATGTGGGTGTACTATAGGTACACCTCTGCCTAACCCTCCGGGAAACAAGGCGTGATGTTATGTTATGTAAGCATCTACATAGATTGATAGCACAGTGCACACTGGAGGAGGTGGCAGGAGTAATAGATCTGACTGTAGAACTTAAGCAGAATCTTTGGGGCAATGGGGATCTGTACTGCCATTTTATCACGATAGGTGGCGCATCGTCGACATGGCCATTGAAAGCTGTCAGTTCAATACATTTTATAACCTTAAATTCAGTAAATTTTATTTTTCTCGTAATATGCCTTTGTGTGCTGTACCAGGATGTACTAACCCCGGTGTACATTTATTTCCCAAAGATGCAACGTTAAAAAAAAAGTGGGAACAGGCTATATTTACGTCGCAAAAATTTGATAGCGACACAGCATAGCAGGTTGTGCCGGAATCATTTCCATGAATCTGATTATGTAGGAAAGTCCGCTTATACATGTGAGTTATTATAACTGAGGGCTTTGATTACCGAAATTAAAATTTCGGTCATAAGCTTCTAACCTAAAAAATAAACAATACCATTTATCATTAAAGTAATGTTTTCTCATTTTTCGTAAATTTTCCTACCATAAGTCAAGTAACAATTACCACGTAACAACTGAAAAAATATCCAAATCTAGAGCATATCACTGATAAATAATAGTATATTATTAGTTATAAGTCTACCTTTCAATAAGATCGGCTTTCTTTCCATTTATCATTCCTCCTCGTTTTCTCAGTTCCTCTTTCAATTCTTTAACCTTCCAGGTACAATATATGTTGTCAAAAACGATAGTGGACCGGTTTTAAACACAAAAAATAGCAAAAACCAAAGTGTAAACAAAGCGAAAACGATTTGACAGCGGCCATCTCGCCGGCGGCGACATCTGCGCTGAGCTTTGCGTGTGGATCCCCATTGCGTAACACGCTTACAGTAGGAATTGTTTTCATTTTGACAGATCAACAACATTCATTGCTTTATTTACTTTGTTGAGCACACAAATTTCACGAACATATGAAGCAATGGATTAGCAATTTGCTTTGTGATGAATATTGTGTTACGCGATTAGGGTGCTAGTTAATCAATTTTTGAAGAAAATTACAATAAATTTTACGCTCACTTTAACAACATTATAATAAATAGCATTGACATCAACTCCTTGCGGTAGTAGTTAATTTAAATTGAAACAATTAATTAAATAACTCCAACATAATTAAATTTAAGCGCAATTCACACAGAGTGGGCCTATCTTGGACACTGGACAGCAGACTAGAACGCACGTTATGCAGCTGGGATGTTCCCATATCGTGTCTTTTTCAGGTTTAAGTAACTTGCTTGCTTGATTGCTTTTACGCATACAGTTGTCCATCCAATGTAGTTTCCACTAAATGTCGCTCATTAGAATTTTTTATTATTACAGTGGATTTCATTTATTACGACCTTGGTTGTAGCGACCATTTACCTATAGCGACGTTAAATCTAAGTCCCTTGAATTTAAAGCATACTTTAGTACAAAATTCATGTGGCTATAGCGACTTTGGATGTAACGCCGAGTTCGGGTGTAGCGACTGTTTTTAATGAATCATTTGTAACAAATTCCTAGAAATCCCATGCAGATATTGCGACCGGAGTCGGCCGCCAAAGACACAAAGATTTTTTTCTTTCACAAACATTTCTTATCTTTTGTTTACATCCATTGCACACAGATGGTCAGCAAGTGTGGAGACCTTTACCTTTTGTTTATAGATATCAACTAAGTAGGTAGGGGAAGCGTGTACGTTTCGGAGCTTTTATGGTTCAGTTACAAAGTGATATTCTGAGTAGCAACTGGGTTTAGTAAACTTTTGAATAAGTATGGCTGCTAGACGCACATTCACTGTTAAAGAAAAGGCGGAAATCATTTCAAAATTGAAAAACGGTGAAAACAATGCTGATTTGTGCAAAGAGTACAAAGTTTCCCATTCAACAGTATCTACGATGTGGAAAAACCGTGATAAAATATTAGAATGCTTTGAATCCAAATCCTTAAAAATTAAGAAAAACCGCAAACCGACGCATCAAGATATCGAAAATGCCCTTCTAATGTGGTTCAAAGCCCAAAGAAGCCAAAACGTACCTTTGAGCGGTCGTCTGCTGCAAGAAAAGGCTAATCAATTTGGCAGACTGTTTGGAAAAATGGATTTTGAGTGTTCGGAAAGCTGAATATACCGATTTCGTCAACGACACGATATTGTAGTAGGCAAAGTTTGTGGAGAAGCCGCTAGTGTATCGCAAAGTGACTGTGACAACTGGCTAAAAACAGTTTTCCCAAAATTGACTGAAGGTTATACTGATAGCCAAATATGGAACGCTGACGAGACAGGTTTGTTTTTTAAGTTAACTCCTGACAAAACCTTGAAATTTAAAGGGGAAAAGTGCGTTGGTGGAAAATTATCAAAAGATAGAATCACCGTGCTTGTTGCATCAAGTATGGCAGGGGAAAAAAGAAAATTATTGGTCATAGGCAAGGCAAAAAAACCCAGATGTTTCAAAAATGTTAAATCTTTGCCAGTTGATTACGAAGCAAACAAAAAGGCCTGGATGACTTCAGAGATTTTCGAAAAAGTTCTACGCAAATGGGACTCCCAGTTAAGAAATAACAAAAAGAAGATCATTTTATTTATTGACAATTGCCCAGCTCATCCTAAAATAGAGAATTTGACCAACATAAAACTGGCATTTTTACCACCAAACACTACATCAGTGATTCAACCGATTGATCAAGGGATAATTAAAACCCTCAAAAGTCATTATAGGAAAATTTTAGTACAGAAAATGATGAACGACATTGAAAACTCGGCAGGCCCGTTTTCCGTTAATATTTTAGATGCCATTGAAATGGTAACTACGGCATGGGCTCGGGTGACTCCAGATACGATCAAAAAGTGTTTTCTACACGCTGGGTTCCGTAAATCTTCGGCTATCACAACAATTGACGACGACTCCGATGATGAATTGGACATACCATTGGCACAACTGACTACAGTATCATCAAGCGGAACAAATGTTGCGGACTGGGCAACATATGTTGATATTGACAGTCAACTTATCACTACTAGCGATTTGTCCGATAGTGAAATTGTTGAAACTGTTGTCCCATCATATACGACGCAAGATGAGGAAAATGAGGAGGAAGAAGAAGATTGCAAGGAAGGTGAGATTCCTACAACTAAGGATGTGTTAGGTGTTGTAACAAAGCTTAAAAGATACTGTTTATTTGGTGATGGAAAGGATATTATAGATATTGAAGAAGTAATGAAAATAGAATACACCCTACAGCGTACACTAGCACAAAAAAATAAATTGAAGCAAACTAATATTACACATTTTTTTAAATGTACCGGTGAATAACTATGTGTGCAAATATTTTCAATAATAAATGAATATAAACTACACATGTGTACGTGTCTGTCTGTATCTCTTTACCTTTGCCTGTAACGACTTCCGGATATAACGACGAAAATAGAGTGGTCCCTTCATTGTCGTTATACCCGAAATCCACTGTATAAGTAAAATGCCTAAGTAATAACAGCCGCACGGATCGATCCATCAGGTTAAGCTACGCTTGCCGGGGTTGGTTCGTGGATGGGTGACCACATCTTTACATACCGAGACTCCTCCGTGCCTCGGAAAGCACGTTAAGCCGTTGGTCCCGGCTGTCATTCGTGGATCTTTGACAGTCGTTACGGGTCGTCAGAAGCCCGAAAGTCTGACAACCAGTCTTACCAAGGGGTATCGTATTACCCAGTTACTGGGTTGTGGAGGTCAGTTAGGCAGTCGCTCCATGTAAAATACTGCTATTCAGCTGCATCCGGTTAGACTGGAAGCCGACCCCAATATAGTTGGGAAAAGGCTAGGCAGATGATGATAAGTAAAATGCCTTGGATTTGAAATAAGATCTCCTATACAACACCATAACATTTATCCGCAATCTACATAGAAATAGAAAAGCGGTACCATTCATATCCGCAACACTTCTTGTCTCATCCGCCCTGTGTAGACCACACCTTATTTCACCCGTCCGCTCTTTGAGCATTGCGCCTTATTCACATTAACTATTAAACCCTACAGACCTACATAAGACCAAAACAATGTTATTGCTTGTATGCAAATATCTTTAGTAATAACATATACCACGTCTCTGATTGCATTCTATATTTGTATGTAACTTAATACAATTGAAAAACGTATACTGGCCCTGGTAGTACTGGTACTATTAATGCCTTATCGTGGCTCGTTTGTGCTGGCGTTATCTTTTAACAAAAGGCTATTGCTGGATATGTAGGCGTTATTTTGCCTATACGTGTCTGGTTGGAGGATAGACGTAATAGTGTGTGATTGTGTTGATAAGTAGAATAAATGCGGTCATTTTTAGCACAACATAAGTGTTGTGCTAAAAATGACCGCATTTATTCTCCATTTTCAAACCTAAGGGTTTGAAAATGGCTCGTGGCTAAATAATAACAGCCGCATGGGTCGATGGAAGGTTAAGCTACGCTTGCTGCGGTCGGTTCGTGGATGGGTGACCATCCATTACATATCGAAACCCCTCCATGCTTAAGCCGTTGGTCACGGATTTCATTCGTAGATCTTTGACAGTCGTTACGGGTAGTCAGAAGCACAAAAGTCTGACAACCCGTTTTACCAAGGGGTGTCGTGTTACCCAGTAACTGGATTCTGGAAGTCAGGTAAACAGTCGCTCCATGTATAATACTGGAAGCTGATCCCAACGTAATTACGAAAAGGCTAGGTATGACAATTATAAGATGTATGTACATATAAATAAGCCTTGGTGCTCATTGTAAATCAAAATCAAGATCAAGTCATTTATTCAAACTAGGCTGAGAATCAGCACTTTTGAACGTCAAAAATTACATAAGACAGTCCCTCGGCACGCCCGCCCTTCACCACTTCCTAGTACTTCTTCCGCTGGGAAGAAGTGGCGCACAGCAAACTCCCCAGCAGCGCAACAAGCTCCCCAGCAGCGCAACAAGCTCCCCAGCAGGCATTTTGTAATAAACAAAATCCTAATAAACATTTGAGAAAGATTATCTCTAGGCGATTGGTTCACCTTGAAACAGTAAACGTTATCGTTTTCTGTTTCAGGATTATTCCTGAACACGGTGCGTAGGTATACAAGATTATTTTCTAAATGAGGTGGAGTCAAAAAGGTCAATTCTTATAATCTCTAAATCGTGGCCACAAGAAATCATGACTGAAAGCCCGACTCCTAGTCTATACGTACATATATTATACATACATACTAATAAATATAACTGAAGTGTCTGTATGTAATGTCACAACAACAGCTTTTTACTAAATGCATATGACAGTATATACATACAATACCTGTAACGGAAAAGCATTTTTTAACATTTTTGTCTGTCTGTCTGTTTGTTCCGGCTAATCTCCGAAACGGCTGGATTGATTTTGACGGGACTTTCGCTGGCAGGCAGATGATTTTATCAGAAACCACAGCTCATTATAAAGCGCCACAGAGTAAAAAAGAGCAGAGAAATAGCGGGGATAATGAAAGGTACTTTTATTTTAGAAAAATAATTAGCGTTCCACGCAAAAAAAATTAAACCCATGAAATTGTGAACAAAATCCGATTCCAATATTAGACATCCACGCGGGCGAAGCCGCGTGCCACAGCTAGTGTAGAATAAAAATAAACCAAATAATTATGTATAACTCACTAAGCAGAGCCATACTCAATAAGTAATTGTCTCCTACACATTGCCGCCATGTAAGAAGGGACATGAAAATACTACAGGAGTCCTGCTAAACTGCAATTACTTTCTCGTAAATGTATTTCAATATTAATAATTGTATCAATAAAAAATCAAGCACAATTTTACGGCATCATAAATAAATTCGTGTTTTAATCATTAAAGTGGTTACCGGCCACAATATATAGTCCAAAGATAGTATTATAAAAGCTAATACAAAGGTTTATCTGGGTAACAAACGTCGACCAATAAACCGAGCGATGAACCGAGTCGGTAGTAACGTATATGAGAAATGTCGACGCGTTCAAGGAATTTATGGAGAGGTTGTTACCACATATGAAGAGGACCGTACTGACCATAGCAGAGAAGATAGGGCTAAGAAAGAAGTGAATGATGATATTGCTGCTAAAAGAATAAACAATAAGTCAAAATCAATCAATATATCCCAAATATAGGATAAAGGCACGGTTGATAATAAAGATGATACTGAACAAAATTTTCAAGCCATAATAAGCCTTGTGGCTTCTTTAGGTACTCAGAGATAGTAACCAAACTCAGTTGCACAAATACATTGTTAATATGCAGTGTAATGATATAGCTGAAACAAAAATGGGCTCATTAAAGTCATAGGCAAAATTACAGAAAATATTCTTTTAAAAAAAGTCTACGAATAGGTTATGGATGCTACTACTCTAGCACCTGAAACAGTATAACAATTTACAGTTACGGTAATGAAAGTTTTCCTAGTGACTAGAGCCGATTTTAAAGAATCTAAAGTATAAGTTTCTTACTCAGATAAAACACACCAAAAGAACTTGCCACACCTAAGTTTCATCAGCTCTATACACACCACAAACCTTGTGAAGTACGCCGACCGGCGTGTTGCCGATAATATGGGGACAAATACAAATTGATAAACAAAAAGAAACACATTAACGTGCGTACACACATATATTATAATAGGTAGCTCGGATAGACCTCGGACTAAATATATATTTAATGGATGAAGCAACATTTACAGCTTTTATACGATTTTTATGCAATACTTCTTTGAGAATTTTCCATTAAAGATTTTGATGCACTTTACTGGTCTTAACTATTTGAGATTTATAAGTATTGTGTCTAAACGTTCACTGCTGGCCATGGAGACTTTTTATAGAAGACTTTCTATCGCGATGATCGTGCGATCGTCAGAATTTCTTATAGTCACCGACTTGTCACTAACATTTTATTGTGATAAGATGTTCAATAATCATGTCTTTTTTTGAAGGAGAGCGGAAGAACTAGTCATCCCAATATTATCGCCCTGCAATGTCACAACATGTACAAAAAATAATGTCACAAATCAGGTACTGAGACCCCGCAGTTACTCGGTTTTTCTGCTGGGGAATTTTCAGTAGCTACCATGCTAGTTATCGGTTGGCGGTTGTATTTTATTTATGGTAATAGGTTACAGAGCCATAACAAAATTTTAAAACATGACACCTTAAGGAATTCGCTTCCTAACTGAATGTTTATTTGAAATTGCTCAATCCAACGCAATACCAGATCCAACAATTCTAATTCCCGATGCAAATACAGCCGCAACAAAACAACCTGAATAACAAGTGTTTGCAATACGAAATAATAGTGTAAATACCATTACAAAAATCATCTATCACCCAACTCTTGGAACACGACTTCTAAATGGTCATAGGCGCCAACCGCGCCATTGTACGTGTACAGACGGACGGATCAATGGCTGCCCCTAACTAGCTGAGCCGTGAAAACGTACAAATGGCCGCCGGACATCGGAATTCAATTCTAAGGTTAGTTGTCCTGTCATGTATACGATGGTCACTTACTAATTGGTGTTCGAATCCATTTTTCTTTAGAATTCTTTGGCAAAAATAGTTTTAAGCTCGGTAAACTTGATTTAACGCCAAGTGTTCCTCATCCAGCAAAAATGCAGAGGTGGTAAACCTTCGGTATTGGCACTTGGGCCATATTTTATTTCCCACTGTTTTTTCCAATTTCATTTGTTTTCTCCTTCTGTTTGTGATACCCATTGGTTTTCTTGTTTCAAATGTGCCAGCGTCCAATTCTGAATTGAAATTTTTATATTCTATTCCAATGTAATTGAAGTTAACAGTTTTTGCAATGTCTACTGCTTAAACCGATTTGATAACTACACAAAAATTAAACAAAATAAAAACTACATTACCAGCAATTAAATGTTTCTTACAATAGATTTCCCAAATATAATTTTATTATTCCACTTATTAAATCAAATTAATGAATCAAATGATGTTTGGGAGCAAAAAACTAGTCATAATAACTCTATATTTTGTACATGCAGACTAACGTAAGTCATGATTTAAATTGTAAGACAAAAACACGGGTATCTAAAGCAAAAACTTTTTCTAATATCGAACAATAACGTTCTTCTCAATACACAATCTGAAAAAAGGCAATAAATAAAATGGACCATAAAATCTGAAATAATATCATTTAAATGGTTGCACACGGTGATAGTTGAGCAATGGGTCTGGTCAAAATTGGTCAAGATAGAAAAGTTTTGCTGATCGAAGGTTCCGTCTTGCGGTACGGTACGGACGTAGTCCAATAAAGAGAAAATTTTGAAAAAAATTGAGACTTTTCTTTGCTTCTAATAATAATTATCTCGGATTTTTATGTGCAACACAAAAACGTTTCTAGGTAGATAAATAATGTTTTACTTATTAGGCGCTACGCGAAACAAATTTACTAATAGTATTAGGTACAGTATGTAAGTATGTTAGAACTACACACATTATCTGTACCTACTAATATTATAAAGAGGTAAAATGTGTTTGTATGTAGGAGGTAAATTTCACGTGGACAAAGTCGCGGGCTAAAGCTAGTATAAATCAGTAAAGCAAATAAATTATTATGTTCATCTGACGTCAGCTTGACGACAATCACTTTCTTGTGAAACTACACATTACTTCACAGCTAGTTCTACTTTTTCTAAACTTAACCCTAAAATATCTAGCCAAAGCCTCAGGCCCCAAAGTAATATGAAATCAAACACCTATCTTCGCCATACATGATACTCTAGTATCATTCATAATTACACAGTGTAACCCTCAAACGCGTGCCCGCCATTACTTTTACAGCTAGTAATAACATGGCACTTATCAATTATTTATAATTGTAATGTGCATTCGGCACAATAGACGCAAGTTATTTGTAAACATTAAGATTTACAATATTTTTTACGATATTGGTTTGACTGTTCGGAATTTTTATTGAATAGCTCGAAATATTGTTTTGATGTTACTTGGTGGTCTGCATGTTTCCGTGTTCGTAATGGTAAAAGCTGTAAAAGAATTTAACTGAATAAACTAAAATGCAATTAAAATTGTATATTCCTAATTATTGGTTACTAAAATGTATGTAGGTAAAAACTCACCTCTAAAACATGTAACAACTCTAACAAGTATAAATCAATTAATTTAAACCTAATTATAAATAACCTTTAAAACCATTTCAATTAAAAAACTTGACACAATTACTTACAAATATTTGCACTTCGCTGCAATAACAACATCGACTAAATCGAGAAACACATTCAAGACAAAGCGATAAAACAAAAGAAAATTAGGTTTAAATTGTATAAAACAAAATCAGTTCAATTAGACCGACGCCCTTAGACATTCCATACCAAAATCAGAGGCTTAACGCTTCGATGCACTTATGTTTTTACCGTTCCCAAAATCACACATCACCCTTATGAAAAGTAGCGTAAGGTGTAGAATTGTGCGGGTTTTAGTTTTTAATTGGTATAATTATGATGGTAAGACTATAGTGCGAGATTGCACGTAATGCACGCGCTAAGTATTTTTTATTACAACAATTACAGGGTTAACAGGGCATGTAATAGTGTGATGATTATTGTTGATTGGTCGAACAAAAACTGGGTGTGTTTGTTCGCGTGTTTATACCAACACAGCTATTGTGTTGTCACGCTTTGACGGTTTTTACATTTTTAATATATGACTGATTTTATCAAGTGGCTCGTTTAATCGACGACACGTTTTGTTGATAAACGTTTGTAATGTAATTAGTTTAGTATGAAGTTTTTATGTGTGTTAAGGTTAGTGTGCATGACGTGTAAATATAATTAGTTGGGATTATTTATTGTGTTGCTTTTGTTGAAGTTAGTTATGTGCATTAAATTGCGGTTATGTGTGATGGATGAGAGGTTATCATTGTTTGAATCCGTGCCAGTACGTCATGCTCCATTATTGTGCCTTAATTGGTATAACGGCTACAGCCTTTACCGATATGCTCTTTATAATTGTTATCTTTGGTAGTAAAGGGTTAAAACTGAAGGAAAAATTGAAGTAAACAAGCTGCAGTAGCAATCAAATCAAATGGCGCAGATAGTATAAAATGTCATTTAATCTGTCATAGAATATGAAAGAACAATTAAAGTCTGGTTTTCCACCAGGTTCCAGGTGTACTCTTTGCTAAAGCTCTTATAAAACCAACTTGAGGTAACAGTATCAGAACTAAAGTCAAAGTCAAAGTTTTTATTTGTAAAACATAGGTGGGTGTAAAAACAGGTGAAAAACAATCTGCTCCAATTAAAATCTGGTTTTCTAATTTTCCGTACCTGCCTATCTAATCTACCTACTCTTTGCTATAACTCTTATAAAACCAAAAATTTAAAAAAAAATTGGTGTCATTTCATCATAATCAAATTAACTTGATATTCGTCCCTAATTAATACAAACGTATTAATTTCCACTGCATTTGCTTTTCAGCATAAAGTTCTCATGACCAAACTAGCTAGTAAGTAGTAATAGCAGCTAACTACCAAGAAATCAATGATCGAAACATCCAATTAACTTTAAAGTGGCATCCGACAACGCGACTTGTCAGCAACGTGTCGCCGACGTATTGTCGCGTCGCATTCAATGTTGCGCTTGCGACTTGTCGAGGAAAAACGCGACGGAAAAATGTCGGCGCGTTTGAATAGAGCCTATCTTTAGTTTGTGTTTTTATGCAAACCTGTGTAGTTGTGTGTACTTTGTGTAGTTATGTGTATAATTTGTGTACTTGTGTGGTTAGATTGAGAATCGATTTTCGAAATTGAATGGTTATTGAATAGGTTCGATTTGATAGCTGTTCATTGCGTATAATGAGGGGCTGTTAGTGTTTTGTTTTTATAAATTGTTTGAAATTGGAAAGGATACAGTGAGAAAATAATTTTAGTCATGTTTTATGATGAATATAAATTAAATAATTGGTGGATGTACTAAAGATAACTGTGTTTAGAAGGTTTTTAAATAACAACAACATTACTGGTTTTTTCTTCACCGCAAGAAGATAATGTTACTGATTTATTGTTCTATAAATCACTGGCTTGATTAATCAATTGTACGGCTGCCCTTTTAGTTATTAACAGCAACTGTCTATTTTTATAATCACAATGACCTAATGACGGATTTACAAGGTCGTGACCTCATCATTTGAAAATAATAAATGAACCCCGACACAAACTTTAATACTTAAAAGCCACTGTGTTGAATGTTAAAGTTTCTAACTAAGCAGCAATAAAACCTTATTAATAAAATAAAAAACAAATTGATTTTTAAAAATTAAGAACCTAAAAGCGATTCGTTGTTTCGATTACAATTCGAATTTCGAATTCGGGTGACGCTATAAAACCGTCAAGTTTTTGACTTTCACCGTCAGTGAGGCATCGTCTTCCCACGATGTTAGTTGTTTAGTAGGCAACAATTAGACAATTGTCGGCCATTTTAACGATCAACCATAAAATCGGGTTTCAGTCTCTCATTAACCGCATTCTTGTGATACTTCCGCTTTTATAGTTTTACTAATCAACGCTTTGAGATTAATACGGTCCCGTATGTAATGGCGTCGGTTGTGTTCAGATTAATTTTATTGGTCCGGGCTTCGGACAATTGGTCGTATAGATAATTGAGTTTCGGACGCCGCGGCTTTTTTAAATCTCTATGTTTACTGTTAAGCCACTTTGGTACAATCTACCGGCTGCAAGCGACTAGAAACTTCTAATTTAGATTAATAAATGGACCTGTATTTACTTCTTAAGTTGTGAACGTATATAAATGTAAGTTTACCAGTAAAAAGCTGTGTTTTACTTGTTGTCAAAGCGACCGGCCGGTTCGTTTTATCGGTACTGTAAAATTTACCAATAAAAATATCATAAAACTTTGACATTTCTGCCCGTTATTGGAAGACAACTTTATTTACGTTTTAATAATAAACAGCTGGTTTTAAATGAGAAATTCAAGTTCGTTGAGAGTTTTGTATGAAGACGTGGGAAAACGAATTTTACTTTTCCTCATACACAAAATATTTCTTGTTTCAACCTGTTGATTTGAAAGGAATACGTACTAAGAGAAATATGTAGGACGTTGTACCTATTAATAACAACAAAAATCATAAATGTTATAAGGTTTTTTTGCAAAACTAAGTTCCAAATAGCCGTTATAAGTAACTGTTACAACTGCTGGAAATAAATAATCAAGTTATTATAATTTTAACTACTTCATCAGTCAACAAACAAGTTAAATAAAATAAACATATACATTTAATCACTTGTCAATACATCAGAGGTCAAATAAAATAATTATCGTCAAAATACCAAAGAGTTTTTGTAACGGAAACCCATATTATACCTATTTAGATGGAGAAAGAGTTATTAACGATTTAGACTTTTGATTTTGATGGCCAGTAATTATATTTTTGGTTAAAAACGCTTCTGATTTTTGATTAATTAACCATCATAATTTTATCATTGATCATTTTGTATTTGATATCATTATTTCTATTTGCATATACAATAATGTAGAAACCAATTATATGGAGGTGATGGGTAGTATGTGTGTTTTACATGTGTTTAAAATTGATGGTTAAATATTCATGCATTCATGGCTGTTCTCCATTGTAACAGAAAAGAAAAACTCAAGTATATTAATTCATTCATTTATCTACTAACATCTCCTATCCTAGGAGTTTCAATTGTAACTTCTCTTCTTGTTTCAAAATAGACCAGTAGCCTAATTGCTTAACACTATCAATCACAATCTGAATGATTTTGAAGCATATTGCTAATCCATTGCTTCATATGTTTGAAAAATTTGTCTGCTCAACAACGTTAATAACGCAATTAATGTTGTTGAAATGTCAAAATGAAACAGATTCCTATTGTAAGTGAAACTAGAAAAACCTAGAAGTGGACAGTTCGAGGTTATAACTTCTTCATTATCTGCTGAAGAGAAGGAGGACCTGAAAGAAAAATGTATCATAAGATTATCTGCTTTAGCAATAATAAATCTAAAAAACAAGTTAGCCACAGTGAGACAGTAACCTTTAGTTCTTGGAAAGTTATCAAGGAAAATCACGACCACTTGCTTCTGAAAAAATAAAGAAAAGCTCGCCATTCACCTATATTTAAAACCCACGCACTAACCTGGTGGTCCCCTATATTTGTTAAAAATTGACACATTAATGAAATACAACCATTTTTAATTACAACAGCTGGTGTAATTTCATATAAATTGTCTTTTGTATTGATTTATGCGCATGCGCCGTTGGGCGGGGCGTGGCAATTTTATTGTTTCGGTAACAGTTAACGGTATCCTGGTGCTGTTAACTTCGGTCATCGTGGGTGACTTTTTGTAATTATTTTTATCGGGGAAATATTAGCTGTCATATTAAAAATGTGGAGCTCGTGGCTAAGTAATAACAGCCGCACGGGTCGATCCATCAAGTTAAGCTACGCTTGCCGGGGTTGTCCGTGGATGGGTGACCATCTTTACATACCGAGACTCCTCCGTGCCTCGGAAAGCACGTTAAGCCGTTGGTCCCGGCTGTCATTCGTAGATCTGTGACAGTCGTTACGGGTCGTCAGAAGCCCGAAAGTCTGACAACTAGTCTTACCAAGGGGTATCGTCTTACCCAGTTACGTCTTACCCAGTCGCTCCATGTGAAATACTGGTATTCAGCTGCATCCAGTTAGACTGGAAGCCGACCCCAACAAAGTTGGAAAAAGGCTAGGCAGATGATGATTAAAAATTTATTGCACAATTATTGAGGCAAGATAAATGTATGGTACCTTCCCATTGGTTTAGTAATCGCCAGCGCAGCTTCCAAGCTCTGGATTTTAATACCAATTTCAGACGGAAAAGTTTTCTAGACTTCGTGTTGAAAAATTCTTAGTTAGTTCTGACAAAATTGACAACTTTTTAACAACAATTGTAAATTAAAGCAGTGTCTTTTATCCACTTTCAATCCTTAAATGTTCCTGGATTACAAAACAGGTAATTAAGATCCTTTCTGCTGTCCCGGAAAGTTTTACCTACCTACAAATAACCGTATATCACCATAATTATCCACAGCCCGACTTCACTCACTGCTGGGCATAGGCCTCTCTTTTCTTGTGCCAATCCCCACGCTCCTCTGCCAGCCTCATCTAGCTTTTGCTCGGGATAATCGTGTAGGTACTACGTATTTCTTTATAATCAATCTCCCCAGCCTTTTCCCAACTATATTGGGGTCGGCTTCCAGTCTAACTGGATGCAGCTGAGTACCAGTATTTTACATGGAGCGACTGCCTATCTGACCTCCACAACCCAGTAACTGGGTAATACGATACCCCTTGATAAGACTGGTTGTCAGACTTTCGGGCTTCTGACGACCCGTAACGACTGTCAACGATCTACGAATGACAGCCGGGATCAACGGCTTAACGTGCTTTCCGAGGCATGGAGGAGTCTCGGTATGTAAAGATGGTCAGCCATCCACGGACAACCCCGGCAAGCGTAGCTTAACCTGAGCTTAACCTGATGGATCGACCCGTGCGGATATTATTACTTAGCCACGAGCTCCTCCTATTTACTACGTATTTCTTTGTAATAATAGGGGTTTCTCATTTGTTATTTTTTCTAGTGGCCACCAATGAGTAATATTAAATATTATATTCTAAGAGAAATTAAGGTTTCTTTATCCGCCATTGTTTCGCACACAATTTTACAAAAACGTTCCGTCGCTCAAACTTATCACATATTTTATACATACTTAACTATCATATAGTTTATACCCATGACATAATTTTCTCTTAAGCTATTTAAAAATGTGTGTGACATATCCGGCTGAGTCGTTAATCACGAAATAAAACTTAATTTAAACTAATAGGCGAATAATTTAGTTAGTAATCACAATATATTAGAACATTAAGCGTTAGTTACAGCTAACTGTAATACTAAATTAGGGGTTTTATTGTAAATTAAGTTGGAAAAAAATATTATGATCATTTTTTCTTAATTTTAAGGTGAAATTATAACTTTAATGTTACAAATATTATATTAAGAAGTTATCACGGTATACGAGATTATCAATGTAAACCGCTTTAATGTTACTTCAGTTTGAGAAAGAGATGGAGCTATACAGGACGTCTAGCTCCATCTCTTTCCCACACTGAAGTAAGATTAAGAGGGCTGTCGCATTCTGTCACCTCTCTCGCTCTCAAGGGGCCAAATTTTAAAGAATGTTAAATGAAAACATGCTTTTTAGTAAAATGTTATCACTTGGCGAATTAATAAATAATATTAATTTAAAAGGTAATTATTAAAAAACACATTTCTATTGTGTTATCTAATAAACTCAGCTCAATAAGCAGTATTATCTGTTTTTGAGATGAGTTAAATAAATGCCACAGTAAAAATGTGTTTTTAATTAAATTAATATTATTTATTAGTCCGCCAGATTTAACTTTTCAAAAAGCATTTTTTCCTTTAACATTCTTCAAAATTTGATCCCGCATGAGCGAGAGAGGTGACATAATGCGACAGCCCTCTTAAGGCTCCTGCAAACAGGTGCGACACGCGGTGCCTTTGTATCGCGTCGCGTGTCGCGCCTATTTGCAGGAGCCTTTATTCTGCCCTTGTCTAGAACTAACTCAAGACAAAGTACCATAACATAACATCTCGCCTGTTTTCCCATAGGCTTAGGCAGAGGTGTACCTACAAACCCAAATTTCTCCAGTTATGTTTAAGTCCCATGCAATAGGGGGCGAGCCTATTGCCAGCAACCGGGCACAAATCTAGACTGTGGGCTGCTACTGAGAAATACCAGATGGAAAAACCAATAACGTTTTGTCCGACCCGGATGTCGAACCCAAGAACTCAAGCTAAGCGAGCTCAGCTCACCAACGAGACAGTCAACGCCAGGCCAAGACCAGGGCGAAGTGTTCTTCTCCAACAAAGAAGAAAAACATGTATGATCATGCTTGCTCTGCACTGCACGTGAACAGGTTCCGAGGATAAGAATATCACCGTCAGTCAATAACGCTTTAGATCAACATATCTAAGCGATATACATAAAATAACACCACATTACAAAAGGTTCTACTACTTTCTTATGTCCTGTTCCCGACACCCTACTTTTTTCTTTCAACTCTAAAATCAGCATGGGCTCAAATGACAACCATTGCCATTTACCACTGTACTCATGTAGAATACTGCCGCTCCTCCCCTGCAAATGTTCCGTATTTGCCATAAGTGTTAAACAAAAAATCTCCTGTTATACTAAGTTTACAAAGAAGGAATAAAGATTGCAGAAGGGTGACTCCTTGCGGTAGGAAAAACCTGACGCACTTTAAAAACATCGCGATGAAACATCAGACCTTATTGTCACTATACAGGCTGTATCAGAAAGGTGAGGTCAAATTTAATTTCCCATGGGTCAAATAAGTATTGAAGCTTTGTACGGGATAGCTGATATAATTTTTTCTCGATTACGATGTTGGTCCCATGGAGAAAGTTGTTCAGTTTGATGGTTTGTACCACATCCAAATTAGACCACACCTGTCTGTTACACCCTGTTTACTGACAATAAGGTCTTGACGTTTCATAACGATAAAACAATTCATCACGATTTCATCATGATTTTTTTTTTACAAATAGGCGTTTAGAAGCAAGATAATATGACAACAAACTAGCAGCAGCATCTAGCCAGCTAAAGCCGCACCAAGGAAAATCTTGACAGGTGATGAATCAAGTGTGTAAGATTGACTGACTTAAAAAAAAAACATTGTTAGCCGAATCACAGAAGCCTTCCAATAAATAATATAAATAATAAAAAAATAAAAAATAAATAATAAAAAAGCTTAAAAAAGTTTAAGCTTAAGAAAGAACAGTGGTGGCCCAGTGGTAACAGTGCGACTTACGAGTTGTAGGTCATGGGTTCGAACCCCAAACAGGCACTTTACTTTGTGTAAATTATTTCATCACCACTGCTCTCAAAACGGTGAAGGAAAACGTCGTGAGGAAACCGGCAGGTCCTAGAACTGTGACATCTACCAACCCGCACTGGGCCGCGTGGTGGATTACGGCCCACTCTCTCTCACAGAGAGGAGGCCAGTGCCCCAGCAGTGGGATTATTATAGGCTAATTATGAAGCGATTGAGATCTCTTATTTAAGTAGTGTTTTTTTCATGCATGACAGGATGCTGTAGCCCTGTCTCTGATCACATTAAGTTCTTAGATATCTATTCAGAACACCCCAAAAGAAATAATCTAAGATGTCACATTCTACAGAGAACTCTGCAGTCAAGATTCCTTATGGATAGAACCTTCGGTATCTCCTTGTTCTTTGCAACAAAACACTAGTAACGACATCGCCGACGTGTAAGGCGAGCACTCGACTGACTACCGACTGTTTGGGGAGCGTCCACTTTTTGTCCCTCGACGGTGCGCGGACGCATTGTATTACAAATTGTAATATTCCCCCTGTAAGGAGCTTGTTTGTTTAAAGGTGAGGTAATTAGGTATTTACTGTCACTAATGATATTATATGTACTTTGTATAATGTATGCGTGGTTCGAAGTTTGTTTTTTTTAGGTCTGGAATTTATGTCATGGGATGTATGGAAATGGGCTGAATTCAACTTACTGTTTTAAGGATACCCGTTTTGAAAATTGTAATAAACACAAAAGTTTAATACTGTTTTACAGGCAAGAAAGCTTTCCTCGTGGACTTGATGAGCCTTTCATTGTGCAACAGAAAGGGAGGGGAGAAGAAAAAGACCAATGTATGCATCACAGCTAATCTTCTTCTTCATAATTGGAACGAAGTTCTTTAATGCGGCTTGCGGTAGGCAGAAATCGTCACGCTTAAATGCGTTCATACTCCTAGCGACTTTTTTATTTTCTTATTTTTTTCTTTCTTTCTTTTTTTTTTTTGAATTTACACTTCTCTGATAGAGAAAGAAAGGAAAGTGAATTTGGTCAAAATGTAATTCCAAGATGGTGGCTGCGAAAATTTTCTAATTTTTCGTAATTGGCGTCGTTTTCATGGTTTTCGAGGGTGCTAAAGCCGATAGTGAGGTCAAGATGGCGGCTGCGAAAATTTTGTTTTTGTTTTAAATCAAACGTGAGAAGGAACTTCGTTCCTGACGGGGATCCCCCGACCGCACACGTTTTAATCTTCTTGTTGTTATAGCTTTCAATGATAATTCAAGTCGTGGTCAAAAGAATAGCCAGGCGGGTTCATATAATAAGCCCGACTCCCCAGGGTGTGCTAGAAGATCCTGTATAATAACTCATATAGAATCACTCATATAAAGAGATTCTTTTCAGCCGAAAGATGACCGCTACTCTTAAGGCCTAGACAAGTGTCAATCGCTTTCAATGCGTTTAGTGTTTCTACAACGACTTTCAACAGGATTTACATAAGCGTTTTTGTAGCTTGTGTCAAACCGATGCATTATGACTCTTCCATCGTCGTTATCACTTATAGAATGTCACTTTGTCTAGGCCTTCTAGATATACCTACGCGTCCCCGATGAATTGCCCCGACGATTGGTCCTGTGTTGTCCTTATCCATCCGCACAGAGACTGTATCAAGGCACCCCTAAAAGCTAATACTTCATCTACAGGGTGTAAGGTTTATCAACGCGTAAACTGTCACAATTCAGTACCTACACAACTTTGGAGCTTTCAGCGTTGAAACATTTCGTAGGTTATTAAAAAAAAAATCTGTTTCATAAAAAAAACGTGC
Source organism: Fissipunctia ypsillon (assembly GCA_947568875.1). Taxonomy (NCBI): domain Eukaryota; kingdom Metazoa; phylum Arthropoda; class Insecta; order Lepidoptera; family Noctuidae; genus Fissipunctia; species Fissipunctia ypsillon. The sequence continues at coordinate 12,534,371 of OX387650.1, forward strand.
AGTACCTTAATACGTTCAAAATTGTATGGAACAGCAGATTTTTAGAGTTCCGTACGTTCGAATGAAAACACTTGTGTATCCTTCTGTCTTTCTGACTGGCTGTCTGTCTGTCTCTCTATCTGTCTGTCACAGCCAATTTGCTCACCTACGAAAAGTTATTTACCCCGTGTACATATTCTAGTTAAACCAAGTGCCAAGAAACCGCATCAACTAAGTATTTCAACAAAGATATTGCATTGTGGCGCTTATTATTGTAATTTTCCTAACGTTCACCACAGTGTGGTGTCCTCAGACCACAGCGATGATCGCTTCTTTGTTTTTCCGTATTTATCACGCACAATAATCTATACATATTCGCTTTTCACGTCTGTTTGTGTGACCGCTTAGTTCTTCTAAACTACACAATGGATGGAATGGGATGGATTCGATGAGGTTTTCACCTTCATATAGAGAATTTATTCCGAAAGTTTTATTTCTAGCAGCACCCCGCGCTTTCACCCGCATAAGTCTCGATCCCGTAGGGATATCCGGATAAAAAGTATCCTTTGTGATAATCCAGGTTTTAAGATATCTGTGTGCCAAAATTCATCCAAATCCGTTCAGTAGTTTTTGCGTGACAGAGTAACAAACATCCATCCATCCATCCTCGCAAACTTTCGCGTTTATATTATTAGTAGGAAGTACGATTGGACTTAGATACCTATCTTCACAGAAATCTCGATGTTTTGACATATTGCCACATCAGTAGGTACATTGCACCCGTGTGAAGCAGGGGTGGATCGTTAGTATTAGCAGATTTAAACAGAGCGCTATGCCTCTTTTGTTATGCGAATAACGTTATATGATAAAAAAGTATCTTAAATATTATGGTTATTCGCTAAGCAGTAGTAGGAGGAGATTTGTTCAAGATCACCCTTTTTTTTTGCAAAACTATAGTTACAACATGTCCCGGAATTAACGCACAATCTCTTAAGGAGTCATTGTACTCATCATTATTAACAACTTTTATTATGGGCCCAAACCTGTAATCGCGAAAAAAAATCTGCTGTTCCCTACATTTTTAGGAGTTATGCGAACATAATGTATGTATATAGGTTTATTAAGGAAAACAAACAATTGCGCACTATACATGGTTAACATTAGCTTATAATCTAGGAATATCAGTGCGTAACTAACTACGTTATCCATTTGTTATATATTCTAATTGAACAGATGATCGTGAGTACAACATTACTAAAAAAACATAAAAATTAGTAAGTCCTATTCTTCTGTTACTAAAATTTATACAATATGAAAATAGGTTAATCTTCTGCTTTTTCGAACATTTTAAGTAACTCAATGGGGATTTTGTTAGCTGACAAAGAAAACAAATCTAGTTCCGAGAAGAGAGTATTATAATTTTTGGATAAACGTTGTAGAGGTGCGCATGGGTGCGGCAAGACAACACTGCAAATAGCGGGGCATCCACGAACCCCACGCCGCATAACAGTTCTAGGTACTAAATAACACAATTTGTTTGTTAACTCAGAGCAGTCGTACTTGTTATTACCCAGATCATATAGAAATTAGGTTTGGTCCCATAGTAAAAGTTGTTCATAATTATGATTACAATGACCCCTCAAGAGGTTGTGCGTGAATTCATGTTGTATATACAAGTCATTTCCTCAAGTTTTCCAATAGATTTAGGTACCTACTTTCATTAAGATTCAAGAGTTTTTTTGTACTTAATTTAGAAATTAGAATTAATAGTTTCGCTATTCACCTTGATTTTGTAAATATTGAAGTTTGATTATTTCTTCTAACTTTATTCTAAAGTCAAATTGATCACAACAACTACAGTAGTGAATATTATGTACTATAATTTAATTTACATAACATAACATCACGCCTGTAATCCTCGAAGGGTTAGGGAGAGGTGTACCCCTAGTACACCCACATTTCGCCAGTTATGTTTAAGTCCCATGTAATATGGGGCGAGCCTATTGCCATGCCATCAACCTGGCATAGATCTAGACTCCGGTCTGCTACTGAGAAATTCCTGATGGAAAAACACAATAACACTTTGCCCGACCTGGGAATTGAACCCTGGACCTTGGGCTCAGCAGTAACGCTAGCGACCACTAGAACAACGAGCCAGTTAATTAATTGATTAAATTTATTGATATTTTAATAAATATAATTAGTTAATAACAACTTAAAGGGCTACCTTTTCCATTAAATATTCTCTTAATCTTACACCAAGTTTCTATTTTAACAAGAAAATCGCATTTGACTACTTAATGAGTAGGTATATCGTAAAATCGCCGGCTGTTTGACCCGGGAATCGAACGTGAACCCTTGCGATTTGTTGCTTAACGCCAATTACCAGCTTTGTAACTTAATGTAAGCATTACGTGATTAGATATAAGATTTATTGTTTACGACTAATGTGTTTGCTGAAATGTTACTTCATAAGTATTTAAATTATAGTATTTGTATCTGAAGAAGTGACACGTGCTTTACTTGTGGTAGCCAAGTGTACAAAGACGCTGTGAATGTGTGCGTGAAGAAGAGTAGCGTCATCATATAACACACGCGCGCACACACACATACACTTCCGACTTCGCCATTGTCTCGGACGGTACCGAGAGCTCCTGCGCTTACACACACATTCACAGCCTGTTTGTACGCTTGGTAACCGCAGTGTGTGTCACTTCGTGAGATAAAATACTGTAGTAGATAATAGACCTTTTAGTAGCTACATATCTATTATGATTATCATCACCTGATGCTCTACAGCGGCGGACGGCTTTAGCCTGGTCAAGTATATTTCTCCAACGTGAAATATTTCCGGCTTTTGCTCTCCAATTTCTCACTCCAACAGTTCTTAAATCTTGGTCTACGCCATCCAAATATCTGAGCTTGGGACGGCCTCAATTTCCCCGACCATCTGGTTTACTGTCAAGTAAACGATCGGGTGCTCTAGTCTCGTCCATTCTTGCAACATGTCCTGCCCATCGAAGACGTCGTATATTAATGGTCTTAACAACATTAGTTTCGTCTTACAATTACATTTCGTTGAGATCATGGTTATACCGCGTTCGTCATTGCTCGTTTTCCAGCACTGCACCAAATATGCGCCTGAGGATTTCCGAGCGAAGTGATTTTTTACCGACGGAAAAAAGTCGACGCGTATATATTTTTTTTTAATGTTTTTTGTCGGTGGCAAAAAATTAAAATACATCGACATCGACTTCAGAAATCAAAGTTATTTCTTTTTTGTAGTGTTTTTTTTGGAAGTTGGTCTACTTTTAATCCCAATAACGAGAAAGATCCTCAAGCACGTGAGTAAAACCACGGGCAACATCTAGTTAGAAAATAAAAGTAATCCTGCTAGTTGAATGTAAGCTGATCTGTTCAAACAACAGATGATTATCTTCTACAGGATTCCTTCCATTAGAACTTAGAACTAAATGTGATATAAGAATGAGGAGTCGTAATCCTTTCTATTTTGCAACTTAATGGCCAATCTTAAGCGTTTGCATTGTAGGATACAGAATCAATTTGGACTGAATTCTGTTTTCATGTGTAGGTACTTATATGCCTAGATTAAACGAAGAAACAAAACTAAGGAAGACTGAGAAGATTGCTTTTAAACCAAGTTTTTTAGGTTTTTGGGTGTTAAGATTCCCCGAAACGATCGATTGCAATTGTCAATTTTGACACATTTCTGTGCAAATTGATCGTCTATCAAAATTCAATTGAAGCGATTGTCAATATCACTAGAATAGAAATTTATGGCAATTTATCAATCGCAATTGATCGTTTCAGGGACCTCTTAGATTTACACAATACTTTCTGCCTTTTAGCTCAGTAACAAATTCTACTGATACTGTTTACTGATATTGATCAATGGCCATCAATTTGTATTGTAGTAATATTGTCATTACTACAATACAAATTTAATCAATTGCAATTGATCGTTTCGGGGACCCGCTATAAACAGTAACTAACACGTAAGTATATATTATTTTCAATAGACTTGCTAATTAATAACTGTAAGAGTAGAGAAACATCCAACATAATGACATATTCGACAAGAAAAATTCAATCTACCCGTATTTTTTACTTACAATGTACGTACGAGGAGTACCTACATCATTGTAAGTAAAAAATATGTGCGAACCGACCACAGTCAGCTCTCGTCAGAGAGTAGTATATTCTTTGACAGCCAGTCACCGCACTTTTAAAGAAGCCTGTTTCCTAACCGCAGTACCGCACTATCTACGCCAACACTATGTTTTCACCGTAATCCTTGTTCTTCAACAACCATCGTCCAACCATTAGGAACGGTCAGAATTTATATAAAAAATCACACATCTATTAAACTGATTAGATTCCTATACGTAATTTATTGTCAAGTTGCGTACCACTCGCTGGACGGAGCACAATGCCCGCTAGAAAGAAACAGAAACATGTTTAGAGCGAGAGAGGTATAGTGGGCCTTGCAAGGTGATTTCAGTTGCGACTACGCAAGCCTATGGTCAGGTTGTTACGCACACAGCCACATTTTTGACGCGCCCTTATACGGCGACGCGATCGGAAAATGAAACGCGGAATGTTACGTTTCGAAAAACATTTTTTTCGGATGTTTAGGTAATGTATGGCTGTAACTCGTGCGTTTACGTTACACCTGTAACTTGCATAGAGACTTGATGTGAAAATTTTTGATTATAAACATAATGAAACATTGTTTTGTATTGTTTAGGTAAAGTGGACTATGTTGACATATTGTAATACCTAGATCTGTGAGTGTCCGAGTGTATGTAACCTGATGTGACTTGTGAAATAACTTCTAGTGAAGTGTAATTAGCCTTTTAATAACTGAGGACTATAAGGTATGTGCACCTTTTGTCGGTACCATAAAAACTAGTTTATGCTGCATTTGTACCTGTTACTCCTTTATTTATTGAAAGATTCATTTTTATTATTAGAAATATTTGAATACAAATCTGTCATGTTTTCTTTCTACAGCAGCAGGTGTAATTTCAATTCTGATAAGATCTTTGTATATCGTAAGATTAGGGAAACAGGAACTGAAAAAGCTTTTTATTAACTTTTGTAATCAAATCCGTTATTTTCATTTCACTGTGGAATTTTAATTGATTAATGCGAAAGCGCCAGGGTAGCCCAAGAAATTAAAAATTTCTTACGTTTTTTGCAATTTGCAGGTCGGTATTAAGTTGTATGTTGATTAAAATATGATTTGCAACCGTAACAAATATGTATTTACAGAGTTATAATCATTAAAGTCATCAATACAACTCTCTAAAATTAAGTATAATCCTAATGAATGACTATTTCATGAAATCTTGACATTTGAGGATTATACTAACTTAAGGAGTTGTATTACGGATTCTAATGATTATATTTCTGTAAATACATATTTTTTACCATCGCGAATCATATTTTAATCAACATACACCCAGACACCGAGCTGCAAGTTGCAAAAACCGTAAGAAAATTTGAATTTCGCGGGCTACCTTAGCGTACCCCCCCCCCCCCCCCCCCTTAAACTAATTGCCCTAAACCGACATCTATTACCGTTTCAATACTTACATATTTTATTAAGTTTTTAATTATAAAAGCGCTACTCATTAAAACTTACATATCTACCTACTACATTACAAGTTACATCTTCTATTAAAAGTTAAATGATGCTAAACTTAACTAAATAGTATCTCATCAATGTAATTAATTAAACAGAAAACACATTATAGGCACATCGCGAAGAAAGATTACGACCCCTTACTGACGCGATACTTACATTGAAGCTACCAACAAGCTTGGGTCGAACCGAACGTCAATTTGAAGAGGTCTCCGAAACGATCAATTGCGATTGATCCATTGCCATCAATTTCTATTGTAGTAATATTGACAATCGCTTCAATTGCACTTGATATACGGTCAATTGGCGCATCAATGTGTAAGTAGGGCAAAACTTGGGTAATCGGTGATAGTTTTGTTTTTTACTTGTAAAATTCGATTCATTGATCAGATTATTTTTTAAATTTACTGCAATATAGTAGACAAAAGAAGCTTTGCTAACTTATATCTAAAAATGTGGCAAATACTATAATGATTGAAAAATATACATTTATCAAGTCAGTAGTAACTTGGTAATATAACACATATTATCTATCACCGAATAGCTGCATATCACCAATTAGCCAAGTTTTGCCCTACTTCAAAAAATATGCCAAGTTTAAGACAAAAGCCATTAATCTTTACCTCTACAACTCATCAAGCTTATATCAAGCTAGAATTCTGTTAAGATCTGCTTTCTTGAGGGAATGTCGATAGGTGATTTTTTTTTTTTTTTGCGAGGTGGTGTTCTGTAGTTTCTGCCTAACTCCATGGTATAAGGGCGTGAGATTATGTATGTATGTGTATTCCTTTTGTCCTGTCCTGAGACAAGTTTGAATGATAAGTAAATGATACATTAATAATAGTAAATTAATGAGATCTTTCCGGGAATAGTTAAATATCCTCAGTAAAGTTTTCCGTCATTGGAAACTTTCCACTCGTCTAGCTAAATACTTCTCTTTCCTCCTCCTTCTTCCTTTTTCTTAAGGGGGAAGCTCTGAGGTAGCCCGCGAAATTCAAATTTTCTTACGATTTTTGCAATTTGCAGCTCGAGTATCCAGGTGTATGTTGATTATTACAGAATTATAATCATTAGAATCAGTATACAACTCTTACTCATAATAAAGAGCGTTCTATTCTATTCTATTTTTACCACTATATAGGTACTCGTACAAGACTATAAATTATGAGTTTAAGCAAATTGATTTTGTGGTCAGATCCATTTTGAATCTTGGGGATTTCTACAACACGTACAGTCAGCGGTAATACCCAAAGATTCAGGACGCTACACACTTTGAAGTCGTTGAGCCGTTAATTAACAAGAGAAATTATCAACTGCTATACCTTATAACGAATTGTTTGATTACTCTGTAAGTTACCGTTAGTGAGACTACTAATTAGTTTTTCAGCAGCGTCGTTTTTAATTAAAAGGCTTACAGAAATATCTCAAGAGCCACCGCATTGGTTATAACGTTAGACTTTAATGGTTAGGTTATAAACCTCTAACCTCATAATCACAACATTTAAAGTAACCGTGGAGCTTCTTGCCAGCTCTTCTCCATAGGAAACGACCAATAGGAACCGTGCACTTAGCTTCTGACGTTTCATAAGTGCCCATGTAGTTTATGAGAAATAAAATATTTTGAATGTGAATCCGAACGTCATTAATGACAAATGACTTGGTTTTTGAGCTAGCTATTCAAAGCATACAGGATCTTTTTCTCTCTCTCGCGCAAAACGAAGACGAAGACATGTGAAATTCAACATTCTCACTACACCAATAATCAACTAGGAACAAGTATCACTTTTCCTTCACACATGCACAAACAAATAGATACAAAGTGTTCTTTTGTTACAACCTGTTGGCTGGCAGTGGACCGAGACTGTTTGGTAACCATGGCAACCGATACAAAGGTGTCAGATGAAAGCTGACGTCAAGTAGCGCGGATAATTCTGACATAGGTTTTTGTTGTTGAAATGTGGGTAGTGGTAATTAGAGGAGTTGTTGCAGAGAGTGATGTTTGATTTAATTTGTGTCATTTAGGTAAGTAGTGTTAAGGTAGGGTTAAGGTAGGTGTGTGTGTGGTAAGTGGTGTGTTTGTGAGTGTGGTGGTGTGTAGTGTAGTGTGTGTGTAGTGTGTTGTGGGTGTGAGTGGTGTAGTGTTGTGGTGTGTGTGTGTGTTCTTTCGGTCAATTTTGAAGAAATAAGCTTTTAAATATTTTAATTAATTGTTTAACTTATTGATTAAGCGTGCTTTATCGTTAAATTATTCTTTATTCTTGAAATATAAAAGCTTAATTGCCAACTTAAATAAATTTATTTTAACTATTGTTAACTTTTCTCGTTTTTTAAAACATATTTTTTGTCTCTTTTGCTAAAACTTGAATTGACACGAAATTTAAATTAGAACGGTTGATAATTAGGTATTCAAAATTCAAACTACACAATTAAAGATTAACTGACAACACTTAACGCTGAAATTTATAGACTTACCTGCGTTTAAAGACTATGGTCTTTAGCTTCTTCTGGTAGGTAAACAAATGCAAAAACACACTACGAAAGTTTGCTCAAAATTTCGAAAAATGCAAATTGCAATTCAAGTGGCTCAGACAAATAACGGTTAAATAAACGGTAAAATAATTTATGAAACGATAGAATCTATTTCAATTCAATGTAATTAATAAAACCTAAACTATGTAGAATTTGTTATATTTCGATTTATCGTTCGAAAACATGCTGCAAATGAACGTTTCTGGGAAAATAATTGTACGTTTTACTCCTAAATCATAATTCATTACAAATTCATAATCAAAACTAAAAATCCGTTGTATTGAGCAGTTATCAGATTTTAGGTTTAATGTAAATTACTTCTCATGAATGTACCCACACGGTAATAAAATATACCTACTTATTAAGTAATTAATTTTTTTTAAATCGATCTGTTTTAATAATATTACAAAAATTAATATCAGAAAGCCAAGCGTAGTTTTGCTGACAAATTATTTATCCAGTTTTGTTATATTTTCAATATAACTCCACTTAAACACCCTTTTTACACCGACTTAATGAAATATAAAACCTTTCCTTACAAAATAAATTCCAAGACAGAATCCTGCACCTTTGCATCTTTGCATCTCGTTGAAGTCTTTCCTAAGGACGTTGATTAAGCCGTCCGTCGTCGTATGCGCAGCACAACTCGCTACCAACAAGCTACGGCTTACATGACGTTTTTTTACTCCATTTAATATACAACAAGAACATTTAGCCTTTCCATACATAAAACATAAGCAGTAAATATTGATAACGTTATTACTTTCTGTAAATGAAAAGTTTTCGATGTTATTTTTATTGGGTCATTTATTTTGTTTTTTAATGTACGTAAACGATTTCATAGTTCTATTTCTTGTGAGTATTTGAAATATTAACGATTTAAGGTTTTTTCGTTTTGTTCGGAAAAACGTGAGTACCGATTGATATGAAACCGGGATTGTTTTAGCACCTTTCTAGCTAGATTGGTATTAGGAAACCTTATCTTTTAATCTTCAGAGAACTGCTACCTGCGGTAAATTAAGTAAAAAAAAACCGGCCAAGTTCGTGTCGGATCACGCACAATGAAGGATTCCGTAGTTAGGATGAATATATCCCAAAAACAAACTTAGCATTGTAGTTGATAAACATCTTCGCCCATACATGGATATACGTCACGGTCAATTCTCCAACTGTAAATGTAAGTTTGTGATCGCAAAAAAATATTTTTATGTGATAAAACTACAAAACGATTTTAGGACGTTTCCTTTAATTGTGCTATGAGAATTGCTTCTTGCCAAATTTTATGATTCGGTCGACGGGAAATACCCTACAGATTTTGATTTATTTTTATCAAAATAAATGTCGCTTTTATGGCCGTGTTTTTTTATTGCGTTTACTTAGAAGCTTGATTTATTTTGAGCTCCAAGGGAGCGTAGAGCCACGTATTTGATTTTAATTTCAACTTGATACCTCCACGCGTTCCTGAGCAAAAGGACCTTCACAGACTGAAAGACGGACCACGACGTGATACTATAAGGGTTCCAGTTTTTCCTTTTGGGGTACGGAACCCTAAAATACTATAATTACTCACCAACATAACGTTATAACATTAAAACCTTTATAATACCTAAGACTCACCGATCAATCAAGTTAGCTTATTGCACTCCAATGCTGGACATTATGCCTCTGTACGAAGCTTGGGCGAAATCCAATTTCTTGTAACAAAAAAAAAATGTGGAACATTAATTAATTAAAAATACATATTAATTAATATTTATTACGGCCACGGAAGTCATCTGCGGGAACTAAGTTACATTAACCCGTAGCGATTCTCGTATATGTCTTGAAACAACCTGTATTGATTCACGTACTGTTGTTATCTTGGATATAAAACCCTGCACACACAATACTTATACCTATGCTATCTAGTTAAGAGAGCTACGGTAGCTCGGCTTGCTTGCTGGTATTTTATGTGGTAAGAAAATTGTATCGTACAAGCCACTCATTATTTCTAAATAGAAATGGATCCTCATTTCTCACTAATCATATCAGTCCGTAGATGACACTTAGGTATGAAAAAGCTTCTGTTTGTGATACAAAATCTTACTTAATAAGAATAGACAATGTTTGTATGTTTTATATCTGTAATTTTTTTTTTTTTTTTTTTGTGAATGGGAAATCATCAAATGACTTCTCCCGCTCTGGGTGGAGCGGGAGGGCGTGTCAGACTTTTACTGACTAAAACCCACTCGTGTTCCTTCAGTTGCCTGTGCCAGGGCTACGGTAACTCTTTCGAGCATCCCGTGACCCTGGCTGGCATCGGCCCTAGCGGACCCCTTCAATGGTGCTGACACTCTTTGAGGTGCGCGTGGAACACAAATATCTGTAATACTTGTGGTGTACATAATAAAGGGTATTCTATCTATCTATCTATCTATTTATCTAATGTTTTACTGTCCTGTGCATTAAGCATTAAATAAATAATAAAGCTTACATACCATAATTATTACCTACAACAGAGTACAGCGTTATAATATCAATTAATCTGAAAATCAATAGTAATTTAGCAAAAATATACTTAGTTAACTAAAAATATTATCACTGCCGTCAGCGAGGAAATATTTTTTAACTAAAATAATAATGTATCAACGCCTACCACGCAAATTAAGTACCGTGTGAGACGGTCTTAATTCTCTCTAAGTATTGCGGCATGGAATGCAACCAACAGGTGTAGCATTAGGTTTAAGTTTATTTATTTTAAACGTAAGAATAATGGACGCCTCATGCCTAGTTCACACGTTGCAACGTATTTTCAATTATTTGCAATATTTGTTATGTTTATTTTAAGCATTATGACATAAAAATGTTTTGTGATTAATATTATGGGAGGGAAAAAGTACTTTTCAATAAGTACATAGTTAAACATAATAAGTTAAAAATAAAGCTTTTTAGGCGATTCCATGTTAACACATAATTATGTATTTTTATAAAGGTGTTATTTCCAAAGATTTCGGAGATCTCGTTTTGTCCGATAACAATCATTCAACGGGTAACAAAATAAATAGGTATTATCTAAATAATTATAGTTACCTACCTCAAGGAAACTAAAGTTTAGATTTACACAATACCTTCTGCCTTTCAACTTAGTAACAAATTTTACTGATATTGTTTAATTTAATGGTAATCTTTATAGGCCTCACAGTTTTTTTTTTAAGTATTCTTTGGCGATTATTTGAAAATTTATGTGGGTCTCTTCACTTTAATATCAATTTAATGCAAAATTTATGAACTAATTTAAATCAATTGTGTAAATTATGTTAAGGATACTAGAATTCGATCACATTATTTTAATATGTCACTTTGACCAGTATTCAACATTCAACACCATTTGTGTGCCGTCATAATAATTGATTTTGATCAGATTTTGTGGTCCTTTTTAAAGCTGAGTGCATGATTTGTAATCCGTCGCTTATCATTTTGGTGTCATAAGAATAAACTTTAAGTTTGTAGGTATTATGATATCTCAAAAGTCATAACTACACATGACCAATAATAACAAAAATACTCGACAACCAACAAATAAAAATATTAATGTAAATGTCAAAGAATTTTTCATTTAGATGATGAGTCAATCAATTCTTCAAGTAAAATTCTTTTCACTGCGAAAAACAAAATTAACTATCGTAATAGTTGCTAGGCTAAACACTTACTTACCTCATAATGGAGCCAACTTTCTGAAGAATGAGAGCAGGTAAGGAGAGATTTCTTTCTTCTCTCGTAAACTAACAAAAATTAAAACACAAGATAACTCGCCCAGTAATCTACAAAAATAAACTAAACCGACTTACGCCATTTCGCTTGGCAGGACAGCAGTTATATCTTCGATTGGCCGACAATCCGACATGAATGCGCAGGATGTTGAGCAACAGCCTAGTTTAATGTTTTCCTTTCCTTTTTACAATACAACACACAATAATATTACTAAATTATTATCTAGATTTAATTCAGAATATATATTTTAAGTACTACAGTCGAAGATAGTCGTTAATTTCAATCTATTTCGTTAAAATGATTTAGGAGTGTAGGTAATATTTAATTATACGCACAAATCATGTTTGTATTTACTTCGGTACTAACTGAGCCCTTTAAGATTGCTTTATTAAAATATCCTAGCAGCCTAGGGAAACTACCTAACGCCACATTTAGGTTGGCAGGTGGATAATTTACATTAAGCGCGGCGATCGAGTCTTGTGTTGTCTGTATTTAGTTAAATGTTATTGTAACTTTGGTATCATCTTGTGAAATCTATCTAATCAATTCATGGTTGGCCTTTAGGCCAAGGTGGAGATGGCGGGATGAATTCGACTTTTTTCATAAGGAGTAGCCACATACAGCAATATGTAGAGATAAGAGGAAGGAGGGAAGGCCCCCCTTTGCCCAGCAGTGGGACACAAAAGGCTAATAATAATAATACATAGTTACCTATTTTATTTAGCTACTTGTAGAAGTCCCTTTATTTTAGAAGGTACCTACTGGCTTTTAATTAAGAGTCCCCGAAACGATCAATTATTGCAATTGTCAATGTTTACGTGATTTATACACATTACCTACATATTGATGCGCAAAATGATCGTCTACCAAATGGAATTGTAGCGATTGACAATATTACTACAATAGAAATCGTTTCGGGACCCCTTAATTTGCCATTAAGTTTATATTTCAGAATCTTTTAAATGATAACTTTCCAAAAAATCCTGTTGCTTAGAACGATATTTAATTTTAATGTACCACAACACGTGTGTTAATTGTCTGGTCAAAACTTTCACCACCTAAAACGCAAATAAATTCTAACTAAACGAATAAAATTGAGAAATTACACGTTATATAAATACAGATTACAAATAGTACACTGTAATCTGTGTATTATCGAACGGAGGTTTCAATTTACTGCTTCGATTATGGGATGCTACAAAAAGTAGAGGCCCCTCTCGTGCGAAACGGAACGCGGCGCGCACGCAACACCGCTCCTGTTCCAATGTTTTTTTGTTTATTTGTGTTTATTTTCTGTTGTTTTTACTTGTTATTTTTGTTGTTTTGTTGTGGTGTACTTTTGTTTCGAGTGTAATAATTTTGCTTTTATGATTTTTGTGTTATTTGTTTTGATGAAAACATAATTATTGTTTGTAACGAAGATGGATTCCTAGCTATTAATATTAAAGATTTCTTTGTCAATATCGATGCCAGACATGATCCCACTTCTATCAATAGGTACCCTACGAAGAAAACAAATATTATCTGTTTCTATAAAAAGTGATATTTTGTTTCGTCATTTTTGACATCTCGCCGTTGAAGTGTAGCCATTTTGTAGTTCGTTGTTTGCAATTTTACGATGGTCATGCTACGCATGCTGCCCCGTTGGTCTCGTCGTCACAACCATGACTTTTTTGCGTAGGGTCCTGGACTATATTCCCAGGTCGGGCAAAGTTTTATTGGCTTTTTCTTAAGAGTTTCAAACTCAAACTCAAAGCATTTATTTCAATTAAACCAATTACAGGCACTTTTGAATTGTCAAAGAGTCGGTCAGTTAGTCAGAAAATTGAAGCTAGTCGCCCATTCCAAAACGTAGATCTCTATGGAGAAGAATGGGCAAGAAACTCCATGGACACTCTTTTAAATCAAAATTGTTACAAAATCCTGGGTACATCGTTCTTGTTGCTTCTATGTGTGAGAACAATGTAAAAAATAGATAATTAAAACAATCCCCGTGCGTTTGTGCACACGTACCGCCTTTGGTCTCTCTCTAATGGTGTCGGATTGCAGTTCCATCAGACTATGAGAGTGAGGGAAGAGAGAGAGTGCACTTATGTCTATTATTATATTATGGGAATCCAAGCAATAAACCTGAATACGTTAATCTATAGTACAAAATGTAAGATGAAACAAAAGAGGGACTATAGATTGCGCAGACGCACAAATTCAAATTGCGTATCTCCATTTAACTAAGTTACATCACAGCAAAGAAAGTTCTCACAGACAAAGCTCACTAAAATCTAGTTTACAGTACATAAATCGCTGTATAAATCCTATTACAATAAATTGTATTTGCAATATTGTTTCTTAACAAACCTTTCACCTGACGCGCTGTTTCTCATTTCCCTCTATCAATACTTTAATGTGTGTGTGTCCTCTACGACCTAAAGCTGACCATCCACTACTGAGGGAGCTGTAATTTATAGCTCGTAACTATTTTATCTTGGTAATAGATCTTAGTAGGTACTTAACCATTCATTTAGTAAGAACGCAAAGCATGGCTTATGTAAGTTTGTTAGTGTTTGATTTTCAACGTCTGGTATGGAGACCATTAGAATGTTTCCCTTTGATGATTTAAGCGTCTACGACATTAATTTTTCGTTACTTAGGCCCATTCTTAAACTTATGGGATTATATTACTATGGTGACATTAAGGATTCTTAGAATAAAAACTAGAATGAAGTGAAATCTTCAGTCATTCATATTTAGGTTGAACCATGAGAAAAGATTAAGGTTTTAAGAAACTATTGCAGTGAAAATGCATGTTAATTGATGTCGTACCAAAAATAACACAAATAATATTTAAAAAAAATCGAATACGATTGTCTTCATTACATTTTCAAACCTGATATTTGAAAGCTTCAAAGATAGCATCGCCTCTCCATCGCCCTTCCCTTTATGATGGAACACATCAACTCATTAACTTTTTGTCCTGGATTACTGTGTGTCAGTTATTACTGCATTGCAGTATAAGTCTATTCTACTGTTCTACCCGCTCATTGATGGTTCATAATGACGTTTTTTAACTACCGCAAATGTATTATTGTGAATTATAGACAAGATGTGAATTTCAAGACGTGTGCAGTCATTTGTAGGTTTGCGAGTAAATGTAGCTTTTAATGGAGGTATTTTCAGTCTATTATTGTTATTGTAATTTCTTATGCTTTTTGTTGTATTGTTTACCGTTGTTGGTTTTTTAGTAAGAGGTTATGTGCATTGGCAGGTGAAGTATAGATAGGATATTGTGCACGACTTTCAATTTTATAGTTTTTTTTAGGATTATACCTTAACACTAACTGTATTCTTCTTCAGATACCTTTTGCCTTTAATTAAATGTAGTGTATTATAAACTAATATCAACCCCGACGATTTATTAATTGCAGATACTTAATTAAAAAGATACTTAAGATTAAATAACTTCTAAAAGCTCTCTTCAAGAAAACAGCACGCACTTATATCAAGAAGCTTCCAACTCCAGCATTTATCCAGTTACCGCAACTTTCGAAGCTAAAAACAATTATCATCAGGACAATAAATATTCTCACAATAGTACGCTCTTAGACAGGCTGCGTTCCACTTTTTAGATCGTCTACGTAGCCGTATAAGGCCGTGCGTCCACTTCGGATTTCTTGCAAAACCTACCTTGATGGTCGAGTGACGCGGTGTCGACTAGAACTTACGAGCCGGACTGCTTAGTGCGGGGTAGACGAATGCGGACTGAATTTTTATGACTTATTTTGTGGTATGGTATTTTTTTAGGGTTCCGTACATCAAAAGGAAAAAACGGAACCCTTATAGGATCACTTCGTTGTCCGTCTGTTTCTCTGTCAGTTTGTCAAGAGCATTTTTCTCAGGAACGTGTGGAGGTATCAAGTTGAAATTAATATCAATTACGTAGGTCTACGGTCCCTTGGAGCTCTTAAAAAAAATCATGCTTCTAAGTCAACGCAATAAAAAAAATATGGCCATTTAAGCGACATATTTTGATACTCGCAAAAAACATAGAGGGTACTTCCCGTTTACCTAGAATCATGAAATTTGCCAAGAAGCTAGGTCTCACAGCACAAGTAAAGGAATAAGTTCAAAAATTGTTAATTTGTAGTTTTATCACATAAAAAAAAAAAAATGTGATTACAAACTTACATTTGCAGTTGTAGAATTGACCGTGACGTACATCGATGTATGGGAGAACATGTTTTTCAACTACAACGCTAAGTTTGTTTTTGGGATAAATTCATCCCAACTACGGAACTCTTCGTTGTGCGTAGTCGGACACGCACTTGGCCGGTTTTTTGTTGGTGTGTAAATGTTTTTTGCTGGTTTAATTGTTTAAAAGAAGGCTTAAGAGCTATCTCTTACACCTAATTTGTCTATCCTATCTCTTACGCCGGAAAAACTGCCTTACTAACTTTTTTTCTTTAATCGCTTTAAAATATCTACTAATAAAAGAGGTGGAGGGTTGCAGCGGTTGTGTCGCCTATTTATTATGTATTTTTAATAATTATGTATGTGATAAATAAAGCAAAGGAAAAAGTTAGTGGTAAAATAGATCATAGTTTAGGTGTGTGTTTGAGGTCAAAGTCCTGTCGTTTGTCTAAAAAATATAATTTTAATAGCTATGATTAAAATGAGTTATGAGCTTTTTAAAATATAACGTGTTTGTAGTGGCAGCAGAAGAAATAAAATATTAATTAATCTAGATTTTTTACAGGTGCCTATTTACCTACAATTTTTATTATCCATCATTTTGTGATAAAACTTATAGTAGATTGTTTTTTTTCTTTGTGGGCTTAAGGTTTTGAATTATCAAAACATGGTGTAACTTGATACGAAATCTAGAAATGTTAATTCGTCTCTTTATTGAAGTCAACTAACAGGTTAAAAATATACTTTAGTAAGTTCTAAATAATTCATCAAAATCATTATTCTGTATTAATTGGCTGCTGTTTAAAAATAGGTTTTTACTTTGCATTACAACAGATACTATAATTTGTCCCATTTTTTTATTATTTAAAATTAAAAATTAAAAAAATAATTAAATGTATTTTCTTTAATTTTGACCAACTCGTCGAACTCTAACCTTAAACACGAAATACCTATAGAAACGTATGTCATTCAGATAAACATCCTTATTGTATTCCAGTATTGTTAGACTTTATATTATTGTAATTTTAGTGTACACTGCTTATATGGTACAGAATAATAACAGGACTTGATGGTAACTTGATATTTTGATGAAGTCAGGACCGCGTAGATTGTTATATTGAAACATAAAATAAATCTTCAAGTAGGTAGTCACTAATAGATTTTCCTCGTTTGATTTCTAAGGTTTTATTATTAAATCGATAGACTCTACTAAATAAGAATACATACATACATACATAAACTCACGCCTTCTTCCCATGGAGATAGGCAGAAAGTACAGAATGCCACCTGATACGATCCTTACATACTCCTTTTGCTTCGTTTACATTCATACATCTGGTCATACACGCACGCCGGTTGCGAGTACTACGCACCTGACCTTTCTGAAGAACATCACCAATAAGATCACTGTATGTCTTGCTAGGGCGTCCCCTTCCGGCGTTTCCACTCACATCTGCCGTGTAAATACCTTTTGTTAGTCGACTTTCATTCATCCTCTCAACATGACCAAACCATCTAAGCATACTCTTTTCAATTTTTAACTAAATAAGAAGGTATAATTTTATACGGAATGACTATATTAAATAACACATCTAGATTCAGAATGATTATTTTTGGAATGAAACGAGTTGAAATCAAAGAAAAGTGATCCGACAGTGCAATATCTATCTCATATCACGCCTCGTTAGCTATTGGTTATCGGCTAAAATGTTCTCAGGCGTTGATTACATGAAACCGTCTCTCTATAATCTTTTCAATTAACGGCCGAACCCAATAACCTATTTTCAGTAAAAGACAGATCGCTATTGATGGTAGACAGTATAATTCTATCTGTCCTTACGTCAGGCCCGTAAGATTCCATACTCTCTTTTATATTACTGGGACGTTAAAACCATCCGTAGATAGGTTTTTCTATCTGTAGTATGATAAAACTAGTGGTAAATAGGTTATTTATTGGGTTTGGCCGTAACTGTATAACATATTGACAGACTACATCAATTTGCTTGGTGCTGTCAGAATGAAAGTTGTGATTTAAATTACGGACAAACTAATCTATTTGAATCCTTTATTAGCTTTGCTTCTTTCTTAACAACGGCCTACAATTTTTATCTAGTCTACTAACGGCTGAACCCAATAACCTATCTATCACCAGTTTTGGCATACTGGAGATAGAAAAACCTATCTATCTATGATTTTAACGTACCAATATTCTGTAAGAGATTATGGAAATTTATCGGCCTGACATAAGGACAGATATAATTGTACTGTCTACCATCAATAGCGATCTGTCTTTTACTGAAAATAGGTTATTGATTTGACCGTAAAAGACTATGGAATTTTACCGGCCTGACATAAGGACAGATAGCAAGGGCGTAGCCTTCATACAACCTGATTCCTATCGGTTTCCCTTCGAAACAACCACTCTTCTTCATGTTTAGTATTACCAAATTATAATATGGTACATCTGTGTGTGTAACTGTGTATCACATCACATTACATAATTATATTTAATACCAGTTTAATACATCATAAGATTAAAAGCCTACAGTTTTTGTCTGAGTTTATGAGAGCTAAACAATTTTTTCTTCGTCTTCCCTCTAATGATAATTGTAGCTGCATCACTGACAGATAGAATTATACTGTCTACCATCAATAGCGATCTGTATTTTACTGAAAATAGGTTATTAGATTCGGCCGTAAAACATGATCCAAACCTACCTATTGACCTGTTAAACCCAACATTTTGATTCAAACGTGAATTGAACCCACGACCTCATCCGGAATCGTACAATGTTAAAACGCGGTCAATATTTCACTTGAGAGTATTAGAACCGTCTGTTTACGTTCATTTGGTACAAGGCTTGCTAATGGTATCATTAGAATTACGATGGGTGTTGGAAAGTAAGTTTATGAGTTTGTGTTAGTAATAGTAATTGATTTTTGTAACTTGGATTTAGGTAAGATGCCCAGTAGTGGGACGTCTTCCGACTCAGTAGGTTTATGGAAATTATAGGCTCGTTTCAAAGGGACCTTAATTAGTTACTGAATACTACAGTGGGTTTCCGACGCATTTATTAAAGTCACACCTTGGTGTAGGTACACCTAAAAGGAGTGAACTAATAATATCGTGAAACCGTCCGTCTCGGCTTTCCTTTGTGAATATGATTACACTGTTGCAGATAATAAGCTGCATTTTTTTGAAAAATCGCAATCTCACATGTTTTCATAAACAAGTATATAACTGGCGAAATATGGGTGTGCTTTAGGTACACCTCTGTCCAACCCTTTCGGGAAACAAGCCACGATATTATGTAAGTAAATAAAGTTAAAAGTTTCTTATCACAAGTTGGGTATCAGCTGCTGGTCGAAATCCAAAAATCTGTTCTGTGTCGCTGGTATCCTGTGGACTTTTCCCGGATCTTCGCTTCAACTGGTGGTTTATAGGTAGAAACCATGTAGAAACAGCAATCAGTGTCTATAAATTGTTGAACAGTCCAATATTCTTCTTTGTCGGCGTTCTCCAAAAAGCATTCAACAATACCCTTTACGATTAGCATAGAAAAATCATAAAGTATCCTACAGTAAAGATTCGACAAAAGTTACTTCTTACAAGGCAGAGGTCAGGTCAGAGGCAGACATAAACATTTTCTACTACTTTCGAGGCAATGTTATTGCTTAAAACGAGGCTATGCATAGTGCCTTAAGAGGATACGGAGTGCACAGTGGCGCCCTCGTCGTTTGTTTGGTTATTTCTTTTATTTTAATATCACATAATAATCCTTAAAACGGAAAATAGTGGCCTCTAAGCTCCGTTTTAAGGATTATAATAAAACTTGATAATGTAAAACTTGTGTTTGTAATAATAATAACGTATAGTCTTGTTCTAAATGCTTATTTTTAGCATTTTCATCTATACATACATACAAATAAATAAAATTGAAGTGTATATTTGTAATGTCAAAATAACAGCTTTCTACTCAATGCGTATGAAAGTATATACGGTGCAACAAAACAATATTTTTTATTTTTTTGGCCCGTCTTTCTGTCTGTCTGTCTGTTTGTTCCGACTAATCTCTGAAATGGCTGGACCGCTTTTGACTGTACTTTCGCTGACAGATAGCTGATGTTATAAGGCTACCTTTATTTTACAAAAATAATTAGGATTCCGCGCAAACAAAATAAAACCCATGAAAATGTGAACTAAATCCGATTCAAATAGGGAAGTATTGACACTCACGCGGGCGAAGCCACGGGCAACAGCTAGTTCTTAAATAAAATATATACCCAAACAAACGATGAGGGTGCGCGCTCGGTACCCTCTTAAACGTAAGAGCATTTATTTATGCTTTAACCGAAGTGATGTGAATCTGGAAGTGGTGATTGTGATCTAATAATAGATTTTGTACATGTTAATATTGATGACGTAAAGAAAATATAGATGGATGGTGTGAATAGTAGTGGCAGAGAATGGACTAAAACACTGGAATGATCAATTTAGTTTGAGACGATGAAAACGCATTGATGTATAACGATTGCGTTTTTTTGCCTGTTTTTTCTTGGGTTTATGAGCAAATGAATTAATAAGTACTATTTGTTGTTTCATTATAAGTATTACTCATTACGAGGCAAACAGTATTCTTCAAAAATATCCTACCAGGAGTAAAATTTATTAACGTTATTATTGAATAACTTATTAGAGGAGCTCGTGGCTAAGTAATATCAGCCGCATGGGTCGATCCATCAGGTTAAGCTGCGCTTGCTGGGGTTGGTCCGTGGATGGGTGACCATCTTTACATACCGAGACTCCTCCGTGCTTCGGAAAGCACGTTAAGCCGTTGGTCCCGGCTGTCATTCGTGGATCTTTGACAGTCGTTACGGGTCGTCAGAAGCCCGAAAGTCTGACAATCAGTCTTACCAAGGGGTATCGTATTACCCAGTAACTGGGTTGTGGAGGTCAGATAGGCAGTCGCTCCATGTAAAATACTGGTATTCAGCTGCATCCGGTTAGACTGGAAGCCGACCCCAATATAGTTGGGAAAAGGCTAGGCAGATGATGATGATGATTCGAACTCGTGACGAATGCTATTGTAAATGTAAATATTCATCGCATACCTATTGGTATAAGGATTACGTTTGTAATCGTTCATAATGGGCCATTGTGTACAACGGCTGGGGAAACATTGTGATTATCTACGCCATATCAACAATATTTGTATTTATATTATTTATATGTTACGTAAAAGGTTACTTGTGTTAATTTGCAATGTTGTATTGAGTGATCTGTTCCTACTGCGCAGTTTCTTGATTATTTGTTTTTTAGTTATTTTATTAATAGAAAATGTTGTATTGTTCCATAAAATAACAGTGTTATCCCGCAAAGGAATTTAGTATTTCGTGCAAGAAACAACATTGCAAAAGACTTTAGTTTTGGAGGACCTTAATAGGATAGGAATCAAGCGAAAGTCTTAAGTTTGAGAATACGTGATTTGAGAGCACTTTTTCATTGTTTCAGCCTGCAATCATCATCTGTCTAGCCTTTTCCCAACTATGTTGGGGTCGGCTTCCATTCATTACTTTACATGAAGCGACTGCCTGTCTGACCTCCACAACTAAAACTTTGGTACGACTGGTTGTCAGACTTTCGGGCTTTTAACGACCCGTAACAACCATCTTTACTTACCAAAACCCCTCCGTGCCTTGAAAAGCTCGTTAAGCCGTTGGTCCCGGCTGTCATTCGTGGATCTTTGACAGCCGTTACGGGTCATCAGAAGCCCGAATGTCAGACAACCAGTCTTACCAAGGGGTATCGTATTACCCAGTAACTGGGTTGTGGAGGTCAGATAGGCAGTCGCTCCTTGTAAAATACTGGCATTCAGCTGCATCCGGTTAGACTGGAAGCTGACCCCAACATAGTTGGGAAAAGGCTACGCAGATGATGTATATTGCAGACAGTGGATCATTACATGGTGTAACGTTAATTGTTGCGCAGGCGCCCTACTGCGTGTAACTACAATGTCAGACAGTTTGTCAGTGATGGACGAACTTTGCACTCCAGACGAGGTTATTTTTATCTAGCTTTTATTTTAACGGTTCTTATTGTAACGTATTTTTATGTGTGAAAACGAATTAAATCTTTATTATTTTTATAAGTTACTAGCTGTGGCCCGCGGCTTCGCCTGCGTGGATGTCAATACTTCCCTATTGGAATCGGATTTGTTCACAATTTCACGGGTTTTATTTTTTTGTGCGGAACCCTAATTATTTATCTAAATTAAAAGTACCATAAGTTACTCCTTATTACATTGGCTATCTGTCAGTGAAAGTCCCGTCAAAATTAGTCCAGCCGTTTCGGAGATTAGCTGGATTAAATAGATACAGACAGACAGACAGGCAAAAATTTTAAAAATTACTTTTTCGTTATAAGCATCGTATATAATTTCATATGCATTTAGTAAAAAGCTGTTATTTTGACATAACAACTTCAATTTTATTTATTTGTATATGATAAATGTACAGATTAGTAACTCCATACTTTCCATACATACATAAGTATATAATCTTATAAATTCGAAAGTAGCTCTGTCTGTCTGTCTGCTTGTTGCATTTTCACGCTTAAGCCTCAGAACCGAACGTTATGAAATTTGACAGATAGTTGGCCTGGGACCTGGAAAAGAACATAGGATATAATTGTATTATATTATTTTATATAAAATACAAAATACACGCAGAAATTACTTCCAGTGTCCTATATTAGCAAAAAAAAAATGGTTTCATGATCAGCACCATTGGCAAACGGATTGATGATTTCAATAAACATTATTAACGCACTAAAGGATTCTTTCCATAACTTGACATACCTACACACACTGCGTAAAACGCACTTCACAAAACCTACAGATTCAAAATGAGCGATTTCCTTCTAATGAATGAACACAAAACAATTAGGTACCCCTCTTTAATTACCAACAAAACAATTACCCATAACTCATCAACAACAGAACAAACAAACTATCATTACTAAAATGCTCACTTCATCTAAATGCCTAATTCAAAATAACTGCCACGAGCATTCTTTGCCCGCGTGGGCAACGCGGCGGGCAAAGAATGCCCCGCATTGCCCGGGCATTCGGGCAGTAATCATAGTCGTGGGAAACAATAGCTCAATCATAGTTATGTGCGTGCACCTGTCGGTCTAAGTTGAGCTTGTCGTTATAATGGGGGCTACTAAGTGTTGTAGACAAAGGGTTAAGTTTGGGAGTAAGTATTAAAAGATAAAAGAATGATAGATATATAGTTATGTTTTTTCTGTGGTCTCTACAAGTAGAGCAGTGGTGGCCCAGTGGTAACAGCCCCGACTTATGAGTTGTAGGCCGTGGGTTCGAACCCAGGTAGGTTTGTGACGTGAGGAAACTGGTATGTCCTAGAACCAAAAATTCGAAGACATGTGACATCTACCAACCCGCACTGGGCCAACGTGGTGGCCCACTGCCTTACAGAGAGGAGGCCTGTGTCCCAGCAGTGGGAGCATTCTAGTCTCTTCTAAATTCGTACATTTTTATTGTTACTAAAATAAAATGTTTTTATTGAGACCACTCTTCCTTAAATCTAGATCAACCAAAGCATTTTCAAATGCCTACATATGATCTCAGTTTCTCACATCTGAGCAGAAAGGTTTGAAAAAAAATTCTATGAAGTTGCATAAACGCTCGTAGTTACGAATTAATTGTTTATGAAAGCTTTTAGCTTAATTTTCGTGTTCTAAAAATAATTATTTTATCTTAAATAGCCTAGAGAATAATTCCAGTTGCAAATATTATGGAGTCGGAAATAAAAATCAGATTAATTTAAGAAATATAATCATAATTTCGGCCATTAAGTACCTATACGCTAAACATAAATACAATTATACCATTTTGATAATCAATAACTAATAATGATTAAACCCGGTAGTTATTACCGGTTGTTATTAAAATATGTCAGTAAAAGTAAAAAAAAAACTAAATCATTTGCCAATAATTTGTATAATAAACGAAATAAATTATACAGATTAATAAGAGTGTTCGGCGAAATTAAAATACAGTTACTTTCGAATCGGGGATTAAATTCAAAATGTGAAAGTGTTTTAGATAAACAATTTTTATGTTTATTAATGTTGCTGTTTCGATCTCAAAGATTGTTAGATTATGAAACAATCCGCACGGTTAAAAATGAATTAATTTATTAACGTCGGATCGGAGATCAGAATATTAACATAAACAATAAAGTTAAAACATAATCAAAATTAACGACTTTCTGCGGTATCTTTCACTACCTGTGGATAAGTTCCAGTTTACTTCGGTATCTGACGGATAACTTCTAAAAATCTGCTTCATTCTTGAATTTTTCTAGTAGGCAGATATTGTACTTGAAACACGCCTTAACTTCCTGGCTTCTGTAGGATTATGAAAACCCAAAAATATAAAAAAAAAATTGTTTGTGCCCGGTAGATGGCAATAGGCTGGCCCCCTATTACATGGGACTTAAACATAATCGGCGAAATGTGGGTGTACTATAGGTACACCTCTGCCTAACCCTTCGGGGAAACAAGGCGTGATGTTATGTTATGTTATAAAAAAAGTAATAATTAAAATTAGAATTTTTGATAATTCCCTTATTAAGCTTCATAAAGTTACTTTTCCAAGAGCTTGAGTGAATAACAATCGAGTTTCCATAGTAGTGCCCCCTGCCCATCTGTCCGTCATAATGTCAGTGGTTACGGCGTCTCAACACTTACTATCATCTGATGCACGTTGAGACAAAGCTCATCACATTATTAGACATGATAGAATAAAAGTGGCTCCATTATTGTGTTTATTAAGAGCTTGGTTCAATGTTAGCGAAGTATTATATTTTTATTTTTGCAAAAATGCTTTAGATAAAGACTAATAACAAAAGGATGCTGTATCCATATAGTAAAAAGAAGACAAGATCAGAATTAAAAAGCAAATAATTTTATTTATATTAACTTCTAAAATTAAGTCGAGAAACAATAAAGTCCGAAGAAAATTAAATAACAACAGAATGAGACAATATTTATGCATGCTTAGAAAGAACTTTAGAAGTCAGCCAATAAAGATAGATAATATCCATCTAAGCAAACTTTCCATAACAGGTTATAGTTTTAGAAGAATGGTACACCTGTTCTCTGATGACATAATACTATAGTTATAGAAGTATTGCATCACTTTAAGAAACAATACACAAAATTTAGGTAAGAAAATTAATTAATTAATCAATACGAAATCTTAATACTTAATTATTTTCTATATTTCTAAATGTTATTTTTTAATAAAAACATTTAAAAATGTATTTATATAAGAAAAAAAATTAAACGAAATAATAATAAATAAAACATACTCCAAAAAATGAGGGGAGTTATACACTTGTTAAGTAAGTACAGGGTGTCCGGTAATGAATGGATAACCTTAATATAGCATATAATAGACCTTGTGGTCATTCTAAAAAAAAAAAACACAAAAAAATATATGTCCCAAGTAAGATACGATTTTTTTGAAAAATAATACTATGCAATTTCTAGTCGCACTATAATTTACTGCTTCTTTGTTGACGATGGAATTCATTCATGTTTGTGGTTGTGGTAAAGAAGAATGTATGTATTAAAAAGGTAAAAAAGTTAGTATTTTTTTCAAAAACAATCTTAGGTACCTACTTACTACTTTTATTTTCTTTTTTTTTGAGCGGGAGGGCGTGTCATACTTTTACAGACTAAAACCCACCCGTGTTCCTTCTGTTGCCTGTACCGGGGCCACGGTAACTCTTTCGAACATCCCGCAACCTCGGCTGGACGTAACTCTTTCGAACATCCCGCAACCTCGGCTGGACGTAACTCTTTCGAACATCCCGCAACCTCGGCTGGACCTACTTACTACTTGGGATATATATTTCTTTGTATTTGTTTTTAAAACGGCCATAAGGTCTATGCTATTTCAAGGTTTCCATTCATTACCGGACACCCTGTATGTCCGAGAAAAAGCCGCTCGGCTCAGCTCGAATAATAAAACTCAAACACGAATCATCGATGGCAGATGCCGAATGTAGTTTGCCGATCGGCACGAGCCACAAGAAAGCAAATATGTGTAGTAATTGCTTCGGGTCGTCTTTGTTGTTCTAGAAAAAATACAGCCGAATCGAATGTGCCGACCCGAATAACGGCCGAACCCAATATCCTATCTATCACTTATGTCAAACTGTCAATTACGTTTCATTACTCCTCTTCAGCGTTAACTATTTGTTCAGCATAATGCAGTAAAATATTGTATCGTGTATTACTACTTACAAAGTTTTAATTTAATATAAATTATAATTTAATCTTGTAATTTAATTAAAATTAAGAAGTAAAGAAGTACTTATAATAAGGCTAATTATACACGTTGTTTTTTAAACCGTATCTATTGTTTTTGTTAGATAGATAGCCCTTATCGATCATTGTGAGACGAGATTCAAGGACAGATAGAATAATACTGTCTATCACAATAGCGATCTGTATTTTACAGAAAGTATGTTATTGGGTTCGGCTGTTAGTGTGTATCAGATAAGCCGGGAAACAAATGAATCCGTTTTGTTTCAAACGAGCTGTTCCATTTTCAAAACATATTCTCGAGCGTCAAAACATTTGCCGATCACTGCACTGGCTATCATAATAGCCAATGGGCACCTTCCGTAGTGGTTGTAACAATAATGACTAACGATATCGTGGGAGACGAAACTTATGGTCAGAAACGGATAATCCATATTAATATCATAACCTCAATTACAACACATAAACTAATAAGTTTATTACAACGTCAAGCTTGATTCTGGATTAAAATATTAACACTGACACTGGAAATTGAATTATTAATGGGTATCACATTTTAATAGAAACATGACAAGCCTTTCTGGCAGGAATTGTCAACAAAACATGCCTTGGCCAAACACAGTAATAATAAACAACATTCTACACCATTGAGTTAAGTAAGATTAAAGTCAAAAATCTTCTACTTAAACATACCTACTTACAAACTTAATCTAAAATGCGCGCCAAAACGAAGCAACACATATCTTCACTTAAAATGTCACACGCTTATTGTCAATAAAACTTTGCCTATTCTCAAAAGCGTGAGATCCACAGGTAAGAAACACATTCATTTATATATTTTATAACATTATTTACGTATTTTAAGCAGAAACATCGATACAATGTCTTATCCAATAAGAGAAACCGTGGGTGGAAATGACCGACTTATTTTACTGTCGTACTGCATAATCAAGTTTAGTGGGGAAGCAGACGGGCCACTTTATGGCAACTGTGTGGCTACTAAACAGTTGTCTGCAACTTGTAAAACAAGCCCTAAATGGCTGAGTATACATCCAGACTTAAGATCAGGTTGCATTCAGGTTGTTACAATATTAATTAATCATTAACATAACCTATACGAAGCCCTTGTTAAATCTACCGATTTCATAGATGTATCAAGTTGGCTACTTGTAATAAATTATTGTGTTCTGTAACATTAGCGTTATTTTAATCACTTACGTTTATTATTGAACCTTTGTGTAAAAAAAAAATAATAAAATACTAATCTTATCTTAATTTTTCTTAAATCTGGTTGGCAAAAAGTTAAATGTTAGTGGTCAAACTGTTGCCCGTCTGATTTTTACAAAAGCTTTATAACTTTTTATTAGAGAAATTTCGGAACGCACCTACGAGTGACGAATTACATGTCAAGTCATTTTAATTGTATGATTAATTGGGTTGTAAATATGTTATTTAAAAATCAACATTATAATACATGACATACGGTTCGATTTAAACAAAGGGATAGAGATTTTTGAATTATTAATTACTTCGTGATCAATTAGTCTGGAAGTGAAGACTTGACAGGAGGATTGGACTTGGTTGAATGTGATTCAAAAATTATCTTAACAAGATGTGCATGTGTGTGATTTTGTTGGAACCTATGTGTACGTTGTAGGTAGGAATGTGTGTGATAGAATGCCATTTTTCGACATCTCCTAGATTTTCTACAGATTAAACATTTAGTAGAATTTTTGTTTCTAAGTATTTTAGCTATTACATTTTCGGAATGCGTCATAATAAAATTAAAGATTTTTAAACAAAGAATGCCTGCTCTTTTTGTTCTAAAACAAGCAGAGCAGGCGAGAAAGTCTAGATACCTAAATAAGATACAGATGAAATTAGTGTTGGCCATTTACCAAAATACGGCAATACGTGGGAAGATAACAATACCGCTCTCAAGTACTTATTGCTTCGACGATACTTAAATGGTGGAGCAACTATAAGCAATGTACGGAATACTGTTAAACAAATATTTGTGTTTGTTATAAAATAGTAGTCTGACTTGGTTGTTTTCAATTTCGTTATTATTGGATTAATATAGTGATAGAGGGTCAAATTAAGGCGCCTCCCTGACCAAAACGCCGCGCTAGCCGTTTTTTTTGTGCAGTTTTTTGGAGCTATCTACTTGTTATTTCTGGGTTTGGATTAAATGTACCAGTATGGAATCTGGATCCATACCGGTACATTTTTTTTAAAAGGACTCGTACATTTTTAATTAATCTCCTTACAACGACACCGCAGAAATGACATAATGATTGATAACATGCGTCTCCTCGTGAAGTAAACATTATTTTAATTTGCTACTGACACTAACGGTTAGACAATTCATTAATGAACATTTTGCTATATTGTTTTTTTTTTTTCAAAAGACCAACATTTGATTTTTTATTAAAATAATTCCAAAAATTTTATGAATAAATTCTATGATCAATGGGCGTGTGGGGGGAGCGGGTCAGAGCGGGTCAGTGCGGCAGGACAGAAGAACCAAACGCTCAAGGTTGTTTGGTCGGGGTAGCGCCTTAAATTATCACGGAGAAACTTCACAGATGTAATTGGTTTAAATGAATTGGTTTAATTTAATTTTACCATTTTAAATGGATTGTAGGTTTAGTGTTTTGTTGACCTTGCATTGGTTATCAAGAAGTGATTTTTGAGAGGGGGAAAGGGGATTATAGTGACGCTTTCAAATATATAGATTAAGGCGAAATGGGTCCCAAAGAAGATATTTTGGCGCATTTCGGCTGCAGGCGAAATGAATTTTTGACCTCAAAAATACAAATTTGCCTTATCCTTTTTCATGGTTATAAAAATTTAAGATTTTTTTTTTAGTAAGTTATGAGGGTCAAAACACGATTGACACAATTTGGCTCGATACAAAATAATCGCAAAGTTTCCTCAAAATTAGCATTTTTTATGAGAAGCAACTCTTTTATTCGATTGTAATTAAATCAATTTCCATAAAATTTCGTCTACATGTTCACCGTTAAAGATATAAGGGGATTATGGGTTTCTTTTCATGACAATTTTAAAAAGAAATCATTAAAAAAATCTATGCTCCGTTTAGCCATACCAATGCGTCCGACCCCGTTACGATACAATTTTGCCTTAATAATTTTTGCAGCGTCTGATATCAGCTGGATGAGAATGGCTCAGGTAGACCTGGCTGTAGGCTGTGTGTGTATGTGCTAAGTAGCTTGAAATTGGTAAAGCCATGTCCAGCAGTTGACTATGTTGACAGCAGACGCTTCTGATTATTTAAAATAAGATATTTATATATTTGAACTTGAAATATTTTTGAGCTTTTCTTCTCCTACTTCTTTCTCTACTTACACACCGTTTTCCTCAATTAACCAAAGGATATTTAATAAAAGTATGTTTATTATTAAAATAGCAATTTGACCTTTCATTAAAGGTACGTTTTTATGATACTTAATATTTTTTTTTTCTCTCAGCTTTAATCATAGTTTGCCAGTTTGAGTAAATTATGCGGCCTACCCAAATGTCCTTTCTTTGGTATTGTTTGTCGAATCGTTGAGCTCCTTAACTTTTATGTTGAGCTGTACAATTACTGACAGATGCTTGCACTGACTGGACAGGTCCACTCAATCTGTGTGGTTCTTTCCTCAAAAGACCATTTCAGACACCAACCTACATGGTCTTCACATGATCTGACCAAGATTATGTCTGGACTTTAAAAGAGACTGTGACCTCTGAGTTTGTTTCGGCCTTTCTTCTCAGAGTAGTCAGATAGGAAACGCCGGCCTCATCTAGTTTAAAAAAAATGTTTGACATTTAAAAGTGTTTGTATAAACCTACTTACAGAAATAAAATCATTTATCATTTATCATTAATTAAGACGCAGATATATGCCAACGGCCTTGAGTGCATAGCTTGCGTGTTCTGTGCTGAGCTCACGCAACGCATCGTAACGTCCACCCATTAATAGGACTCGCCCATCAAGGAGCGCAGTCCTAAATTAGACACATAATTTATTTATTATACATAAAACAAAAGGGATAATATTAAAACACGTATACTAAAATATAAATAATTAAATTGTTTTTAAAATGGTGAATGTTTCATAAAAAAAAGCTTGAAATTTTTTGCGTGATTCTTAGTTTATTATCTGCGTAGGGCATAACTTTACAAATGAATTACACCATGTAATATAAACATAATCTAAAATATTCACATATTAAGTTATTAAAAAATGCTCAACTTTAACATATATTTTTTCCAAATCATTAACACTACTCCTACCTACCTTTTGGAAGGGGTGACTAGAATCAATTTTGACGTTCCAAAGTGCCTTTTATGTGCCTATTTGAATTAAATGACTTTACTCGTTTAGACGTGATCTTCTGTTTTAAATCATTAAAAGTTGCCTATCGTCGCCTTAAATGATGACGATCATTAAATTACAAAGACGTTACCTGTACCTAGTCTTTGCAATGACCCTTTTAAAATAATTGAATAGTTATAAAAACTAGATCATTTAAGTAATAGCTTCTGATTATCTTTATTTTATAGTATTTCTCTTTAGTTACATAAAAGTGCGAAATGTTGTACCATATTTTTTATATCTAAGTACCTATAATAAAAACTATAAAAATATGGTAATTGAAGTAATTACTAACAAAAACTTAAATGAATCGTTAACATCTATGTAGAAGAAAACTTACATTTCTTGAACTAGTTTTTGCTCAGCAATAATTTACAATTACTTTTTTTTTGAGTTTGTGCAGGTAATAATAATCGAACATACGTAGCGTGTTAAATCATCCAAAGCCCGACTTCACCCACTGCTAAGACTATAACTCTCTTTTATTGTGCCAATCCCCACGCTCTTGTGCCAGCCTCATCCAGGTTCTACCCGCGATGGTAGCAATGTCGTTTACCCATCTCGCCACCGGATACCGACGCTTCGTCTTCCAGTCCTTGGATGCCACTCAGTCATTGCGTCATTGCCTTACTCCACCGAAATCTCCATACAAATTTCTATTTCGAAAATTCAGAAACTTCTCGATTTTTTTACGCAAAACAGAAGCAATGTTATGTAAAACAGAAAAAATCTGTAGGTCAACTGTTCTTTGTTTCTATAATTAAGTATAATATTAATAAGGTGACTTCTTATTAACGCCAAAGTTATCAAAATGTAGCAGTGCTTTTTTAACAATTTTAGTTTTTTCAATTTTTTTTTAACAAGGTTTTACTTAATCCGATTTTTTGGTAAAACCCTTGAGCGAGCCAGACGTTTTTTTTTTCGTGGCTACTACTTTAAGTTTTATATATAAACTTATCCAAAACTCATAACACGATTTCCTGGTACCGACCCTTAAGCTTGATCTTTTATTCCTTTATGTTGACGATTTTTGCTTTCTATTTGGCTGATAATCATTTTATAAGTTGTGGTTTACACTAACTGAGCAGCTTTTCTTTGTTACGAACCTGTTACATTAACCCAGCGCATACTCATGTCCATCCTAGTTACCGATACAGTAAACATGCAAATAACTGGACAATCACGTCGTAATAAACTTGTATACAAACACAAAAATACTGTGTAGGCCGAATGTCTTGCTTGCGACACATGTCAGGCATCGTAACTGCACTTAAAACTATTGTTCTTGGAAACAAATCAGATTATATACAGCGTGGGTGAAATCTGTGCCTCAATTTTATTGTAAGTCAAGTGTCAATCTACTTATTTATTCAATTACAAGCCTTCACCCGTGACTTTATTTTATTTTATTTTACAGTTTTTGGTAAACTTACAGCTAAACACTTTTACACGATTGAGAGTAACAAAAATAAGGCCAATTAAACGTTTTCACAGATAGAAGAGAGCATATAAACAAAAAGTATTTGAGTAGGTAGACAGTGTTTTGAGTAAAAACTAATTAATTAAGTAATAAAACAAGTAATTGTGATTAATTAATTTACGTGATCAAAAAAGTAATCACAAAGAGTCCTTTTTAATTTTGAAATGCTAGTATTGAAGAAAACTTCGATGTCGACGTCCACCGCATTGCACGTATGATTTGCTCTGATTAAGTATGAATTTCGTATGTAATTCGTTCTTACCACAGGTATGCACTAAACTAGGATTACGCAGAAAAACAAAAGGAACTTGCAGTCCGATATTGTTCAGCAATTCGCGAAGCTCGGTTGAACCGTTAGCAATTCTAAATAAAAACGCCAAGTCTGCAATTCTTCTACGTTCAGAAAGAGGAAGTAGAAGAAATTTTTGTCCACTAGGATTTTGGGTTTTCCAATAGATGTAGGTCATCTGAATCACCCCTTTCCGACCCACACAAGGGGCTTTTTCTAGTGAGATTTTTCATTCCTTAAGGTGGCGATGACAGACATTTAATCATTTTAAACTGAATATCACGTCTAAACGAGTAGTGTTAATGAGTTGGAAAAAATATATGTTAAATTAGAGCATTTTTATTACTAACTGAATATCTGAATATTTTAGATATATTTATAAATAAGTGTAATTAATTTGTAGTTATATCTAACGCGGATAAAAAAACTGAGAGTCACGCAAAAACTATTTAAGGCATATTTTTATGTAGCCTTCACCATTTTAAAGATAATTTATTTTTTTATCTTTTCGTATACGTGTTTTAATATGTTGTGTAACCTTTTATGTTATGCGTGATGCATATAATGCGTCTAGTTTGGGGCAGTGCTCCTTGATGGGCGAGTCCTATTACTGGGTGGCCGTACGACGCGTTGCGCGAGCTCAGCACAGAACACGCAAGCTATGCACTCAAGGCCATTGGCATTTATCTTAAGCTGCGATACAAAGTTTCGTCAAAATCGATTCATGAGTTTACCTGTGACAACGTAACAGTCGGAGTTATTTCACTTTAATTAATGATACCTAATATTAGTACCTAGATTGAAATCCTATATGTCTTTTGTGACATATATCCGTGAAACTTTAAAATGGCGACCTGTTGGTTTTTGCTCATTAAACATCCATCTGATATTTACCTTCTTCTCTCAAAGGCTATAAATTTCAAAATTTACATAACGAATTGGGAATAAAAGTTAAAATTATTAGTGGTTTATCTACTGTCGAGTCGTAAAAGTCGGGAAGGGGTACTCTGATACTTAAAACATTTAAAACGTTAGCTATGTAATCTAGAACAGTAGACATTGATATAGCAATAAATATTGTGTCTCTATTGCTCAGATATTTTTGATTCGGCTGAGAAAGAAATGGAGATTTCTTAAGATGACTTTAAACAAATAATAAATCTTGAAATGTCGAGGGACTTGTGGCTAAATAATAACGGCTGTTAGCAAGGTTCGATCGATCAGGTTAAGCTACGCTTACCGCGGTTGGTCCGTGGATGTGTGACCATCTTTACATACCAAGACCTCTCCATGCTTCGAAAAGCACGTTAAGCCGTTGGCCCCAGCTGCCATTCGTGGATCTTTGACAGTCATAGTTTGAACCTCAAATAATTCCTATGTTGGTGTTCTAAAAATACCAAATAGCTAAGTAACGCATATGGTCGAGGTGCCCTTAGTTACTGCGACCAATTTTGAGAAATGGCCAGAAACAAGAAAAAAGGTTTCAATTATTTTTAAAAAGTGTGTATCGTTAGATGCGCAAAAAGTTTTTAGAGGCTCATTCATTTTTAACCGATTTCAAAAAAAAGGAGGTTATCAATTCGATTGTATGTTTTTTTTTTAATGTTTAAACTACAAAGTGAAAAATAAAAAGTTTTTTACAAAAAAAAAGAACCGACTTCCAAAAAAAAACACTACAAAGTGAAAAATAATTTTAATTTCGGAAGTCGGTGGCAAAAACCTGAAATACAGATCCTAAGACACCGACTTTCGAAGTTAAAATTATTTTTCACTTTGTAGTGCTTTTTTTGGAAGTCGGTTTTTTTTTGTAATAAAGTTTTTTATAAAAAACTGTCCATCGTTAGAAGTTTTTAGATGACCAGTTAATTAATGTTTTCTATTTTAGTACGAGTACATCCCGTATAGATAACTTCGACTAGATAAAAACCAACAATTCAATCACTAGACACGTTTAGAAAATCAAGAAATGGTTCTAAGAAACCCTTTTGTGGCATTGCGTAAAGTGCCTCCTATTATATATGTGCATAAATTGTTTAAGATAGCACCATTGAATTAGTTAGAAAATATAAATCTACATTTTATTGGTCATTACAGTTTATTTTGAATGATATGTTGCTTATAAATAACAAAAATTTTATAGATTTAGCCCCTCTTGAACTCCACCAGTAAATAAAAATATTTTGTTAATATCCATGTTGATTTCGGGAATAGTCAAAAGCCAGCAGTTTATCTTCTTGTGTTTGGGAAGGTACACAGACAATGTGTTTGTCTCGAACAGCGGTTGGTCGTTGAAAATGTAAATGATTAAAGTAATATTTTGTCTGCGAGTGAGTGATGCTTATAATGCAATGCACTGGCTATCTCTCTACAAGCTGAACATCAAAATTAATAAGATTTTTATAAGATAAAAGTTCAAACAACAAACGAGATCTAAGGAAGCTTAATCTTTCTTAGTGGTCTACATTGATTTCAGCCGATTAGTTCTACGCCTTACGGCGGATCCGTGGTTTTGCGTGACACCAAAGTTTTTCTTCATGATTATTAATATTACATACGCGTTTATTTTTCGGCAGGTACTACTACTGATCTCCGAATATGTGCTATAACACTCTATTTTTTTTCGTAAAGGTGCATCAATAGATAGATAGAAAGCTACAAAACTAATATCGACTAAACGTCACCGTGAAATTATTTCCCACGGTCATAATTATAACCACACGTTTTCCACAATACTGATTTCTCGAAACTAATACCTCATTATAAAAACAAAGTGGTCGTTATCAGTTAGTCATTAAATTAACATTTAAACTCTTAACATAGTTTTAACCAATCAGCGTTCACAAATAATCGATATTTGTGAACGCTGATTGGATAAACCAACCGTGAAAGAAGAGAATTTACTGTTTTTGAGCCGACCGAGCCAACTAAGTGAGATTTTGTTACAAGCAAATTTTCACTATTATACATACACGTTGAATGGAAAATATTTTCCTTACAGGTGAGCAGTGGGGCCATCATTTGAATATTTATGCCTGACCTACTGGATCTTTCCCTATTGTGACGATGAGTTCTAGCTGAACCTAGGTAGGTATTGGTACCTACTATGAGTAGGTACAAAGCGAAACTCTGACAGGATCGTAGAACCATTTCTATCCTTACTGAGATGGGCAAAACGCTTGGATACTTTTACATTTGTCAACCCACAAAACCCAAGTACTATCAGCAAATTAACGAAAGATATAAAATAAACTACCTTTTTATATAGCTTCTTCTTATTTCCTCAACAGGTCTGCTTATCATCATCTTTGTTTAAATCTTGTGTTTGATCAACTTTTACTAAACCTCCTTACACTATAACCAACAAACAAAGACAGCTACTAACAGCCTAACATTCCCATCAAATAAAAGTAACCTAAGGCCCTTTCACAACACCGCATCTGTCGGATCGACAACACTGACAAATAAGTTAAAAAGCCTCGCGCGGTGTCTCTTAAACTCCTACGCAGCTAGTTTGACAGTCGTTTGTTAAAGATTTCATTCGTTTTTTTACGCCACTTAGCAAGTGACAGTGTAATAATACTTTTTGATATTTTGTTCGGGTTTTGTGACGTCACAGTGTGACATGTCAATTTGTGTGCTTTGGTTTTCTTTTTTTATGAAATGTTTGTTCCGTTTTTGAATGAAACTGGACAGTAATGGTTAGTGAGGAGGTGGAGCGTTCCATGCTTGGCATCAGGCTAATAGACCAAGTTCCAAACGTCGAGATCCGAAGACGTACGAAAGTATTCTATATCGAAAAGCGTATTATGGAACTCAAATGGAAACTAACAAGGCGCAGTAATGGCAGGTGGAGTAAGACTATGATAGAGTGGCGTCCAAGGACTGAAAGACGAGATGTAGGTCGTCCAGCGCCGACATGGGCGGATGGCATCGTAGCCATCGCGGGCAAAATCTGGATGAGGCCGGCACAGGAGCATGGGGAAAAGAGAGGCCTATGCCCAGCAGTGGGTGAAGTCGGGCTGTGGATGATGATGATGAGTGGATAAACAGCTTCTGAAGAGAATAGGTAATGACGATTAAATAGTAATGGATACAGCTTAAATTAGTTAAGTTAACTATGTAGATTCGCCCACGTGTGTCTCATTACTTGAGATTCGGTGCTTGATAACAATCTTTCTGAAGTAAATATATTAATCGTTTATATACATTTAAAAAAATATCGCTATAGCTATTTCTCAACATAAAACTATTGCAATGTGAATGATAATAACAGGCTAGGCATCCATCAATACTGATCATCTTAAAACAGCCTTTAAACGTCAAATGCTGATAAGACCAGCACTGGACAACAAGAATAGAATAGAATAGAATAGAATAGAATAGAATAGAATAGAATAGAATAGAATAGAATAGAATAGAATAGAATAGAATAGAATAGAATAGAATAGAATAGAATAGAATAGAATAGAATAGAATAGAATAGAATAGAATAGAATAGAATAGAATAGAATAGAATAGAATAGAATAGAATAGAATAGAATAGAATAGAATAGAATAGAATAGAATAGAATAGAATAGAATAGAATAGAATAGAATAGAATAGAATAGAATAGAATAGAATAGAATATATTTTTATTGTAAAAACATGAGTATACATCATAACATGTGCAAGGTCTTATAAGAAAAGTAACTTGACGACATTACAGTTGGTCAAATAATTATGATTTTAAATTGTTATGCTCATAAAGTCGACACTTCTATAACCATAATAGAATAGGTACCTGTGTACAACAATAACATACAAACTCTAAAAGATCTTCCCTTAACGAATGCTTATATTAGCGCTCATTACAAACAAACGTTATGGGATACAATAGTACAGGTTAAAGTACGCGGCGGATGTGAGCTAAATGAAGAGGATCCTAACAAGCGGATACAGGTAATAGAAATATTGATTACGATCCGAACCAAGTTGACTGTAAGGCAGGGGTTAGACTGGAAGCGCAGCGGGACTCTGCTATAGAATCAGATATATGTAAAAACAGCTTCAAAAGAGAAAACGGTATCAGAAGCATTTCACTAACTCAGAAAGTATAGCTTTTAAAAGACGGATCCGGTAAAATACAATGTTAAACAGAACACTCATTATGGAAAGCAAACAAAGGGATGGACATCGGTCGGTGACAGAGTATTAAAATTGTTTTGTGGCCTTGCCTGTTAATGCTAAACTCCGCTATATTAAAGGTTAGCCGATTTAGATACTCCTAATATTATTAACAATGAACAAGCTTCGTACGCAAACGAACCAGATGAAACTACCATCAAAATTAATTCGAAACTACTTTCCAAGAAAGCACAGAATTCCAGCCCAAGAAACTACAGTAACTTTTCTAACATACTCAAAGCATAGAATCACAGACGTAATAAGTTTTCTGATGGACAAGGAAGCAAGAAAATTGCAGTAACATTTACAATGGTAATGGACCACGGCAGCCACCTGTTTCTCAACTAGCCAACAAGCCAATTTGGAACATTTGCTGTGCACAAATTGTTTTTCTAGTTGGTGGTTGATAACTTGATTTGATTATGATGGATGTGGCGTGTGGGCTTCATTAGGATGAACTTCAATTCTGAAATTGTCGTGAAGGTATGACAGATGTTTTGTGGTACCTACTGTGATTGTTATCCATTTTCCTATGAATAGTTCTATTGATGGCAGAGTTTGTATCAAATTTGTTTAAGCATTATTAATAAACAAATGAATTAATGATCTCTTTATTTTCTAGAATATAGATTATAATATGGTAGTGGGATTTTTTAACGTGACACTATATTCGTCATTTCGATGTTTTTTTTTTAATGTCGATGATGAATTGATGATTTTGCTATAGGTTTTATATTGTCAAATAGATTTGCTTCTTCCTAATTTATTATGCCAGTGTGTTTATCTTCTGCATCATAATTATGATAATACAAATTTTTATCAACCAGATGACCTAAGATGGTAATCAAGTAATTTTCACCAATTATTATCATTAATTCAATCAATGAACGAAAAGCTATACCATAAAATTTACAGTTTGCATTAATTAAAAAGCCTCAATAAAATTATCTCATTAACAACAAAACGATAATTGGCCATAATGCTATTAATTAAGGATAATAAAATAATGCCGTCTCCATAGAGCAAAGTACTTTTATGCCATCCGGAGCTCACTGTAAATGAAGATTCAGTTATAAACTTAGATTTAACATTACCGCATAACATTACTCCTTGCGGTACCCCTACAATTTAACTGAGACCTCTTCTTAACATACAATGATATCGTTGTTAGAGATCAGTTTATGTTGGGTACTTGAGAATTATGACCACGCACTTTTGACCTACACAGTCCTTTCAGATTCTTTATAATGCAGCTCAACTTACACTGGTTTGGTCGTGGCTTGTATTGTAACTGTATGGGATTCTAGTTTCTCTTGTTAACTTTTAATAACAGAGTTATAAGTGCCTGTGTAAAATTGACCGTAAATCAAGGCGGCGGTTATTTTAGTAGTTGAAATTATACTATTCTTGTTTTTTGTGTGGCTCAACCCTGGTTAATGAAGCTAAGAATGTAAGGGTTTCATCACCTGCTTATTATTTGGAATGGTTGACAATGAACAACCTCCCATTTTGTTTCGACCTCGATCGACTTTTGTTTTGATTGCACGTCTTTCAAGGCCTAGGTAACTTTAATGACTGTTAATGTTTCTTCTTGCTTTTTAATTAGTGTTGTAGCAAGAAGTTGCTTTTGTGCTATGTCATCGAAATTACTGGGTTTATAAATCCACGGGACTTACAATCAGAACACTGGCTACATAAGCAGTGAAAGATCTTTTGAAAACAATGCTATCGCCATCGTCAACACATTCGTAGTGCCTTACCTACTGATAAAATACGAGTAGAAAATTATTATCATAAATAAAAAATCAAATCAGCATTAAAAAAATCACAGCAAAAAATCCAATCCAAACCAATCCATCAATCATCATTAATTAATCTTAAATCATCATCAATTATTATTTTTCATCTTAAATTATTATTTATTATTATCTTAGTCATAGATAAAATGCTTTTTAGGGAAATTTAATAGAATGCTCCCAGGTCCCAGGTGCTTTCCAGGTCGGCCAAAGCGTTATTGGGGTTTTCTATCTGGAATTTCTCAGTAGCAGCCCGGAGTCTGGATCTGTGCCCGGTTGATGGCAATAGGCTCGCCTCCTATTACATAGGACTTTATAACTGGCGAAATGTGGGTGTAGGTACTACACATAGGTACCTCTGCCTAACCCTTCGGGGATTATAGGCGTGATGTTATGTGTTAATAGAATACTGTAGTCAACGAACTACATAGACCTAACAATGTAAAAGATACAAGGTACAAGAAGTTTGTGAAACCACAATTTAAAGTCAACTATGAATGTCTCTACAAAGCTTACTTAACAACAAATACAGATATTTTAACATTTAATATCCCGGATATCGAACTTTCTCTACAACTTACTCACACTAGTCATCTTGAGAAACAGCTCTACCAGACTCTACCAGACGTAACTCTAGATTCAGAACAATACGCATTACTTATACACATTCCACGATACTTTGTGGGAAAATATTTATAAAAAAAAAACACCTTAATATATTCAAAACCGTAACCGAAATAAATGTAGAGATGACTCTATTCGCTCGCTACATTGTTGAAAAGCACCTTCTCTACATAATCGGCCATATTTTAGATATTTATAACCATTCGTAGCCAAGTTTTCGGAAAATTTAATAAAGTTTTGTATAAATGTTAGGTTTTTTGATCCGTTGTGAATTGTACGATTTAACAAGATTATTGTAATAATCTTGACTGTTGATTTGCTTCGTTTTTTTTTCGGATATACGGCGTGTTTTTTTTCATCAAGCCATCTTTTAAAATTTAAGTGATTGCACTTAAATTTCATACCAGTGTAAAAGACAACGCCAGTTCAGTTTCACAAGCTCTTCGTTTTCCTCATAAAGATTATTCTTTTAATAAAGTTACAAACTGTTTGACTAAAAACTGTCAAGAGGTGTCGTGGGACTCCCGTTCGGAATGAAGTTCCTTTTGCTTTTGAACACTTTTTTCGGTCTAGCTCTAGTTCGCCAAGTGTACAGATATAACGTGCGACAGGAAACTTCGTTCCAAAAAAATATTATAATATTACACTCTGTAAAAGAAAGGTAAAGTAGAGGTGTAGGTACCTATTAGTACCCCCACATTTCGCCAGTTATGTCTAAGTCCTATGTAATAGGGGGCGAGCCTATTGTCATCAACCGGGCACTAATCGTGACTCCAGGCTGCTACTGAGTTAGCTTTGCACCCTCACGCCCCTAGTCGCCGCAGGATACGCCCTGGGCATCGGGAATTGGTAGCTGATTCCCGCCCACCGTAGGCGCGGGCTTGCGGATGGCGAGCAATGGGTAGCTCGCCGTCCGGTAAGGACCAGGCCCGAGTCGACAGCGCGTTGTGTACCACGCGCGCCTCAAAGAGATGTCAGCACTATTGACGGGGTCCGCTAGGGCCGATGCCAGCTAGGGTTGCGGGATGTTCGAAAGAGTTACCGTGGCCCCGGCACAGGCAACAGAAGGAACAAGGGTGGGTTTTAGTCAGTAAAAGTCTGACACGCCCTCCCGCTCCGCCCAGAGCGGGAGAAGTCATTTGATGATTTCCCATCCACAAAAAAAAAAAAAAAAAAAAAAAGGCTGCTACTGAGTTGCGGGATGTTCGAAAGAGTTACCGTGGCCCCGGCACAGGCAACAGAAGGAACACGGGTGGGTTTTAGTCAGTAAAAGTCTGACACGCCCTCCCGCTCCGCCCAGAGCGGGAGAAGTCATTTGATGATTTCCCATCCACAAAAAAAAAAAAAAAAAAGGCTGCTACTGAGAAATTCCAGAAAAACCCAATAACACTTTTCCCGACCCGGGAATCGAACCCAGGAATTCATGCTCAGTAGTAGCGCTTGCGACCATTAGACCAACGAGGCAGTCTGTAAAAGAAAGTGTCACATAATTTATATTTCTTTCAAAAATAAACGTTTAGCACACTGTTTTCCATCACTTTATTATACACACATTGTAACAATTACGCAACTCTCTCATCCGGGAAATACCAACGTAACACAATGACAAACTCGATTAGTTTTATTAAAAACATGTAACAATTCATATGCGTAACACCCTGTTAATATGATTTAAACTACAGAAAAAGAAAATAAAAAAATATGTTTTATACAAAGAAAATGTTTTTCGCAGTGAGTTTTGATAAAGAATACTATACTGAGCTTTATCAGATGGTTTTATGGGTATTTGAAATAGAGTAATTTTGACTAAGAAAGTTAGGTGTTCTACTCATAATTTCTGTTATTTCATTAGTATTAAACGGATGTACGTGCATTTTTCTTAAAAAATAAACGACAAGGCATGTAAATATGAACAAAAATTAAAATAAA
Organism: Fissipunctia ypsillon; assembly: GCA_947568875.1. NCBI lineage: Eukaryota > Metazoa > Arthropoda > Insecta > Lepidoptera > Noctuidae > Fissipunctia > Fissipunctia ypsillon. The sequence continues at coordinate 12,576,505 of OX387650.1, forward strand.
CCCTCATGCTTTCCAAATCACCTTAAAACAAGAGATATTCTTAAAATAAAAATAAAAGAAAAACGACGCTGTCCTTCAAACAAAGACTCACACGCATCTCAGGTCAAATGTCACTGTTAACGTTAAGAAAAAAAATAATGTCATCAACCTTATCTCTGCCGATAAAAATCAAATGACACTTTAGAAAGATGCATGGGGCCTTCGACTCGATACATCGATTCCTACGTGTATCGATTTAAAGATCGATGCTTAAGGCTTTTTAATTGACAAGCGAGCGATTAAATTATTCGAGTATTTTTAAGTATGTTGTCGAGGTTTTGTTTACATTACGGTGTAATTTTACATGAGTAAATATTGTACTGAGTTCGTTGGCCGCTGCATTATTGATCGTCTCGCAAACAGAGTGTTAACACGGCGGACGTGAAAGTGTTTTAAAATGTTTTTTTTTTAAACTATACGCGATTTACTACAAGGTGTAACATAAATAACGAACAACCTCTTAGGAGGTCAATGTACTCACCACTATGAACAACTTTTACTATGGGACCAAACTTGAAATCGCGAAAAAAAAATCAGCTGTTCCCTACATTTTGACGAGTTATGCGAACATAAATGTACTGAGCAGCTGATTTTTTTTTCGCGATTTCAGGTTTGGTCCCATAGTAAAAGTTGTTCATAATGATGATGAATGATGTGTACAATGACCCCTTAAGAGGTTGTGCGTTATTTATGTAACACCTTGTATAAAATGGTCGGAAAAAAAAAACAATTAAAATGACATTAATAATAATTTATTGAATGCTTACTGTATCTTTGCTTTAGTATCTTGGTAGCTGAGATCCGATTGCTAACAAAAAAAATACCATTGTCATTTTCAACGACATGCAAAGATCAAAGACATTTATAGGATATGGTAAAAGGTTGGTAGGAAAATGTATTTTCAGAACACATCCGCCACTAAAAGCGACATACAATTATATACATTTATATTACACATAAATATCACTCATATGAAATCTAACGCATTGTTTATTAGAGCATACTGCTTCTACTATAATAAATAATACAAGATACAAGAATGTATCTTCCAATTTTATTAGGCGGATGGTTAGATCATCAACGCTTCTACAATATCTAACAAAAGGAAAAGAATATTGTCTTAGATTTTTGCGTCCTTTCCAATTTGGCTTCTGCAATCTCCTTGAAGTTTGATGGTGCCCAGAAGCTTCTCATCTGGTAGGCTATAGGCCTTTGAAAGCCCATACCTAGGTAACAAAAAAAGGGTTATTAAATACTTCCCATCTTAGCCTGAATCAGCTCCGAGTTCAACAAAATGCACCTGCACTTCAGTCGATCAATCACCAGAGAAAACTACGATATCATTTATCATTTCAATAATTATCAGAACCAATAAACGTTACAAATTATCCATTTCTGACTGCATCAGCAATTAGCATTTATCACTAAAGTATTATCGAGGAAACTTACATCTGACCAATTTGAAAACAAAATCCCGTGCACAAGATGACCACATCTGTTAGCAAGCGTTACTTAAGTGGCCGAGCACTGCAAGCAAGAATAGTCCTTACGGTGTATAGATGTTCATTTACCCCATGGATTGTCAACCTGCGAACTTAAAGGTAGATTATAATAATTATTTTTAAACATAAAAAAGTACAAAAACTGTCGCTATTTCGGTTGTATCCGTGGTTTTATTCGCAGCAATTACTTATAGTAATAAAATTTAGTTCAACCACACTTAATAATATGTATATACCGTTAATAATTATTTATGACCGCGTATGTACATGATCATAGTTGTAATTCTTGTAATAACCTGTCACTTTTGTCTAGACGATCTAAAAATCGTTTCTTACGCTAACTGTTGAGTATTAAAATTATAATAATAAAAAATGTTAATAAATAAAAGCGGCAAGCGCTGTAACATTATCGCAAATTATATTTTTTGTTATTGGAGAAGATTATTAGAGTTTAAGATACACCTGTCTTATGAGTTATTAATTAATATTCCGATGATTATAATGACTGTGGATGAGCGTGGAGGTTGGAAACCGTTTAGATGAGAAGAGACTCCGTAGAAATGTTTGTTGTTCAGACGTTGTTTTTTTGAGTTGTTGTTATAAAATCTTAAAACAATACCTGAAAGGGGTTGAGACAAGTGATATTTATGCAAAAATGTTTTAAAAAACATCGCTATTGTTATAAAGAGTGAACTAATTTGGGGAGTACCATAACTGCCCTAAAGAAGTTCTCTCTGTTTAACATAATAACTTGTGCAACTAAGATGCAAACTTTAGTGACATTTGAAAAGATTTAAAGCCGTTTTAAGACAGAACGTTTAGAAATTAACGATAAAAATTTTCCACTTGCCATTGTGCCAGTTGGTATTCAACAAGCTGTGAACTAAAACTCCCCAGCACTTCAGTAGTTAAACACAATAAAGGCACCTACAAATAGGCGCGACACGCGACGGGACACAAAGGCACCACGTGTCACGCGACGAGCAGTGCCTTTGTGTCGCGCGTGTTTCGCGTCACGTGTCACGCCTGTTTGCAGGAGCCTAAGGCATCGTCCTAATACAACGCGACTATGCGATCATCGCAAGTTCGCGCGTATTTTAGTACTTACTGATATCGAATAGGTGTCCTAATAGGCATTCGCGCGATGCGGCCGCGTGACAAAAATGATTGTAATCTATTCGCGAGAACTAAGTTCGTACGAACGCGCGATCAAAAATATTGATGGCGAATAGGTGTCCTAATTGAATTCGTGCGATAATCGCGTCGCGTCGTCATGGAGAGCGGGGTGAGGACACCCAGTTTTTGTTATCGCGCGAGCACGCGATGGTCACATCGCTTAGATAGATAGAATACTCTTTATTATGAACACCATAAAATTTACAGACACCAATGTAGAAATTTTACATGGTGGCACAATGGGTTTAGTCGCGCAATGATCGCCTAGTCGCGTTGTATTAGGACGACGCCTTAAGGCGTACATTTATACCTACTACTTATTCAAACATATCTTCAATTAACGACTTGCAGCCAATCAAGGCGTCAAATCACCGTCGCAAGGCAGAACAGTAAGTTTTTAGGACAGACAGACACTCGGATTATGGGATTACTATCAATCATGGTTACAAATTGGTACTTCTACCTGGTAGTCAGGGATTAATTCGATGGTCTTTGACGGCTTACGATTGTATACAATAACAGTTATTGACATTTCGAAAAAGTTAATTGTGTAGTGTGTAAGTGACGGTGGGTATGTGTGTGTAAGTTGGGGTGGGTATGTGTGAGTGGGGTGTGTAAGTATGTGTGAGTATTTAGGTTGATTGATGAGGTTTTATGAAAGTGTGGGAGACAAAGGATTGGACGGAAGTTTGTCAGACAGTTTGTTCTACATAGCTTAAGTTTAAGCAAACTTACTTAGTTTTTTGTGTAGTTCTTTATGCTAGAAATGTCAAGTCAAAGAATATTTCTGGTAGAAGCAGCCTTAGAATTATACTAAGGCTGCTTCTACCAAAAACATTCTATACTGTATCAAAAACGTCTATCTTTTCGACTTTTTTGTCAATAAAACATCTGTATAAGTTATGTATATACGGGTAATGTCACAGCTGGTCCACGTATAATGCACAATCAGCCTATGAGGGAGTGGGCCGTAGTCTACCACGCGGGCCCAGTGTGGGTTGGTAGACGTCATTATGTCTTCGAATTTTTGCTTCTAGGACATGGCGGTTTCCTCACGATGTTTTCCTTCACTATTTTGAGAGCAATGGGGTAAAAGTAAATCGACTCGTAAGTTGAGGTTTACCACTGGGCTACCGCTGCTCTCTCTGGTCCATAATACTGCTTCACTAAACCCTCTTGAATGTTGCAGCGCGGAGACTACAAAAACAAAGTTTGGGATAAACTTTAATGATCAAATATGCTAATATTACCTGATCAACAGGCAAGACGAGTGAAAGTTACCATCATCACATGTACTTATCATTCCATCATCAGATCATAGGAACTGATACACATCTAATAGAAATTAAAACTGTTTAGTATAATCGTATGATAACATTAACATCTATCATTTTGACCACCAACGCGGTCCTAGGCAGGTCAATTATACCATCGGACAGTTTTTACAATTTATGACCACCATTCGTATTGTTTCAATTAGAAATAGAGAATTAAATGTATTCTTGGGACGCCCAAATTACTATATCGCAGTTATGATTTAAGATAACTTTCTATTGTATAGGTAATTTATATCAAAATATCAATAAGCGTGGCCCCCGAAGCATCGTTGCTTGGCTCTTCGTTCCGCCTATACGGTGTAACATGAACCATTATTTAAGTTTTCGATTTGAATTTTAGTTGTGTTGATAACTCTACGGTACTTTCTTTGACCTATGTTACTGTAATTATAAATTAGCAAAGACATACAACTGTTTTATACAAGGTGTAACATAAATAACGCACCACCTCTTAAGGGGTCATTGTACTCATCATTATGAACAACTTTTACTATGGCACCAAACCTGAAATCGCGAAAAAAATTATCAGCTGTTCAGCATTTTGACGAGTTATGCGAACATAAATGTAGGGAGCAGCTGATTTTTTTTTGCGATTTCAGGTTTGGTCCCATGGTAAAAGTTGTTCATAATGATGAGTACAATGACCTCTTAAGAGGTTGTGCGTTAATTATGTTACACCTTGTATAAGCAGCATCTGGGTTCTTCGATAATGGAGAATGAAACTTGATAGTGTGTAACGCAGTTTGGTTCGGACTACCGTCGCGAAATTAATACTCTGGTGAGCATTCACTAAAATGCTCGTCATACGTAATCAATACCAATGAAACGTTTTGTATGATGTGTTTTGAAGATAAAAAGAAACCACTCCTAAGATTGTCGTGTCTTTTTACTCGGTTTGCTCACTAACCGTACTTTCCACTCCACATGAAGTTTTCCCGCATATATGTACTTAGAACTCATGTAAATTGGCGCCCTAATTTGAAGATTGTCGAGGCTAAAACTCCACAATTATAATTTTCTAACACTTATTGGTTCAAAAAGATGAGCTCCGCTTTGTTTTCAATGAAAAAATCACTGAACGCATAGACTCAATTAATTAATCAGTTAGTTTCTCAAGTTCTTCTGAGCTCCTTCAAGCACGACGCACCAAAATGCAAACACAACTTATGTCTTCAGATTTATAATTACAAAGATAATAACTATGTACTGAAGGTTACTGTCTAGTACATATCTAACTACCCCCCGTATCCCCCCGTATCCCCCCGTATCCCGTATGTAATACGTAAGTGCACCTAATTACTTTCATAATGTTCGCTACCTATAAAGTTATTTCGTCAATGTGTGGCGGCCATTTGCAAAATTATAGCTTTTACAGTTAGTGGTTAGGTATAACGGCTTTCATTAGTGCTGTGCCGCCTACTGGTCGACAGTCGGCTTTTGTTTGATAATATCGACTAAGAATCGATTTTATCGACGGTTTTTATGGGTTGAAATAAGTCTTTTGTGATTGGAAGAATAATTATTCCGTCTATCAATCGCTGCCGAGCTACTTAATCTGAGTTTGATGATGATTTATACATGGCGAGTGTATTTTTTAAGATTCTGTAGATCGATAATTAAAGGAATGCGCTCAGCAAAGGAGTGGAACTCTCTGCCTGCGTCTGTGTTTCCGAACGCATACAACCCCGATCTCTTCAAAGTGAGAGTGAACAGGCTTCTTCTGGGTAAGCTCGCTCCATCGTCGACTTTGTCTCTGTCATCTCTGACCTAGACTAGAGTCAAGAGCAAACCTATCTCAAATTAAAAAAAATTAAAAAGGGAAAGTGTACCTAGTCGTCATTCTGAATAAATAATTCAAAGTTCCTCAATATAGGGCAAGTTTCTCGGACGAAAGTTATCGCAAAATTAATGTAACTGCTGTATTTGGTTGAATGATTTATCAACTGTCAATCACAAAAGTTTATTCGCGCTTGACAACTTATTTGTCACATATTTTACGATATTTTTGTCCTAGAAACTTGCCCGTTGACTCATTAAAAGTCCAAATTGGCACACATACCTACCTAAAAACTAAAACAAATCGACTAACTAAGAAAGCACACATTCAACTAAAACTCACCGGCCATCACTATTACATCACCTAGCCGTCTTGCCTTTGGGAATGATTTTGTCGAAAGTATTTAAATAACAAAGATTACATAGTATATCGATTTAATGGCTCACATGATTGACAGAGCCCCTAGTAATAAAGTTAAAAAGTGAACAATGTTTATGGTGTTACAAATTTTTCCCCTAGCAATAAAAAAAAAACGTTGTTGATTGGAACTTCATCTGAGTTAATTAAAGTGTTGTTACGAAACATTTTGTTGAATTTATTTTACATAATTTGCGTGAGAACGAACGTTTGCTACCGGTTAGGTACTGTCAAGTCATAAATATTGGGAAAATAAAAATAACGTATTTGTGCTTAAGTTGCATTTAGACCAAGATATGAAAGTGGTTGTGAAGATCTTGATGAGCATTCGATCTTCCTAGAAATAGATAGATTTGAGAATCAAACTTTCACGAGAACGTATTTGAAACAATACAGGGTTGCACACTTCTATCGCGGCACGGCGGACAAAGCTCCGGCGGGATCTCATAGCGGCATGGAGAGTGCGATTGTCGCAACCCAGCGCTGGGCACGCCACAATTGTGGCGATAAGTCCCCTCTTTGAGGAGTGGCTGGAGAGGCGCCACGGCATCCTCACCTTCCGCCTGACGCAGGTCCTCACCGGACACGGGTGCTTCGGGAGGTACCTGTTCCGGATAAGGCGGGAGGAAACGCCCGGGTGTCACCACTATGTGGAACGCCCGGAGGACACGGTGGAGCATACGGTGGAGGCCTGTGGCGATCTCTCTGGTCCAGGCCATGGTACGGAGCGAGAGTAAATGGGAAGCCATCACCTCCTTCTGTGAGGCAGTAATGCTCGCGAAGGAGGAGGCGGAACGCGTGAGGGAGAGGCAAACTTTGCGCCCTCACGCCCCTAGTCGCCGCAGGATACGCCCTGGGCATCGGGAATTGGTAGCTGATTCCCGCCCACCGTAGGCGCGGGCTTGCGGATGGCGAGCAATGGGTAGCTCGCCGTCCGGTAAGGACCAGGCCCGAGTCGACAGCGCGTTGTGTACCACGCGCGCCTCAAAGAGATGTCAGCACTATTGACGGGGTCCGCTAGGGCCGATGCCAGCTAGGGTTGCGGGATGTTCGAAAACGTTACCGTGGCCCCGGCGCAGGCAACTGAAGAAACACGGGCGGGTTTTAGTCAGTAAAAGTCTGACACGTCCTCCCGCTCCGCCTAGAGCGGGAGAAGTCATTTGATGGTATCCCATCCAAAAAAAAAAGTGTTGCACACTTCTTATTGTTTTCTTCTAACTCTGTTATTTCTTTGACTGAAAAGTGAATCATCACTTTTGAAAGGATAACTTTCTGTAGCTAGTTAGAAGCCCACAGTCTGACACAACCAGTCTTACCTAGGGGTATCGTGTTACAGTAACTGGGTTGTAGAGGTCAGATAGGCAGTTGCTCCATGTAAAATATTGGTATTCAGCTGCATCTCGTTAGACAGGAAGCTGACCACATCATAGTTGGGAAAAGGCGAAGCAGACGAAGAACTTTCCATCGATGCCTTCCTACGAGTAGCTATTAGGCAAAAGTGATTTTGTCTGCCTCTCTGCTACGTAATAGCTCGGAGAATCTATACATAAATATGATAAATTAAAATCACTTTTCGTGTCTGTTTCTGTGACCGCGCTGTACTTCTAAACTACGAGACGTATTTTGAGAATTTATTCCGGTAGGTTTAAAGAAATCTCGGTGTTTTATCAACTCGTAAAACTCTCTTATTAATAATTATGGAAAAAATTATCCACCCCGTATTTGCTTAAGGCGTTGGCTATAGGTACTAGCTTTTCCAATTTACCCAAGAAAAAGTGAACCTACTATAATAAGTAATAAAGTAGATACCAACTGCTTTTCCTTACCGTTTTATAGTGCAAGTTATATTCAGAGTATTATAGCCACCAGTAAAAGTATAATGATGGATAATTACTATGTAGCAAGTTGCTCGTCTATTGCTTATAAGTTGAGGCTAGTTCCTCTGTCTTTAAGTTTCTTATCAAGTGCAGTTAGCTTTGAACTTTCTGGCAAAAAAAATAGCCGTTTTAAATCTTCTTGCAGATGTGACAAAGACATGATCACAAAATAGGATGGAACTTAAGGGAATTAGCTACCTATCTTCTTATTAATCTACAGGCATTATCTGGCCAATGTGTTTAGGGCTAAGAACATCGGCCAGACATGGTAAGGTCTAATATCTACTAAATAAGCATTGGTGGTACAGTAGAGCAGTGCAGGCCCAGTAGAGCAGTGGTGGCTCAGTAGAGCAGTGGTGGCCCAGTGGTACCAGCCCAGACTTACGAGTTGTAGTTCATGAGTTCGAACCCAGGCAGGCGCTTTACTTTGTGTAAATTATTTCATCACCACTGCTCTCAAAAACGGCGAAGGACAACATCATGAGGAAATCCCGCACTGGGCCTGTGTGGTGGATTACGGCCCACTTCCTCTCACCGAGAGGAAGCCTGTTTCCCAGCAGTGGGAACATTATAGGCTGATTATGAAGCATTGGTCATCGTGGGCCATGTACTTTCCATGGAGATCCCTTAGTTATTCCGCTTTCGCCGAAGACGGCCACCGGGAAAGGTTTTAGTCAGCAAAAATCTCATGTAGGTAGGTATCAGGAACTCCGGCTGGACCTAACAGTTTTGTGAACTAACACAAACACTCATATTGACTACAGACTGATCAAAAAACTACTTCCAAAAATTAAACCAATCAAAAATCTCATCTATCTTCCAAAATCTAATTAACAGATATTACAATATAAATTAAAACAATATAGCCTTCGGCATTCCAGTCAGCCTGTCACTATCTATCAATACCAGCGGTGGACATAGTTGGGCAATGGTGGGCAATGTGACACCTTGCTGTGGAGTGGAGGTGTGTAGAAAGCAAAGCCACAATGAGTGGAAACTCACGCATACCGCGGATTCAATTGAATCATTCTACCATTAATTATGTTGCTTGATGTAGGGTTAGCAGAGAAAGCCGTAGTCGCGTGGAATAATAATAGTATTGACCTTTATTTGTCTTTCTTTCCATGATCAGAAAAATAAACTAGTTTTTCTGAGTGAATTAGGTAATATTAAAAAGTAATGATTGACTATTTATAATTTTAGCGATATTCACACACGGTTAGACACAATCTAAAACAAACATTAGTGAGGAGCTTTTGTCCAAAATATTAATTTTCATAGTGTCTCATTTAAATAAGCCAGCCTTAAATAATTATAAAACATAAAGATTATACGTTATACTCCTTATTCGTTACAATAAACACATTAAAAGATGATCTAATGCGGAAAATCCTATGCCTAAAACCGTAATTGAAACGGTATTTAATCCTATTATTTATAAAGATGTCCCCTAAGATACCAAGCACAGCTGTTAAATGAAAATAGGCCAGAAAGCTTTACAATAACATTAATCACCATAAAAATCACTTTTGATTTATGACTGCATTTAAGTAGCAAAAGGCCGTAAAGCTTAAAATAAAAATGGCGGCAAACAATTTGACAGCTCGATGACGGAATGCGTAAAATTGTCGTGCAAACATTGTAATAAATTTAAAGAATGTGGCAAGTGGGAGTCGGATTTACGATTTTGTATAATTTTACAACATTTTTATCTTAGCGTTCCATAGTTTCTGCCTACCCCCACGGGAAGAAGGCGTGAGTCTATGTAAGTATGTATGCTATACCTTAACAATTTTAAGAATAGATACTCTATACTAAGTCACCTTTACAATATCAATACCTAGTTGTTTAATTAAAAAAAAAAAACAAATAAATGGTAATTAGCACTGCAAATATGACATTACAAATTCTTTTGTCTAGTCCCCCGCAAACGAGCTTCGAAAAACAAACATTAAAAAAAAAACTGGCTGGTTGACATTTTTTTTTGTTGTCGCTACAAAACTTATCAGTGGTGTACACGTGAGTGATTTTTAATTTAATTGTAATAATACTCGATTTTGCCCAACCGAGCGTATGAGGCAGCCCGGACGGACAGATGTCAATCTACCGCTAACTTTTTTATATATAGATAATACTTTATAATGTTTTTTTTACGACACTTGAATGGCCGGGACTTGGCCCGCTTTTTGTCTTTTTATTGTCATATGTAATGAATTAACGATAGACAAGACATTATATCGGCATGTGAAATCGTTCTGTTTTTTTGTTATACTTTAGTCATCTACACAAGACGACATTAGGAAGTTAGATAGCGTTAGTTTGAATGGCTTTTAGACTAGTACGAAATATTTAATCTATAAACAAAGCTTGTCTAAAAAGAAATGACACATGATTATGCTGGGATTACGATGCCAATCTTGACAACGCTACTGCAAATATCTTTAGCACAAGAAGGGAAATACATACATATTACGAATTTACAACTGCAGTACATATTTTCATTTTGTGTCCAATAATAAAACTGTTAAATCTCCTAATTGCTAAGCGTAATGACAACACTAATACCCGTTTTCCTTTTTTGTTTCAGGTAAAAAACGGTAACTGTCACCTACGAGAAAATAGCCGCATAGAGGCCCCACTCTTGCCGGCAATTTTCTATCAATTGTGCGGCCTAAGAACACATTTTCATAGAAATTATCCGTGCTACTACTCCCCTGTCCACTTTCACAGAGCCTCGTTCACACCGTTCCAGTTAGCTCGCTTGACCACTCGCCTCAACGGCACTTACATTGTAGTGGATAACGATTGAAACACGTCATTATCTGTGGCTTGTATTTAAAAAGCCGCATAATGAATAATTAATTAGAATTTTATTAGTTAGCTTATAGAGTTAGTTCGTTTGTGAATGTCTCCAGTTTGTGACATAAGGCGTGTCTAGGTGTCTTGCTTATTACCGTGAAGAAGTTAATGGTTTAATCTAAATTTAACGGCGTGTTTCTCTCGGATTGAGTTTTAAAACCGGGCTCTGTGGGTTTTCGTAATTTCTACCTAAAGAGCTTAATGTCAAGCTCGTTTACCTTTACGAGCTAGGAATATTTGCAACACCAATGATATGTAGAGCTTAAAATGCCTCTTGCAATTATACAAAGTTGTGTCAGGTTGTTAGATTGAGAAACATTAGGTCTTGTTTAATCTCTTATATCTTGGACGGCAATGTGATCATCTCTAAATGGATTCATTTTAGTATCTTTTGTATAACAAATATGTAGAATATTAAAATTGTATTCATCTAGGTAAATAATAATCACTAACTCAGTGCAAAAATATCAAAATAATAGAATCACTTTTGACACTATTTTTATAGTTGCAAAACAATTTTGCAACGACCTCGTAAATCAGCCCAACAATGCCCCGTTCAAACGCGCCAGTAACTAGACTTGCAAACACCCGCGGCAGTGCAGTAATCGTCAACATCCGAGTTACGCGCTTGCGCAAGTCAGGCTTAGACCATTTCCTTTGTGATTACGACACTGCGTCGAGCAAGATTTTTCTCAACGAAACCAGTACGTTCGCAACTGGAATCTTTGTGGATTTTCTAAGACAGGTAGTCAGTTAATTATCGTTATGATTCATGGAGAATTACGTCTTGGGGAAAGTGCTGGGTAAAAGGAAAATTATTTAGTTTTTTGTTCGTTTTGTAATGATTGTAATTACTGACTATGTGACGTATCCTGTTAGTTTTTTTTTTTCTACAAATAGAGAAATTGCTGTAAGTAGTCGGAAAATACTGACCAATAATTAAAATAAACTGGTTTTTTTTTGCAATTAAAATTATGCTTATTGACAACATAATGGCATGGATTTTCTGTTTTATTAATCGCACTTTTACAGCCTAATAGAAAATTTTCTCGTAACATTCGAAGCTCACAAGTACAGTATTAACAAGACATGTTTAAAAAGTGCAAACATGGTTAAAGTGTCTGAGAAGAGACAGGCTGTTATCCCATCCCGTGAACGCCTCAGTAATTAGTGGGTGTTCCTGATGCCTGCACACCATAGTGAGGGATAGGCGTGAAGTTTACAACATTACTGACGTTGCATTTATAATAGTACCTTTTATGGATATACTAGCTTCCGCCCGCGACTTCGTCCGCGTGAAATTTCTTATTCCCCCGACCCACCCCGTCGCATCGCATCGCCTGCCCGCGCTGTTACTTCGTTTTCGCTTAGCGCTCGTTCTTACTTTCTTTCTTTTTGCTCGGCTTTTAAGGATCCCAGCATTATGTTACATACCCTATAGCCTTCCTCAAGAATTGGGCTACATAATGCAAAAGGAATTTTTCAAATCCGACTGATAGTGACAGAGATTATCGCGTTCAAACAGTCACTATAAAATAAAATGTGTAGGTAACTAATAGACTAAGCGCATTTTTCTTACTTTAAGCATTTCTATACCCGTTGTAATTTCCAAATGAAAGGTCCGATTCAAATTATTTAAAAAAAAATTGACACGTAATTAATCAACCTTCATTATGAAACTATTTATTTGGATAAGTATTAATACCATGTTTATGAAAACACCTTCGCAAATAATGCATTATTTTGTAACAAATTTGATTACCATTAAAAAAGTTATAGGGAGCCAACCTTAAAAGATAGATATATGGAATCGCAAACTTTTTTTTTAACTTTTAAAGAGAAACGTGATTTTTGTGTAACCGTTTACGCAGCGCACGCAACGGAAGCTCTCAAAAGGAATAAATTTTCCCCGTTTTTGCAAGATTTTTCTTTTATCCTCCGCTCCTATTGGTCGTAGCGTGATGTTATAGAGCCTATAGCCTTCCTCGATTAATGAGCTATCCAAAGATAAAATAATTTTTCAATTGGAACCAGTAGTTCCTGAGATTAGTGCGTTCAATCAAACAAACAAACAAACACTTCAGCTTTATAATATTACTATAGATTGGTACTTTTGAAAACAACATTCAAAGATCTTTAGGTAGACGGAAAGATGTTCTTAGGTTTTTGCGTCGAGAAATTCACAGTAAACGCTGGAATCTGGATTTGGGCCCAATCAGTTGCAATAGGCTCGTCCCCGTAATGCTGCAGTCCCACGGCCTGCTTTTTCACAGGCCAGATCGTGCCAGGCCAGGCTGACAGGCCGTGGTAATCGTTGCATCCGATGAGGCCTGCGGTGGCCTATCGTCGGAATGTTCAGCACGGGCCGCGACAGGCCTCGACAGGCGGAGCAACGGCAGGCACGGCCTGTCAGTTAACGGACAGTGGGACCGCGGCTTTAGAATAGTAACTTAGTACCTAATTGGCGGAATGTAGGAGCACCATAAACACATCTCTGCGAACCCTTTTGGGAATTTCAAGCGTGATATTATGATCTTCAGCTCAATCACCAGAAATTCCGAGCCATTTTTAGAACGAGGACGAAAAAATTCTCAAGAATTTCGTCCGTTATGAATATAATTATGGATACCACAACAATGACTGGATCTCGTTAGTCACACTTACTTCTCAGTAATCTCTATAATATTTTACTGTCGTTTTCCTTCTAGAAACACAGCTGACCGTCGACCTCGTAAAACAAAAACCTATTGTCTGAGATAAAAAAAAAAAGAACTCGCCGAGTGTGAACCGGAATTTTCTACCTTGACCATTTTTAGTAAAGCTCACTTGAACAAAACGTTACTCACGCTCAGGGGTCAGTTTTTATTGGGTGGTAATTCTCGAAAACTATAAAGGATTAAGTGGTAACTATTATCAAGGCAATATTTTAGATTCCTAATCTTTTATGTGGTTTAATTAAAATTCTTTTCATTTCATCCTTCTGTCTTGCGAATATTTTTGCCTAAAACTAAACCTGCTGAGAATGTATTAATATTAAATTAATGTCGACTGTCCTAAAGAAATGCCGAGAATTTCATAAATAAAATTCATATTCAAATTATTCATGTAGGTATTGATACAAACAACTTTTGCCAATCAATTTTATTTATTTGCTTGCCTAATGTCCCATCCTCAAATTTTCCATTCTACAGTGTATATTTGAAATAACTCAAAACCTGAAACTAATTTGTTCAGAGTCGGGAGTAGACTAGAATACACTACTTTTTAATTTATTCGGAATTTTTTGATAGAATGAGTCATATCGATTCGAATACCACAAATTACAAACATGTTTTTACAATAAATTATAAAACTAAATCGACTTGATAGACTGCCTCGTTGGTCTAGTGGTCGCAAGCGCTACTGCTGAGCATGAGGTCCTGGGTTCGATTCCCGGGTCAGGCAAAGTGTTATTGGGTTTTTCCACCTGGAATTTCTCAGTAGCAGCCCGGAGTTTGGATTTGCGCCCAGTTGATAGCAATAGGCGAAATGTGGGTGTACTATAGGTACATCTCTGCCTAACCCTTCAGTGATTACAGGCGTGATGTTATGTTATGTGTTATAAGACTAAACAGTACTAGTTTAAGTATAAAAATTAAATAGGTACTTACTTGCCATAAAAATGTTATCAATTTAGGAATGGTTGGTTGCCCGAGGTTTTTCTTTATTACAAATAACACCGTGTTTATCAACACAACTTTACCAAAACCGTAATAATACAAACACAGGTAGGTATCGAACTTCCAACAACTTAAACTACCACACTTACTCAAAGTTAACAGATTTACACCTACTTAAGGCGAAGTGGGTCCCAAAGATATTTTGACGCATTTCGGCTGCACGCAAAATCAATGATTGTCCTCAAAAATGCCTTATTTTTTTTCATGATTATAAAAATTGATGATTTTCTTTAGTGAATTACGAGGGCCAAAACACGACTGACACAATTTGGCTCGATACAAAAAAATTCGCAAAATGTCCTCAAATTTAGCATTTTTTATGAGAAAAAGCTCTTATAATCGATTGTATGATATTTAAAGCAATTTCAATAAAATTTCGTCAACACGTTCACCATTAAAGACATAAGGGGATTTTGGGTTTATTTTAATGTAACAGAGCATAATTATATAATTTTAACAATGCTATATTTTTACAATTCTACATGCTTTGTTTGGCCATACCAATGTTCCGAACTCCGTTACTATACCGTTTCGCCTTAAGGTAAGCTTTATCAAAATACCTATAACCCCTGTATAGTTTAGTAAGTACCTACCTGTACATAATGCGTTTAGTGATTGTGTGATGTATTCATATTTATGCGCAAGAGCCTTAACTGCGGTATCTAGTGGCTTAAGAGGCTGTAACAAATTCCAAATTAATAACTATTCCCTGGGCTCCGGAGAGCGTCTTCCAAGTTCTAAATACAGGGCGATGCTTTATTGCGGTTTTTTTTTGTGAGCCATTGTTATTTTATAATACATATTATAAGTTCCAGTCGATTTTTTCGTGTATGTATGTGTGACTGCGTTGTTCTTCTAAACTACACAACGGATTTTGATGTGGTTATCACCATCATTTAGAGAATTTATTCTGGAAGGTTTATGTGTATAGTACGTTAATATTAAACATACATATAATTCAGAAGTCTCGATGTTTTTTTTAATCTTAAACCACGTGAAGCAGAGGCTAGTATATAATAATTGATAATATAGAGTAAAATATTTAAAGGGATAGAGAACTCATGAATATAAACTACTTTTACTTGGAGCCAAATTGAATCATCGAAATAAAAATACTATTCATGCAAAAATGCAATATTTACCCAATTAAAATATAATGTATAAAATAGATGCATATTAAACATTTTACATAATTACACTTTAAAGGAGGGAAGGAGAACACGTATCTATGTATGTTATTAGGCTACTCGTGTTTTTGGTATTTGAATGTTGAAAAAATTCCACTGGTTATGTATTGAAATAGTTTATACTTGTTAAGAAAGTATTTTACAAAAAAAAAATGCGGTTTAATAAAAATTGCGGTTTTGTGAAGAATGCAGTTCTCTGAAACTGCTATGCTACTTAGATTTATTTAAAAAAATAGGTTGAATGAATGAATACATAATATGAATAATTTATCAGATTCTTTTAAACAGTCGTTTCGTTAACATAATATAGGTAAGCTTTGGCTTCATTCATAACCATAGGTACCTACTTATATTTTTATTCAGATTTAATAACAAAATATCTGTAAATACAGTCAAAACTGTTTACAACCGACTTCAAAGGGACTGTCGTATTACGGTTGTTATAGCCGATAGTCATTATAACCAAAAACTATCTTAAGTAAACAGAAATTCTGGTACTTCAACAACAGGTACGTCGTTTTAAGTGATATCGTTATAAACAGTTTTAACTGTAATATGTAGGAAATCAAAGAAAGCTAAAATATCAGCAACGTTAACATCATACACACATTAATAAAACTGCAGTATGTATTCCTGTCCATTTTCAAAATTACCCTCGAAAATTAAATGAGGCAAAGGCAACACCTTTTATACGGACAAGCACACCTGTTCCAGCGGCCTATACGTATAAATAACCCAATCAGAGTGAAATTACTTTTGTCCACATCGCTAGAAAGCAGCATTGTACCTTGATTAATAGACATTACTTTGGTAGCTACTCTCATTCGATTTACGATTACGATTCGATTCAGCAATCGATTCGTATTTAATGCGTTCAAATCGATTTACGTAACAGAAGTCGTGAGATTTTAAATTCGGTAGTGGTATTCCGAATTTGGATTAAGAATAACTTCTATTGTTTAGAAGTTTAGGGTTCGTTGTTGTAATTACGAACGTGTAGTGGTGGCTCAGTGGTATCGGCACCGACTTACGGAGTTGTAGGTGGTGAGTTCGAACCCAGACAGGCGCTTTACTTTGTGTAACTTATTTCATCACCACTGTCTGCTCTTAAAACGGTGAAGGGAAACATCGTGAGGAAACCGGCATGTCCTGGAACTAAAAAATCGAAGACATGTGACATTTACCAACCCGCACTGGGCCGCGCCGCGTGTATTACGGCCCACTCCCTCTCACAGAGAGGAGGCCTGTGTCCCAGCAGTGGGAACATTATTGGCTGATTATGATATGCTGATGAGATGTAATTGTTCGTATTTATTTATTTTCCCATTCCAGTAGAATTATGTAACAGCCAATATGGTTTTGTTTTAACTATGTAAATTATATTTTTAACACACCATTAAATTGTTAAAAATGTAATTCACGAATCCCATTTTTATTGTTTGTCTGAATACAAAAATTCAAATGTCCGTGTACCTACCCACCAGTGAAATAATAATAATTATTATTATCAGCCTTTTGTGGCCCACTGCGGGGCAAAGGCCTCCCTGCCAGAAAAGAGCCGAGTTCATCCCGGTAAAATAAGTTTAAATAAATATTTTTTGGAAAAACTATACTTTGTTGCAAATTCAAAGTCAGTCAAATAATTTATTTCAAAGTAGCTGTGCCCGCTTCCCTATTTGAATCGGATTTTGTTCACAACTTCATGGGTTTTAATTTTTTTTGCGCGGAACCCAATTCTTTTTCTAAAATAAAACTAGCCTTAGTTAGTCCTTATAACATCAGCTACCTGCTAGTGCAAGTCCTGTCAAAATCGGTCCAGCTGTTTCGGAGATTACCTGGAACAAACAGACAGGCAGACAAAAAATTTAAAAAATTGTTTTTTTTTATACTACCGTATTTACTTTCATATGCATTTAGTAAAAAGCTGTTATTTGGACATTACAAACGAACAATTTAATTTTATTTATTTGTATAGATAGGCACATAAAGACGGTGATGACTATACCCACAACTAATTAATTTTCATGTGTTAAGAACGATGTCAGACCTGCAAATTATTTCCCTAACCGCTACTGCATTACACTGCAACCTGTACAAAGACCAACCGCCATTTAACAGCAGTATATTAAAGGCAATTTACATCCGTAGACTTTAATCCGAGCACGTAGCTTATTAAAACATAATTCAGACAATGCGACGATATACACCAAGTTATATAGATACCATTGCATTGTTCTATGACAAGAGATAAATCTTACTATAAGGAGGTCGGTGTAGTGTGACCAGTATTTCGGTAGGAAGTAGGACAATGATTAGCGAAAGCGTAAATAATAATTTGCATTGGTATGTCTAGATTGTTAATAAAAGTTAGACAATTGGCCTAGAATTAACGTACGACCTCTTAAGGGGTCATTGTACTCATAATTATGAACAACTTTTACTATGAGACCAAACCTCAAATCGTGAAAAAAAATAGCGGTTGCATTCAGTTTGACGAGTTATGCAAATATAAATAAATAATAATATAATATAATAATAATTATTATTTAAGCACATTAAAGTTGTGCAAAGTAGCTTAAGTTAAAACCGGCCAAGTGCGAGTCTGACTCGCACACCAAGGATTCCGTACCACCGTTACAATATTTATTTTACACTACATATTAAAAAAAACTTCAGTTTAAAAAAAACACATTATTTGTTGTTATAACGGCAATAGAAATAACAATCTGTGAAAATTTCAACTGTCTACCTATTACGTATAAAAGTTCTTGCACCTAAAATTATATAATTAACTTTGCTTGATTAAAAGTAACTTGATTACAACCTGCAATCAAAAAAAAAACAGGCGCGTGTGAGTGGGACTCCCACACGAAGGTTCCATACCACCGTATAATATTTAACCCTACATACATACTTAAAAAAAAAAAACTTCAGGTTAAATAAAATCACATTTCTTCTATGAGGACCGCTTTAATTTTTAACTTTATTTTATTTTTATTATTTATTATTATAGTGTCAATATAAATACACAATCTGTGAAAATTTCAAATGTCTACCTATTACGGATCATGAGATGCAGCCCGCTGATAGACAGACGAACGAACGGACGGACGGACAGCGGAGGCTTAGTAATAGGGTTCCGTTTGGCACCCTTCGGGTACGGAACCCTGACAACTGACAAGCAACAACAACCTGATTTAAAAAAAGAAACTAATCATCAGTTGTGCCTTTTAACGCTTCTTTCTATACATCAAGTTTTTTCTTAGAAACAGCAACCTGTATTAACAGTTAAATCGATCTTACTACTTCAACTAAACGTCACTAATATCCTAACAAAAACAACCTACTTGGCGACTCTATTCCGAACAAAATGTCATCCAAATCAGATCGGATCTAAGCATCAGATCATTAACAATGAGCGCACCTGTTTCTATATCCGTGGTCAGTTTGACGCACATTAACTCGAGCGCAGTAGATGTACCCGTATTGATAGGTTAGATAGTGTAGTGTATGTATATTATGATGTCACCGGTCGTCGTGGCTCATCCAGTTTGGTTTTCGTTGTATATTTGTGTATTCTGATTTATGCTTTTGTTTTCTTGTTTCAATTGCATCACAGCATCACGGGAAAGGCAGAGGTGTGCTTATTTAACTCCCATGTAATGGGGGGCGAGCTTATTGCCAAAACCGGACGGCCGGCTATTGCTGTATGATGCTTATATAAATACTGCGCTGATTATCACTGAGGAGATAATCTATACAAACAAATAAAATTTAAGTGTCTGTTTGTAATTTCAAAATAACAGCTTTTTACTAAATGCATAATGATAGTATGTAAGGTACCTACTTATAAGAAAAAAACAATTTAATAAATAAAATTTTTGTCTGTCTGTTTATTCCGGTTAGTCTCCGAAACGGCTGGACTGATTTTACCGGGACTTTCATTGACAAATAGCTGATGTTATAAGAAGTAACTAAGGCTACTTTAATTTCAGAAAAAATAATTAGGGTGCCGCGTAAAAAAATTAAAACCCTTGAAATTGTGAACATAATCCGATTCAAATATGGAAGTTGTTTTCCAACATCCACGTCAACGATGTCGCAGGCACAGCTAGGTATTTAATAAATACTAAGTGACAGATACTTAAAGTTCCTATGTCTTACTTAAAACTGTATGGCTTTCAATAAATTACTTGCCATTTAATTTTGTTATTGCAGGCATTCTCCTGTTTATCAATGGCACTCACACATTTAGCTAAGTTTCAATCAGATCTTAATAAAAGGATCTGTCTACTTCTGGTAAATAAAACCATTCATTTCTGGACTCGAGGCCGTGCATAAGAAGTCCAGTTCCCACGAATGTAATTCTATAGTTTCTTACTATTCTGACCACCCTAAAAAGGTAAGGAGCGCAATGTTAATCTAGTCTTCTTAGCTATTACATCTTCAAGGCTATATACAATAGTATAGATTTTATTTGAAAGTGAAGTGTTGGCTACCCAACTGGTTTATGGGTGACAGACAATTAAAGTCACTTTGTTTGTCCCATAAATCATAGAATGATGAAATTAGATCCGATCTGATTTAATTGAACAAGTATTGAGCAATTGCGGTGAGGTTAGATGGTTTTATGGGTTTTGTTAGGAATTTCTTAGTAGCAGACAGGTGTCTGGTTTGTGCCCGGTTGATGGAAAAAGGCAATTAGTTGTGTGTTATGTGTTTAATTCACGTGTAAACAGTGTGCGACTTAAACAAAACTATGGCTACCTCTGCCTATTCCTCTCGAAGAATACAGGCGTAATGTTATGTTATGTTCCCTCTCACAAAGAGAAGCCTTTTGTCCCAGCAGTGGGAACATTATAGGGTGATTACACATATTATCACTGTCAGCGAAATTAATTGTTAAGCAAATTGACACCTCAATTTTGACATAAATTGTGACAGATGATTTAAATATATGGACAATTTAAGTTGGTAAATTAATTTCTTTGACTTTACCTTGTATTTTAATTAGGGATTGCAATCCGGTGTCATTTCCAATCCGACCGGACCCGGCCAGATTAATCAAGTCGGGACAATTTTCCCCTTTTCGTTCAAAATGGGAATGTTTATGAGAAAATAGGTAGTTAATATAAATATAAAAGTTAATACCTATATGCATGAAATCAACTTCGTATTTCCGATGTTATAGTTAGACAGCGAGCAAAAAAAAAAAATATAAATTTTGTACAGTGTACGTAACAAGTTAATAAATGTTTGGCGATGCCGGATTCAACAGTGTTACGGATTACAATCCCTAATTTTAATGTTATGAGAAAGAAGTTTTTAATACCGCATAGATATCGGCCTACCTTTGAAACAAAAGACGACCGAAATAGAACAACAGGCAACATAATACCTACTCCACTAATTACAACGATTCCTTTTAATTAAACTAGTACAGGTGGCCAGTGTTAATATACCTTCACTTTTGATTTACAGTTCACCGCCGGATGTGGTATTACGGACAATTAAAACTTATTCAGTGTATATAGCCTTCTAAACTTTATTAATGCCTGTGAAATTAAAATGTAATCTTTTATGTAGGAGGTTTATAATCTTGATTTTTTTATTGCTACCTATGACATGAACAGAACACAAGTATGAAGATAAGTTGTTGGCACGATCGATTAGAAAATAGCTTAATGGCATGGTGAAAGAGAATACTAATTCTGATATGTATGGTAGCAGAGTTGACTGCTCAAAGTATACCATGATCACTCTTGGGTACTGCTTCATCAAAGTAATAAAAAAAAAATCAAGCCAAGTTGTGTCTGAGAGTATTTTCACTTGAATAAAAATCTAAAACATCTGGATACCGTGCGAGTATTCGGAATAAGTTTCATCGATTTACGAGGGATCTGCCGATCTATTCTGTAAACATCACGCCGTGAACACTTATGTGAAGTGAGTTTGAAGTGAGCTCAATCCCTAGTAGAGTAAGGTGGGATGACAGTTCACATCACGCTCACTTCACCTAAATTTTCACGGTGGGATCTTTACAGAATAGCACCACTGTTTTAAATAATGCAAAAACCAGGTCAACTGTAGATAGGATATTAAATTAGGCTCATAAATAGACCTGGTGACTTGAAATCCGGTACACAAAACTGCGTAACACAGGACACAAACCTACACGCATTAGAAAATATATCGAAACCTTACATAACCACATGAGCAAGTGTGTCTCAATCTTGTCGCGAGCATTATCATAAATCTTGATCAACATCTACGCTTAGATGTTAATGGGACCCCTCGATTTATTAATGCACCATTCATTCGAGGAATGTTGACGACCACTGGTCCAGGCCACAGAATAGATTGGTACAGAAGCTCAAGTCCATGTAACGAGAGAAAACGCACGCACATAGACACGATTCACGTGCAGTGGAACGAACGCTTTGGAACAGGCAGTCGGGCATCTAGCTTCATCTTTCCGACTGACCTACTCATTGACAATTCAAAAGCGCCTGCAAATTGTTTATTGGAAATAAATGCTTTGACTTTTAGTTTGATATAAGCGCACTTGCGGGTCGCGACTGGTATTCGTTTGAGATACCTATTTTGAGAGATCCGAAAGTACGTATCTATGTGAACGTGTTTTGCCTCGTTGTATGAAACCGGCCTTCTGTGGTCTACCTATTCTGTGTCCAAGCGTTCCATTGTTATCTAGATTCTCTGATAGTTATTACCTAATGAAATCTCGGAGATCGGGTTACTATTAATTGTTTGTATTCATGTATTTTTTGATATTTTTTGTTTATGGTGTTTTGGTCGGTAATGGTCGTATTTAGTGATAAATTAGTATTGAAAGAATTTATTGATGGTAGTTTAGAAACGCCTACGGATGGTAGGTAGTATCTAAGTAGTTGTTATGTTTTCTTCGTTTGACGTAAATATGGTTTGGGAGAAGCCTATGTAGTGATTGGGTTGCGATAGGTAGAGATAATGATGATGGGCTTAACACAAACTATTCTGGACATTCTATACCTTAAATGCTCCTGCAAACAAGCACGACACGCGACGCAAATCACACGCGACACAAAGGTACCGCATGTCGCGCGCGATTCGCGTCGCGAGTCACGCCTGTTTGAAGGAGCTTTTATGGTATTTTTAGTAGACATTGCTATTGTTAGACTGCTATTGATGAAGTACTTGAATAGTCAGTGTGTGTACCCCTTTAAGTCAACATTAAATAGATTTCAAATTCAAAGGACTTCTTGTTTTGAACGAAGCGTCGAAACCTAAGGGCCATATATCTCACTGGGATACCACTGGCGGCGCGACCATGGTCGCACTGCCAAAAAATGTATAAATGATTGATTGCGCAACCGATCGGACACATGGTGAGATTTCCACCAAAAAGCTGTGTATATTTTGATGGCAGCGCGACCACGGTTTCTCCACCATGGTGTCCTAGTGAGATATAAGCCTAAAGGCTTGCAATATCAACCCTTTCATTAACCAGCAAGCAGACGCTGCAATAATTTTAAAAAATCGTCATGAATCAAGTACAAAAGTTAAGGCACCTATTGCCAGCCCAAAAAATATCTGACTTAAAAATGCATTTTAAAAACCTGTGAGGCTGTGACTTATAAATCAAATAACTGTTACATGTATTCGTTTAAATAAATATAGTAATTACACGTTAGTTAAGCGCAAATAACACTTACAACAATGTATGAAATAAAATGTATGGTGTGAGATATACCTATAGATGTATATATGTATATATGTATGTATGTATGTATGAGTTGTGCATGTAAAGAAGAATGTCGAGTGTTTAAACTTGACCTTCAATTAGTTTTGTTTATTTTTCGATGTTTGTGTAAGGTACGGTGATTTAAGTTTTAGTGATAAATAAATATGAGGATTAGTCATCCATGATGGACAAATGATTGACTTGAAGAACCTTGTGTGAGAACAGATATATGCCAACGGCCTTGAGTGCATAGCTCGCGTGTTCTGTGCTGAGCTCACGCAACGCGTCGTACGTCCACCCAGTAATAGGACTCGCCCATCAAGGAGCGCTGTCCCAAATGAGACGCATTATTAATTTATTCTACATATATAAAACAAAACACGTAAACTAAAAGATAAATTATCTTTAAAATGGTGAATGTTTCATAAAAATATACTTACGCTTGATAGTTTTTGCATGATTCTCAGTTTTTTATCCACGTTAGACAAAACTTTACAAATTAATTACACTACGAAACATAACCTAAAATATTTTCATATTCAGTTATCAAAAACATTCTTCAATTTAACATATATTTTTTCCTAATCATTAACACTACTCGTTTAGACGTGATCTTCAGTTTAAAATCATTAAAAATCGGTTACCGTCGCCTTAACGTTGGGCCCCCAATCCAAGGGTAGGCAAGTACGCTAAAAGCCTATAACCGATTGTCTGTAAGCAAATGCTAATTAACTAATAAGAGACCTGAGCTTTTCTCATATCATATCTGAGTCTGTGTTTCTCTATAACTAATAGGTAACCTAGAAATCTTTAAGTCTCAACTGAATAGGTTAGGACAAGCAAGTGTGTCTCAAGCAACTCTCAAACATAAAAAGCTGATAATGCTAATGACATTTTTCCCAAAGAAAATGTCGCCATAGGAACTAAATCTGTCTCATCAATCTGCCTACCACAGCAATATCGTCGCTAACCGAGAATACTTCCGTGACCACCTACCTGCCACAACGTTTAGTCTGATCAAACAGAGCTCAGCAAACACTGTAGTCCGTCTCTGTCAGCTCCCATTGTTTGCGTGTAGACAAACAAAGTGGGATGGATATGATGGACGATGGACGGCAGCTTACGCCTCTGCGTTGACGTTTGAGGCTGGTTTTATTGGTTTTGATGGTCGAAAAGTTGATTTTCGAAGGCTCTACTAACATAACATACATAACATCACGCCTGTATTCCCTGAAGGGTTAGGCAGAGGTGTACCTATAGTACACCCACATTTCGCCAGTTACGTTTAAGTTCCATGTAATAGAGGCGAGCCATTTGCCATCAACTGGGCACAAATCCAGACTCCAGACTCTACTAAGTATTAGCTAAAACCTTTAAAATCGAACATAAACAAAACATACATCAAAACCCATGTCGCATTTTGGCAGCGTACTTACAAGAAGTGCAATGACTATTATTTTATTCTGATTATTCTTATACAATGTCTCGGAATTAACGCACAACCTATTAAAGGATCATTGTAACCATTATTATAAAAAAAACTTTTACTATGGGACCAAACTGGAAATCGCGAAAAAAAAATCTGCTGTTCCCTTTATTATGACGCCTTATGCGAAGACAAATGTAGGGAACATCTGATTCTTTTATTTCTCTGAGGCAAAGGGGGTATGTAGGTAAGGATCATAGCAGGTGGCGTTCTGTGGTTTCTGCCTACCACCATGGGAAGAAGGCGTGAGTTTATGTGTGTGTGAGATTATTCTTAGACCGAAGAACGAACCAGCCATCTGGCTATACGAATAGTCATCCAGTCTTCGAGCAATTTTTCTAAAGAAGAGACATGAAGCTTTCTAGCAAAACTGTAAAAGCAAAACCAAGGTTATAAAGCATCGTCGATAAAGCGAAATCTGTGGTGATTTCAGCCTTAGATTATTAGATTTTATCGAAATAGATTTGCCAGGTAACACAAACGTCAAGCATTTAAGTTTCTGTTAAGTAACTTTACAAATGGTGAGAGCAGTGGTGGCCCAGTGGTAACGGCCGCGACTAGCGAGTTGTAAGTCGTAGGTTCGAACCCAGACAAGAACACTTTACTTTGTGTAAATTATTTCATCACCATTGCTCTCAAAACGGCGAAGGAAAACATCGTGAGGAAACCGACATGTCCTAGAATCAAAAATTCGAAGACATGTGATGTCTACTAACCCGCACTGGTCCCGCGTGGTGGATTACAGCCCCTCACAGAGAGGAGGCCTGTGTCCCAGCAGTGGGAACATTATAGGCTGATTACGGAACTTTAGAAATAAACTCACAAAGACTAGCATTACCTACTTTTGAATAGGTACTTAGGTGCCAAAACAGCTAAACGAAATACTAATCAACAAAGTACTCAAAATTCAATAATATCTAACAATAATACTCAAACAGCTTTCCGTAGAATAACAACAATGCTATTTGCCACATCTGAATGCCCGTCTTTCCTAACGCACTCACGCGCAGGTCGTACGCACACTTGAAAGCTTTTGTCTGCCCACTACCGCTGGACAATAGCGTGATGTCATAGAAGGGCCGCGTATCGCGTACGAGTAAAAGGATTTGCGCAGAAATATAGAATTGATGGAAGTGGCTTCTGAATATATTATTATTATAAAATAACTTTGTAGGTAGAGATCGTCTAAAGGCTCGTGCAGACTGGCACGACGCGACACCGGTAGTAGTATTTCTATGAAAACTTCACGGAAATCGTTTTAACAGTCTGCACGAGCCTTAATTTAATATTTCTCGCCTTACACTACTTGTTGTATACACATTGGAAATGTTTGTTGTATACCTAGACATTTAAGTGGAGGAGCGTGCAATTTTAAATAAGACGTTTTCTTGAAAATGATGTTAGGATTAATTTAACACATGGAGTGTTAAATGATCATTAACAACATGAGTAGGTAGCATCATTATTATCATTAACAACATGAGTAGGTAGCAGTTTACGAATACGTTGGTTAACTCACTCTCACACTACATAATTATAATATACGTAAAGAGTCTTCTTCAAAATTCCGTATGGCGCAAGTCTATTGTTTGGCTATTATAGCCAAGGTGCTACTGTAAGGCATCTATCTGGTCACCGATTATAATAGTGTGCTACCTGTTCATAATAATGTTAGGAATCCCCAATTCAATTTAATTAGTCGATTTTAGTCACCACCAGTAGTGAGGCTTGATATTTCGCAGGAGGGAAGCCGCAGAAGAAACGGTTTAGTTCCATAAATAGTCATACAATTACGTCAAAATCATTATTCACGCAGAAATAAAAATCATTAATCATAAATGATTTTATTTCTGTAAGTACCGATCTGTAGTACATGTATATTACTTGGCAATCGTAGATCTACTGAACGGGCAATTTTTTTGTGGTGGTAGGTGAAGTGGCTCTCCCGATTGTCTGATCGGAGGCCGGTAGGAATGGAGTTGTTGAGACTCAGTACCGCGTTTGTTCATCTGAACAGCTTGCAGTATATTCATTCTAAGTGTCGATTCACTTCTATAAGCTTTAGCTCAGCAATGCCACACAAGTTTCCAAGTGCACACGTGTCATAAAATCAATGTTAGCGTGCAAGTCGTTCCGTCACCTCACAATGTGGCCGCCAGCCCGTTGTGTACCCCGGTGGATTTATGTGCGCCTGGTACTCCACAGCTATATATTTCCCTAATTGATTTGTGGTTTTGGTAAAATATTGATAATTTAAATTTCCTAGTAAACTTACCTATATTGTTTTGATTAGAGAAACGAATTGATTAAGGGGGAAGCGCCAAGGTCGCCCGCGAAATTCAAATTTTCTTACGATTTTTGCAATTTGCAGCTCGGTTTCTGGGTGTATATTGATCAAAGTATGATTCGCGACCGTAACAAATATGTATTTACAGAATTATAATCATTGGAGTCAATAATACAATTCCTTAAGTTAGTATAATCCTGAAATGTTAAGATTTCATGAAATAGTCAATCAATACAATTATTTGGTCTTAGAGAGTAGTTTATTGATGACTTTAATGATTATAATTCTCTAAATACATATTTATTACGGTCGCGAATCATATATTAATCAACAGACAATCTAATAACATAACATAACATAACATAACATAACATCACGCCTTGTTTCCCCGAAGGGTTAGGCAGAGGTGTACCTATAGTACACCCATATTTCGCCAGTTATGTTTAAGTCCCATGTAATAGGGGGCGAGGCTATTGCCATCAACCGGGCACAAACTACCCAATAACACTTTGCCCGACCTGGGAACCGAACCCAGGACCTCATGCTCAGCAGTATCGCTTGCGACCACTAGACCAACGAGGCAGTCAGTCAGACAAGCTAATACTGACCTGCAAATTGCAAAAAAACGTAAGAAAAGTTGAATTTCGCGGGCTACCCTGGCGTTTTCGCCTTAATCTTAAATTATCGTAATAAATTATTGAAGGTGGCCAATGGGCCCCTTTAAAACTTCCAGTGTGCCAAAAAGAGTCTAACAAGTAAGTAATATAAAAAAGATGGATCCAGATGTGAAATTAATTTACAAACCTTGGCTGGCTTAGTCTGACAAAACGTGCCGTCTTAGGATCAATCGAGTACCTACTGTACCATCACAATCCACAGTTAAACACAGACCACTCTGTAGTTAAAACAACAGATCATTCAAAACAGTACCTTAGTATAATCAGCCTACAGCCTTCGAGAGGGAGTGGGCCGTAATCCACCACGCGGGCCCAGTGCGGGTTGGCAGATGTCACATGTCTTCGAATTTTTGGTTCTACGACATGCCCGTTTCGTTACGATATTTTACAGTACCCTATATGCTACTATTATCCCCATTACCAGACCAGGAAATATGAATACCAGTGTATAAATATGTCCTAGGTACTCTGGACAGATGAATGACCAATTGTGTTACAGTAAGACCATTTTGTTACTATGTAGAAAATTGAATGTTATACAAATTATCTTGACGGCACTTGAGAAGTAAATTGTTTTAACAATGTTGTGATAACGGTTGGTACTATAGTCGCTTTGGAAAATGTATTTACGCGAAGTTCTTGAATACTTTCAATTAAACTCATCGGAAACCTTTCTTCTTTGTCGATTTATGCCGTGATAAAAGATCAGTTTTCAAGAGGAGTGACTGTTCAGAGTACCAATGTGAGTGACTCTTTTAATCCAATAGAATATTTAAAGAAGTCCACCTGGCTAGCTACCACCATCCTATCCAAGTCTGACGCCATTACAACAATGTTAACAGAGATCAGGATAAGGATCACATTAGATGCAGACCACAGGCTTCCCTGTTGTAGTTAAAACAAATACATGCTATACCTACTAAGTATTATGGACTTTGTGTGGATTTAATAAAATTAAATATATAATTAATTTAATATAGTATACTTATAATTAATCTAATTAAGTACATAATTTAATATACATATATATTATGGCAAATACTTCTAAGATGTTCATGGTAATTACCTATTCTTATGCAATACAAAATAATTAAACATAAATAATATGCTAACCCTATGTACACAAACATAATAATATATACCTACATATGTATATAATTATGACGGCATCAATGATACACATCTAATAATTTATATTGATTTGATTAAATTGCTATTCAGCCCTCTTTCTCTTTCCTAAATTTTTGCATGCCCGACAGGGTCCATATTGATCTGTAACTTGTTTTTTAACATCTCTGTAACATATGGAATGCAATAAAAAATTGAGTATTGGGAGTTTCCAACGCAATTAAGCAACCTAAAAATAACAAACACACGCAAACAATAAACAATTAATGAGCTTAATCTTCACCATTACTAGAAGTAATTTATCATTCAACCACATAATTATCAAGATAAAAACCGCTATTGATATTCTTCAACAGCAAAATCCGGTCCCTCAAAACTATCCTTAAAATCAAAACGCCCAAATTAAGCATTCCAAAACTCAACCATTCAATCAACTCCTCCTAAAGGCTGGCAATTTTAACTTTAGCCAATATTCCAATGATACCAATTACAATCTTTTCATTCCCGTAGCCTGCTTCGAATCACAATAGAGGTATCTACAATCAACAACAAATTAGATATTCAACTTGATCGATCGGTCGAAATCAAACAATCAACTTAATCCGTTTATTGACTATGGAAAATCGCAAACTACCTTCATAAAAATGTATGGACTTGTGTGACAGGGTTGCCAATATTGTTTTGAAGGATGTCGGTGATTTATGGGATATAAGGAAATAATATTTATCTGAAGGAACCGCTGCTAAAATGAAAATTAATTTGAGTAACAGTAGTAGCTCTAATGATGAGGTCTCCGATGTTACTAAGGATGGTGGATGCCCTCCATTCTTTGTAACTAAATTTTAAAAAAGGGAGGTACTCAGAGGTGTTATAAATATATAATATGTATAACCAAAATCTTTTACTATTCTACCAATTATCATGAAACTATGTATACACGTTGTCAGGGGAACCAAAAGAGGACATATGGTAAATTTCATCCAGAAAAAAAGAACTGTTCCCAAGGGATAGGCACTGAACGTGAGCGAAGCCGCGGGCAAAAGCTAGTTTACTATAAGTTAGGATAAGCTCTTAAAGCTTAACATTAAAAAAAAGTCTCTCAGTTCACAAGCACACCAATTCTAGCAAGAAAAATGCTAAAAACAAGCTGTCTCACAGCTATAAATCTTTCAAAAAGGACATTAAACTTATCTCCACGCATCTACCTCCAAACCAACATGAAAAAAGAATACAGCCAATGAGCCAACCCTGCAATGCTCAACTTCACAAACTTAACAAATAAAACCGCGGTAATTTCCTCACAAAGTGCGCATCACCCTAATGATAGTTTATAGCGTAACTGTACGCGTGCGGACCGGCGCAAGAGCACCCACCAATTATAATCAGGAGCGATTCGTGGGTTATTATTTTCATGCCCGATTTGACGTGTCCGTTTTAATACGTCACGATTGTGATGAGATTTTTTGGGTTGGTTTTTTAAGTTTTTGTTGGAATAAAACCGGGTTTTAAACGACGCGGCAAAAGGGGGGTTTGATTGAAGATGATACGGGTTTGGGAACGCGAAATAGATTGCTATGGTTGGTGTTGAAAGTGAAAGAGGTAATTAGCAGTTTAAGGATGATTTTATTTACACTTAAGATAATGTCTGGTTACAACATTTTGAAATAAGTAGTAGGAAAACGATACAGATACTTATTTTAATTATCAGTGGTCAAGATTAGTATCTTTGTTATTAAAACAAGTTGGTGTTATGCAAATTCTTCTCTTACTTAGACTGTTATGATAAAACAATGGCGCCAAATTAGGCGCTAGAAAGGTCATCCATCGCGCTAGTTCTCGGATAATATCGTCACTGATGGAAGGCTCAATTTTACAACCTGCTACTACTACACGAGACACAAAACAAAATAAATAACGTTACAAATCCTCTTACTAATTACTTTTAATTCGTCTCCCACAACAAGAAACATACCCGTTACCGATGTCTAAACGAAGCCGCAGATCAAGCGGTATTTTTCATTATACTTCACAATTAGACCCGACCGGTTACTGTCCGTCTAACAGCGTAGGATGTCCCCTTATCTCTACACCGACTTGAAAACTAGAATTGTCGTTGCGCAAAGTAAATTTAGATTTCAAAAAGAGACTGGCAATACGATAATTTAAAGGACGTGCTTTTAAATTTATTTCTGTGGCGAAGGGAAATAAGCCTTTTGAGTCGTAAAAGTCGGGAAAAACGGATTGCTGTCTTTCTTCGAAGGCGTTACGTTTGCAATTTGTCACTGTTTTTATTGCATGGAGTAATTAATGGGAATTTATTTTATGTTAGATGTGGGTCTGTGTGGTCTAGCATTAAGGGTAGTCTTTTGTTAATTGCAGCGAACTCATTCACTATAAATTTGATTGACTTGAAAATATTGAAATCCATCCATTATCATAATGTGTTTTTTTGAAGACATTCTCCTATAAACCCATGTATCTTTCAATACCGCAAGTAACATCTAATTCTATGACATGAATCAATCTTTACTGATCTCAAGATTAGGTACAATTTAGACCAATTTCATTAAACAGATCCTAGGAATCCAGTTAAAAACGTACCTTCAGACTTTGACAGTACTTAAATAGACTCAATTTATCTGTAGGTAATTCTGCCTTTAATAACCGTTGCGCCATTGATGCAACCAAGCTGTACTCCATCGAAGGCTTGGCGTAAGTCAGTTGAAGAAATCAGGTTTCTAAAGTGATCGTCCGTTTTCTAACGTCCATACTTAATTGTTTCAGGTACGTGGTCTATATCGCACCAAGAGGTAACTAGTTGGAGTTGTTTTAATATTAATTGAAACTGCCCTCCACGCGTTGCATGACCACCGTTGGAACGAAAGACGAAATGACAGATTGTATGATAGAAAAACTTCCACAGCACGATGTCAAAAATTAAGAAAAAGAAATGTCACTTTCTAAAAGAAAGAGATATACTCCGTAAAATAGAGGTAGAAGTAGTCTTGCTTCAGCACAAGACGGAAAATAATCTTTGTAATGAATATGCAACATTACAAGATGAAACTCTTAAAATAGTGAAAAAAGGTAAGCAAACTGAAGATGATGACAAGGACCAGCTAAAACAAATGACGATAGGGCACCGAATAACACTGTTAACCAACCAACTAGACATTAAAGAATTTCTGAGAGAAAATTCGGAAAATTTTTGTATAAAACTGGTTTTTTGATGATCCCTCGATGTATTTAATTGAAAAAAAGTCCTATTCCTATTATATAAATTGGTAGTGCAGTTTTGCTAGGGATTCCAACGCGTTGGTTGGAAGGCTAGGTATCAAGCGATAGGCGATAATAACCTGTCATTACACATAACAGTTTATCAACCTACCACCCACACACATTTGTGTTCAACATGGTTTCTTCAAGTAAGTCGAGCTTTGACACTTAATATACAACACTACATGAATCGAAAGTAGGTAACAATAAAGTTCAGCTTCATTCTAGAGTTAATGAGTGATCAACAAATGATAAATCAATTGTGTTTATCAATTTAATACCTTCATAAATATTCAGCTAGTTTTCACATTATAAGAAAGAAAAAGAAAGACGAAATATAGTTTATCGTTTTGTATAATTTTTTTTATAATTTTCCTTCATTTCGTGACCTCTCTGATGACTAGCAAAGCCAAATACAATAATAATACTAAGGGTGGATTTCACCAATGAAACTGAACGCGATCAGCACAATGTTAACTACTTTCAAGGGCTGTCAGTGTCATTATAGCAAAGAAAATAATGACACTGACAGCTCTTAAACAAGGTTAATGTGCTGATCGCGTTCAGTTTCATTGGTGAAATCAGTTCTAAGTAGCCAAAAGCCTAATTTGGTTTAACTCTAACATGGTTGGTTGCTGTGCAAAGCTAATTTAATTATATCCAATAATAAGGTTTCTGTAATCCGAAACTAATTTACAATCTCCAAAAATACGTGAGTAAAACTGCTTAATATTATTTACATTAATGCAAAGATTTAAATCGCTATATTTGCCCTCACCGTACTTAGCCACGCGAAAAAGTGCCCACACTATAAAATACCGTTTCCATGACAATCAAGTCGAGTCACTGCGTCATCAAGTGTCAGAGGTGTCAAAACGAAACAGAAACGCGACTATCTTTTGACCCGGTAAGGCGAATCTAACGATTTAAATCTTTGCATGATGAATGCTCTTTCTCTTTCACCAAAACTTATAACAATATTGAAATCATTTTCATTTACACAATCCTACTATTAAAACAGATTACAAAATTAGTTATGCAACTAAAGTACGGCTTCCAATTAATTAAATCAATTACCATAATTTGACATAAACAAAGATTTGAATGAAATATCTTAAGAGCTTAAGCAACTTGTGCTATTCATTAAAGAGAATACGCGACGAACACTGTTACTTTCTATCTGCAATCTTCGATCAAGCACGGATAGTCCCATCACTATTTAAAGTTTCCCATCTCATATAAAACTTACGCATCAGCACCTTCTTAGCCTTTTCTCGAGTAAGTAAGCCGGGTTACTTCCAGTCTAACCAGATTCAGTATCTCTATCTCACACGGAACGACTGCTGTTTGACCCCTGCTACTAGAGATACCGGTGTACAAATAAACAAGGAAAAAGTTAAAACGAAAAAAATTTCATTATGAAAATACAACTTTTTTCACGTGACCGTAATATTAATTATATCAACCAAAAACAAAGCCACATCTCCTTAATACCAACTAATTATTCCGTTGAAATAATTATACCGAAGCTTCCAATGGAAAAAACAGCGAGTTGCGTTTGCGCAATGTTCGTGGTCGTCCTGCAGTTGTTCGATTCGGATTAGCGAATGAGTTTACCGGCTAATAGTGAGTGATTTATGATGTGACTCGCAACGAACGGGCCCGATGGACCGGGATGGCGCTGCGTGAGATCTAGGGGTAATGCCGATAGGTATCGATAGTTGATCGGTTCTCGATAATGTGGTAGCGGATTGGGTGTCGATAAACTGGAGATTAGATTTTGATAGGTTTGTAGTTGTATCTTTTGTGGTTTTATTTGTTGTTATTTTATAAAGGTGAGACAGGTTTTAGTATTTTATTATTTATAAAGGGACATAAAAGATATTATTAGGTCTAAGGTATAGAGTTTGCAAAACAATATTTCCTATTACAAAACAGCAATATTAAAATGTTGTTTTTTTTTTCTTCGCATCTTAAAGGTTAAGGTGCCCAATGATTTAATTACTTTTTAAATTTTCGAGAACTCATAACTCCATTTCAAATATGATACACAATTAATCAATAGTCTTACTTTTAACACAAAAAAAAATATAATTAAAAAAACAACGCAAAATCTATCGACACTCGACCATCCCTAGCGGCCCGCCGACCGGTACAGGTGCGTTAGGTTCTCACCGCTGCGCGTACGCAACACACACGACGATTTGTCCGCAGATAACCATCTCGGGATCGCCACTTTATTTGTCGCTCGCCGCGAACTGACCAGAAATTAAAACGAGGCCGTATTTCAATTCTACGTTTTCGTTTTTTAAACTATGGCGAAGCGAAAACGTGTTGGCATTTTTTTGTTTTTGAAAGTAAATTAAAAGAGACGTGCACGGTTTTTGTTGTAATTTTTTGTTTTATCGAAATCAGGATTAGAAATGCAAAAACGTTTAAAGTAATTTAACATGTTTGACTCATGAGAAGATAAGATAGAAAGTCTCTAATATACGATGGATTAACAACTTTTACTCGGATAAAATATTTGACATTACAACTTCATTAAGAATCGTATATCTCGACAGTAAAAATCTTTGTATCATTAAAAAGATAAACATTTCAATGTAACGTATATCGAATTTAAAACTAAAACGACGTACTTATTAATCGAGATCCAGTCTTCTGTCTCTATCATGTCTCTAATGACGGTGCTGTCAAACGTCTAGAAAGCACTATTAGCCAGAATGATTCAATTAAAATGAGTTATTGAACATCGATATTTATCGTACCACTTGCTCAAAGTAGATACGTAACTAGTGGAACTAGTGACGATGTCTTTCCCCTCCCTATCTCGACGTCGATATTTTTTTAAATGTTTTTTTTATTTGCATATTAATTTACGAACTAATTAATTGTCGTATGCATCTGTGGTGCGGGCCCTTTGAGCGGTTTTAGTATGGCTATTAAAATATATAGGTGGTTGGAAAAGCGTTGTGAATACAGCAAATTTAATTTGGGTATGTATAGTCGAAGTGTCAAAAGAGAGCGGTGATGATAATCGTTATGTCATCATCAACTTCCGTTTAGTTTCATCTCGTATCATGAGAGTTTTGTTATTTATCTAATTAAATTTCAATTTATGGAAGTTTTAATTTTGATTTTATATTGAATGTAAATATGTATTTTACTAATCTTCAATCTAACATTGAACTGGGAATAGCACTTTTGGATTATAAAAATGAAATTAAAAAGTTTTCTCACGATTCTATGGCATATTTGGGCGTAGTAAAATGTAATGGCTTAATCAAATCATCATAATTAAGTTTTATCATAATTTTCCCAGGAAAATCCCAATAACGACTGGATTTAATTCACTGGCGTTTTCTCTATCAATTAATCAAAGATTTTGCATTGTATTCTAGCATTCCTGCTAATTCATTCATCTTAAAACCCGATTGTCTATACCTATAAATACAAGGTGTAATTTTAATCACTGTTAACCCCTTA
Organism: Fissipunctia ypsillon; assembly: GCA_947568875.1. Taxonomy (NCBI): domain Eukaryota; kingdom Metazoa; phylum Arthropoda; class Insecta; order Lepidoptera; family Noctuidae; genus Fissipunctia; species Fissipunctia ypsillon. The sequence goes on from OX387650.1 coordinate 12,612,479, forward strand.
AGGGGTCATTGTACTGATCATTATGAACAACTTTTACAAGGGGACCAAACCTGAAATCGCGAAAAAAAATCAGGTGTTCCGTTCCATTTTGACGAGTTATGCGAACATAAATTATAGGGAAAAGCTGATTTTTTTTTCGCGATATCAGGTTTAGTTCCATTGTAAAAGTTGTTCATAATGATGAGTACAATGACCTCTTAAGAGATAAACACTGATTAAAATTACACCTTGTATAATGAGCAAGTCTACCAGCTTCATACACCCATCACCTATTAATTATACAAATATTTAAAACACCAGGTGATCTAGCCATCAACATTGTATTGATCTCATCTCTACTAAGACATGCTTATCATTTTATCAAAATACCTGCAGCGCTACTTAAAACTAATTATGTTACCATACTCAAAGCTACAGGTTAATAAGCGATTACAATAGTCGATTTATCTTGAGACGTATCTCGAGATGCTATCTCAGTAGGACTACAAAGCAAACATGGTGCGGATGACCAGACCTGTATCTGTGACATTTATTCATAGCCCTGACTATGAATTATAATACTTAATAAAAATTAGAAGGTGTAATTTTTCTTGGGGACAGAATCTATAAACAATATGAATAATAATTGTAATGTTAATGAAAAACAATCTTAAAGTAAGTTTCTATATTTTTTAATATAATTGTACCCCAATGAGCCAATTATACGCATTAAGCATATTAGAAATACGTAGCTGCGTACCGTAAGACAATTATTTACTTCTTCTAATAGTTTATCATAGAAATCGTTAATAGTAGTTTTTATATATGTTTATTACAAAACTATCTCCTACTGCACAAAATTAAAATTCACAAAACATAGGTATCATTATTCTATTAATCAAACTATAACCGCTACTAGCAAAACTAATCATCAATTTATATTCCAAAACACAAATTATTATAACAAAAACAAAACATCGCCTGAGAAAAGAAAGTAAGAAAGAAAAGAAAAAGTATTTATCAGGACGTGGCACAGAAAATAGAAAACTAAGAAGCAGAGCAACAATTTACAAATAAAAAAGAACTTTACAAGGCCAAAAATATCTCCCGGCTCAGCTTAAAGAAAAACAATGTTTAAACTATAAATTCATAATTAGAAGCTGCACTATAGACTTGGCAGTGTAAAAAATTATGTAGAAAGTAGAATGACAACGCACACAAGTGTGCCCGGTTCGTTGATTAGCTGGTTGTGTGAACGAGGCTCCGGTAAAGAGGTAGCTAGATGAGGCTTGCAGTTTTAGTTGAGTTGAGCGGAGTCTGAGGAAGAAAGTGGTTGATGTTTTTATTAGGGACTGAGAGTTTGAAAAATGTATGGAAAGTATGAGCAATTTTTTGCGTGTCGTTGTCCTGTAAGCTTTACGTAGAGTAAGGTTCAGTAAAGGAAAACTGCTTTTAAAACCGCGGCAAGCGTAGCTTAACCTGATCGATCGACCCATGCGGCTGTTATTTCTTAGCCACAAGCCCCCACTATATAATCCTAAATATTAGATACATAAATACATACATATGTACATTCTAAATATGAAACGAAAATAAATGAAGACTATAGATGATTACAGTTACGACACAAGATCACAACGACATAGTAATGTTCATTTACAAATCTTTTAAACACAAGTAACGACTGCGCGCGTTTTATTTGAACTGACAATGCATTCCACAAACGAATGTAATGTTTATTTTCCATTTTTGCTTGATTCAAAGCGATCTGCAACTTACGTATTGACTAAATCGTCATGACTTAGCCATTATCATCATCATCATCGGCCTATAGCAGTCCACTGCTGGACATAGGCCTCTCCAATTGCACACCATTGAGTTCGATCCTCGGCCACTCTCATCTAGCTACTACCAGCCACCCTGCGAAGATCGTCACTCCACCCAGCCTGAGAGCGTCCTACCTTACGTTTGCCGATTCGCGGTCTCCACTCAAGAACACGTCTACCTTAACGGCCATGGCTTCTACGGCTAATATGGCTGGCCATTGCCACTTCAGCTTGCTTATTCTGTGAGTTATGTCGACAACTTTGGTTCTCTCGGATCACCTCACTCCGGATTCGATCCCTCAGAGAGACTCCAAGCATAGCTCGTTCCATAGCTCGCTGAGCGACCTTGAATTTATGGACCAGCCGTACCGTGAGTGTCCACGTTTCGGGTTCGCAAGTCATAACAGGGAGGACGCACTGACTGAAGACCTTCGTATTGAGGCTCCGTGGAATACGCGACGAGAAGACTCGACGAAGCTTCCCAAACGCTGCCCAGCCCAGCTGTCTTCTGTGTGTCTTCTGTTAGTCTCCCTCTCAAAGTTGTTCTTACCAAACTTGCATGACTTAGTATAATTTAGCTATCATTAGATTTATTTTTCCTTACTTGCATGAAAAGCAAATGCTAGATGACAAATTGGAACTGTTAACAAACTTAGCTAGGTCTTCTTGAGCGTGGTTTAGAAGATGGAGCGGGATATCTCCATCTTCTAAACCACGCTCAAGAAGACTCATATCCAACTATAACCTCACTTACCACATCCAGCCCTTCGTTAATAAGTTGCACACATGTAGTTACCTCCTTTTACAGTTACCTGTATACAGATATACCGAAGATTAAGGATGTAACTGTTTAGTCATAGTTAACATTGTAACTTGTAGTATATTGTCGTTGTTATGGCACGCAATAGCGTACAGCTTTAAATAATGTGCCTGAGATTGGGTCATTGTTGTATTTTACCTTTTATTAGGTAAGCAAAAAGTTGTATAAGTTGTGTTGTGTGTTGATATGTTTGTGGAAAAGTGCTGGTCATTCTGTCATGAGCTGTGAATCTGTTACAAAATCTGCGTAGCCTTTTACCAACTATGTTGGGGTCAGCTTCCAGTCTAGCCGGATGCAGCTGAATACCAGTATTTTACATGAAGCGACTGCCTATCTGACCTCCACAACCCATTTACTGGGTAATATGATAGTCCTTGGTAATACTGGTTGTCAGACTTTCGGGCTTCCGATGACCCGTAACGACTGTCGAAGACCCACGAATGACAGCCGGAATCAACGGCTAACCTCTTGAAAGGTCAACCGAACCCCATAGGTTCGCAACCACTGTCAGGCTACGGTCGCCATTGGACAATGGTATTTTACGTTTAATGGCACTTACAATACGATATCTGTTGACTTCGAGCATTCGAGATTCACTTCTCTACTTTTACCCTAAGTATAGTAACGCTTCAAACATTATGGCGGCTGTGAAGTGCGCTGCACGCTGCGCAGTACCGCACCCCTCACCCCCGCTGACACGTGAATTTGTTACTGCGCAGCGACTCGCCTAATGTTCCGAGCCGCCACACACAAAGTTTGAATCGGGCTGCAGTCTCTTGACCACCTCTTTTTTTTGTTTCTTCTAAAAGTGTTGTACAAGCTCTTGAAAGTTGTTAAAGATAATTAATTAACATTGACTTTACACTTCTTATAATGATTAAATTACAATAAGTATCTACGTTTCGTTATGTAAACTTTGGTTTAATTTTAAGCGCATTTCAAGGGGCATTCCTACAAATTGTTAGATGTCATGCTTTCTAACTTCAAAGCTGTTTATAATATAATAAAGTGTCATATTTAATATTAAATGTGGCATACGTTTATGACACCGATTGGTCAGAGGTTAAGCCGTTCGCCCTCTGCGTCGGTTGTTAGTAGCAAAAAACGTTAAAATGACAAAGCACATTGTTAAATTGATTGTTTATTAATTTAAATTATGTGTTTAAACAAATAACGTGTGCTCACACCTTTAAATGGCGGCGTAATTAAAAATTTATGATGATAGTTATCTGTTACCTGCCCCCTGTGAAATGCTGCACCTGAGTACAACACACTTTTTAATCAATTAGAAACGTGTGCCATTCTATCAGCAGACTTTTACGGGCACAAAAAAAATCTGCTTTATTTCATAGGTCGTTACCGACCTTTTAAGTTTAAGAGCTTCCACAGACTGCAATAATAATCAATTTCTTAGCTCGGCTATCAGCTTTATTAGCATCCTATACCACATACAGAAGGGAAAGCTATCACAAAACTATTTACCATACACCACTTAATAAAAAAACATAATAAAATATGTGTTAGCCATATATTTCTCACCAACACCTGTACAGTATTCCATGATGATATAAAACATAAACGATTCACCGTCTCATAACAATAACTCAAATAAACCGTTAGACGGTGGGTCGCCATTTAAAGAATTTTAAAATATTTAAAACCTCTTTTCGGCCTTGACCTCACCTTCAGAATATATTTCGACGAGAAAGTTGTAAATTGTCATCGATATTTTATATACCTATTAAGATCGTTTTATGGTTTCTAGATGCAAACTATGCAAAGTATTTGAAGAAATTATCTAAATTATTTATGTTAAAGTTCTTCTGATCTGAATATTGTGAAACGGTAGGTGCGAATCGAGGATCAATTTGACAATTTAAAATCATGTTTTGATGATAATAAGTGCTCTAATGCTTATTTAATTGCTTAGATAAAAGCTTCTAAGACATAACAAAATAATAAAAATCTTAGCAGTATTCTTTCGTAGACATGACAGCTCATTAACATATTTATTGCGGGACACTAAACGCCCCCAAACGTAATAACAATACAACTGTTGTGTCCCGTTCAATGTCCTTCAACCGACTAACGTCTCAAATGTCGTATGAACCCCATAGGTCCATAAGCAAAATACTCTCGAAACGACAATAAATACAAATTGCTTCTAGTAAGCGAACATTGACGGGTAAAATTCAGCGGGAAACAGATTTCATTGCATTGAAAATAAGAAATTAGTAGAATCAGTCTGTAGTAAAAAATAATTTGTTGGTTATTTTCTAGTACTTTAATACAAGGTCAAATTCAATTAGCTAGCGAAACTCCGCAGACGTAATGGGTATCGATATCTAAACATAACCAAACAAAAAATTAATTAATTTGATGATTTTTTTTTGTGGGGTCACCGACCACAGCTATTGTAGTCACTTGAAATATCAGTTTAAAAAATCTGTTTAATATTTTTCTTTTGTGTAAACTTCACAGACGTGATGAGTATCGACATTTAAACACGATAAAACATAAGAAAACAGTTTTTATCAACTCCGTCGTTGACCTCCCAAAAATAAACATCAAATCTTTTTTATTTTATCCTGCTTAGATATCGACACCCATCGCGTCCGCGGAGTTTAGCTAGCCAATTTAAAATAACCCTGTTTATGTGTAACCACAGCCACAGACATCAGAAGTTCTAGTGTGGGGCAACGTTAAAAAACTTGACAGGTACACAAAGTTTGGTAACGATTTAATTGAGCCATGTTGATACGTAGGTATAGGTTAGGCGTGATTATTTCAATCACCTATCACTCTCTCCTAGGTATGACATGATGATGACTGGCCAAAACGTGAAAGGTCATCTATCATAATATCTAATTCAGTTAATAAACACTGCAGATTTGATTTAACTTACACGTCTAAAATGTATTATTATTATCTAATCAATTAATTAAATTTTCGCTTTTTTTTTCGTTTTGCTCTCCTGTCTGATTGACGAATGATTGGGTGTAAAGTTATATAAGGTCAAATTTTAGTAAGCGCAAATATTTTAAGAACCCCTTAAAATATTTGCGCTTACTAAAATTTGATCTACTCATAAAACTGAACCACTTTTCCCAATAAACATCGAGAAGCGGATTCGCGTTGCGAGTCGCGCTTGTTTGAAGGAGCATTAAACAAAAAAGCAATATGTGCTGGTCGTTTAACGTTTTCATGTTCTATTTACACATTTATAAAATTTTAAAAATCCTCAAGAAACATGTCTAAGTCATTTTGAACAAACCCGTACCTACATCCTTTTGCTCTTTCAAAACATTTACAATAAACATACATAAACGTGTATTATGTACAAATCCGATTCATTATTGTTACTCTATAACCTTTTATATGCAAAATATCTACGTTCATTATATTGTATGCATTTCAAGGTGCCCTGGTCAGCAATCTATTGTTTGTTGGTTATAACTATTAATCATGCTCGACGTACAATTATAACACGGAGCTAGCGTAATTGAAGATCTTTTATTATCGATGTGGTTGCAAAAAACTTAGGATAATCATAGCCATAGTCTATCTGGGGTTAGTTTATTTTAACGACTGTAATAAAATTGGTATTCGGAACAATATAATACAGTAGGAAAAGTATATGTTTTAATTTAAAGTTATAAGATAAGATAAGATATATTTATTTGTCAAAAACACGTGTAGGTTAACAATTAGTTGAACGATAAAAAAAAAAAGTTTCAACATGTTTTGCCTAGCAAGGCGTACAAATACAATGATAATATAATTCAAAGAACAAAAAAATTACGTTAGGTTTAATAATTTTCAGTAAAAGATAGATTGCTATTGATGGTAGACAGTATAATTCTATCTGTCCTTATGTCAGGCCGGCAAGAATCCATAATCTCATTAGAGATTATTGGGACGTTAAAACCATAGGTAGATAGGTTTTTCTATCTCCAGTAGGTATGCCAAAACTGGTGATAGATAGCTTATCAGATCGGCCGTAAATGTCACAGTAAAAAGTATACTAAGGGCTGATCTTTTCAACGCCAGATACCTCCGAGCAATCCCAGGTATAATATTGAATTTTTGACAGTTTTCCCACCAAAAACTGTTTAATGTCAACTTTATTTCACGGATAAAAGTTATCTGACGTTGGAAAAATCAGCCCGTAGTATTTATTTCAAACTCCAATTCAAAGCATTTATTTCAAACTAGCTGTGCCCCGCGACTTCGTTCGCGTGGAAGTCTTAAGATACACAATATAGGTACTAAAATAATAGCGACATTTTAATACAACTCCCTCGTCCCTCCGACCCGCCCGTTGCATCGCCCGCCCGCGCTATTAGGTACTTCGTTTTCGCTTAGCGTTCTTACGGCTTTTTTCTTTTTGCTCGGCTCCTAAGGGTTATAGCTTGATGTTAAATAGTCTGTAACCATCCTCGAGAATTAGGCTACCAAATGCAAAAAAAAAAATCAAATCCGCCTTTTTGTTCACAATTTCATAGGTTTTATTTTTTTTGCGCGGAACCCTAGTTATTTTTCTAAAATAAAAGTAGCCTAAGTTACTCCTACAACATAAGCTATCTGCCAGTGAAAGTCCTGTCAAAATCGGCCCAGCCGTTTCGGAGATTAGCCGGAACAAACCGACAGACAGACCAAAATTAAAAAAAAATGCTTTGTTATAAGTAGGTACCGTAAGTATATACTATTTTAAAATGCATTTAGTAAAAAACAGTTAACACAGACATTACAAACAGACACTTCAATATTATTTATTTGCAGGTATGTATTTAGATATACGAATATAAACCAATTACAGTCACTTTTGAATTGTCAAGGGGTCAGTCAGTCAGTAAGTCAGAAAGATGAAGCTAGTTGCCCATTCCAAAGCGTAGTAGGTACCATCGAGGAAACTTATGTTTGACCAATTCGAAAACAAAACCCCGTGCCCACGATGACCATATCTGTTAGCAAGCGTTACTATAGCGGCCGAGCGCTGCAAGCAAGAATAGTCATTACGATGTATAGATGTTCGTTTCTCCCATGGTACCTATGGAGAAGAACGGGCAAGAAACTGCAGAACACGGTTATTTTATAGTCAAGTAATACTTTAAAGAACCTAGAGTAAAGAAACTTATAAAACCCAGGCACGGTTCTCACACACAAAACGCAGCTTTCTATCGCACCGACAACAAACAGAGGTCATAGTAACAAACGTTAAAACACGGTAACATGCCTTTTTTGTGGCGGAACTAAAACGAGTGAGCATGACATGTGGAATTACCAAGCATTACTTCGGATGCCGCGGTTACTGACAATCTGTCATCGATATAACTGCTGACCCCGCACGATTGTTTCATCCGTGATTGATGTACGGACCCACTGAGCACCTGTCAGAGAAGATGTTGGTGTAAGTTATAAGCGGAAACTGATAGCCTAGAAATTATATTGAGTTTTGTTTGGTAAATTGCAAGTGAACTTAAGAGCCAGAGAGCGAAGTCTGTCGTCATACAACGCAGTTTTTCCATAGAAAACTATAATAATTAGATACCGGGATGCTCCGACCCGACAAGACAACACTAGTTAACTTAAAAAAGCAAAAAAGAAAGCTAGGCATTAGCAAATAAAGTCAGTAGCATTTCTTTTAACCACCTTTTGTTAGAACGCAACATTAAAATGTTATTTTATCGACATTACTACACAAATTAGCGTTCTATTTTAAACACTTCCTTTTATCAAATCGCCTTTTCTTTTGACATGAACCACAACCGTAACCGGCGCGGCTACAGTGTGAAATCAAACATAGTTGAGCTAACAAATTGAAAATCATACGCGTATAAACTTTAATATTCAACTAAAGCACATACCGTATCTTGTCAGGTAACATAAAACCTAGTAATTTAAAAATCCTTCATGAAATAAAGTGTAATCTTTAAATAAAGCAGTATTTAATTTAGTAGGTTTATAATCATTGTTCTCACACATGTTATTTAAAGAGAATGGTTATTAACAAATGGGAATGGTTAGAAACAGTTTTTGAAGATGCGTTTTTTGCGCGAAGAGAGAGGTAAGTGTCATGGAGGATTTTAAAGTGTTGCTTGAAGTTTAGTGCGAAAATATTTAATGAATCTTGTTATGGAGTACCCTCTAGGTTGATTGTAAGCTTTTTTGAGACTACTAGGTAAGGAGGCTCTTGAAAATTATTCGTGTCAAAATTCAAGACGCCATATAGACCACATCACCACTGCTCTCAAAACGGTGAAGGAAAACATCGCGAGGAAACTGGCATGTCCTAGAACCAAATATTCAAAGACATCGCTCGGTTAATAAAACAAAGATGTAACTCAAAATTTGTGAGTTTGGAGATTTTCTAATAAAACGCGTGTTCATTGCGCAAAGAATAGACAGAATTCGACAGCCGCGCAGTTACGATCAAAGTAAACAAGACACACGATCGTCCGTCTCTTTTTATTTAACAAGAACTGACTGGAACTGGTCCATCGGCAGTGAGTGAAGCAGGACTCTACAGTTACCTAATAATATCAGCAGTTAAAGTTATAGATAGCTTATTAAATAATCGTAAATTTTCAATCAAAGACTGCGCGAGAAAAGTGTAAAACTTTAAAATCTTATTCTCACTAGTTGTGATTTTTGAGTTAAAAATGTATTTTATTAAGGCGAAAACTCCAGGTAGCCCGGGAAATTCAAATTTTGACAATTAGGTTTATACAAACTTATGTAGTTATATTACTGGTTTTGATGATTATAATTATGTTAATGCATATTTGTTACGATCGCGAATGATACTTTATCAACATACAACTTAATACTGACTTGTAAATTGCAAAAAACATATAAGAAAGTTTGAATTTCGCGGGCCTAGCGCTTCCCCTTTAAGCGTGCGGACATGTGACATCTACCAGCCCGCGCTGGACCCGCGTGGTAGATTATGGCCCACTCCCTCTTACAGAGAGGAGGTCTGTGTCTCAGCAGTGGGGACATTATAGAATGATTATGCTATGCTTATGCTAAATAGACGGGCGGATTGTCGTCAATATTATTCAAAGAGTTTGGTTAATTTTTACCTCTTTACGTCGCTAGCCAGTCGAAAGGTTTACACAAAAATACGACAACATATTTGCCAAAGAACAGTGATATTTCCTGCCAGCAATTTTTTTGCCAACATACAAGTGAACAGAACCCAATAACTAGACATGAAAAAAACCCGAAAATTCTCTCTTCTTCCATAATAAAACCTCAACACACACACACACACTTCGCAATAATAAAATAACCATCAAAATATCTTTAGTCTACAACAAAAGTCGACATTGTAAAAAGTTCATCGACCTTTCAATATTAAATGTACATTAATGATTCTGAAAAAAAAGGTTACAACGTATTGTACAAAGGATTAGAGGTAAAAAACTTGGGATTTCACTTTGTTAGTGTGCTAATGACAATATTATTATAAGGTCGAAGTGTTTGCTAGCAAATAAGACGTTATTACCGATAACTTATTCTTGTTTTGTTAAACATTTGATGCGATGATGTCTGAAAACTGAGTAATCATTCATAGATGGTGTAGCGTTCGCAAAAAAATTGTAGGTGACATGAAAAAAAAATTAAAATGAAAAAGGTGACATGTGCACATAGCTATTCGATTTCAGTTTTGACATTTTTGTATTAAAATAAAACGTAAAATATACCTTGCAAGTATCAAGAATGATTACATGTATTGAACATAACAAAATGTATGTACATTATTAGTATTATTATTCAATACCTAGCTCCTCTAATTTCGTCAAAAAATCTAACTCTAAAAAAATACTTTTGAGTTCGGTATGTCATCTTTAGCATTTAGATACATTCACCATGGAATCAAAATGAAAGCTCTATTGACTTAAATAACAATGCCAGCTACATTCTTATAAAGAAAAACCACTCTCACTATTGCAAAAGAAATTGTTTTCGTTATCCATAAAAGGTTCTAGCATCCAGTAATCTGTGTGTTAAACTATATTTATCTGCCCACGCAATCATTGTAGTGCTACAAAAAATGCTCAGAAAACTTTAAGTATGTTATTATTCTTCATTAGTAACACCTACAAAGGCTTTAATAGAATCATTAAGAATTAAGAGATTGAACTTTTCGTATAATTTAATTAGGTAGACTCCATTTTTATTTTGAGTAACCAGAGGCGAGTTTTTTAAGAGTGCCTTTAAAAAAAAACAGTTGTTTCGATTTATCTACCTAATGAAATTCTTAAATTCACTGACAGACAACGCACAGCCTAAACCGCTGGGTCTAGAAGTATAAAGTTTAGCACAAGAGTTCCTTACGAAAAATTCATTCCCTAAAGGGGTTAAATATGGGATGAAAGTTTGTATGGAATTTTGTCATTTCGCTGACGTAAAAACCCATCGAGCGATAACTCGGCTTGTTTTTAAATAAAAAAAATAAAAAACTTATTCACAGACTATGAAACACAACAATAATTTATGATTTTCACTTTTATTTTATGTCTGGTCTCAAAATATTAACAAAAATTTTTTTGCTGACGCCACAATAAAAACTAGCGTCGATACAATCAACAAATCAGAATACAATCTGACAATTAGATTATCAACCATAAACTGCCCAGTCATCACGAGCCCATTGTTGCTGCGCACGGTACAGCAATAAAAAATCCTTTTATGAATCGGTAGCCTCACTGTTTTGTTGACCGTACAGTAGGCATTCAAAATACCATAGTCATTGGAATAAAGCGTGCCTCCTTTGTAGTTCGTGTATTAATATTGTAGGTTATGTGCAATTACAAGATTTTTCCTTTTGAATGTGTGCTGATGTTTTATTAAATCTTAGTCTGTGTAGTAACACGATGACCTTGCATTTATTGGCTTTTAAAGACTAACAATGAAACTCTGACAATATATTGTGATCATCTATCCATTTGGCAAGCATTTTCATTGTCATTTTAGTCAATATTTCCCCAAAGTTTTTTGTGACTGTCTACGGCTCTGTTGACTTTTACCTCGAGGCTCTGTGTTTTGCATTGGATATTAATGAAAATAGCGTATTGCAGTCTATCTATGAATATGGCCAACATTCGTGTTGAGTTACAACACGCGTTTTCTACATCTATATGGCTTGTACCTAGGTAATGGACAAGGTCGCTAAAAAGTCATATCTAACTCTCGTCTTTTTCCCAGGGGGCAAACAGAAACCACAGCTCGTCAAAGCTTCTTTTGACTCGTCAACGCTCTTAAATTCAAATTCAAAATACTTACATGATCACTACTTATGAAAAGTCAGGTGCACGGCTCCAATTGTTCGTCTTCTATGAAAAAGAGTCGGCAAGAAATTGCGCGGTTATTCTTATTAAACTGGCTTTTACAATGTTTTGAAATAGGTATGGGTGGTCAGTAGGCCTGTCAACATCTGTAATCAGTATCCTAAATCTTTGATAAAGTCTAATCAGACCTAGCTCTGTATCACTATTTATCTAATCCATCTCACTTTTCCGCTTATACAAGGTGTAACATAATTAACGCACAACCTCTTAAGGGGTCATTGTACTCATCATTATGAACAACTTTTACTATGGGACCAAACCTGAAATCGCGAAAAATATCAGCTGCTCCCTACATTTATGTTCGCGTAACTCGTCAAAATGTAGGGAACAGCAGATATTTTTTTTTCGCGATTTCAGGTTTGGTCCCATAGTAAAAGTTGTTAATAAAAATGAGTACAATGACCCCTTAAGAGGTTGTGCGTTATTTATGTTACATCTTGTATATCTGAAAACGAGTTAATTTCTCAGCTTTTCAATTTCCCAGGCTAACCTGAAGATGGTCAAGCATTAAACGTGTTAACATAAAATGACTGTTTCTGAGTAACCTGCAACTCGGAGTTAATTAAATTATGAGGTTGGAAAATTATGTGCTACTTTTGATTGGATGTGAATAATTTATGGATGAGAGGGGAGAGTTATTACGGTACTGAATCTAAGCAAATTTTTTTGTTTTTTTTTTTTAAGTTGATACCAGTCGGTCTTTTCTGCAAATATCCTCACAGTGAAATCCTGATGTGAGTTGTCAATAGTGTCAGTCAATTCCTAACAATGTGCTTAGCCTTTTTCCCAACTATGTTGGGGTCGGCTTCCAGTCTAACTAGATGCAGCTGACTACCAGTATTTTACATGGAGCGATTGCCTATCTGACGTCCACAATCCAGTTACTGGGTAATACGATACCCCTTGGTAAGACTGGTTGTCAGACATTCGGGTGTTGACGAACCGTAATGACTGTTAAGGATCTACGAATGACAGCCGGGGGGCTTAACGTGCTTTCCGAGGTACGAAGGAGTCTCGGAATGAAATAATGGTCACCCATCCACGGACCAAGTCCGACAAGCGTAGCTTAACCTGATGGATCGACCCGTGCGGCTGTAATTACTTAGCCACGAGCTCCGCTTTGTCAATTCCTAAAAAAATGTGGAATGACAGCTCAATGTCATTTCAGTTAAGTTTTCACGATGGGATTTTTACAGAATAGATCGAGGTGCAATTCCCGTATTTTTAAGAACGTTAGTATTCTAATTACAGTCTCAATCTGTCAGTAATACCTCTAATTCCCCTTCATTTTGATAAGTTTTAGACAATGATTGTCATAGAGATAATAGTGCGACTAGATTTTGAACGTTTTTAATTATTACGAGAATTGCTCTTCAGTTTAAGTGCCCTATTTGTGTTTGTGTATCACCAATGCTGCCATATTGTCTTTCACTTTGACAATAACTTTGATGTAGCCACCGAAGACCCTATTACTAAGGCTCTGCTGTCCGTTCGTCTGTCACAGGGCTGTATCTTTTGAACAGTAATAGGTAGACACTTAAAATTTTCACAGAGTGTGTAAAATGTGTGTGTGTGTCTACTATGGCCATTATAACAAAAAATAATAAAAACTCAATAAAGTTAAAAATTAAAGGGGGTCTCCCCATACAACAAACATGTTTTTTTTTATATTTTTGTAGGGTTACATATTGTACGGTACTACGGAACCCTTTGTGTACGAGTCCGACTCGCACTTGGCCGCTTTTTAGCTTTTGTGTCTCATATCTACCATTTAGACATTAATATCAATCTGTAGGTTCTACCTTTGTCCTGTATTATTTTAATACAGGACAAATATCTTTTTGCAAAGGCTAATTGTTTTAGGTTCCTACTAAACATTAAAATATTCGAGACATCCTCACACTAATAAACTCCCATCTATACGCAACCAGAACCTTTAAACTAGCCCATAAATTGACCTTTCTAAAACCTGATAATGAAAGCACAGACGCTCATTACGGTCATTACCCGTTCACAGCGAAAATAATTTCGCATTCTAATCTTACACAACACTAATAGGTGTAAAAGCGCAACTTGCTCGGGAATCGAACCGGCGACCTCTACGGGTCATGCGGTATAATTGATTTACGCCGAGGCGGACGATGCATTAACATAAAATAATGCTTGACCTCTGACATGCGTTTTAAAGTTTCTACACCATTATAATAGGCGCCTTTGTTTTGTATTCTAGTTAAGATCAGTGTATTATAGTTTGATAATGTTATCAGGTAATCTAGTTTTATTGGGATTATTGCAATCAGTAAATGTTCACTGTTGAATATTTTGACCACGTCTTTGAACTGTCATTTGTCAGCCTTGCCCAGTTGCCTGAAACAAGAAAATAGAAGCATAACATGATCATCTGATCACATATGAAGAGTAAGGGGAAAGAAGGGTCGTAGTCAATGGGAGATAGTTTGAAGAAAAACCAAAAAAGTCCTTATTTTAACACGTTTTTATTTTTATTTCGATTTTTTTTAATTTTTTCGTTTTTTTTTTTCGATTTTTTAAGTCCGCCTTTGTACAGTATTTTTTTACTTGTGCATAAAGTTTTATTAAAATCACATTACCAAGAGAAATAATAAAGTCTTACATTCTACAATAAACGCAAAAAAAGCTCCATAGACCTTTTATAGATCCATAGATCTTTTTTCTAAGAATGTTATTGACAATGCTCTTTTTTTTAAAGAACCCAGTTTTTTTCATATCGATTTTCTGAGGAAAGTGATCTTACTTTTGTGTTTCTGTTTAACTATATCACAGAACACCAGTCTCTCTACCAGATGGCGTTGTTACCTCTAATTTTGAAAAACACTTATTATGATCCTTCTTCGCCCTTACCCTTTTTATGCTTTGACCTGTCAAAAACCACCAACAATAGTAAAGAATGGAGTTGGTCTATTTTTACTGGAAACCAAAATAGTGTGTCAACATTATTTTGTTTACCAGTTAAATAAATAAAAAGTTTTTTTGCAAAAAAAGCAACCGACTTCAAAAAAATAAACACTACAAAATGAAAAATAACTTTAATTTCGGAACTCGGTGTCTTTGTGCATCTGTGTTTTAGTTTATTGCCACCGACTTCCGAAATTAAAGTTATTTTTTTTTGGAAGTCGGCTGTTTCTTTTTTGCAAAAAAGCTTTTATTTTTCACTTTTTAGTGATGGTACCTACCTACCCCACACAAAGTTGTATGCCACTACTTGCAATGTAAATAACAGTTGAAATTATAACATCATCAATATACACTAAGTGGAGAAAATACGTATTACTGAAGCTAACTCAAAAACCACTCGTCAGAACTTGACCAAATTTATATGACACCAATCTGGGAATGAATCTGGATATCCTTTCAAATATAAAATAAAAAATTTCAAATCAGTTTATAAATGACGGATTTCTGAGGTAACAAACATTAAAAAAAGAACCTCTTCCTTTTTTCAAGTCGGTTAAAAAGTAATCTTTCCTGGCCAATTCGTAAAACGGCTTGTAGGTATTCAGGCTGAATTTGGTTTCTGATTAAAAGTGTCTACATTTTTTTGTTTTAAAATATTTCCAACTAGATGACAGCTGGTATCTCCTTCACTTTTTCTGCCACACAATATTGTAGACAAAAACCCAAATAATAATAGAATTTCTCTAACAAAAAAAGGTTTAAATCCGCATTTGAAGTGTTTGCAAGACTACGTCATAACGAAGTGTCTAATTACGCTGGTCTGGAGGTCACTTGAACTTTTTTACCTATCAGACAATGGCGCATGACCTCAACTCGCTGAGTGCCTTTGAATTATTGTTGTTTTTTTTGTATGTCTATACATCACTAGTGTTGAGATAAATCAGTAGTGGAGTTATCGATCTGATTTTTGTATCGTGCATGGTTATCGGTATATTTAGAGCGGTTTTTTTTTAAATGCTTGCAGCAGAAGAATCGATATTTTTGCCTACGTTCAGTGATCGATTCCTGATGCTTACGAATGAGTTCCTAAAATAAAGTTTGATAAATAAACCTCGGCGTGTACTAAGTAAAAATCTTTCTTTTTACGGTGAATATAATGGTAATTAAAAAAAAACATAGCATCTGCTTTGTTTAGTTCAGTTGTTATGCAATGTTTCATGATCTAATTTGAAGGATTTTTTGCATACTTGCGGTTTATTTTTCGGTTTGGAGGCAACTTTCTAATTGTTTTCTATCGAGAAAATTTTCGGAATCGTGATTTCGTCAAACAGTACCTACTTTGCATTAATCTTCAACTTTACCATATATTGATTTCAAAATTAATACTGCAGTATTTTCTATATAACGGAGGATCATGCTAAGAAATCTCTGGTTACTACCGTAGGGGACTATACTTGGTCCCCTAAGTATTTTAACTAGAGTGTTGGAGTGGTCATTTATCATAGTTTTTTACTTGATAAGACCCGAAACGATCAATTGCGATTGAACAATTGCCATCAATATATTGTTGTATATATTGTATATTGACAATCGCTTCTATTACACTTGGTAGACTGACAATTTGCGCATCAATGTATCAATCACGTAAAAATTGACAATTTCGATTGATCATTTCGGGGACACTTAAGGTCATGACCTCTTGCTAACTTATTATATATTATAGGTACGTCCCGAATGCCGTTATTTTTGTCTGCCTATGTAATAAATCAGTGGTGCTTGATAAAATATCGACTTAGTCTTACAACGATTTATTTTAAAGGTTTTAGGTTCTGTCTTTGCTGAGATTTTTATTGTTTTTCATCGTGTTTGATAAATAATGTGAAACTTGTATCGATTCATCTTCATTTTAAATGCAAGTCGTAAAGTAGGCATAATTTATAGATAATATCAATAATATCTTTAACTATCAATTTACCATCATCGAACATTTCATATCGATTTTATCTTTACGCTAACACTGTTATCGATACCTAAAGATAGTATCGATGTTGAATAATAGGAATCGATTAATTCTTTTTACGAGCTTCACTATGCATATGGTGTTGGAATGGATGATCTCATATTTTTTTATAGATTTGTTTAGACAGTAGACAAAAGTAAAATGCAATCATAGAATCGCAATTAATCACTCATTTTTTTTTAACAAATCTTTGTGTAAAAAGGATAAGAAAGCTGGACAGACATGATAAAAGATATTTCTAACAATTTATGGCAGTTTATTCTCTTGGCTACAAAAGCTATCAAATTAAATTAATGGCTGATGATTTTGGAGACCTACATCTTGATTTTAATTCCGAATAAACTTTAATTTCTACTCGTTATAATCGTTCACAAAATAGATTAATGTTACTCTTCGCAACACCTAGTAGGTAATTCAATTTACGGTAGTTAATACAGTAACACTATAATAATAATTAGGTAATATTATTTTACTTATCTGGCGAAATGGGGGTGTACACAAGTAAACCTCTGCCTAACCCTTCGGGGTACAGGCATGATGTTATGTTATTTTACGTATAAGTATCTAATATTATTTTGAAAAGGAATACTTCCCTCAGCCAAAATACACGGAAAACTGCACCGGATAACTACATCTTTGAACATGAAACTTTCGCAATTCAGATTACTACATTACGGTTATAAATTAATCATTTCTAGGAATAGCTGTAACTGGAATCTAAACCTTTCACTCTTCATTATTTATTACGCTACAATCAATACCTCAACAATGTCCTTGATCAACCACAGACCCCCAATCATCTTCCGAACCGCAAGCCATGTTGCTTAACCTCATGACGTAACGTCTCCAATAATATATATTCCCCACACTTAATTCTATTGTTAAGTAATATGACTCTTTGGCCCCATCAGTAGTTTTGCTTTCTCGGTCAAAGGCCGAGGTTCAAATTCCAATTGAGTTTATAGATGGTTTCCGTCATTGTCTAACGCGAGAGAAGATTCGACATGTTAGTTGCTAGGTGTGTACTATCGATGGCGAAAGGGTTATGGATAAATATTTGTATGATATAAAAGAAATGATGGGAGCTTAAAGCAATAATAAAAGGGGAGATAGATGATGACTTAAGAAGACTTGCTGCATGGATCTCAAATACACGCGGTGCCTTGGTGTCGTGCCTGTTTGCAGGAGCCTTAAACTGGGATAAGGCTTGGAGGATGAGGTGTCTGTGTATTGACCGAAGTGTCTATAGATTCATCGAACCACGAATTGAATCCAATGAATCCGATGAAATAAACCCATCTCTCACAAGGAGGTACAACCGTTGTAATGACGGCACATTTCTTAGGTTACAGATGTAGCTGGCGGAAAATGTGATGGTTTCTTGCATAGATTTATTTTGTTTATTTATTTTGAATCCCCAACAAAATATATATACAATACATGACACTTAAAGGGCAACATCAGATATTAAGTAGGTGTTCTACTTAACTAAACAAAGTAAGTAGACGTTTTAAAACTATTCATCATTAATTTTACAATAAAGGTGTCATAATGCTGCCACACACATCTTTACTTGATTCTCTCACAAACAGCACTTTCATCTTCTCTTCAAGGAGTTGTCGCGTGTATCAAGTTACTAACATAGTTTTCATTTGAATGAATAATTTCAACAGGCTTTCCTTTGCTTCTTATTGCAACAACAATAATAATACGCGATTCCTTATCCACTTTCACGATTTCACTTAAAATTAATCGAGCTTATGGAGTTGGAATAGCATGCCATAAAAGGGTTTGACAAACTAAAAGTACAGTCAACAGCTTTGTCTAAGTTCAAGTAGGCCTTTTGTGACATACCTTTCGCATGTACAGGTTAATTGTGAAAGTTGCTTAAACAAAAGAAAACAAACTCTTGCGCACAATACGCGACAACTGAGGTGGTCCACACAATTGTTGGACCACCATAACGATAGTTCGGACACACACTAAGTTTTCTTGTTTGATTAGCGTCCGTAGTTGGTGTGTTTACCATACGCATATTCATTTCGTATTTCAATTTTGAGTGTCATGGATCGTGTATTTGGCTACTTGTGCATTTTTAACGTTTGGTGCGTCAGGCAAAGAGGAAATGACACACTAGACAGAAAATGATGGTCTCGCTTTTCAAACAAATCTCTTTTCTTCCATCCAACGTACAGTCATTCAACTTTCTTACGTCTAGAGCTGACCATATTCTTTCAAATACTATAAGAATTTGCGTAAAACAAGAAAAAGTAAGAACCCTTTTTTATTGTTATCTCTCTAACCACTTAACATTCATTTGCATCTTCAAACCAACTTATTAGCTTACCTCGAATGGTCATCAGTAAACAGACCTATTGTTCTTAGCCAATTTCTAATTTCATTCAAACGACAGATGTTCCAAGCCAATATTTATTCAACGGTACTTTTTACTTCCAAACGGTCCTAAAATTTTGTTTGTCCGAAGCTCATTCGTGTCGTAATTCGGACCGATTGTCAAGAGCACTCGGGCGCATTGTCAAGAACGAACTTTACTTAACATGTACAGAATGTACACTATTTCTAATGCCACCTACATACCACCAAATATGTATATGTGATTAGTTTGTGGGATGTGTGATGGTGTGAAAGATCTTTATGATGTGATTTGTGTTTGAAATGATCGTTTTGTTGTTTCTTTGGCAGGAAATGTAGGGATGCCAATATCGTTAAACCTCATGATTGCTAAAATTGTCAAAACTAAATTCTTTTCTTCAATGTTACTGTCATTTACAGTTAATAATATATTTGTTTCTAAATCTCATTCATTGTTGACTTTAGACTTTAAATTTTCTGCTCATTTTGATTGCTCTAAGCTCAACGACTCTTGGTCTATTTCTTTGATTTTGCCTACTTTCCTTCTCAAATATGGCTCACTTAACTACTCACTCATTTCAGGTTACACAACGCTACCATTCCAATGAGTATTACTTCAAAATTGTCGTTGACATCAAGCAGTCTCTAATTTATTACAAGTACCTCTTCAATCAGGTGTACAATGATTACAATACAAAATATTTCGCAGAGGTCAAGAGCTCGACAACTCTTGTTAATATTCCGAAACGCTTCAAATGTTTGCTTTACTGTTTTTTCAAGTCTTTGTGTTATGAGAGCGTGAAGTTTAAAATAATTATCGACGCTCTTAGTCACAGTTACTTTAATTTTCCCTTCTAATTTGATGATAATAGATTCAAAAACAGTTGTTTATGGATCGAGTAACTAGCTGGTCGTAAATAAGTTTAAAACACTTAACATAATTACTGACATTAAAGCTATATTTTTAGACTCTGCAAACATGATGGAAGCTACATTTTTTCTGCACGAAAAAGACGATTTATTACAAAGTAACAACTCAATTTGAGCTAAAAAATAGGCGCTGAGGCTAATTTATTAGTTGTAGATGGAAATAATATTCATGGTCGGTACAATATCGATGAACGATTAATATTTATGCGCTGACATAGGAGAGTATAGAAACATCAGCTGTCAGTCATGAATGAAGAATTAATGTGCGCTCGATTGCTTATATATATGATGAGTTCGTACAGTGTTTTGACTTTAATTTTACATTGTAATACCAATCCTTGTTTTGCACCTGTCTGGAAAAAAGAAGCTTAAAGTGATCGTGAGAGAAGAATCCTTTAGTATTTCTTCGTCTCTTACGTTTTTCTGGAAGCCATATTGGTATCGGAGATTATCTTTGAATACCTTCTTAAGCATACGCTCCAATGCTTGTCTCTTGGGCTGTATTCTTCTAACCATCACCTGGACTGAATTTGACACAAGTTGTAAGAAGTTTAAAATTGATTTTGGAGCTACTCGGTTTATTTCTCTACCCATAATTATTTGTCCAAATATTTAATTTGCTAAAGATATTATTATGAAGTGACAGCAATATCTTCAAAAACTGTCCGTAACTTCTTGTACAGAAAATAAGACTCTCCATTTTATTGTCTATCAGATATAGGTAGTATTCGATCCCATCACCTATCCGTTGTCCTGATCTTTAACCCCCACATATTGCTACATGCAGGTTTGATTGGCGCCATTTGCAGGGTTACACGCATCGTGAGTAGAAACGAACATGATGATACCTAGTAAATAATCTAAAATACCATAAACTATAGGCTTTCTCTTGGATATTTATGATTTAATATTGAATCAATTATATAAAACAAAAACTTCATTTCGCAAGGTTTATCGGCTCGACAAAACATTGAGATTTAAGATAAGTTTAATTTTAATGTAGGTATTATACACATAAATCTTCCGGAATAAATTCCCTAAATGATGGTGAAAACCGCTCAATCAAAATCCGTTGCGTTGTTTAGAAGAACAACGCGGTCACACACGATAAGCGACATTGTATAGAAGTCTCTTTTTTTTTTTTTTTAAGTACCACATATTTTTGCTTACTGAGTTTATCATGAAAGCTTTTATTTCTTAAAATGAAATAATTTATCAGTCTGCGAATTAAAGAGGTCATCTAATCAGAAGGATTGTCTAAAATTATTCACAATAAATGTTGGTAGAACCGTTATTATATTGTAGAAACTTCAAAGTAACTGTTACTTGCGGTACACAGCGCAGACAGGTTGCCGCCTAAAATTTAAAACTTGGGTCAGACTGTCTGACGTAATACGTCAATATTCATATTTCTGTGGTCAAGGCTAAAGGCAATGTAAGTATGTATGTATGTATAGAGGCATGAGGAACAGGGAGTAAAGTTCACTCATCCTCTATGAAAAGGGAGGATCCTCCGACCAGACGGGTGTTGTGTCTGGTGGGCTACTGCCCGACGGTTGATGTCGGGATGTTGTATATATGCTAGTCGCGCGGTAAACTCTGTTTGCGCGATGCAGGATTTTGCGTGACGTCAGTGTGACGCGTTCCATTGTGGCGATGCCGCCACATCACTCCCCTCCGGAGACCGGAGGTCGATAGTGGGCAGAGTCGTGTATCTTGCGATGCTTGCCAAGGCCAGTTGAGGTTCCAGTGAGTTGGAACCGAGTGCCGCATAGTTCGCGGTGAGTCGGAACTGTCTGCGGAGATGCCCCCAGTGAGTCGGGGTGGCGCTGCGTTATGCTCCAGTGCGTCGGATGTGGTACAGCGCCGGGTTGAGGCTGACTGCTGGCGTCGACCAGGAGAGGTTTGAAGGGCTCTGCTTGTTTGACCGGCCGAGAGTGCAGTGTGCTGTGCCAAGGTTGCTGATGAGGCTGAGGGTGATGACCAGGTATGCGCGGTCGCTGCATGCTGGTGGTCAGGATACCCGTTGAAGCCGTGGGTGCTGGCTGGCTGTGTGACTCGCTGCTCGAAAGCTCGAGGAAGTGATGCTGATGACGTCACGCTGTAGTAGTTGCACGAAGGCTGCGCTGACGTTCATGTTCGGGGTCACCAGTATAGAGGTATGAGGAACAGGGAGTAAAGTTCACTCATCCTCTATGAAAAGGGAGGATCCTCCGACCAGACGGGTGTTGTGTCTGGTGGGCTACTGCCCGACGGTTGATGTCGGGATGTTGTATATATGCTAGTCGCGCGGTAAACTCTGTTTGCGCGATGCAGGATTTTGCGTGACGTCAGTGTGACGCGTTCCATTGTGGCGATGCCGCCACATATGTAATCCACCACACGGGCCCAGGGGATTGGTAGATGTCACATATCTTCGAATCTTTGGTTCTAGGACATGGCAGTTTCCTCGCGATGTTTTCCTTCGCCGTTTTAAGAGCAGTGGTGATGAAAATATTTACTCAAAGTATAGCGCCTGTCTGGGTTCGAACTCATGATTGTAATTCGGGGCCGTTACCACTGGGCCACCACTGCTCTCGATGCGGTATGTAACTTCGAAAAAAATGTCTACGAAGCTAGACAGCCTTCAAGAACTTCACTGTGGCAATACTGGCATGTATCATACAATAGAAAACTTAAGAAAATAACCCTAATTATCGTTAAACCAGCAAGGAGTATCGTGTTATCCAGTAACTGGGATGTGGAGATCATATAGGCAGTTACTATGAAAAAAATACTAGTATTCAGCTGCATCCGGTTAGACTGGAAGCCAACCCCAATTTAGGCTAGGAAGATATCGTTAGGCCAGCAGATGACCATAGATACTCGTAAATAATCGAATCTCTGATATGATAACAAAATATCTAAATTAAATGATTACTATGCCTATTATGAACAGGAACTTTGCTGTTTTAAATTTTTTTATTTCTATTTTTATGTAACAAGCAAAGCAATAATACAAGAAGTTCTTTTTATTTGTTCATCAATTCATGTTTGTTACTTTACATGAAAAGTTTTGACAAGTATTGTTAAATTAGCTGATGCGTTTAATTATAATTAATTAACAGCTCATCATAATAACTTTTTGAAGCGTATTGTTACTTTATCGGGTACTAAGATGCTGCTAAGCACTATCAAAAGTTATGGAGCTGTAAACTATTAACTTTAGCAGGACCTTAAAATAATGACAAAGCTGTACCTAGTAGTCGTCATTTTGATTATTACATCAAACTAATCGGATAATAGTTACACACAACCTTCTCCAGGTAATAAAGTCTTCTGCCAGGTTTTTCTTCTTCAGCCATTTTGAAATCCCAACTTTCAGATTTAGTAAGTAATAGCTTGTAAATCGTCTAACGTAACTTATTTTGAATTACAATAGGCTTAGGTGACTGACAGATCTGCTTTTGGTCCTCTGCAGTAAGTCTAAACTCAAACTTTAAGGCTGGGTTCACCGCACGTTTTTTACAATATTCGATTTAAACCGTATTAACAGCGGGCTGTTTGGAGGGGCTTGTGGCTAAGAAATAACAGCCGCACGGGTCGATCGATCAGGTTAAGCTACGCTTGCCGCGGTTGATCCGTGGATGGGTGACTATCTTTACATATCAAGACCCGTCCGTGCCTCGGAAAGCACGTTAAGCCGTTGGTCCCGGCTGTCATTCGTGTATCTTTGACAGTCGTTACGGGTCGTCAGAAGACCGAAAGTCTGACACCTAGTCTTACCAAGGGGTATCGTATTATCCAGTAACTGGGTTATAGAGGTCAGATAGGCAGTCGCTCCATGTAAAATACTGGTATTTAGCTGCATCTGGTTTAACTGGAAGCCCCTTGGTAAGACTGGTTGTCAGACTTTCGGTCTTCTGACGACCCATAACGACTGTCACAGATCTACGAATGACAGCCGGGACCACCGGCTTAATGTGCTTTCCGAGGCACGGAGGAGTCTCGGTATGTAAAGATGGTCACCCATCCACGGACAACCCCGGCAAGCGTAGCTTAACCTGATGGATTGACCTGTGCGGCTGTTATTACTTAGCCACGAGCTACGTAAGCCGACCCCAGTATAGTTGGGAAAAGGCTAGGCAGATGATGAACAGTGGGCTGTTCCCACGATACATTTTTCTCCGTGTAAAAACGAATAGCCGCAGTACAATACCATATAGCCACACCACATACAGACCGAATACGTTAAGAGCCTATACTACCTCAGCTAAAATTCACTCTTTATCTCGCTCGCACGATACTGCGCGCGGACTGAGTGAGAGCGGGACTGAGTGCGGTGCTGGGCGGTAGGCAGCGCCGATAGTTTAGGTAATTGCTTTTTACGGTGAAAATAATAGTAATTTAAAAAAAATAAATAACATAAGACCTGCTTTATAGTTAGTTCAGTAAGTATAAAAAGTTTCATGATCTTATTTGAAGTATTGTAGGATTGCCAACAGTTT
The DNA here is from genome assembly GCA_947568875.1 of Fissipunctia ypsillon. Classification (NCBI taxonomy): domain Eukaryota; kingdom Metazoa; phylum Arthropoda; class Insecta; order Lepidoptera; family Noctuidae; genus Fissipunctia; species Fissipunctia ypsillon. Next base: position 12,637,204 of record OX387650.1, read on the forward strand.
ATATTTCAGTTTAGAGGTAACTTTGAGATTTTTTTCTATCGAGAAAATTTTATGGAATCGTGTTTTCGCCAAACATAAGACTTAACATTAATCCTCAACTTTACCATATATTTATTTCAAAATTAATGCTGCAGTATTTTCGACATAACGGAGGATCGTGCTAAGCCATTTGAGGTAGTATAGGCCCTTAAAAATTCATTCTGTTTGCTTGACATGTCCGGTGGGTTTTCGATAAACGCATTTAGCTAGGTATATACGTTTTTTCGCAGTACAAACGTCGTGTGGAATGGTCTAACCTCAATGTATGCGCCACTAGTTATTCAATAATATTTATCCCGCAAGAAAACGTGCCGTACAATGCCGTGTGAACCTAGCCGCCGAAATCTAAACGTCAACATGCGCTTTGGCTCCGACAATACACGTGTTCCCGTCTCTATCTTACACTTGTAGTTTGACAGCTGTGCAATAGTGAGAGGAATAACAGTTAGTCAAAGTACCTATGCTCTATGTAACGCTTATAAATCTCGGCCTCAGTCACTTCGCTGTATATCGATTATCAAAAACGTCCCATGCAGCATTTTACGCACCCAAATACCCTATTAAACTTTTTGTATTAGCAAAATAAGATTTGATGTTAAACCTTGGCATCCTGGATCAGAGGTTGATCATTATTATTTGATATTGGCATCACGTATTACTTATATTATAAGTATAAGTACTGTAAACAGGTAAATATTAGGTGGCCATTATTGTTGAAGATTTTTTATAGTCATGACGAGTGGTCACGAGTGGATAATGAAGTGTTGGTGCATGTATTGTGAGCTGGGTTTAATTAGGATTGCTTGCACTTATCTTATATTGATACTTTGCACGGTTGTACTAAAAGATTCTAGACAGCTAACAATACTAGCATCACGATTTTGTTTTGATAAAGATGTAAAATTTACCAAGGCGCAGCCTGGGAAGAAAGATGCGCTCAGTTGGAATCTCAGTGCTTGGCTCAATACTGTGAGTTAAAAATCCAGTACGCGAAAAAAATTGTCGCGTAAACAAATCGATCGTGCGATGGGCTATAGCCCGTTTTCACTAACATTAGGCGAGACATACGTCTAAATAATAACGAGCTGTTGGATTTCCAACTTTCGACGTTGAGCCTAGCGTTGAAAATCCAACAATGCAATAATATTTAAGCATTCATTTCAGTGTCGCTTAGTATTAGTGAAAACGGGCTTACAGAGTCTTAGAATTCAATTGCCACCCTTTTGGTACTAGAGGGTTATAAAAAAAAACACACATAATCCAAAACTTTAAAATTCTATTCTTTTGTTTTAGGTCATATCAAACCGTTAATCGATTTAAAGATTTCTAAAAACAATTTCACTTCAAACCCCATTTTAAAATGAAGTCATAAATATCAACAGATTGATTCTTCAACATTTCGATATCAAATTACTTTTAAATATCAATCGTATTAAGCTCAGGCTATAATATATGGGTACATACAAAGTGGTGTTAGTAATGTTGCTGTAACCATAGACACGTATAATATAACTTCATATAATGCTAGACCAATAAATATAACTAATCATAACAATCAATTAGGCAGATTGCGATAGATTGGAGTGGTACACTTTCTGTTCGGGAACGTAGAGCTGGGAATGACTAGATGAGGCATAAAAAAATATCTCAATAAATAGGAATCACTTCGATGACTTAATTTTAGAGATATCTGTGCATATATTTTGTAGCTCCTTGTTAACCTTAAAAATATTACTCCTTGTTAACTTAACCCAGCCGGGTACTTTACTTTGTGTAAATTATTTCATCACCACTGCTCTCAAAACGGTGAAGGAAAACATCGTGAGGAAACCGACATGTCCTCGAACTAAAAATATCGAAGACATGTGACATTTACCAACCCGCACCGGGTCCGCGAGGTGGATTACGGCCTGCAAAGAGCAGGCCTGTGTCCCAGCAGTGGGAACATTATAGGCTGATTATGCTATTCCTCATGTACTTACCAAGTATAGGTACTTATACTATTTCAGGAACATGAAAGCTATTTTAGCTTAGAGAGTAAAAACAGTGGCGGTAAATTAGAAGCTTGCAAATAAATCTTAAATGTTACACTCAAACAGAACATAAATGTAAAACATAACGTAAATATGTCTTATTTGTAATGATAATTGTGTTCTTTTGCATACATTGTACGAGCAATGCATCTGTTGCCTTATTATAATTATTTTAACCTAAATCATCATCGTTTTTGTCACTTGTTTTTTGTACTAGTCAGATTGACTACCATCTTGCTGACTACTAGCTGGTTTTTGGGTAGGTACTAGTCAGCTCGACTACCACCTTGCTGACTACTAGCTGGTTTTTGGGTAGGTACTAGTCAGCTCGACTACCACCTTGCTGACTACTAACTACTAAGAGAAGAAGAATCTTATCAAATAAATACTTGTTTCAATTTCTATCCTCCTCTACACATTACTAGCTCTGTGCGTCAAACAAAAAACCAGTTATCTAATATGTTCGCAACTCTCGATTGTTTTGCGTTTGCGCAACGAGGAGCGTCCACTTTCTGACGCGGGATGTGGGCGCGTACGTGTGTATGTATAGCGTGTGTGTGAAAATGTACTGTCGCGGTCGGTATGTGGGAGACTTCTGAACATTAATGTAGCCTTTTTAGTGAATACGATGAAGCGAAAATTATTTTTCGTGGTCTATATGGTTTGATGTCCAGAAGACATCAGTTTGGAATAACTGAGGATTAAAATCGGGAGTCAGTTGGGTTCTGAATGAAGACAATGCCGAGTGGCAAAATGTTGATCTGCGAGTAAATGGTTTTTAGTTTGGACTAACGCTATAAAGTACCGGTTTGTACTATGTACTATTTTTTTTTTACAATAAAAAAGACGAGTATAAAAAATGTACTAGCGAGTATCAGTTCATTTAATTGCTTATTGGCGTACTACATAATGTGACAAAAACTAGGCAATACCTACATTAAAATAGAAAGTGAATCGGTGAAATCTAAACGACCATTCAGTTTTTCCTGTGAGTGGCCAGCAGTACCCACCTAAAAAACTAAAAACCCAATCACAGGCATCAATACCGATACTATTTGAAAATACGCAGAACAGTTTAATATTAAATTAATTAACTGAGAGGTACGATTTATTCATTCATACTGTAGGTACCATCGACAAAAACCAGGCCTTTTGAAACAATTTTGAACAAAGAAGAAAGAACAAAGGACCATAATATGGGCAGGGTTTCTTCAATCAGTGCATACAAAAAGCAACTTTAAGGTGTAAAGGCGTCCGTTTTGTCGATAGTACATTTGACTTGTCTTACTAGTAATAAAATAATAATATCGCAAATACATAGAGCAACATTTATTAACCAAAATCAGGCCAATGATTAGCAATTATTAATGTTGGAATTGTTTGTCACCTATGTGACAACTAATTTCCTCACTACAATCTACCCAATAATAGATCTTTATCTCACCAATTAATTTTTAGAACAAGATAATTATATTGTCTCCCGCTTATAATTGAAACATACTGTAGATACGAGAACTAGTGTTAGTACGCAAGGCAAACTGCTCTACTTTGCACTTAATATAATTTATTGTGAGAAATCAATAGTAGTAGCCCGTGGAACCGTAAAACCGATCATTGGGTAACACAATTATTATATAAATATTAGCAGTGCCCTCAGGCTATGGCCGGATTTCATCGCTATACTTAACTTAACAGGTACTTACTAAATCAAAGCTATTCTGATAAAAATAAACCTTGCGCGGTTAGGTAATAAATTAGTTAATAGTACGAAACTAGTTTTTTTCTGATCATGGTATTACTTGTTATTTTAATAACATATCATCGGATAACGGTTGTGACATTAATCCTCGACAGGGTATCGGAGTGTGCAATAGTATTGTCACCGAAAAGTAGGCCGACATTTATAGAGGGTCTAATTAAATTAGCTAGCGAAACTCCGCAGACAAGATGGGTACCTATCGATATCTATAGGTCGACCGCTTAACTGAGACGTTGTCCGAGGTAGCAGCGCGGTAAGGGAGGGGTGTGGTGACGTGATACGAGAACTCAGTGATTCGTCAACTTGTGACAACTATCACCCCTTCCGCACCGCACGGCTACCTCAGGTAACGTCTCAGTTATGCGGTCGGCCTATAAACGTTTTGCTAACTAATTTAATTTGAACCCGTATACAGGGTAAATTCGTGTGATGGGACTGCTGTGTCAAAACTAAAACATGAAGAAATATACCGAAAAATAGGCAGGGGCGTACTTATTACGCCCCTGCCTATTTTTCTCAAATTCTTGAATTGTCCAAATCGAGCTTAATAAGTAAGCTCGATTTGGACAATTCAAGAATTTTTCATAATCTGCTGATTTCCTAAATGCTGACGAGGATCAAACTCTGCAGTTTTGCAAGCAAATGCTACTGTCACAAATCAAAGGAATTGGTGTTTTGTTCCAATGTTTGCCTTTTTGTCTACATTGACTCACAGGAAAAGCCAAAGCCACTATTCTAAACGATGATCACACGCCAATTAAGACCCATTCATCATTTTATTAAGGTTTTAAGTCTAATAACCTCTAAACGGTAGTTCTCGTATCTGCGACAGGTGGCGTGACCTATCACACTATATCAAATGCTTTAAAATTTATTATTAGTTATCGGATTTTCTCACGATAATTTCCTTTATAATCTGGTTATTGATTGTGTAAATAAATATTTATTTTGTGTTATCTAAACTAAAGTGTAACGGAATCTTTGGAGGCCTTGGTTAGACGTACATTTTTTGTATCGATAAATAAATGAGTGCCCATTTTATTACCTGTGTTAATTTTGGAAAAAGAATATATTAGTTCCAAAGTGTTTTTATGGCATTTTCGTAGGACTACAGTAGATGCAACACAGATTCTAATTAAATAACAATTGATAGTGTGTAGAAATCGAGAAAAAAAATCTGCTGTTCCCTACATTTTGACTAGTTATGCGAACATACATAAATGTAAGGAACAGCAGATTTTTTTCTCGATTTCAGGTTTGGTCTCGTAGTAAAAGTTTTTCATAATGATGAGTACAATGACCCCTTAAAAGGTTGTGCGGTGATTCCGGGACATGTTGTATAGTAGGTATTTAGGCTCGACCGCTATTACATGGGACTTAAAAATAATCGGTGAAATGTGAGTGTACAATATGCACCTCTGCCTAACCCTTCAGGGAATACAGGCGTGATGTTATGTTATGTGATAGTAGTAGTTCCAGTCATTTTTCAGTTCAATAACTTTAGCTGTCATCTGAGTACCTACCTACCTATATAGTGTAAGATGTTATTTGATGAAGTCTGCTCCCAAAACCGAACCTGTTTACCGGTCAACAAGATCAAACTACAAATCTAAACCCAGGTGCGCACGGGCGCTTTTTCAAAATACCACTCGTCGGTACGAGGGCTAAATATGAAAAGCCTTACAGTCTAAATTATTGTCCGTCAAATTATTACTAATCAACCGTTCAAGAAAATGACGAGCACTTTTGAACTCCTAAACTTTATTTACTTTGCGTAATAATTAGTTACTACATAGGTAATATAATATTCAAACAGGCTGTAATATACTAAGTTTTTTAATGGACGAAATATTTTACGATCCTAACATTTGATTTACTGAGCACGGTTGTTGTCTAATTAAAAATTAATATTGGAATCTTATAATGAAACTTTGTGGGAACGAATGTAGTGTTTAGTTACGAAATAAATAGAGGATTAGTTTCTGTTGTAAATCATTGAGGGATGATGTAATCCATGTGTGTAGTCTGATTACACAGGGAGTGACTAGTATTTTTATATGTTGCACTTACTTATTTTCTCACAGAGGGTGATAAAAAGTGGAGTGTCCACCTCGGAAGCAATACTATTTTAAGCTCGAAGAATCCCTCGCTAGGCTCGAGATTCTATTCTAGATTCCTTCGCTCCGCTCTGGATTCAAAGAAACATTCTTGCCTTTAAAATAATTGTTTGCTCCCTTGGCAAACAATCTTACTATTTTAGTTGTCGTTCCAAATTCAAATCACATTATTGACCAGCGGGGTATAGGTAATGAAATTCAGTACGATATTATTGCCCAGCTAGAGCAGGCTTTTAATGACTTGCTTTAGGTTAGGTTTGTATATTACGTTACGTGTCTGGAAGCCAAGAAGCTGTTTTATTTCTAACTAGCTGTGCCCGCGACTTCGTTCGCGTGGATGTCGGTTAACAACTCCCTATTTGAATCGGATATTGTTCACAAGTTCATGGGTTTCTATTTTTTTGCGCGGAACCGTAGGTAATTGTTTTTCTAAAATAAAAGTAGCCTAAGTTACTATTTATAACATCATCTATCTGCGAGTGAAAGTCACGTCAAAATTGGTCGAGCCGTTTCGGAGATTAGGCGGAACAAACAGACAGACCGACAGACAAAAATTGCAAAAATAGTTTTTAAGTACCGTATATAAGCTGTTTTTGATATGTCAACTCTAGGGTATAAATGAGACTATGTCAAAGAATCAACTGGCATATGAATTGTTTTTCAATTATCATTTTCTTTTGTTTTCATACAAAATATTCGACAAAGTCACGATATTAATGTAAAACACCCTTACGTGAAATATGACAACGTCGCTTTTTATTAGCTTTAAGTTATGAATGAAAATGAATTACTCGAATTTACCTATCAATGAAACTCAGATTCCTATACACATCCAGAGTCTTGATGATATCTTCGAAACTATGCATTTTTGGACCACATATGCTAGGACTTTTTCTATTATTTTTACTTATAGAATATAACCATAGAGTTATGACATAAAAAAACATGTTGTATACTTTCATATGCATTTAGTAAAAAGCCGTTTGAGATTACAAACAGACACTTCAATTTTATCTATTTGTATAGATGATAGGTGAGTTGCTTACACGTAATGCAAACCAGTTTTAAATCCATGTCAAAACAATAGGCAAAGAAACGGCAATCGTCCAACGGTTAAGGTACGGTTTCATATAAGAGTGGTGGCCGCCATTTTGGCCGCAGTAACGACTGTCATGAAAATTATAGCAGCGAGGTTTGACTTTACTGTGTCGCAAAACGCTGTCTAGGAAAACAGACCCACTTACTTTCATAAATAACGTTTAATTGGAAGCAAACGAGTGGAACTCTCTGCCTGCGTCTATGTTTCCGAACGCATACAACCCCAATCTCTTCAAAGTGAGAATGAACAGGCTTCTGGGTAAGCTCGCTCTATCGTCGACTTTGTCTCTGTCATTTCTGACCTAGACTAGAGTCAAGAGCAAACCTATCTCAAATTAAAAAAAAATTAAGTGACGTCATTCGCCGGTAAATTAAAGACGCTACGTGACGGTCATTCTCTTCTAGAAAACCTACTTTCGCACTGACGTAAAAATACCGCGGCGGGATTTTATCGCGCACTGGATTTTCAACTCTCTGCGCTAAGCAGAACGTTAAAAGACCAGTGCGCGAAAAAAAATCACGGCGATATTTTTACGTCCGTGAGCTTGCAAGTGAGAGAACGTGGGATCTTCACCCGTTGTGCTATAGATACTTACGTTTACGTTCGACTTACTCTTAACACAAATACAAGCAAGCATATCTACTTGGAGAAACCATCAGTAATGAGCAAGCAACCAGGTAAAATCAAAGAAAAATATTTTACCCACCCAAACGACGAATAAAGGGTTCTCTTTAAGGGGGAAGCGCTAAGGTAGCCCGCGAAATTCAAATTTTCTTACGATTTTTGCATTATAGTATGATTCGCGACCGTAACAAATATGTATTTACATAATTATAATATTAGAATCAGTAAAACAATTCCTTAAGTTAGCGTATAATCCTAAAAAGTTAAGATTTCCTGAAATAATCATTCAATAGAATTACTTGGTCTTGTATTTGTGACGGTCGCGAATCATATTTTAATTAACATACAACCTAATAGGTACTGACCTGCAAATTGCAAAAAACGTAAGAAAATGGGCTACCCCGGCGTTTTCGCCTAAAACAAAAACGAAACTATAGGTAACATACAAATGATCATAGCGATGGCGCCATCATCCCATGAACTCCTTTTGTTCAAGAATTCCCATCAAACAAGCTTATACATCATTATCATCGACAACAATTCCAATTTTTAATTTATTCACAGCTTATAAAACAATCGATCAGTTTGCCGCCTCTCTCGATCATGATCGATTACTTGTCGCCTCTTCGATACGGCGGGGAATCGATAAATTAATCGTTACGAACCGAGTACAATCGCTCGTTGTGTTGTAATTGTTGTTTGTTCATTTGTCCCGAGTATTTTTCGATGAATTCATCATGTTAGTCAATAGCTTTGACATTTAAGAGGGAAAGTGGCTTTATTGTTAACTGACATAATGTTAGGAATTATTGTAAAAGTGAGTGTTGTATGATGATAAGATAAATTATGAAGTTAATGTCACTTGTACAGAATACAGATAATATCTTTTCTTCATCTTAGTGTTTCCTCAGTGAAGAAACTGGCTTATTTGTTCAATATAGGTAGTCTAAATTTCTGTTCAAGTAACAACATGGTAAGTAAGCGTAGTTAAGTTTGCAAGCTAGCTTCCATGAAGCTCTCCATAAACCTATATTGGTGGTACCAAGAGTTGTGTCATTCAACAAGTCAACAACGAAAGAAGAAAACTATAAAAAATATCCTACCTATTTATATTTGTCGTATGTCAGACGAGCAATGGGCCAAACTTACGACCCAATGGGTCCCTCTTGATGGCAGGGAACATCGTGGCAGGCCCAGACAGAGATGGCGGGATGAGCTGGACTCCTTCAACAAGAACTGGTCTTTAGCAGCTTTAAACAGAGTGAAGTGGAAAGAGAGTAGGGAGGCCTTTGCCCTGCAGTGGGACATCACAGGCTTTTAATAATAATAATAATTTGTGAGGAGGTTCCTGTCTCTGCAGCCCTAACCACCGGTAGCTTGGACTCTGCTCCCGATACCGGCGGACCTCTATTTTTTTATATTTTTAAATGTTTTTTTTTTATATATATTGTTATTAGAAATATTTAAAAATGTAAATAGATAAGAAAGAAAATAAATAAACGAATAATAATTTAATAAATAATAATAATTTATATTTATACGCCGTTATGGCAAAACATGACTTTTCATGTAACATCTAGTATACCATGTGTGTGTATACTATTGATACCCCTATTGTTTAGGACTAATAAATGATCTTATCTTAAAAGAATTTTTCAAATCCGACTTTTTGATCACAATTTCATGGGTTTCATTTTTTTTGCGCGGAACCCTAATTATTTTTCTAAAATAAAAGTAACCTGAGTTACTTCCCGTAACATAAGCTATAATCAGCCAATGAAAATCCCGTTAAAATCGGTCCAGCCGTTTCGGAGATTAGCCGGAACAAACAGACAGACAAAAATTTTAAAAATCTTTTTTTTTTGTTATATGTAAGTACCGTATATACTTTCTTATGCATTTAGTAAAAAAATGTTATTTAACATTACAAACAGACACTTCAGTTTTATTTATTTGTATGTATGTATGTAGGTATAGATTTATCTTATCTTAAAATGAGATGGCTGATATGTTATCTTGTTCAGCAAAAATATCTAAACCAATCAAAACTTGAAGCTCCGAAACAACTCCGACATATTTTCCTCAATTTCGCCCGTTTAAAACTATTGTTTTACTTAGACTTTAGAAATTTGAATTGCATAACTTAACCTGAAGTCAAACTCGATACCAAACTGGACTAGATCCAAGTAATCTTATGTTATTTTCCGTAACTCGAACGATTATAAGCATGACATATCTAAGAGCTTAAGAAAATGTAATTATGTACAGAAGGCTGGTCGTGTTACGTTTGTGGAACGGACGTTGATTTCTTTAGGACTGGTTTGTTACTGCTTTTGTCATACAGCCTTTTGATTAATATTGGTTCGTAAAGGTTACTCTTGATTGTTGCGGTAAAAATAACAGACAAACATAAGTACTGGAAATATTCATGTTTTCATCACAAGTTCATTAGATATACAACATGTCCCGGAATTAACGCAGAACCTCTTAAGGGGTCACCGTACTCATCACTATGAACAACTTTTACTATGGGACCAAAACTGAAATCGCGAAAAAAAAATCAGCTGTTCCGTACCTACATTTATGTTTGCATAGCTCGTCAAAATGTACGGAAAAGTTGTTTTTAAAGATGAGTACAATGACCCCTTAAGAGGTGCGTTAATTCCGGGACATGATGTATAGGTACTTACACGAACATGATCTAATCGCATTGGCTTTGCGTTAGTCAGTCAATCACGGAACTGTTTTTTTATTTTTAAATGAGAGAATGCGATTATGTTTCTGTAAGTACTCCTACTTGGTGGCCTGACCTTAGTTACTCCCTAAAAGTCTATCAAAGCAAATTATATCCTAACTATAGCCTATAAAAGTTTTCTTTTATGATTAGGTCTTCCCTAAGTTGCACTACACCACCCAATTTTCAGTCTTCAGCGTCCAATCCGTCCTTTCTCACATCGTTGTGTCGATAAAAAAAAAGAAAAACCGAAAACGAATAAACATTAATTTTCTTTCTTTCTCTTATTTTCTTTATTTTATTTAAATAAAATAAAATAAGTAAGTTCTTTGATTATGAAAAAGCAGCATAATTGGTAGATACTAGTTCCCCTCAATCCTTTACTCAGTTAAAATATTTTATAAAGTCATTAACATATTAATCGGCAAACGAAATGATTGCAACGTCATTATTTAAACAGCTCATTTCTATTATTGTCTCTGTGTCAAAGTTATCTTGTATACTTAAAATTAAGTTCCCATTAAATAAGCTTAAAGATTTTAATCTAGTTTCAAAACAACACTGTTGTAGTACCATTCGCAGTGTTTCTCAGTGAATTATCTTAGTAATAAACAACAGTACTTAAACATTGTCGTACTTACAAAACTTTTGGCTAAGCACCTGCACACGACCTACATACTAACATAAGATAAACAACAATGTAAAATAACGTTGCAGCTACGCTTTTAACAGATGTTGTACGTAAATCAATTTTTCGCAACAATAGCCTACGATTTTCTACGAAAAGACGTAAGTGTAAAGCTTACAACAGCCGAATAGTGATCTTTAAAGTTGCAACATAAGACATCAAATCGATTGCTGTAAGATTAGCAGATAGAATTTTATTGATTTATACAATGTATTGTAACTACCATCTAGCCACCATTTAAAACTCAACCCTATAATTGACACTACAGAGTCTCAACTCCAATGTTATCCAGAGTGCATATATGACGTTATTCTTGGTGTGGAAGGTAACAATGTGCACTTGCGTCCACTCGCGAAGCTTGAATGCTTGCGCCAGATTTGAAGCGAAGTGCTGGACTAAATAAAACCAATGACGTGCCATTGTTTGATGATTTATTTTATATTTTCAATTTATTTTAGGAATATTAATATAAGAAGGGTTTATTTATGTTGTTAGAAGTATTGCTAGGTTTAAAAGTCACGATAATAGCTATCTATTATCGAAACTTTCCCTAAATAGTGCAGTTACTTCTTAATCTATTCTCTACAATATCGTTTAAAAATTTAATCATACATCAGCTGTTTTTCTTGCAAATCAAAGGATTCAATCATCTCATCTCTTTATCCAAGCATCTCTGAGAACATTACAATATAAAACAAAATTATAATGTGAATAATCAAACCAAGAAAACACTAAATATTAAATGACACAGAACACGCAAACATTGCAACAATTACAAGATCAATAACAAACTTATACAAATACCACTTAATACTTAATACAACACATAACAGTACTTAATACACCAACCAATACTTAAACACGAATCAGATAACAAATGGACCAGTTAATTCACACATAACCAACATAAATACACAACCTATCACTTAAGAAATCAACCTCGATTGATACCATGCTCATATAAGTACAGAATGAAACAATTAAATAAAGATTATGCAAATCATCGCAGACAGTGCATATTATAGTTGAATGCCTATGAAACCTTGACATGATATTAAATGTATTATGTAATTTGTTCGTTTTGTTTTGTACCTACCTACTTGTATGTGACTAGTAATTACCCACGACTTTGATCATACTTAAACTTTGATTCCTACAAAACACGGCATACCAAAGAAAAAATGGATAGATTGTGTCGTATCTCGCTTGCCTTTACCAAATTATTGTGGTCAGTTTCCAATCTAACCGGATGCAGCTGAATACTAGTATTTTTACACGGAGAGACTGTCTATCTGACCTCCACAATCCAGTTACTGGGTAAGACGATACCCCTTGGTAAGGCTGGTTGTCAGACTTACGGGCTTCCGACGACCCGTATCGACTGTCAAAGATCCACGAATGACAGCCGGGACCAACGGCTTAACGTGCTTTCCGAGGCACGGAGAGGTGAAAGATGAATTGGGTGAAAGACAGTAATTATGGTCATGAAGGGAGTAAACACTGAAATGACAGCTAACAGAAGATGATGACGGATGACACAAATCGATTGCTCGTTTCTACGCTCAGGGTCGGGTGGATGAATCCGTGTAGATGAATGCTCAAGCGATTCCTGCTCTTCCAGTCGAAGATACTTGAAGGAACTCCGTGTGGTTTTAGTCAGTAAGAGCCTGGTATAGCCTAATTCAGGGCGAAGGACATCCATAAGGTTATTTATGATAAATTAATGGGAAAATCCTTTGATTGTGCTCCTTTACAACCTCTACGGAGCATGGCTTTCCATATTAACTTCATTTGTTTAGGTTGTGAGTTGTCTGTCTTTCTGTCAGTCATAAAACTGTTTTTTTAGGTATATATGTAGGTATTTAGGTATTGTGCCTTGCTTGCCTTTGTTTCAACAAGGAAAATAAGTTAATGTAGCGTTCATTTGTTTATTTGATTGATGGATCGATCCAAGTCTGCTTTTAGAAGTCTTTTGTATGTGCGAAGGGTATTTATATTTGCACTAATTTGAAGCGACGGGCAGACAAAACAGATATATATCTTTGCCTGCAAAATCTGATATGATCATTATGAACAAACACTGTTTTATTTTAATCTAAGTTAGGCACTTCACCATTGTTATAGAGAACCTAACACAGTTGGCCCATAAAGACAGCATTTTGTCCCGTAGTTACCGAATAGTTGATACAATAATTGAGACCTTATATTAAATCATATAATTATACATATGTATACTAGGTATATTTGCCCATTATGTCACCTGTGTAACTCACAAAAGTTCAATTGTAATGTATTATGGTTTTATAATATAGAGTATACTATTTTCAATTTTAGAAAAAAAAAATTGTTATCATTATTCAAAAAAATATCATATTAATAACGTCTCCACGGTTGTCGCTCTTCCGTCGGCCTGATAAAAAGGTTGACAAAGGATATTGTATGGAGAGAGCCTCTCTATTGTTGTTTGTTTTTAGCAAACCACAACGCAATGCGGTGACAAGTTGTTGACTTGGGAGGCTGTGACGGTATGAAAGTTGCTCTACTTTAATTTTAATAGAAATACCTAATGTAATAATAAGTGGCGTGATTTTGTTACTATTTTGGCAAGATTAAAGTTTAAACTTTAGAAGGTTCTGTAGGTATAAGGGAATTACATAATTACTTCGACGCCTAAGTGTCCTTATGTTTTTGTATTTATTTGTATATATAATCAGTTAATTTAGTACGTAGTAATAGTTGTGTAATAGTTACATTGTATATAATTATAATAATTAAATAGGAACATAAAAATCATAATTATATACAATTCCGAGTCCCTTAACTAACGAACTAATTTAAATACACTAACCTAACAATAATTTTCAATTTCATAATCTTAACTGTACGTGTAACCGAACGATTCGTCTCAAAATAAACAGATTACTAAACCAACTTCATAACTAACATCTGTAGGTTTTATCAATACAAAATAAACACCATCGCTGTTGCTAATTTAACGCTCAAGTTGGAGTTTGCCACACGATTTTCGACTTTGACAAGTTAAGATAAGAACTATCGTTTATTTAACCAACGATTAACGAGTAAACTGAATTAAATGCAAGTTAAACGGCTGATTAGATGCAGATCGACTTCTAGATCAAGCAAATCATGTTAGAATAAACATAGACAGGGTTCGACAGGCTTATGTACGGCCCTTCGGGGCAGCATTGTGCCAGCAACTGGTTGTTGATTGCGTTGCAGGTCCCACATTGACTTATAAATCGTTGCTTTGTATTGTTGATGTGTTTTATTTCAGCTGGTATTGTAGTGAGAGATTTATTTGTGGTCGTAGGAAGTCTTGGACTAGTTCTGGAGTCTGTTGAAATGGGAAGTTTCGTAGTTGGGGTTATGCCCATTTTAGTCATTTGACTAAGTAATGTGTTTTAGACTATTTTGTTGCTTGATGCACTATATCTTGTATCTTTCAATGATTCCTAAAACCATGCACTTTTGGAAGCAGGCATAATAGAAAATCATCATCAGGCTAGCCTTTTCCTAACTATGCTGCGGTCGGCTTCCAGTCTTACTAAATGCATCTGAATACCAGTATTTTATATGCAAAGACTACCTATTTGACCTCCACAATCCAGTTACTGAGTAACACTACACCCCCTAGAAAGATAGAAAACAAATAAAATAATGGTTCTTCTAAAAGTGCAATTAATCAATCATTACAAGTGACAATGTGACAAGGTGACGACATTGGCACACCCTGAGCCGCAGTCGGGCTTCCAATCGCTAAGTTCCAGTATAAAGCTTATCGATTTGAGTGATTACATCGTTTTAAATATTTGAATGTTTAACAATGTTAACACTACGGCGAGACATAAATCTTGACGTTTGCATACAACTTCTAGAAAGAAAGAAAGAAAGAGAGAAAATACGTTTATTTGCGGTAAACAAGACGCAAAAAAAGGAACACAAACACAAAAAGAAACAAGTTGCGAAAATATGTTAAAAAATTAATGGAAAATATGCGTCACATCCACGCAAAACGGCCATCGCTCAGCATAATGCTGCAACCCTATGCGAGACAGAGCCCCAGCGCTGGTTTTCAGGGACAGCCAGATGCCAGATGCCAGCTAGATGTCTATAGTCCTCTTAAAGAAAAACACAGATTAAAGTAGGTAGAATTAATTACCTTTGTTTATTTAAGCTGAATTTTTTTGTATTATTTATTTATTAATTTGGTATATCGAAGAAAAGATGTGTAGGTATATTTTCTTGTTCCGTTTGACACATTATCTGTGTAGATACAATAGAAATCACAAAAGGTTATTATTTTACGTGTGCTCCTTCAATTACAGGAACCCATAGCATGCAAGCTTAAAAACAGTATAAAAATAAAAATAGAGAGAGATTAGAGTTCAGTCAATTTAATAAATTATTTCAAGCACATTATTAAAACATTTTGGATAGTCATGATCTTATGACCAATGATTAATGAAAGTGGTTTGAGGGGCTTTTTGTTTGTATTAAAAAGTGAATCTGCTAAGATTAATTACTTATTACTTAACACGTTATATACTTTTCACTAAGTTTTTTTTTGCATTGTACGTTCCTATTTCATAATCCTCTTGGAACTAACAGATAAGTGTCAGTATAAATCCAGTCAAAATTCTTTTTAAAATAAAATCACGGCTACAAAAAAAAATCTAGTAGAGAAACATAATCTATTGTACTAATAAATCGCAGAGATAATTTTTTAATCGAAAAACATTTTCTTGGGTCGGTGACGCTGAATCCGGGTATACTCGGATCCAGTCGGTCGATGACGCTGAATCGGGTACCACTCGGCTCCAGTCAGCCGGTGACACTGAATCGGGTATACTCGGCTCCAGTCGGTCGGTAACACTGAATCGGGTAGACTCGGCTCCAGTCGGTCGGTAACACTGAATCGGGTAGACTCGGCTCCAGTCGATCGGTAACACTGAATCGGGTATACTCGGCTCCAGTCGGTCGGTAACACTGAATCGGGTAGACTCGGCTCCAGTCGGTCATCAGTGACGCTGAATTGGGTATACTCGGCTCTAGTTGGTTGGTGACGCTGAATCCGGTATACTCGGCTCCAGTCGGTCGGTGACGCTGAATCGGCTATACTTGCCTCCAGTCAGCTGGTGACGCTGAATCGCGTATACTCGGCTCCAGTCGTAAGTTTTTACTTTTATCGTGTGGGCATAAGCAAACATCCTCTTTTTTAGGGTTCCGTACCTGAAAAGAAAAAACCGGAACCCTTATAGGATCTCTCATGTGTCTGTCACAACCAATTTTGGCCCGATACAGTTGAAATTTGGGACACATTTAATGTCTTTTTTTTTAATTTTTAAAATAAATTGTTTTAAAGTTATTTAAGAAAATAGACGAAATTTAACCATACCCTTGTCTCCGAAACTACTGAGTCTAAAATTTAAAAAAAATACAGAAAATAGTTTTATACTTGGTAAATCTATAAGAAGTCCATGATCTTAAAATAACACGGTAAATCTTGTGCGCACAAACTTAACTTACATTTGCAGTTGGAATGTATTATAAACTAGCTGTTGTGCCCCGCGTCTTCGTTCGCGTGTAAGTCATAAGATACACAATATACTAAAAAAACAGCCACTTTTTAATAAAACTCCATCGTTCCCCGACCCGTCGCGTTGCATCGCCCGCCCGCGCTATTATTTCGTTTTCGCTTAGTGTTCTTTCTGACTTTTTTCTTTCTGCTTTCGGCTCCTAAAGGTCGTAGCGTGATGTTAAATAGCTATAAATATCTTCGAGAATTAGGCTACCAAATGCGAAAAGAATTTTTCAAATCCGAATTTTTGTTCATAATTTCATAGGTTTTCATTTTTTTGCGCCGAACCCTAATTATTTTTCTAAAATAAAAGTAGCCTCCTTTACTCGCCGTAACATCAGCACTTGGCCGGTTTTTTTTTATTATAAGTGCTAGCATGCTTTGTCACTGGCTAAGCACGTGTCAAGAAGTTAGGAATGTGCAAACTATTCATAACACGTGTATTATTTATAGGCTTCTAACGTTGCAAACTAAATTACAATTAAAATAAGACTGCACACAAAAAAGTCTTAACAATAACTCTAGTGCTTGCAAGCGCCACTGCTGAGCATGAGGCCGTGGGTTCGATTCCCGGGTCGAACAGTGTTATTGAGTTTTCCATTTGGAATTTCTCAGTTACAGCCTAAAGTCTGGATTTGTGCCCGGTTGATGACAATAGGCCCCAAGTTACATGGGACTTAAATATAGCTAGCGAAAAGTGGGGGTACTATAGGTGCACCTCTGCCTAACTCTTCGGGGAAAAAATAAGCGTTATTTTATATTATGTTATGAATATGGAAAAATAACTCTTTTTTTATTTTTGGATGGGAAATCATCAAATGACTTCTCCCGCTCTGGGTGGAACGGGAGGGCGTGTCAGACTTTTACTGACTAAAACCTACCCGTGTTCCTTCAGTTGGCTGTGCCGGGGCCACAGTAACTCTTTCGAACATCCCGCGACCCTTGAGGAAAAATAACTCTGTCACTCAAAGTAGAGCAACTTTCGCACATAACAAGCTGCGAGAACAATAGAACCTATAGTTGGCAACGGCTTAAGATTGCATTTGAAATATTCACAAACTCATTCCGCGCCTGTCTGTCTACCTATAACCGCGTTACCACCACACTATCATCACCACAACACACTGGACAATAACCCCTACCTGTATAACAACAAGAGCGATGAAGGATGTAAAGTTAAAGTTGTTGGGCTGTAGAAAACTTTTCAAATGTTTGCTACTTTAAAATGTATTTATGCATAGCTCATGTGACCTCAGAAAGCATGGAGCAGTGACCTTTGAGAAATTGATTTTGGGCCGTTTCGGTATAGATAAGTATTAATTTGTCATACATTTAAAAAGTTTGTGTTGAGCTATTAATATTGTTGATGTTTTTTTTTTGTTGCACTATTTTGGGTGATGAGAATTTTTTATTTATATAATCACTAACAACTTTATTACGGGTACAACCCAATGCAATATTGAAGCAAACCTGACAACAGCAAATTATTTTCTAAAACTTTTATTACATAAATAATGTTATGAATTTACTCCGTGTACAAGGAAAACTATCTATCTCCTCTGCTACAAATGTCAACACTAGATTCGGCTTTCAATCGGTTGTCAGCTTAAAGCAAAAAGCGAAACTAGAAAAGATATTTAGATTTATACTAAATCAACAATCTATGTACATATACTTAATATTGTAAAGGGGATAAATTTGGGAGTTTGTATGTAGGGGGTAATCTTTGGAACTACTGATCGATTCCGAAAATTCTTTCACTAATGGGAAGCCACAGTATTGCCGAGTGTCATAGGATATTTTATGTTAAAACGAGAAATTTCACGCGAACGAAGTCGCCGGCAAAAGTTAGTGTTTATAGACGTAAAATGTTATGCAAGAGAAACATAGAACTTATTTTTATGAAATTAAAATATGATAAAGGATAACCAGAAAATGGCCAAGTCAACAAAATTGTCGGTTGGATTGACACTGACTTTCACAGATCTTTAAAAGGCACGACACAAAGGCACCGCGTGTCGCGCGACGAGCGGTGCCTTCGTGTCGCGCGTGATTCGCGCCGCGAGTCGCGCCTGTTTGAAGGAGCCTTAATTATGCCAGGAGGTGAGGCTTTGTCCGTGGTCTTACTACCTCTAAATGGACTTATGAAATGCAAAAGGCAATTTATTAGCTAGCAATAAACTATAGTGTTGACAAAACTACCTATTAATGACCCTAGCATATTCCAGAAGACGGTCAAAATGCCGTTTCTCGTAATAAAACAGTGGGAGCCTCACAGCATCACCAGTTAAGTACTTTAATATGGCCATCATTTAGCAATATATTAACCACTAGCCACTCTCCTACCGACATTTTAGTAGCCACTCATAATTTTATGACAAAATTATAAACATCTAATTATTCCATGCGTTTATGATATCAATAAATTAATTTTAATTAATAATGGTAATATTAAAGAAAGTGGGTATGTTTCTTTAAACTGTGGAGAGGTTCATTTTACCCACTTGATAAACTTCTGGGTAATTTATAACAGTGTTGGAAGCGACGCTTGTTGTCATGTATCTGATTTATATAGTAATTTTAAGCTTTATGATGTAATACTATATTCTTATTAAGGGGGAAGCTCCAGGTAGCCCGCGAAATTCAAACGTTCTTATGTTTTTTTTGCAATTTGCAAATCAGTATTAAGTTGTATGTTGATTAAAGTATCGTTCGCGACCGTAACAAATACGTTTGTATAATTCTAATTGTCAACATTTCATGAAATAGTCATTCAATAAAATTACCTGGACTTAAAGAGTTGTATTGATGAGTTTAATTATTATAATTCTGTAAATTGAACCCAGGTCGGGCAAAGTGTTATTGGGTTTTTCTACCTGGAATTTTTCACCAGCAACACGGAGTCAGGATTTGTGTCCGGTTGATGGCAATAGGCTCGCTCCTATTACACGTAACTTAAATATAACTGGCAAAATGTGGGTGTACTATAGGTACACCTCTGCCTAACCCTTCGGGGAAATAAGGCGTGATGGTATGTTATGTTAATTTAAACAATAAAATAAATAAATTTAATCATTGACAATACTTTATTCTTAACTTTATACCCAATTTGCATAGGATTATGTTAGTGATAGAGTGTTACATTAATCAGTAGGAATGTAACTTATTTCTTATGTTTATTGTAACGAGAAAATAATACGGAGAAAATAATTATCTTTCTCGGTGGGGTTAAAGATCAAAATATGGGATTAAAAGTTCATTGAATTGTGTAAAGAATGGACCAAGCTTTATTGTGTAAAGCCGCGTATTTATAGGAAACTAGCTTATGCCCGCGACTTCACTTCGTTTTAATATAAAATATATATTTTATGGCACTCGGCAATACTGTAGCTTCCCATTTATCAAATCATTTATGGAACCGGATCAGTAGTTCCGAAGATTAGTGTCTACATACAAACTCACAAATTTTACCTATAAAAAAGTTTTCAAGTACAAATCAAGCCATTTCCTTACCTACACAAAATGTTCTCAAATTACATAACATAACATCACGCCTTGTTTCCCCGAAGTGTTGGGCAGAGATGTACCTATAGTACACCCACATTTCGCCAGTTATATTTAAGTCCCATGACTGTAATAGGCAGGGAAGCCTATTGCCATCAACCGGCTACAAATCCAGACTCCGGACTGCTGCTGAGAAATTTCAGATAGAAAAACCCAATATCACTTTACTCGACTTAGAAATCGAACCGAGAACCTCATGCCTAGCAGTAGCGCTTGCGACCACAAGACCAACGAAGCGGTCAAGACAGTTTCTCCAATTTAGGTACCTATAAATGGATTATCATCCATTAAAGTAGGATATTGTATACACATCAGTGTAGTAAGGTCATCATTTGTTTTTAAGATTGAAATGAACAGTTCTCCAGCACACAGATAAATCCTGAGAGGTTTTCGTTGTGTGCCTAAAACAAATTGTAAAACAGAGTAACCCCTTTATTCATAAACGTTGCTTAAAGTTAAGTGATGTGTAAAATCTGTGGATAACCAGTCGTTAATCATTACTTAACTTTAAGCATCGTTTATGAATAATTGGAAATAAATAAATCTATACATAAATAATATTAATAAAAATTAACTGCTGTTCGTTGGTAAGCGCATTACTTGAGGACGGCTGGATGGATTTGGCAAATTTTGAAGGGAAAATTTCTTTAGGCGCGTTGAGTGCTTTTTGGTCGGGAAAAATCTTACGAGTTCGCGACATGCGACATGCTCGCGTCACCGATATGCTAATGTGACTTGTTGCGCAGAATGGCGACGCGCAGCAGCCTGTGTACATATTAATGTTTTAAGTTTTCACTTCTGTCGGCAGTCCCCATGCCCATGTTGCCTATTTTTTTTGTTTTGATATGTTCGTAACAGTCCGCATCAGGTTTTTATGGAAATAAATAATGGAAAAGTTTTCGGAAAATTTTCTAAATCGGGATTAACTGAACGTCATTTTTCCATGGGACTTTTAAATTCGGACAGGACAACGTCTGTCAGGTCAACTAGTAAATAATAAATATTGCGCAACTTTGTTTCCCAATGAATACGGGACTTTGGAAATATTTAATTGCTGTAGAATGTTTAGATATAAAATGCTTACCGAACTTGTTTTTTAAACAGCATTTTTGCAGCATTTTTGTCTAATAAGATCTAGATTTTCGTAACGGTAATTTTATATTGACAAGGCCAAAGGAATGCGATTGCAGTTTTAATTCGAAGATAAATAGATAACATTAAGTGGTGAATTGGTGATGATAGAACATATTTTATTTATTTACTAGTTTCGCCCCGTGACATCGTCCGCGTGGATTTCGTAATATACACAATGTTCTAATATAACAGCCAAATTTTAATAAAACTTCCTCGTCCACCGACCCGTCGCGCTGGTTCGCCCGCCCGCGCTATTGCTTCGTTTTCGCTTAGCGTACTTTATGTTTTTTATTCTTTTGCTCGGCTCCTAAGGGTCGTAGCGTGATGTTAAACAGCCTATAACCATCCTCGAGAATTGGGCTATTAAATGCAAAAACAATTTTTCAAATCCAGCTGGGAGTTTTAGAGATTAGCGCAAAATAATTTAAATTTCATGGTTTTTTTTTGTGCGGAACCCTAATTTTTTTCGAAAATAAAAGTAACCAGTGAAAGCGCGACCAAATCGGCCCAGCCGTTTCGGAGATTAGCCGGAACAAACAGACACACAGACAAAAAATGTAAAAATAGTGTTTTTGGTAAAAGTACCGTATATGCATTTAGTAAAAAGCTTTTATTTTGATATTACGCACATACAGATCATTTTTATTTATTTGTTTAAAGAGAATACCTTTTCGTTTGGTTGATTACCAATCAATGTTGATTTACAATACTAAGTCGCTGTCACTTTGTGGAGTTAACGGTTTTGTGCAGACATTTTCGATGTTTTGGCTCACTAATCGCGTGACTCAAATACCAATAGATAGACGAATTTAGATGATTTTGAAAATTCTAAAATTATTATTGAACAGGTTTGTCATGAATATTGCTAAGTGAATTTGTGTAGATAAGTTAATTTGATTCATGAATACTTTTAATTTTAAAGTTTTTAATTCAGATATCTATGGTTTATAAGTAGAAGTTTTATAAATATAGTTTTTAAAGTCAAAGTCAAATCGTTTATTTAAAATAGGCACATAAAAGGCAATTTCGAACGTCAAGAAAACAAGAAAATACAATTGATTAGGTAATTGCCCCTTCCAAAAGGTTGTTTCGTATTTGAAGAAGAATGGGCAAGAAACTCCACTGTCTCCATTGTTACTCTATTCATTAAAATGTTTTAAATATTTTGTTTGCATTAAATTTATATAATTAATAATGTGAAGACGATGCACCTAGAATAAAATTATAATACCACAAATAGGTAAAAATAACGATTAATTAAGCGATGACAGATAAATTAATTATGTGATACATAGATCACATAATATTTACAAACATTATAAAAGTAAACGATTTTTCAACAAAAAAAAAAACAAATAATGAGGTAGTGTGTGAGTTAAAGTATTCACAGTATGTAAAATCAATGTCTTATAAATAATAAATTATACAATTAAATTAGCAACCATTTTGATTTTGACTCTAGATTGACCTATGGATCAGGACCAGCACGTTTCCAAGCATTCTTATCTTGGTTATAATCCTCTAATTTGTAATACGCTTGTAAAATAAATCTTTAAATTTTCTTTATTTAAAATCTTTATTTTTTTTAATTTATTTATCTCGTTTCTGGTTCACAGCAAATGCACGCGATGGTACATGATTTCTATTTCTAAATTCACTTTAATTTTGGATCGATATTGCTGATATCTGTACACAATAGAATAAACTCTGTCTCTTAAACTACATATATTTTAAGAGACAGTGTTTCGCAATGAGGTTCTAATTAATACATGTACTCGTATATGAGTGGACTGTGTCGATTTACCTTGAGAAGGGAAAATTATATAAGTTTACTTTAGTTTTTAAATTATGTATTAATATGTGAGAGTGCGAGGGTGAGGGTGAATGAATGTAATTGTAGGTGTGTAGGTGTTTGTGTGTGAGTGTGGATGAGTAGGTGATGTGGTGTTGGTGTGTAAGTGAGTTTGTATACAAAGTGTACTTATAATATGAGCTTTAAATTTTCATTCATTTAATTGCTACATATCAGAAGGTTTTTGTTGTAACATTTAACACATTATGTACCTCATTTAAAAATGCTTGCACATTTTTTTTTTTTTGCTAGATTAAAAGTAATTTGATTAAAACGTGCAACCAAAACCAAAATCCAGCCGAGTGCGAGTGTGACTCGCACACAAAGGATTCCGTACCACCGTACAATATTTAACCGTACATATTTAAAAGATATACCTCAGTTAAAAGAAAAACACATTGCTTGTAACATTCCATTTGTGAAAATTTCAACTGTCTACCTATTACGGTTCATGAGCTACAGCCCGCTGACAGACAGACGGACGGACGGACAGCGGAGGCTTAGGGATTCCGTTTGGCACCTTTCGGGTACGGAACCCTAATAAAATCCAATCTAAGTACTCACAAAAAGAACAACTATCCAGGGCAGTACCTACGCATTTATACCCTGCAACATGCAAGGAAAATTAGATTTTTCCATTGATGGGAACTTTCAAAAATCTATTTCCCGTCTGGACATAGTTCCGGTAGCACACCCTGTGATTATCCTGAAGCCATTATGTTGCTAAATGAAAGGGTCGCAAACGGAATTGTATTTGACGAATTTTAGTATTGTGTCGAGATTGAGATAGGGTTGTTCTGTTTTGGTATCTAGTTTATTTAGTAAATTTGCTTACTTGAAGTAATAATCTTGGAATAAAGAATACCTAATTAAAATTTTTCAATAAAATAAAATAATTTTATAATTACACAAATGCAATTATTGTAATAGGAGGGGCTTGTGGTTAAGTAATAACAGCCGCATGGGTCGATCGATCAGGTTAAGCTACGCTTGCCGTGGTCGGTCCGTGGATGGGTGACCATCTTTACATATCAAGACCCCTCCGTGCCTCGGAAAGCACGTTAAGCCGTTGGTTCCGGCTGTCGTACGAGTATCTTTGACAGTCGTTACGGGTCGTTAGAAGCCCGAAAGTCTGACAACCAGTCTTACCAAGGGGTACCGTATTACCAGTAACTGGGTTGTGGAGGTCAGATAGGCAGTCGCTCCATGTAAAATACTGGTATTCAGCTGCATCCGGTTTGACTGGAAGCCCACCCCAATATACAATAGTTGGGAATAGGCTAGGCAGATGATGAAATGCAATTATTGTAATATAGGTACCCACAACAAAATGAAAATTCAATTCAAAACAGGTAATAAACGGTATTATATTTAAAGTTTTTAATAGGTATACGTATATCCTTATTTATATTTAAATAAATATTTATTTTACTCTTTGTCTCTGCATCACCAAAAGGTTGACTGGTAGAAAACGCCTACGGCATTAAGTCCGCCTCTGTACATTTGTGTGCTTAAAGTATTAAATAAATAAATAATAAGACTCATTATGCGAACAAGGTATCATTAAAAGACTTTTATATCCTAATAAAAAGCTTAAGCAACCTTATTTTAAACCCGACACCCCGCAAAGTAATATATACCCAAAATTTCCCGACCCACATTCAAACAGAGTTAATAACATCGTTAAAACCAAAACAAACGTTAAGTAATCTAACCAAAACTATTTTGTACTTTTAAATATTCATTTTAATCGAGAAACAAGCAATTATGGGTTTCGAAGCGCCGTACACCCGCTAGAGATGCCACCCGTTGATACAACAGCTAAAGTGAGAAAGACAACAAATTGTACAACATTATGTCCTATGACGAACGGTTTTAACGCCCAATATAAAACTACCTTCAATAATTCCATTAGTACCCAAAAATACCCACAGGTATTTTGTTGTAAAGGCCATTTTATATTGGTCAAAATGTTGTAACAAACAAATGAATAATAAACACAGTCTATAGGGGCTTTAATTAAATAATTTCTTTACTTTACATAAGCAATCAGATGATCATGGTTTACCATACAAATTGTTCAAACTAATGTTTATAGTTTTGAGCTATGGTGGGCCTTCTTATATGAAATCCGATAGGGAATAAACGAGTTATAAAATATTTTTAGGTTATAAATTGAATTTTAAATGGGATACTTAATGAAACTGTTATGTTAATTAGGCACAAGTTTGGTTTAATTTAGAGTTTTTTCTATAATTCGTTCTTTAACTTATTCAAGTTAAAAATCATCAGTATACAACATGTCCCAGAATTAACGCACAACCCATAAGGGGTCATTGTACTCATCATTATGAACAACTTTTACTACGGGACCAAACCTGAAATCGCGAAAAAAAATCTGCCTAGCCTTTTCTCAACTATGTTGGGGTCGACTTCCAGTCTAACTGGATGCAGCTGAATACCAGTATTTTACATGAAGCGACTGCCTATCTGTCCTCCACAACCCACTGGGTAGCACGATACCCCTTGGTAAAACTGGTTGTCAGACGTTTAGTCTTCTGACTACCCGTAACCACTGTCAAAGATCTACGAATGACAGCCGGGACCAACGCACGGCTTAACGTGCTTTCCGAGGCACGGGTGGATGTTCACCCATCCACGAACCGACCGTGGCAAGCGTAGCTTAACCTACCGATCGACCCGTGCGGCTGTTATTATTTAGCCACCGATAAAAATACAGGCTGGTTATAAAAATCACAATTTATTAGTATACCCAGCTATGACTTGTTTATTAAGATCTCAAAGCTAAAGATCTAACCAGCTTACCTAGATGTCAGTCCATCGATGGAGTTCAGCTTCCGTTCTGGAATAAATTAAAAAAAAAAACTAAGAAGACATACACATTTCTGATTCCCATCCAAACAATGTTAACAGAACATTTTCTTGACAAAATGAAGACCTTTAAAATGTCCATTAAAAATCATTACGTATATAAAATTTTACAATACATTTTAACCTAAATACTTGGTGTACCATCAAAGGTACCGTGAGCACTTTTTTGGTACCTTTCCGTTATAAATGAAGCAATTTGCTATGTTGTATCGTGAAATATCGTTCCTTATAAGAGACAATGGTGCTTTAAGTCAGTAACAGAATGGATGACGAATTAATGGTTCAATCTTAAAGAAAGTCGGGGGTAATAAAATGTACTGTATCGGTTTCTGATAGGACGTTACTGGGGAGTCCGCATTTTGGTACATTGTTGGTTGTTATGAAATTGTGAATGAATATTTTCGTGACGGGTTTGTAATAACCGCAGTATCTTAGGATGAAAGATGCTGCGGTTGTTATAGGAAATACAGAGATGAATGTTTAGTCCTTTTATAAATATTGGATACTTATTTTAAAAGATTCTTACTGTAGGTGTCATTCTAACTCCTTCGATAGGGTCCTTAGTAGTCCTAGATTGAAGTGGAATGAGAGTAAGGAGGCTTTTGATCTGCAGTGGGACATTACAGGCTTGTAATCATAATAACTCGAGCTGTACGTATCTTTTAACTGGTGATATGTTGCAATTATGGCAAGAAGAAGAAAAGTATCCATTCTGAAACATCATCACCCTTTTCCCAACTATGTTGGGGTCGACTTCCAGTCAAACCGGATGCAGCTCATTACCAGTATTTTACATGGAGCAACTGCCTATCCTCCACAACCCAGTTATCGGTAATACGATACCCCTTGGTAAGACTGGTAGTCAGACTGTCAAAGATCCACGAATGACAGCCGGGACCAACGGCTTAACCCCTCTTTGCATGATTTTTTCTATTTTTTTTTTAAATAAAGCAGGGCGATGTAATTAATGCTCTAGATTAAAGGAAAAATATTTAAAAAAATCCTAGTATAAATAAAAATATGAATTATGTAAAAAACAATATGATGGAAATTTACATCATCATGCAAAGAAGGGTTAACGTGCTTCCCGAGGCACGGAGACCCATCAATATCAATTCTGCAATATTGTAATCTTACTATCACAATGTGGTGTATGTATTAATGTGGTGTTTACAGACCTACATCCTTTCTCTTATGCCATTTCAGGAGCTATGTAAGTGCACTGGCTAAAACATGTCTAAATATATGTAGGTATGTATAGAAACATGAGGAACAGGGTGTAAAGTGCGTCATCCTCCATAGCAAAGGGAGGATCCACCGACCAGACGGGCGTTGTGTCTGGTGGGCAACAGCCCGACAGTTGATACCGGGACGTAAACTTTGCTTGCGCGATGCAGGATTTGGCGTGACGTCAGTGTGATGCGTAGCTCGCATGTGGTGGCGTTGGAGATGCGCGATAGTGACTTCATGTAAATAGGTACCTAAAGGATACAATAATCACTACAAATAGGTAGTGTATAGGTACTGGGTACCTACAACAAAGCTTTTCAATTATAACGACCATGATTAATCATTTACCTATTAAAATTTCTGCACAAATCCGCAATCCTTGATTTCAATCGGAATTATTTCCATTGAAACAGCCAATAGTCTACAAAACAGGCATATTGTTTCATGTAATACAATGGCCGTCGGTCTATAATTGTGAAGGTGCACACAGCCCAATTGTGGCTTAATGACTGAAGCTATAAGCGTTAATCGTTGAATTTAAGGCGGTTCCATGCTATAGGCGGGAGCGGGAGCGATTTTGGAGGGAGTTGCTGGCACTTTATTATTTGAGAGTGAAAGTGTAACTCCTGATATAGGGAGAATATGTCTTATTTGTTAGTCTGTAGCATGATTGCACACATTCTTATAAGGACAGAAAATACGGTGTGTACCGGATTTTCTGCATTATCAGCCTATAACGTTCCCCCTGCTGGGACACAGGCTTCCTCTTTATGAGAGGTAGTTGGCCATAATCCACGCGGACTCTTTGACTTGAATTGATGATTGGATAATTTACTAGGTGGCTGTCAAATAATATAGGAAAATCTCACTTATATTAAGGTTTTATTTTAAGCTTTTTTATAATAACTGTCGCTAGCCAATGACAGTAGATAATCTATAACAAATGTCACTCTGCGAGAAAACTTTAAAGAAAACTGTATCTGTGCCATTTCTGTTTTCAATCCTTACTAATATTATAAATACGAAAGTTAGTTTATTTGTTAATTTGTTAAGCTTTCACGCTAAAACGGCTGAACGGATTTGGATGAAATTTGGCACATGGGTAAACCAAGACCTGGATTAGGACAATGGATACTTTTTATCTTGGTAGTACGTTCCCGTGGGATAATTTCTGACCTTCACGCGGGTGAAGCCGCGGGCAAAGAATGAAACGAATCGCTCTCGTCTCCTTCTTTGCACCACAAAGTTAATCGTTAAAATAAATCTTGATACGATAATGCCGGACTAACGAGTGAGGATACAATGCCGCGACAATCGGCGGCGGTGCCTTTCATCTCGACACTTTGTCTCCTGTAGTCCGCCCGCGGAGCATTGGCGCGGGACGCCGATAATTGGACCCGAGATATTCGTAATTATTTAAATGTTTTCGTTGTGTTGCTGGAGGGCCTTTTTTGGGCCTGATAACGTTTGAGTGAATGACGGAATTTGTAAACATGGTGGGTGATTAATTCTGCAAAAAATAAATGGTCATTTGAGTTTCTTCGTGAGGTTTAGCGTGCTTCAGTGTCTTGTATCGGTTATAATTGGAATATTTTAGAAATATAGAAAAATATGTTTATTTGTTGCAGAAACATGTACTTAAAAAAATATAAGAATATTCAGAAAAATAAAACAAAATAGATCGACACAAACGAGTACAAAACAGAAATAGTCGGCAGCTGCACGTCATGACTGTGAAAAGAAGGCTTCCACTCAGCGTGTGGTGTGTGTGTTTAATGTTTTCTTCTTAGCGTGTCTATAGCAAAAATAACTTACCAAATGAATATTTTTTTTTTAATTTGTTGGCCCCAAAATTCAGCAACCCGAATACGCGAAAAATTCAGCAATATTTTAATATATTTATGTCATTTTTTTTTTCTAAAAACCGTCGTAATTTCTAGTAAAAGTAGAAACTAGAACAAAATCAACTGTTTATCGATAGCCTGTGTAAAAAAAATACCTCATACCTACGTCAAACGTACCTAATGGAAATTTCCTACTACTCTGTACAAACAAATGAAATAACGCATCAAATTCAGCACCCAAATTTTTCCCCTACCAATATCAGACCACAGCATTTCAGAAACATAACCAGTATCTTCCAACCAATTATGAATAAAATAAACTAATCACTGGCCAATCTACACCTGCATGACTACACGACTATTGGTTTATCAGATGCCGCTGTAATCTGCGAATTTCGAAAGACAGGCGGCACTTTTGTTCTTGCATTTTTTCAAAATCACTTTTTAAAATTATCGTCTTAAGAATCGATTGCACCAACCGTGGCTCGAACAGAATTCACACGGTACTTCTCAAAGGACAGTGATTGCTGCGCGATTTAAATGTAGCTTTTTGTTGATTTGTTGATAGATATTAGCTGGAAGTGTTTGATTTTTTGTTAGTGTGATTATAGGCGAATTTTACCGATGAAACTGAATGCACCTGAACGGCGTTTTAGAGCTGTCAGAGTCAATATTCCGTAACAATAACAATGATGACCCTGACAGTTCTTGAACGCGGTTTAGATGTGCTAATAAGGTTAGTTTGAAAAAAATGGGATGGGTCCTCGTGAGTCCCTTAGAAACAAATTCAAAGAAACTGATATACTATGTCTGCCTTCTCTTTATTTCTTGGAAAGTATTCTTTATGTTCGCCAAAACTTAGGACTTTTCAAAATAAGAAGCGATTTACACGTAGTAAACATGAAATTGTGATACCCAAATTTAGATTAACTAAAACAAGCAAGTCATTTCTTATAAACAGTATCCGCTTTTGTAACAAGTTGCCAAAGTCGGTTACAGAACTTAGCGGTGGAAAGTTTAAATTCCACATCAAACGTGTACTTATTAAAAAAGGATATTATGAGATTAAAGACTACGTTGAACGTTGACAGGGAAGGTTGGCGCTAATTCCTTCCGCACGTGTGGCTACCCTGGTACCTCATTAACAGCATAACTGTTTATGTTAATGTCTATTAACTGCTCCCAAATCACTTTAATTTATTTAATTTTTTTACATACATCCATGATATAATCTTTTCATTATTTTACATTACATAGTCGTGTCGTTTAAATAGATTCTTTTATATTTTGTGAATGTGAGAACGTTGTAGACTTAATATACTGTAGATTTGTAGACCATTTTCTATTTTGTTAAGTACCTGGTACTTGTTGACAGGCCTACACTATCCTCCCATACTTAATAACACTGTAATTTGAAAACATTGTAAAAGCCAATTATTTTTGAATGAGTAACCATGGAGTTTCTTGCCGGTTCTTCTCCACAGGAAACGACCAATTGGAACCGTGCACCTAGCTTCTGACGTTTCATAAGTGTCCATGTAAGTTTATGTGAAATAAAATATTTTGATTTTGAGTTTCACTAAACGCGATTAGCACATCTAAAATTGAGAGGTTCGCCCTAAATGAGAGAAAGTTTTTCCTGCATCTAAGTAACGTGATTATTACGGTAGCAATCCGTTCAGTAGGAAAGCTACAAAAGTAGGAGCTCAAGAACTAAGTACGTGAACGCTAAAAATTAAATCTGACTATAGTGCCTGGCAATTTATTTCACACATTCATACCAGTAGACGCTCTGGAACGATACCTAATATTACGATATTAATAATACAGAAAAATTATATTTTAAATTTAACTTTAACACGCCTGTATTCTCCGAAAGGTTAAGCAGAGGTGTACCTATATATAATACACCCACATTTCACCAGTTATGTTTAAGCCCCATGTAATATGGGGCGAGCCTATAGCCATCAACCGGGCACAAATCCTGACTCCAGACTGCTACTGAGAAATTTCAGATGGAAAACCCAATAACACTTTGCCTGACACGGGAATCGAACACAGGACCTCATGCTCAGCAGTAGTGCTTGCGACCACTAGACCAACGAGGCAGTCGATTATCTAGACGTTCACTTCAAATTCTTGATTTAATGGCTATGCAAAATTTTTCATAAAGGAAGGATGATAGAATACTTGACTATCATTGTGAAACATCTTTAGCATTCTATTCCGAAGAATGGCCTATCCACACATCAGGGCCGTGCCCGGGATGTGACTGGGCCGTGGTGCACACAAGGCAGGCACTGAAGCTCCGTCGCCGGTCTGGACACGGAAATGTGTGAACGAGTTTATATAAAATGTACACACAGATATTTTTTTTGAGCCCCTGACGGAACACGGTACGTCCACGTCACGGGCCTGATGTGTTTGGATATACCTTTAACAACGCAGGAATGTATGTCAGCGGCATGCGCGTGATCACAATTTTCACGGTATCATCAGCTAACTTCAGTGATTGGTCAGTTTAAATATTGGCTCTTCCAATTAAATTTGTTTGGATTGTTTTAGAAAGAATGAATTCATTGAAAACTTGTGTGGCTAATGTATTTCACGGGTATGCATTTTTATACTTAGATACGAACTGGCGCTAATTGACGAGAATAAATGTATTAAGAAATATTGTTTTTTATTGGTTATTGAGTCCATGGAGTTAGTTGCCCGTTCTTTTTTCATAGGAACCTACTACGCTTTGGAATGGGCAACTAGCTTCATCTTTCTGACTGACTGACTCCTTGAAAATTCAAATTAATGCTTTGAGTTAGCATTAGTGGTTGGTATTTTTTATGGGCTGCGAATATGTGTGGTGTGACCCTTCTCAATCAATTCAGGAGGGTGTTAAGAGTCTTAGCTGGCCAGTTTCTGCCACCCTTGACCTGCATCTGGGCTGGACCAGATAGTTAAGTCTTTAGTGCGTATTGCTTAACTAATTGTAATGTTCTTAATTTCAGATACAATCGCGAAGTGAATTTCATTTCAAGATCTTCGGGATGAGTTAGAAAAAGGTAAGTTTGACATGCGTGTCTATTAAATTAATTAATACCGTCAAGGCGTGTTACTTTGACTTTAGGGCATAACTTTGGCCCAAATCTAGACTTGATGTTTGAACTGCCCGCCGTGTCGCGACCACACAACCGAACGCCGTATTCTCCTGCGGTGACCAATAGATGGCGACATAGACGCGTATTTGCGGAACTGTTGTGTGGATTTATTGACACTAAACATTTGCCTCGATTTGGGCCACTGTTATGCCCTAGTCAAGTAACCTAAATTGTTGCGTGCTGCTTGGTGATGACACGACAAGACACATGATGAAGTAAGCCTACATCCTACAGCCTACCAAGAAGAAGGATGGTGATCAGTATGAAAATATTTGGTAACTTGATAAACATTCTATTAGTCAGACCAATTTAAAAATCATAAAACCATGCATTTAGTCGAACATGCGTCCAGGCTAATTCACCTTTCTCAATGAACGGCGCCTGCCAATTTAGACAGAAACACGAAAATCAAGAATTTCATTCGAATCCATTGCCATTGTAGGTGGTAGGTTCATAATCACCTTGATTGCCTCCAATAAATTAATGAATTGTTATTCGAAATAAATAAACACACTAACTAAATATAACTCTAACAATTACGCCGTTAATTGACTATAAAAACATAAAATCTGTTGATTAAATTAAATACATAGTTCTCTATGTAAAAGCCTAACCGTTAGCTTTGGAAGTCCGCAGGTAATGAATGGGATTTTAGGCTAAAAAGTACTTAAGGGGGAAGCGCTACGGTAGCCCGCCAAATCCAAATTTTCTTACGTTTTTTAAAATTAGGTTGTATATTGATTAAAATATGACTCGCGACGGTAACAAATTTTTGAATGGGATTATACTAACTGTAGGAGTCGTAATACTAATTTTAGTGATTATAATTCTGTTAATACATATTTTTTACGGTCGCTATTCATACTTTAACCAACATACCTAATACACCCAGACACTGAGCTGCAAATTGCAAAAATCGTAAGAAAATTTGAATTTCGCGGGCTACCCTGGCGCCTTAAGTCCTTCTAATCTATCCAACTAGCCTATATTGTTCCACTGCAGGGCAAAGGGCTCACAATTATGTCTTTTGCTAATGTTGGCCAGTCCTTTCGGTCATCACTTTAGTACACTTAAGGGCCTCAAATGGCTTAGCATGATCCTCCATTGTGTCTAAAATACTGCAGCTTTAATTTTTAAATAAATAATTATGTGGTAAAGTTGAGGATTAATGTTAAGTAGGGTAGACTGGGTACGGTTGTAACATTTTTGCGTTAATCGTTCGTACAAGTGACATTTATAGGACTAACAACATAATAAACGTTTGAAATAAATCCGTATACATCTGTCTTCAAAAAGACATAACAATTAGATAGTTAAAGTCAGTAGTTTCCAGACAGTTACCATTAACTGAAATGTCGGCTACTGTTACAACTGACCCCCATACCAGGGGCGGTTGTAACAGTGAGGGGGGTCAATTGTAACACACTCAAATAAAGTACAGTGAATGCGTTTCAATCACTTTTATTGCTTATAAATGACAATCAAGTACTTACGTATTACTTAAGATTAATATGGCACCATTTAAGGAACATTAATTTGTAATCAGTCTTTTTAATCAGTCTATGACATTTTGATTTTTAAACAAGTACAACTTCTAAACTAATTAAATGATATTTTAAACAAAACATAATAATGACAGTATTTAATCAGATTCACTGCAATTATGACAGATGTAATATCTATTACCGTCGGTACAATCAATGTGTGACCAAAGACGACAGGTCCCTTGGCATTGTACCCATTTTTCACCTGATCTACTATCTGAGAAGGCTTCTAGGCAAACCAGGCAATAATACTCTTCTTCTTCTGATGATGCAGGTGGTGTGTTAGCTTTCTTTCTTGCTTTTCCCTTTCCTTTACCTTTGTGTTTCATACCAGTCGATGATTCTATTACTTTTTTCTTCACTTGTTTATCTTTCAATCTTTTCTGTCGCTCTTCATACTCCTTTCTAACAGCTTCCTTTTCAGGGGTGTCTGTATAAATTGCAGATTTTTTAGTTTTTCGACCCCTATTTGCAGTTTTCCTAGGGGCAGCTTTTGGGTAGGGCCGTATTGCCTCTGGTGAAAATATTGTTTGACGGCTCGTAGACGGCTTAGGCGATGGTTGCTGATCAGGTATTTGATGGCTCGTAGACGGCTTAGGCGATGGTTGCTGATCAGGTATTTGTCTTGGTGGTGTAGTAGTCGCTAGGCCGTCAATGTTTTCAGGAATATGAATTTCAGCGTTTTGTATTGAAGCTACTAGGCTGACTGAAGCCTCGTTCAACAACGAAGGTGATAGCGGTGGTGTTTCATCGTTAGGAGCCGATACAGGAATGTTCTGATCCATAATCACTTCTTCTATATTGTTTGGGTTTGGCCTGTCTGTCACAAATGAAGGCGAAAAGTCAATATCTTGAAATATGTCACGGTTGAAAGGGTATATTCCTGTCTTTCGAAAACCAGCCTGAATATTTGATTGGGTCAGAGCAAGTGGCATTGCGGTTGTCGTAATACCGGGTATGTCGTAAATGGTCATAGTTCTTCCTGGATGATTTCGCATCCAGGCGTCACAGGCTGTATTGAAGGCTTTTTTCAAAGGTCCGTACACAGATCGATCCAGGGGCTGGAGTTTGTGTGAGCAGTGGGGTGGAAACGATAATAGAACTATTCCATTTTCTTTACAGAAATCTAGAGAATTTATGTGTATATGGGATGAGTGGTTGTCCAAAACTAGCAAAACTTTGTGTGAAGGAGACGCATTTGTATGTTTTTTGAAATGTTTTAAGAAAATTAAGAACGTGTCATCTTGCATCCAGCCCGATGGATTGCCTGTTCCAATGGAACCCACAGGTCCATCCCTGATGAAATGTTCTTGATATCGTATGCGAGGGAATACGAACATGGGGGGAATAGCATTGCCCAACGCGTTTGCCGCAAAAGCCAATGTGACCAATGTGCCTCGCTCAGCTGAGGTAATGGCTCCTACTTGCCTTGTGCCACGTCTAGCCACGACCCTGTCGGGTTTTTGCACGGTGGTCACGCCGGTTTCATCGACATTATATATGTCTTGAGGTTCGAAATGATCACGGTCCATAACAATTTGTAGATTATTATAAAAGGTATCAACATTAGTCCTGTTGAAACTGGTCGCTCTGGACAAGCTTGTAGCTTGAGCTGCGCGCACAGATAGCTCAGGGTTCCTCTTCATGAAGGATCGAAACCACTCCTCCCCAGCCCTTTCGTTTTCAACCCAAGTAGGAGGAATCTGCAAGTTGTATTTTATAGCAAGTTCATACGCCAACTTTCTTACCTCTTTTGTAGAAAGTCCGAAGTATATATCTGCAGAACGAGTCAGGTATTTGGCAAGCTGTCGTTCTTGGTCTTCTGTAAAAACTTTGTTATGCGCTCTAAATCCCATTGTTACATTTTCCAACTCCACATTACTTTCGTTCGCTGTATCTCTCTTTCGTTTGTACCGTAGCAGGGAGACATAGTTAATACCATGAGTATCTGCCGCTTGTCTCAAAGAAACTCCAGTTTTAAGATCATTGTAAGCATCTCTATATCGGAATATCTCGCTTTCTCCTCTTGAAGTCTTTCTTACGCGTTTTCTAGGCATCTGCAATGCAAAATAAAAAAATAATTAATGTTACAACCGTACCCACAAAAAGTGTTACAATTGTACCCACCCTTCCCTTTTGCCAATAAAACGATCTCAGTATCAATTCAAATTAACCTACAAAAAAAGAATATCCTGTATTTGAAACTCTAAAGTCTAATAATCATAAATAAGAACGAGCAAAACTTAGAACACTATAATAACAATAAAATTGAGGAAAGAAATCGATCAAAAATACTTACTTTTGCTTGACAAAACACAATAGGCCACTCTGTACACGTATACAGCGCGCGGACTGCGACGCAACACTGGTGATCATGTCCGAACACGTAAGCCGCGTGTCTTTCCCCTTGTACCCCTCCCCGCACGGTGAATATTTCTGCCAATATTTGAATTGTTACAACCGTACCCCGTTACAACCGTACCCAGTCTACCCTACTATGTTTGCCGAAAACACGATTCCATAAAATTTTCTCGATGGAAAAAAAATCCAGTTACCTCCAAAGCGAAAAATAAACCGCTGGTATTCCAGAAATACTTCAAATTAGATCATGAAACTTTGCATACTAACTGAACTAACTATAAAGCATATCTTATGTTATTTTTTTTTTAAATTACTATTATTTTCACCGTAAAAAGCAATTACCTAAACTATCGGCGCTCCCTGCCGCCCAGCATCGCACTCAGTCCCGCTCTCACTCAGTCCGCGCGCAGTATCGTGCGAGCGAGATAAAGAGTGAATTTCAGCTGAGGTAGTATGTAAAAAATTATTTACTATCTCTAGATTACCGAGATACATAAATTGTTATAATAATTTGCCTGTACTTACCTACCTAAATGTCTCACTGCACGGAAAAACCTTTTCCGTGCAGTGAGATAATTAGGTAGGTAGGTTGGCCTGGGTCTAGTTAATGGGCCTAAACATGTCGCAGACAATCCCATGGCTCCGCCATTTTCATATTATGTTCAACCGTCTGCCTCTACATTAAGTAGATCCTATTGTAGAAGAGAAGTAATATGCAAAAAAATCTCGCGTGACAAGTAGCAATAAGACACAAAAAGTCAAGTTATACTAGTTTTTAACCTTATGAGATCAATAACTTGTGGCGTTTATGTCTTAATAAGATTTTTACGATAGTGATGCGAGCTCAGATACCTATCGATAATTGATTTTAAATAGGTGTATCGTAAAATAAACGTAATGTTATGTAGTGAATAGCGAGGTTATTTTGATAGTTCGCATATTAGAATGTACGTACTAAAATAAATATTTTTGTGTATTATTGGTT
This sequence comes from Fissipunctia ypsillon, assembly GCA_947568875.1. Taxonomy (NCBI): domain Eukaryota; kingdom Metazoa; phylum Arthropoda; class Insecta; order Lepidoptera; family Noctuidae; genus Fissipunctia; species Fissipunctia ypsillon. The sequence goes on from OX387650.1 coordinate 12,674,457, forward strand.
TAGTTAAAGCATCAAAATGGTGGTTAGTTATGTCAGATAAACTATTTATCGATGCTAAATAACAGGTTAATAAATTCAAATTCGAAATCATTTAAGGTTAATAAAATACAGGGTGTTTAAAAAAAATACACTGATTGAAAAATAAAACTACTATTAATGCAGAATTATGTGGATTGATTTTGGTTGTAAAACGCAAATCATTCACAAGAAAAAATAGTAAATTTCGAATGCTTTCATATCAAAGACACGATTTTTATTAGTAAGCAAATCGAGCATTTAGTAAGGTCAATCGTGTATCTAAGGTTACTTACCATAGAAGCCACAATTTAGCCGTCATTAAACCGTTGTTAATTGTGGGTAAAACATTTAAATTCAAAAGTTCGTAATGGTGTATAGTTCCACTGTTATTTCTGCACGACTGCCTTACTTAGATTATAATAGACCTCCTACCTTTCAATTATTTATTGGTCGTAAAATTCATCGTGCAAATAGAGCTAATTTAGAGGGAAAAAGTAATTTAAAACTCTTATACGACGTTATGTTGTTTGGATTTGATAGTCATATCGAGCAATCAATACATATCGACGGTTGAAAGGTAACAGGGCTAAGCGACATTTTGGTCGAAAATGAGTTATGAATGCCATCCTACTTAAAACTATCCGCGTTTTAGGATGGCATTCATAACTCATTTTCGACCATAATGTCGCTTATGCCTATTACCTTTTAACCTTCGATATACAATCGAACTTGTTTCCCACAAAGCGTGATGTTATGTTTATGTTGTTACTATTTTACGTGATAGAGTAAGTGCCTATGTTATAACTAAGAACACTTTTACACAAGTCCGCAGCACTTTCTTAGGGTCTGATTATAGTTAAAAACACTTTGTTCATGTGTTATAACTTACTAGCAACGCCCCGCGGCTTCACCCGCATAAGTCTTGATCCCGTAAATATATCGGGATAAAAACTATATTATATGTTAATCCAGGTTATAAACTATTTGTGTGCCAAATTTCATCCAAATCCGTTCAGTAGTTTTTGCGTGACAATTGCACCGTGGGTCATAAAATTAAACGGTTGATACAACATTAGAATGTTTTTCTTTTTTTTTTTGAATGAATGAATGAATGAATGAATTTATTTGCAAGAATATAGGTAGCTAACATAAGTTCTTAAGATATACTTATAGCATGCAGTACACATTTCATAATTAAAATTTAGATTACAATGCAATTAATAAAATTAAAATTAAATACAATTCTATTAATTTAAAATAATAATTTATATTAAAAATAGCGATCAATGATAAAGATGTCATGTCAATAAAAAATAGCAAGAATAATCAAAGTGTTTCAATAGTATTTAAGTAATGTCAATATGTAGATGTCATAATAATTACAGTAAATAAGTTTTACATTTTACACTCAAAATATTCATTGACGGAATAAAAACATCTCTCACACAACCAGTTATATAGCTTTTTATTAAATTCTAAATCTATAGCATTTCTAAGTTTGTTGGCTAAGTGGTTATATATTTTACCGCCATGTTAAAACAATTTTTGTTGCATAATTTTAGTCTACAACGCGGAGCTACTAATGGTTTTTGTGCTATTTTCCTCTTTGACTTAGCCTTTTCATCTTTTTCAAAAGCGAGTAATTGTTTCTTACTGACTCGAGCGAGTAATTGTTTCTGTTTGAGACTTTTGGCTAATTTGTATGTGTGTATTTTATGTATTTTTTTTTGTAATGTACGTTTTGTTTGTGCTGCAAAAATATTTTTCTTTTTTTCTTCTTTTAAATTCAGTCATATAAATACACCATCTAGTAAAAATCCTGATCTGTAATCGTATACACACGCCGTTCACTTTTACATTTTTTCCCGATACCAAAGGATCTAACCGAATAGTGAGGGGAAAGGAGAAATAAAAAAGGATATCGGTATCGGTACCCGATCTTTGGCCATTTGCTAATTACTATACCGCACACGCCTTTGTGGGTTTCCTATCTAATGGCAGACTTACAAAAAAGTGTTGGTTTCGGCCAATGAGAAATAGCCGAAGTTTCTAGAAAAAGTTGTGTGTAAAAACGTAGGTAGCTTAGTTATAGGGCTTTCAGGTTTAAAAAAACCAAAAAAATAATAATGGTTATATACCCAAAACATTATTATTAATCCAGTGTTCCGTTTAAAACTGGTCTAGATTATATTAAGAATATAATATGAAAGAGAAACAAGTTGCGCCATATACTTACATAGAACGATATGTGTAATTTATGTCATCATTTAACGAGGTAAAACGCTTTCTAAAAGAAAACCAGACAAGTTTAAGCTTTTATTCTCTAACCCTGACTAATTAGATACTATCACGGTTAAAAATCAAATAAAAAACTATCCGATCTAAAAACGAAAACTGCAAAAATAACGAAAAACAAAAAACAGCAGTATCATTTACAAAAAAAAAAAGTATCTATTTTTATTATCATTTCTAGAATGCGCGCATCCGACAGCCAATTTCACCGAGTTCAATGACATTATAGGCAGACCAAATGTCGCCGTATTCGTGAGAAAATCACAAATATGTCGGACATACAAGTTGTATTAACATAATCGTGTTTCACCTTCATAAATTTACGAGTAGTGTCCAACCGGCCTTTTACATCAGCTTTCCGAATCGTAGGGTTAAAGTAGCCGCTTGTTGGTTTTTTTTTTTAATTTATAGGCTCTTTTTTTGTTTTTGAGGTTAAAAGGTTAGGTAGATGTGATTCGCGGGATATGTAATACGGGATACGTAAAAGCTGTTAAGTGATTATTATGCTAATTATTATATTGCTTCCAGTTTTTTTTTTAATAAATTATATATGCAATGATTACTAAATTTATTAAAGTTTTACAAAAAAAGCTGGTATTGAAATCGGGGACTTCCTTTTTAGTATCAATAATACTTTCAGTATCGGTATCGATTTTACTGCATCGAAGATCAGTCCAGACATTTGATCAAACATTGGTTCAATTAGATCATAATCAAAAGAAAGCAGGGGAGCGTAGTGTATTAAGATTTGCTTAATAAATTATTATATGCCTTAATGATATAAAATGACAGATTCTAACGCTTTTAATATTTTAATATTTCCGGACAACAGTTGGTTAATGTGGTTTTTTTAGTAATTTTTTTTTTCCCACAGAAGATTAGGTTAAGTAGGTTAAATATAATTATAGTTATACCTTCGTCACCATATCGGCTTTTTTATTTATTTCCCATCGATCAAGTCATAAAAAATATTACATATGATTTATTTTATGTAATAGGACTTTTTTTCTGGATTTAAATATTCCTGCAATTAAGTCCAATTTACTAGTAAATTTTTAATAATTATTAGGACTGGCCTTTGTAAACATGATTTTTTTATTTTTTTTATTTACCACTAATCAAAAATAAAGAGAAACGTTGACACAATCTTTGACAAAATCAAAATGCCACGTTTCTGGTACAATATTATTATAATAAACCCATACGTATGTTAATAGATAATTTAGATAATTCTAACGGAGAACTGTTTAGCAATATCTAAGATAGCATTCATCACAATGGAATGGAATGTAATTTAGTTATTTTATATTGTTTATAATATATACTTAATTAGCGTTCGGATGATACGGTACAATATTTATGCGCCATGTTTTATGTTTTAGAAGAATTTCGTATTTGAATGAAAATTATTGTGAATGGGATCCTTATTTACATAGTTTTATGAAATATTTTAGATGGTTTTTTGCTTTAGGTATGTTTGAGACGTTTATTAGAAACTACAAATCATAGTTGTTTATTGATTACTAGCTTTAACCCGCGGCATCGTTCGCGTGAAGGTCGGAAATTATCCCACGGGAACTTACTACCGGGATAAAAAGTATCTGTGTGCCAAATTTCATTAAAATCCGTTCAGCCGTTTTTGTGTGATTGAATAACAAACATCCAAACTTTCACATTTAGGTATAATATTATTAGTAGGGTAGTACGATCATACAGGCTGACATTGAACTAACTGAAGATATTTCAGGGGTGAAAGTATTCATAAATAGGAACAACTTTTACTTACGAACTAAGTCGGAAACATCGAAAAAAACTACAATTTTATACAAAAATGCAAAAACTAACTCAAAGTGTTTGAAATAATGCTTATTTTCCGCTATTTTACTATTATGTAATTTATTAATAGAAGTGGAGTAAACGCTTCATAAAAATCTTGTCTACATAGAACATAATTTACAACTATCATAAATAATAATAATTAGCAAATATAATAGTCCCATTTCAAAAAGTATTAGATTACAATACTAAACAAATTTTTATGACACCTGCCTACGTTTTTATATTTGTGTATGTGACATATTTTACTACTTTATAATGTTGTAAATTAGACTATTATTATAACTTTGACGTCAAACGTGAGAAAATAGAAGTAAAATAATAATAAAAAACTATGTATTATTTTTTCAGTAAATATTTTAAGCTTAATAGTTTACTGTTTATCACCCTACACTACGTATGAAAAAGTAGACAGTGGAAGAGTGATTATTTATACTATTTAGTTTCTACAGTTTTTGCCTGTGGGAAAGTTTTGTACCTAAGACACTGATTATTTTCTTCTGTAAGCACAATAACAATTGTAAAAAAAAAGCTAAAACCCAACTACGACAAAAACGCCAACTAAGAAGGAACAAACAAGACATCGATATCGATTTTTTTTCGGTTTCCGTATAGCCGGCAATGGCGAAAGCACCATATAACACGATTCCTACCGGCTTCCCTTCGAAGTTTCGCGTCGGCAACTCTACCTCTGTTGAAAAATGGCACAGTCAGTAGTGTTTACTATTGCCAAAAATATAGTTACACTACGGGTTTCACCGTAACATTCAATCGGGTCATAATCGGGAACCAAAAATTCATACAATAGCGACCCCGTCATGGCGTCACTTTAGGTCACGTGGCACAGCTTGATAATGGACGAGAGCAAGCCGCTGTACAACGGGTTACGACAGAGACAGATATAGAAAAAATGCGTCAGTGAGTACTTTCAATGTTTTATAGAAATAAACTGAACTAAATTACAATTGTAAAGTATTCATAAATATGTACAACTTTTACTAACGAACCAAGTCGAAAATATAGAAAAAAAAAACAACTATTTGATACAAAAATGCAAAAATTAACTCAGTGTCTCAAGGTCAAAGAATAAGCATTGCCATCCAGCGTGGCAACGCTGCCAGCCTTTTGGGCACTTTTCCCACTGACAGCGATGCGGACGAATTTTTTGATGCCCAATGAGCTCTCCCTTTTATTTAATTATTTTTCTCTTTTCTTTATATACTTGTACATAATATATTATATATTTTAGTGTAGTGTTAGATTGTATATTATATTTAAGATTTGTTTTAACTTGATTGAAATAAAGAACTAAATTACATACTATCATTCTAAAATTAATAAAGGAATATATAGGACTATATTCCTTTATTAATTTTTTGTCTGTCTAGTGATAGTGTCTTTTTCGTTCTGCTATTTGAAGATAAATTCAGTACAGAAAAGACTTTTTTATTTTTAAGTTAATAAATTAAATTTTACTTTATTGATACATCATCATCATCTGCCTAGCCTTTTCCCAACTATATTGGGGTCGGCTTCCAGTCTAACCGGATGCAGCTGAATACCAGTATTTTACATGGAGCGACTGCCTATCTGACCTCCACAACCCAGTTACTGGGTAATACGATACCCCTTGGTAAGACTGGTTGTCAGACTTTCGGGCTTCTGACGACCCGTAACGACTGTCAAAGATCCACGAATGACAGCCGGGACCAACGGCTTAACGTGCTTTCCGAGGCACGGAGGAGTCTCGGTATGTAAAGATGGTCACCCATCCACGGACCAACCCCGGCAAGCGTAGCTTACTTTATTGATACATAAGTAAGTTAAAACCGGCTTCGCTTCGGCTTCTCTCTTACAAAAATTCACCCCTCGCCGCTGATAGCCGGAGACACAAGTCATGTAATTAAGGCATAAAACGACCAGATTATGTTCGATTCCCTTCTTTTTGGATTCTCCGTAGTCGGGTGAAAAAGAAGAGAATGTGTCTCTTCCATTAAAAACAAAAAAGAAATCATAAAACTCTCAAATAATTACAAAATAAAGCAACCAGTTTTCAATTGTACAAAGCAACATATTGCAGAAACGTCTCAATAGAGAATATCGGTTACATAAACTAGTGGGCACCCCCGACATCGCCGATAAAATGCCGATCAGTGCATACTGTATGCGCTGAATTATGCCAACTGCCGGCGTCTTTGATGTCCACAGAGTACCTAAGATGCGACAGAGACATACTGAAAAATATTTTTAGTGTTAAAATTCTTAAATATGAAAATGGAATCATCGGTACGACTGCCCTGACTGGAGGCCTTATTTATAAGGCATCCATAGTATATCCCGGTTAAGTAGCCACTTCCTCCTAGGTTGAACTGAAAGAATTAGCCTTACAAAAAAAAATGATACTACGTAGGAGTAGAAGTGTTAAAATGTAGAGGAGAGATAACTAAACTCTTTTTAATTATGATGACATTATGACACCTGTTCTTCAACCAGGATATTGTAAATACGTGTCACATTAAGAAAATAAGATAATATTTTCTTTGATATAATAAGTAATACTTAACTGTGTAGAGATCAACTATTTTAAAACTGCACGCCCCTCCACTAAAATTTCAGTACAAACATTTGAAATGTGTATGCACAAAGCAGTGGAGGGGCGTGCAGTTTTAAACTAGACGATCCCTACTGTTCATAGATATGAAAATTTGAGCTTCTCTAAAGTAAAAATAAAAAGTTGAGCTTCTCTTAAATAAAAATAAAAATTTGAGCTTCTCTAAAATAAAAATAACAGTTGAGCTCCTTCCAAAAGAAAAATAAAAAGTTGAGCTTCTCTAAAATAAAAATAACAGTTGAGCTCCTTCCAAAAGAAAAATAAAAAGTTGAGCTTCTCTAAAATAAAAATAACAGTTGAGCTCCTTCCAACAGAAAAATAAAAATTTGAGCTTCTCTAAACAAAAAATAAAAATTTGAGCTTCTCTAAACAAAAAATAAAAATTTGAGCTTCTCTAAACAAAAAATAAAAATGTGAGCTTCTCCCAAAGAAAACTAAAAAGTTGAGCTTCTCTAAAAGAAAAAATACTTTGATAGATAATCATAAGACAAGGCACATTCAAGTGGGCTTTATTGTAGGGAATAATAAATGCGTAACACATTCTAATTTATTGAAATTCCATTCAAAATTACTTGGTAGAAACTATTAAAACATAATGAACAAACTCTTTTACTTAAATAGGCAAAATATATTTTTAGTGATCATAATTTACTTATTTGGATGTTGCTGGTTAGTTGTTTATATATCTGAAATTAAAAATCTTTTATTCTCCAAATATCGTCAGGCCAATATGTCAATGTTTTCAATAGGATTTTTCCTGGCTTTTAAATCAGTTGAATTTTTTTTTTAAATATAATTATATTTCACCATCATCAACATATTTTTTTCCTTTGCAACACGGTATTTTTATTATAATGAAAGTATTGAGGAAAATCAGGCAGACTTTTCAAGTATCCTTTGTATGAACAATGTTACGCCGAATCCACCTAATCTGTACAAGACAAGACTACACTATTAAAGTCCATATAAAACATTTACTCTGTCTTTTAGCTACTCTGTGCCCAAACACGGCTCCCATACAGTCGGTAGGCTTTCTTTGTGAATTATTGCGGGTTCCGTAAAGGAGCGGACTACCCGCGTCAATACCTTAATGGTGAGCCGTGTTTCCACCTGCAGAACTCTAAAAAATAGTAAAAAATTGCCTTCGAGCAAAGGAATAGAAACAGATTGGATTGAAGTATTTGCTTGTATTTTTTATATCTCTAGTTAAGTTTTTGTGTTTGTGTTGCTGAGATTCAAATAGTTTGTATTGTTGTTTTTTTTTTATATTTTAGGATTAACATTGCATCTGTAAATATATGTCGGACTTCCCTAAATGTTTGTACTTTTGGTTTTTATTTTCTAGCTAAACTTGCTATTCTATTTCAAACGACTTTTTTTTTTTTTTTGTGGATGGGAAATCATCAAATGACTTCTCCCGCTCTCGGCGGAGCGGGAGGGCGTGTCAGACTTTTACTGACTAAAACCCACCCGTGTTCCTTCTGTTGCCTGTGCCGGGGCCACGGTAACTCTTTCGAACATCCCGCAACCCTAGCTGGCATCGGCCCTAGCGGACCCCGTCAATAATGCTGACATCTCTTTGAGGCGCGCGTGGAACACGACGCGCCGTCGACTCGGGCTTGGTCCTTACCGGACGGCGAGCTACCCATTGCTCGCCATCCGCAAGCCCGCGCCTTGACGTGATTTGCATAACATCACGCCTGTATTCCTCAAAAGGTTAGGCAGAGGTGTACCTATAGTACACCCACATTTCGCCAGTTATGTTTAAGTCCCGTGTAATAGGGGGCGAGCCTATTGCCATCAACCGGGCACAAATCCAGATTCCGGGCTGTTACTGAGAAATTCCAGCTAGAAAAACCCAATAACACACGGACTGACCTGGGAATCGAGCCCAGGACCTCATGCTCAGCTATTGCTAAGCACTACTGTACTTGCAACCACTAGACTAACTTACCTATTGATATTTTTAAAGCGTTCACGAATGGCAATTATATTGAAACCAAATTAAAATTTTACACCCCAAAAGATAAACGGTCCCAAAAACCAATATCAATTTACAAAATAGACTAGAAAGGGTGAAACGAAACATATCTTCGGTTCTCCTTGAAATTTTTATTCGTATTTATACATATCGACCAGTTATGTTCAACCCCTGGCCCTCCATGTAATATCCCCTTTTCACTCCACATTATTAAGTGAAAGAAAGGGGAGAGGGGTCAAAATAAACTGGTGGTCGTCCATCACTACTCTTGGAAGGGGTTGGCTGGATTTACAACCCTTTTGCAGCAGATTTATGTGGCGATCGCAGGGTTAACTTAACCCTCAAATGCAGAAAAGATCGCGTTTCTTTATTTTATAAATGGCACACGAAAATAGACTGCGTTTTTGGTACGTCAATTTTATTTGGGAGAAGTGTACCTATTGATTTTCCAGTAAACCGTATCGTTTCAGTAATTTTTAATTTACTGTGACCATGAAAAACGGCTCTACAACTACATTGTCGTGCAAACACCTAACACTCATTCCGACTAAAATCGTTTAATTGTTCTCATTAAGACTTACTTCAGTGCAAAAAAATGTTTCTCTAAATACACTGGCGTGCACTAAGGCTCGATATCTCGACTCATTACGTCCATACCGTGCAGGCCAGAGCATGTACGCCGTATCGATGTCAGTTAATTTTCCACCAAGTGTAATTACCGTGTTTCGCTTTGTTTTTGCTACTAACTTTATTTGCATAGTGGAGTAAGGGGATCGGGTCTTGTTTCATCGGACAGAGAAATATGTGGAGTCGGGTTTTTTTATTTTTCTCGATTAATTTTTGACTCGGTCAAAATAAAATATCTTAGTTCTCTTTAGTTTTAAAACAGTTGCAAATTCGCTTTCAGTGTTAGAATTTTCAACTTTATAGGTACTAACAGCAGATGAAACCGAATGACTATTTGCGCAGGATAATAATATGTTTTAGGTAAGTAGCTTAATTTAAAATAAAGGTTAAATATGAACATTTTTAATTCAATCAGCTGGCTAGTTGTAAATAATAAGTAGGTACCTAGTTACGAGCTAGATGTTTTATTACGCGACAAATTAACTGTCTATTAGTAATTAAAAATACTGCGTATTTAATGCGTTACCTTGTGGAAAAGGAAAATCCTATTAAAATTCCTATTACTTGAGAATAATGAGTGATGCAAGATGCGAAATAACCTGTTTCGTATTAGCTATTATTGTGCATATAAACAATGTTAATGACTACAAAGTAATAACTTTGAAGTCGTGATAAAATATACAGTGACTCATAAATCTATGGTTCTAGATATTTTATAACTTCTTGTATTCAATTAGTATTGTTTTCCATACATGGTTGTATCTATTCTTTACTATTTATAAGTTTATCATAGAAAAATGGTTCATATTTATTTATAACTTTGTTACTTAAGTTAACTGTATTAAATTTATTAGACAATAATAGGACCTGGGAACCTTTTAGTAATCAGAATTTTCTAAACATAAACATAATTTTATTATGTTTTCAAAAGCAGGAATTAGGTACTTTTGCGACACCCACTGAAAAAATATTCCACTAAATCACTGCAAGAAAATAACACGACAATCTACTCCACAGTTTCTGCAGTCCTGATCTAAAACTCCAGAATAAGCTAATAGAGACATTGTTCGGGCGCTCGTTAGCCGCATCAAGATGCGCCTCGCCACGGGGGTCTAGCCTGCGCGCGCGCACCTATAGCTACCCTATATGTTCTACTGAATTCTGCCTCTAGTATTAGGATGCTTACATAAAGATACAGGTTTTCCGGTCCAGATTTGTCGGTACGTGTGTACCTACTGATAGAGTACAGTCTACAGATCAACCCACGAGTGCTCGGTAGGAAGAAGTGTAGTCGGTACCGACAAATTTCAACCTGTTTCTTTAAGTGCGAGCGCATATAGAAAGTGCCAGCGCTGTGGCTCTGTCTCGTATAGGGTCACAGCATTATGCTGAGCGATGGCCGTTTTACGTGGATGTGACGCACATTTTCCCCCAAATTGTTCTTTTTTTGTCTTTGTGTTTTTTTCTTTACCGCAAGTAAACGTATTTTCTTTCTTTCTTTCTTTAAAGTATGGGACTATTTTAGCCCCACCCGATCGGTACCGACCCGTTCCGACTTACGGGGAACCTGGGAATCTTTATGCAAGCACCCTTAGCGTCTAAGGATATCTAAATTCACGAGATGAAGCTTTAAGTTTAGAAGAAAACGACATTGATTTGTCAACGAGCTTCATTAAGGTGACATTTGCATTTGTACACACCAATTAAGGTCTTAAAGCTGGGTCTACAATGTATGTTGATGTGATTTGGGTAGGGAAATGTAAATAAATATACGTACGGGATGAAATTGAATTCATAGGCATCCTCTTAAGGGGTCATTGTACTCATCATTATGAACAACTTTTACTTTGGGACCAAACCTCAAATCGCGAAAAAAATATCAGCGAAATATCGTTTTGACGAGTTATGCGAACATAAATTTAGGGAACTGCTGATTTGTTTCACCCTATATAGATGATAATATAAAGTTGAATTAAAATGAGATTTTATTTTTTTAGATTAAATAAAAACCCGACACAAAACTTTCACAAAATTGATCACCATTAAGAACAAAACCCTCCACCAGTCGCCCAGTTAATAACAAATTAACAAAATATAGCTATCCAATCAGCAAGTTCAATTCAAGTTAATAAGTTTTGTCTGTGAGTTAATCTTCCGGTCAGCAGCAGTGTGTCCTACGGATTATATTGGCAATCTGATTAGATTGCCAATATAACTTGCTAGACTGTCCCAGGGTTTATGAGACAGTGGATTAGGGGTGTTATTATTGTGTTGTAGTTATTAGTTGTTATGAAATTTATGGAAGAGGGAGTTGTTATTATATGGAGTTAGTGCAAAAGATGACAAAAATAAATTATAGTTGCAATATCAATAATTCCTTCAAAATGGTTGAGCTAAATGGTGCTGATCCATGCGTCATGTTCGTGGACAGGCGCCGTTAGTTGGGACTGGTCATCTCTTAGTTTCCACGGCTTCTTTTAATAATTATTTTATTTTTGAATTGTTTTTTTTTTTGTTTGTTTCAATTTGCTACTCTGGACGCGTTTAACGTGTACGTCTTTTGTACATCGTTCTCAAATTGGACTATACATTTAAAATAATGATGTAACTAATATTTTTGTCACAATATAATTTAAAAGAGTGTCCATGGAGTTTCTTGCCCGTTCTTCTCCATAGGTACCTACTACGCTTTGGAATGGGCAACTTGCTTCATATTCCTGACTCGACAACTCCTTGAAAATTCAAAAGTAACTGTATATAGTTTAATTGAAATAAATGCTTTGAGTTTTAGAATACCTACACAAAAAATGCAACATCGATTCGTTTGATTTTTGCAAAAATGCAAGTTAAGTACAAAATAACTGTAGGATACACAAGTAAAAAAAATGGCTGAAGTTTTAGAATTTTTAATCTTATTTTTTTACGTTTAACGCGATTTAAAAAGAAACTCTATGTAAAATTTCTACATAATTATAACCTGCAATTTGTATGGTGTACCATAAGTAATAAAGAGGATTCTATCTATCTATACATTCACAGAGTCCATTTTTACGGCTTTGTAGCAAATCAGTAAAAAATTTAGTGTCACATGTTTGTAAATAAAGAGTACGAAACTGTCTCCAAACAAATCTTAATATATAATTACACCCAAAAAACATCTTGCACTTTGATGACGTCTCGCGGGATTTTACCCCTTCTGCAATCGTAAAAATAAAGTTCATAAAATACGAATTACCGTCAACCCTTAGTCTTCAGAGGCAATTAGAATTCATAAATAAGTCCAACAAAAATAAACGGGACAAAAAACACCCCAACAATTAACAAATTGGTGGCAGTTTAGGGTTAATTTTAACCGCTTCCTACTGTTGTAATTTGAGTGGTCGTTTTTTTTTTAATTTACTGCGGTAATTCGAATCTTGAAACAATAAATAGTGACAATTATATTCGAAATATAGGTGCGTTATATTTAGAACCCCTTTAAAGCACCTGTCCCACCGCTGGTGGTGTTACTAACTAAAAACGAGTTGGCGAGCAGCGAGTGCGTGATGGCGCCAAGCGATTACTCGCTGGTATGCTTATACCAAGCGTGAGTCTCTCAGCGACTTTTATGCCCTCCCAGAGCGGGAGAAGTCATTTGATGATTTCCCATCAAAAAAAAAAAAAGCGAGTGTCGCTGAGCGAGTACTCTCTTTGGTAGCTCTTGTTGCTACGACAAACGTCACGAGTACTCGCTGGCAGTATAGGTATATCTCTTTAATACTTACACGGGACCCACAATCTTTTGTACGTTTCGAGCGAGAAAGTCGTTGATGTCGGCGGTGGGACAGGTGCCTTATGCAGCAGAATTTTAAATGATATGTTTTGGACAAAATGTCACCTGCTGCATTTATTTTTGTCAGAGATGTCAATAGAAATTTGCATAATTTCCGTAAATATTTGCTTCGTTATCTTTAAAATTACTTACTATAATTTGTAAACACGTTATTGATTGAATCAAGATTGGATAAAACAAATAAACTTTACATTTGAAATATAAATAGTAGAACATTTGAATTGGGCAATGCATTAGAATGTTATTAAAATTAGTGACATGAATATTAAAACACAAAATGTCAACACCTCAGTCATATCCTGTGTTGAGTAATTATAGTTTTTGTCGTCGACAAAGGTGATTATTTTGAAATGTTTTTCATACTTTATTAATTAATAAGCAAAATGTGGATGTACCGACTATAGGTACACCTCTGCCTAACCCTTCGGGAATACAGGCGTGATGTTATATTAAGTAAGTACTTATAACATTAGTCAATCTGCCTAGCCTTTTCCAAACTGTGTTGGGGTCGGCTTCCAGTCAAACCGGATGCAGCTGAATATTTTTACATGGAGCGATTGCCTATCTAACCTCCACAACCCAGTTACTGGTTAACACGATACCCCTTGGTAAGACTGGTTGTCAGACTTTTGGACTTCTCGCTACCCCTAATGACAGTCTAAAATCTACAAATGGCAGCCGGGGCCAATGGCTTAATGTGCTTTCCGACGCATGGAGGGGTCTCGATATGTAGTCGATGGTAACACATCCACGAACCGACCGCGGCAGGCATAGCTTAATCTTCGATCGGCCCGTGCAGCTGTTATCATTTAGCCACGAGCCCCTCTTAGTAAAACATTAGTACCTACCTACCGTGATTTAGCAACCGCAACATTCTAGGTTCAATTGAAAGTTCTGACAAAATTGTAACATAGATTTTCTGCTTTTATGAGCATTTGCAGACTTGACTTTGACTTTCTGTCCAGTAGCCAGTAACAATGAAGTTATTCATGATAATAAAATCAAATACCGTACTTGCTGAAATAAAACAAGTAGGTATCTACGCGCTCCTAGAGTAGCGGACACCAGCCCGCTATACAATCTATACAATACCTACAGGGTGGTAGGGTCATCGACGCACAGCTTGTAACCACATGTGTGTACATGATTCTGGACCCCCCTTTTTTTTTTGGACGGGAAATCATCAAATGACTTCTCCCGCTCTGGGCGTAGTGGGAGGGCATGTCAGACTTTTATTGACTAAAACCCACCCGTGTTGTTCCTTCAGTTGCCTGTGCCGGGGCAACGGTAACTCTTTCTACAAAAGTGCAATCGGTCATCTACATACGCGGTCAAAATGTATAATCAGCAAATTTTTTTTTATTACGACTAGAACAATTAGTATATCTGGAGCGAGAGTCCTTACCTTGCCGTAACACAGTCTCTGACTAGCGCGGAAGGTAATGAATTTTTATCTGTTGTTTTTTTTCTTAACATAGTTTTAACATCAGTTTTTTTTTTGTTTAATTGGAAGTACAAACAAAAACACATGTTTCTAGTATACGAAATGATTACTTACTCAATTCACAAGAATGTTTCTGTAAATTAATCTTATTGTAAGTACTTATTTTGATTAATACATAATCTTGAGGTGTGGTATATAACACTTACGTTGGAAATAAATAAATTCTAAATTCTAAAACATTAAACTTACAATACATCCGCAGTCTATTCCTAAGAGGAATCTGGCATACCACTTACCATTCCCGAACTCCAAACCCTTTCCTCGCAACTTATTTTTTACAAATCAAACATCTGTTTGTTATTCCATCTATTTTGAGCCATCCCCTGTCATTGTCCCTCAATTAAGGCGCATACATTCATTATAACTGCCGGTCATATTTCTGTCTATGTACCAAACATTTTTATGCGATGTTTTTTGCCGTAATTAGGCATTTAATTGAGTAATTTATTGGTATGTAGCAAGCTTTATAGCTTGTTATGGGCGCTGGGCCGCACGCACGACTAAGATTTTTATTTAGAAATTTTTGCTTCTTAATGCGAAACTTTGTTTGTGTGTTTGTATGTGTGTTAACGTTTAACGTTTTTACGGCTAAACTAAGTTTTTGTAGATTTGTTGTAATTTGCTGCATGAAGGGTTTTGGACAAAAATTCCCGGAAAATTATTTAAGTAGGAACGAACCTACTTTATTTGTAGACAGAATGGGGGGGGGGGGATATGCATTTTTATAAAAGTTGAAAAAGATTGTGATTTTGTATATTCCTTTTCGTAATGTGGAAAATGAAGTTTAAGTAAGTCAATCAATAAGCTGGCTTTAATTTATTGCATCGTCTGATCAGTAGTAGTATACTGCATTAGTAGAGTGATTAATTGTGAAGTTATATAGTTAGTCTTGTTTGAGTAAAATTTTTGGTTTAAAAACCTGAGCTGATTACCGATTATGGTATCTACCTACATGCATAAACAATATTTTTTTTCTGTAGGTATAGTAACTCTTTTTCAGCAAACACATAGAAGTTACCTATATTGATACACCCCGTAAATTTTTATTATTAAGCTAGAAAATGTATAGGTACCTACTTCAACCTTTTTCTCAGTATTCCTACCAAACTTTTAAAACTCATATATGTAGTGTAAGAGCTTCCAATACTTTAATATCTGCAGACTGACCTACATCGGAGATAAGCGCCGGTCGTGTGCACCGGGGCTTAAGACGGCCGACATTGCATCTCAAGTGTTACTTCCTTTGGAATTTACGTTAGTGTACGTAAGGCTTTATGTTCATATTTGCTGTGGTTTATTATTTTATGCTGATTTTTGTTTGAATTTAAAGTTGGTCGTGTGGAACAAAGTTATATTCTGACTAGCATTTGTCCGCGTGGATGTCGGAAAATATCCCACAGGAACGTAATGCTGGGATTAAAAGTACCCTATGGGTTAATCCAGGCTTAGATAAACTATCTGTGTGCCAAATTTCATCCGAATGTGTTCAGCCGTTTTTGCGCCAATCCGGAACATACAAGTACATCCAGACAAACGGACAACAATTACAAAAACTGTATTTTCGGCATCAAACTCGTTTTCACACCTCGTAGTAATTATTTTTTTCAAAAATACTCAATGTTCAGTTGACTTTGTTCCTATTTTATTATATTTATTGATGTGGATTTATCTGGTTCTGAATGTTTCGATATAAACCAATCAATCTGCCTAGCCTTCCCAACTACATACATATTATTAGGTCGGGATCCGCTTGCAGTCTTACCGGATGCAACTGAATATTAGTATTTTACATGGAGCGTCTCCCTATCTGACCTCCACAACCCCGTTTCTGGGTAACACGATACCCCTTGGTGAGACTTGTTGTCAGACTTATTTGGGCTTCTGACTACCCTGTAAAAGGTCTACGAATGACAGCCGGGACCAACGGCATAACGTGCTTTTTCGAGGCACGAAGAGGTCTCGATGTTTTTGTTCCAATAAAATATTTGATTTGATCTGTAATGGATGGTCACCCATCCACGAACCGATCGCAGCAAGCGTAGCTTAACGTTCGATCGACCCGTGCGGCTGTTATCATTTAGCCACGAGCTCCTCGATATAAACCTTTGCCACAATGTTTTTCCCAAAAATATCTACAGCGTAGAATTAGTGTGGAGGTATTTAATATGAGTTTTCTACGAAAATGGTACCGATACTGCTTAGATATACTAGATACCTGACGACAATTACACTAACTCTGCTATTTTTAACTAAAAAGTCATTAATCAAACATAATAAAATCACTCCACAAACGATACGCACACCTCTCACTAAAAACGCTTCCCCAACACTCGAAAAAAAGAAAAAAAAAACTTAACCCGTTGACTGAAGCGTCGCGTCGCCCAAAAATAGTTAAAACAATAAATGTATTTCACGTCACTCACATGTCTCAAAGACCAGACAAGACAAAATGAAGCGAAATATGGTTATTATCATATTATGTCGTATGACAGACGAAAATGATTTTAATATAGTCCTGAAATAAACCTAAAAGGTTCAGGCAGCTGAATTGGACACGTTGGGTGTCAAGTGGCTTTAGCAAATACATTTTTGTTACATTATTATGATTTTAAACAAAGGGAGAGTGTTTCTTTATGAGGAGATGGTTTAAGATGATCCATTTGACAGGTTAAGATGACTAAGTTTAAATGGAAATGGTCATTTTGAAACGAACATAGCGAAAGTTGCAAATTAGAGAATGGGACTTGGAGTGATGTAGATCATCACAATGGACACACGTTCATATCAATATAGATAGGGTAAAAATCGAGCTTTTTTAAAATGGTCGCTTTTGACTGGGTGCGCCAAAGTTCACCAAAATTTTCAACTCCGATAATTGGAAATCCGAAAATGTTCTTCGTAACATTTTTCATCCTAACAATCACAATTCCTAACTACTCTGTCTCTAATGTTCATAATTCCGAAGCATTCAACTTCATAATGTGTACTTTTATTTGTTTTCCTATATTTTCTCAACATAACCATCTTTTACACTATTGTTCAAAGTCATATCTTTTTTGTTTAAATTTAACGATGTGGAAGGGATCCATAGGTTAGGTTAGGTTAGAACTGTGACCATGTACGGCTGCGGTCTCGCAGGTGGTGAACCGCGGCGCCTGGGCCTGGAGGTGGCCCTCAACAAGTCGGAGGCTATCATTTTCCATGGCCCCCGACGAGCGCCGGGATCACATGTCGTGGTCGGGGGGACCCGGATCGCTGTCGAGTCAACCATGAAGTACCTGGGATTGGTGCTCGACAGCCGTTGGGACTTCGGCCCCCACTTTCGGCGGCTGGCGCCCAAGTTGAAGGGCGCGGCGGGCGCGCTGTCAACGCTGCTTCCCAATTTGGGGGGCCCAAGTACCGCCTGCAGGCGGTTGTACGTGGGGATCGTGCGATCAATGGCCCTGTATGGGGCCCCGGTGTGGGCGGCTGACCTGACGGCCCGCAGTATCGCAGTGTTGCGAGTACCGCAGAGGACGATGGCCGTCAGAGTCATCAGAGGGTATCGCACGATCTCCTACGAGGCGGCTTGTGCACTAGCCGGAACCCCGCCGTGGGATCTGGAAGCGAGAGCCCTCGCGTCACTGCATCGGTGGCGTGAGGAGGCGCGGACGCGGGGCGTAGTACTGGTGCAGCGGCAGATCACGCTGCTCCGGTCCGAACTCCGCCAGGTCTTGGTGGCGGAATGGCGGGACAGGCTTTTGCGCCCTACCGCCGGCCTCGTCACCATCGAGGCGGTCCGGCCAGTACTCGACGACTGGCTCGGTAGGAGGCACGGCTCCCTGTCATTTAGGGCGACGCAGGTGCTCTCGGGGCACGGCTGCTTCGGGAAGTACCTGTGTCGCATAGGCAGGGAGCCGGACGCTCGGTGTCATCACTGCGTCCATTGTCTGGAGGACACGGCGTGGCATACGCTTGCAGAGTGTGCAGCTTGGGAGGAGCCGCGCCGTGCCTTCGTTTCGGAAGTGGGAAGCGACCTGTCGCTGCCGGCTGTGATTCGTTCTATGGTCGGTGGCGCAGCGTCGTGGGACGCGGTGATCTCCTTCTGCGAGAAGGTCATGTCCCAGAAGGAGGCAGCGGAAAGGGAGAGGGAGATTTCAAGTGCTCTCCCGGCCCGCAGCAGGCGCACCGGGCGTCGGCAGAGGGCTGACAATGCCCTCTTCCGGCCCCCCTAAATGGGTCCAAGGGCGGCGGACTCGGGGACGTCTGCCTCCCCTCACTCCACGGACCCGAGTTGGTGGCGCGTAGTGTTCCACGCGCGCCCCTCTTAGACGTCGCGGGGGGAGTCAAACACCTCACTCCCCTCGCTCGACAAGACGGAGCCCGCAGACGTGGGCTAGCACCAGTCGGGGGCTGCGTTGAAGAGTGCTTAAGTGCCCCCGTAGCCCCCGGTGCAAGTGTGCGAGGGAACACCGGGGTGGTTTTAGTCAGTAAGAGTCTGACAGACCCCTCTGCCCACCCCAGGGCAGAGGACCTCCATGAGGATTTCCACCCCGTCACCAAAAAAAAAAAAAAAAAGGTTAGAACTGTGACCAACTACGCGCGAGCCGAGCGAGCGAAGCGAGCGGTGCCGCGGTAGCGGCCGGCGAGCGCTACCTCGAAATTGGTCGCAAAATTTTTCGAAGTATTTTGTTCATAGTGCCCGCAAGACGACACTCTGACCTTAATTATGTTTAGGGATAAAAGCGTTATGATAACAAACAGTAGGAGTTAAAATATATTTACATTAATGATATTATTAATCACAATTTTCGGAAACATGAGTTTTATGAACATCGCCGGTAGCACTACAAATAGTATGAATGAAAACTTTAGGATGAAAAATTTTAGGAAGAGTGATCATTCGGATTACAAATCATTAGGAAGAACAATTTCGGGTAAAGAACTTTAGGTGAGCCAATATGACCCCTTTTGACTACTATTTTACTAATGGATTATCCTTGATTGATTGGTACCTATATAATATTACTAGCTTCTGCCGGCGGGTTCGCCCGCCAGGTCGGAAATTATCCCACAGGAACAAACTGCCGGGATCTACAAGGTGCTACATAATTAATGCACAACCTCTTAAAGGGTCATTGTACTTATCATTATGAACAACTTTTACTATGGGACCAAACCTGAAATCGCGAAAAAAAATCAGCTGTTCCCTACATTTTGACACGAACATAAATGTAGGTTGATTTTTTTTGCGATTTCAGGTTTGCTCCCATAGTAAAAGTTGTTCATAATGATGAATACAATGACCCCTTAAGAGGTTGTGCATTAATTATGTTACACCTTGTATATTCTGTCTTAACTTAGCTTAGGCCATGGTCTACCACGACTAAATTTCATCGAAATACATAAAGGACAGACAGAGCAGTGAGGTTTACCATACCTATTTCATTTGTTTTATCTTTGTAATACCAAACAAAAAAGGTTCATCATCATTTGCCTAGCCTTTTCCCAACTATGTTGGGGTCGGCTTCCAGTCTAACCGGACGCAGCTTAATACCAGTATTTTAAATGGAGCGACTGCCTATCTGACCTCCACAACCCAGTAACTGGGTAATACGATACCCCTTGGTAAGACTGGTTGTCAGACTTTCGGGCTTCTGACGACCCGTAACAAGTAACAAAACAAAAAAGGTTACTAAACAAAGTCGCTTTTCGTGTTTGTCTGTGAAACCACGTGATTCTTCTAAGCTACGAAACGGATTTTGATGCGGTTTTCATCATCATTTAGAGAGTTTATTCCGGAAGGTTTATGTGTAAAATACATTAATATTAAACTAACATAAAATAAAGAAATCTCAATGTTTGTCAAGTCGTAAAACGCATGCGAAGCAGGGGCGTGTCGCTAGTTTAATATAATTCTGTGACCTCTTAGTAAGTAGGTAATTTGATTTTGTAGCATGTTATTTTTTATATTGAATCTTTTGCAATTAGGAAGGTATTCTACTGTCTTATAGTTATTTTACCGATATTTAATCTATTAATCAATAAAAAAGTAAACATGTCACTTCCCATCATAAATAACGGGTTAAGAATCTTCTCCTGCTAACGGTACCGATACAAAAATAATGTGTAAAATTGTCTTATCTTGTCATAATGAGATAGAAAAAAAGGTTGAGGTAACAAAAAAGTGTAATTAGTAATCTTCTATACATATACATCTATATATATATATATATATATATATATATATATATATATATATATATAATGACTTGGACATACATACATAAAAATAAATTAAATTGAAGTGTTTGTTTGTAACGTCAAAATAACAGCTTTTTACTAAAAGCATAATTATGAAAGTATATACGGTAAAAAAAATTCCATCTGTCTGTCTGTTAGATCCGGCTAATGTCCGAAACGGCTGGACCGATTTTGACGGGACCTTCACTGGCAGATAGCTAATGTTATAAGGAGTAACGTATGCTATTTTTATTAATAGGGTTCAGCGAAAATGAATAAAAACCCATGAAATTGTATTGACATCCACGCGGGCGAAGCCATGGGCAACAGCTAGTAAAAAACAATAGCTAACAAACATAAAAAACTTTATAATACAAAACTCAAAGTTATATTTAATAAGCATATAAGGTTATTGTGAACCAAAAAAAACATATCTGCATGTTTTTGCAAGAAACTAGGCGCGACACTTGAGTTTTTATCATCGACTCGACCCAACCAATAGAGTATTTTTTATTAATCAACCTTCATCATTGTTAGTATTCATAAAAAACACTCGTTACCACACATATCTATTATTATTAGACCATGTTTTTCCGTCTCTGCAACTGAAGCGTATTTCCTTAGCAGTAACTGTTCATAATTTGCTTTTACTTTATTATCTATGTTTCCTGCTTCACACAGTGTGTAACACTTGCGACCTCCAACTCTTTAGTGTTGACAGTAATTGGGCATTATTTAATATTAACACTAAAAACATTTTAATAAAAATGTAGGTACTAGAAATTAACGGACCAATTCAACTGGAAAGATCAAAAGGATTCGAAAGAATCTGTTGCTAATGACAAGAAAAAAATGCTTAATTTATTAAAGACGGAAACAAAATATAAAATAAACAATAAATCGTAAAACAGACCGCCTTTTCATGATATTTTCAGGGCAGTAACCAATAAAACTATCAAATTATTACACGTCACGTCATCAAATTTTGGTTATATCGAAATAAACAAGAACGTTTTATTTATCAGAATTATTTTATTATCAAGTACAATAAAAACTTTGTCCATTTGTGCTTGGATCGAGTGGTTTTGATATTTTAATTATATGTCCGAACCCTGCTTTTTTATTGTTACCTACTAATAATTTTGATAAAAACGAGTAACTAATTCGCAGATAGGAAAAGAGGAAAAGACTTGTAAAATAGATAAAAAATAACGTTAACAAAAAAATATCCCACTTGTATTAGGTCAACGTATATTATTCCTCTGTTAAATTCAACAACGACATAGAATAGACGAAGTCATTATGTCTCCATTTTTGTATTCGATTCTTGTAGATATTCATATCTTCTCTGTGCATCAATAGCAGTCCACAATCATTATTATAAGGTGAAAATGCCAATGCTGTTACTAACTGTACCAAAATATTTAAAATAGACATTTCATTATAGTCAACATCTTTGTTATATTTCTTCTTATCTCGCTAAGTATTTAAACATTTTCACATAATAAGCCTTTCAGTGGCAATCAAGAATGCGATATGCATCTCAAAAATTGACAGGTTTGATAACATCTTTAGCGTAGCCACAGTGAGCATCGACAATGTTCATTAGTAGCACTTATCTGGGAGATAACTGTCTATTTTTTTGTTATTAAATACATATGTAATGAATGTTCACACAATAACTGCCGTGCTAAGAGTACAATCAATTGTAAAGTTTTTTGTATTTCATTTTAAACATAAACGGAGATAAGATCTCGAAATCCAAAAAATCTATCTTGTACTGTTGTGTATCAACCAAAAAAGTTTGAAGAACAAAAACCTATGTGGTGTAGTGACTTTTTTACAGGTCACATTATTATTAAAGCGATATCAAAGTTGTTTTGTTGATATTATGTACATATATTTATTTACTCTCCTGTGTGTTCCATTCTTTCATAATTATTTCTTCCTCATGTGCAGTGGGAATAATGAAATCAATAAATAAACAGGCTTTTTGGACATTTTCTTCATTGTTTAATGCGTTTCCATCCTAAAACACACAATAACACAACACATGCAAGTATCAAGGATGCACCAACGGTATAAACAGAATTATGAGTTACGACCGCGGTCTGTTCCCGTACGACAGTGTACAAAATTACACCCAGACTAAACTATTTATAATATTATAATAATTTTCTGGCCCAATTATTTTGCTGCTGACACGTTTTATTAGTTTATATACAATTGTTATGTTTACCCCGACCATAAATTATACTTTTATAATTTTCTCTCCGTGACAATGTTATAAACAAAATTTTCTGTATATGATAAGTCGTAAATTATATAATTTTGTCATATGTAAAAGACAGAAACACGAGTGTTTACATAACATGACAGCTCAGTCAGTTTTTCGTTATGATTTAATGATTTTTTTGACGTTTTTGCCTTATAACTTTGGATCAGATATGATATTTTTCGGTGCATCTTAATCCAAGTTGTGCGTACAAGAGAAATTACGACTTCTGGGGTATTTTAATGTATACTTTATGTTTTTGATGTGGGTAGATGGAAAAAATTGAGTATAGAAGCTCATGTCTGCATAACACAAAATATCTCTCAGAAGATACCTACTTAATTATAATTTTATAATGATGAGTCAAATGATAGTTATGAGAGATCATATTCTTAGAGCTACATTATTACTATTAATTTTAACAATAAAATACGTTCGCCTTGATCTAGTGGTCACAAGGGCTACTGCTGAGCATGTGGTCCTGGGTTCGATTCCCGGGTCGGACAAAGTGTTATTGGGTTTTTTTCTTGAGCCTGAATTCTGCCCGATTGATGGCAATAGGCTCGCCCCCTGCTACATGGGTCTTAAATAGCAGGCTAAATGTGGGTGTACTAGAATAGGTGCACCTCTGCCTAACCCTTCGGGGAATACAGGCGTGATGTTTTGTTACGTTGTCCAACAGTTGCATAGCATGCAAAAGTATGCAATTTTATTAAACTTTGTCTTCAATATTGTGTCCTCATTACATATTCCTGTTTGTCTTTTTTCCATTTGTCACATAAGACAAGATGGCTGCGAACACAGCAGGGTATAAGGCACGGTGTACATGATGAGACAGAAGCCTTAACATAGCCGTGTGTTAATCAAACGTGGGGTGAACGTCGTGTGTATTGTGTCGTTAAGAGTGATTGCCATAAGGCTGAGAGTAGACTGGAGTATCTACTTTTTTAACAATTACTTCATAGTTATAGAATTCTTTTGATCCAGCATTTAAGCTGTTGATATCACTATACTGGCTCATCACCACACTAAACTTCTCGTGCAAGCACCACTTCACTTTCTACTGTTTCCCGCCATTCGTGGAGAACTGACAGTTGACATTAGTGACAGCTGCCTCACTACTGATGTGTATGAGATAATGTTTAATTACCTATTAAATAGATAGCGTTTTCAAGTTCTCGGAATGAGGTCTAAGAAGTGGAAATAAAAATACAAATTTATTTTTGCTATAGGGTAGGTATTTTCACCATAATTTTCAAAGGTTCTCCACAGGTTTCATAGCTACACGTCCATCTTCAAAGACTATGAGATGTTATGAAAAACTGAATATAATTTCCAAATAGTCCCAGCTACCTGCCTATCCCATTATTTATTTGAACGACCATAAAGTACGCAACACATTTTGGCAGTGTTATCAAACCTCTCAACATCTTTGTCCATTGTGCACTGATCCTAAGCCATACAAAATATATTAGTCGTCTTCCGCGATGGTAATACCGTTGTAAGCCGGGCATTATTACACCCCCTGCAACTACCCTCATATTATACGTAAGTAGGTACTTGTACTTGTGTCGTATTATCGAATGAATATTTTTGTTGCAAAACTTTTGTGAGCTTTTCTTCGAGTGTGTGTACAGCTTTATTTTGATCTACCAATTTACTGAATAGTGCGGTTAGCAAAATTATGCACAATCTAATTAACACATGTCATTCTCTACCTACTCCATACCTTGCTTTTGTTAATAATGTCAGCCAGAATGTTCCCTGGTTACAGCGGTTACTCTACGAATTTAAAGGGTTAAACGACCATCTTTATTTGAATTATTTTGTTAGTACTTAGATTTTTCAAAAGTATTTCAATATCCGGAGAAACCTATCCAGGTTTTTGTGATGTTTCTGTTTACTTTTGTTTTATCATTTATTTTTTATTTATATTTATAATAATCGGCACAGTAGTAGGCACAGACTCAATTACTTTTTCGCGAATAAAATACCACCATAATCAGAAAACCCCATAACACGAACTTTAAACCCACTCCCACCCCCAAAGAAAATGGGGAAGCCGTGATAATCCCTAATATTGAGCTCTCGATCATAACACGGACTTCAGCCACAAAGGTGATGTAATAACGGCAGCTAATCCTCTATTGTGGCGCCATCTCTTGACGGATTGCCGCCAACTGAATGGGGCGAACCCAAAGGGCGCTTTGTTCGCCCCGATATTAGAAAAGCCTATTGTGTAGCTGGGATAATTTGTGTTTCGAAAGGTTTTCGTTTCTGTAATAAAGTTGGATAAACGTTTTGTTTTGGCTTGTACTTTTTGAATAGCAGAAAATGGAAAATTCACTAAGAAATTCAGACAAATACTTTACTCGTCATAACGAGTGCTCACTTCATGACGTAGGCTGTTGACACAGGAAATGATATGGACGTAATAAATTCAGATTTCCGTCGGTAAAGGTTACGCGTGTCAGAAGATCCCGGTAAAAATAGAAAGTGGTCATGTCATGGCATGAAAGTAGAATGTAGGAAATAGGCTGAGCGCAAGACCGCACCAAGAAAATGTTGTACATAACATCACGCCTTGTTTCCCCGAAGGGTTAGGCAGAGGTGTATCTTTAGTACACCCACATTCGCCAGTTATGTTTAAGTTCCATGGAATAGTGGGCGAGCCTATTGCCATCTACCGCGCACAAATCCAGACTCCGGGCTGCTTCTGAGAATTTCCAGATGGAAAAATCCAATTACACTTTGCCCGACCCGGGAATCGAACTCAGGACCTCATGCTCAGCAGTAGCCTTTGCGACCACTAGACCAACGAGGCAGTCCAGAAAATGTTATAGTCATGGGTATTTTCAACTACCTACAAAAATCAAGTAATCAAATCATGCAGTCTGTTGCTTGAAATGAGACGTAGGTAAACGGATGAACAAACAAATTAAGTATTAAGTAGGTAATTTAGATCCAATTATAAGCACGCGCCCTTTTTTAGGAGAGCAGTGGTGGCCCAGTTGAGTGGTCACGGCCCTGACTTACGAGTTGTAGGTTGTGGGTCCGAACCCAGGCATGCGCTTTACTTTGTGTAAATAATTTCATCACCACTGCTCTCAAAACGGCGAAGGGAAACATCGTGAGGAAACCGGCATGTCCTAGAACCAAAAATTCGAAGACATGTGACATCTACCAACCCGCACTGGGCTGCGTGGTAGATTACAGCCCACTCTCTCTCGAAGAGATAGGCTGATTATGCCCTTTTTTAGCGTGGATAAAAACTGAGATTATAGAATTAAGTTTTTAAAAAAAAACTTAACACAGTGTTCTACAATTTACTTCATTTGAACGCTTATTTGACACTCGTTGTCGACCGACGGTCGAGTGTAACATGCTTAATTTACCAATTTCAGTGCTGCAAGCTCGATATCACTTTATAGTGAGTGTAAACACCACTTTAACATTATATGAAACCGCTAATACACTCATTCATCAACCCTATGAATACGACGTTGTTTTACCCCACAGAATTAAATGTTTAACCCGAAAATTATTTAGTTGTGTTACACGTCTCCGATGATGGATCGCGCCAATAATTGCGTCATACTTGAAGTGTTTGGGGGTGAAAGGGGGTGTAATTTGTCGGAAGTGGGGGGAAGGGTGCCAAGCGAGGACCCGTTATTGATGGGATCCCTAAATAGCGGGTTACGTGGGTATTGTTTTTTTTTTGTGGGAATTTATCGTTTTCTGTTTTTATATCTGAGTGGTTATAAATGAATAGGTACTTCCTTCCAGGCAGTGTTGGGACAGAATTTTTGCACCAGGAATTTTTCAGTAGCAGCTCGGTGTCTAGATTTGTTCCCGGTCGATGGCAATAGGCTTCCTCCCTATTACATGGAACTTAAACATAACTGGCGAAATGCAGGTGTACAATAGTAAACACCTCTGCTTAACTCATTGGGAATTACAGGCGTGATGTTATGTGTTTCTAAGTATATTTAGAATTTGAAAATAGTATGCAACTACAACAATAAGTATTACAGTGTTGTGACCATCATGTGCCTGCAAAAATGTCGACACCACCGATGACAGAAATTATTTTCATTGGTATTCAAAGAAACAGTCCTAAAACATAGGAAAAGTAAAAAAAAAACACGAAAAGTACAAAAGGTAAATCAATAATAATAAAGTGCAACACATCATAAAAAAAGGACAGAAAAATCCGCAGACTTCCAATTCAAAGGCGATTTTTTTCGCACCTAAAGTACAGGCAGCTCCATAAACTACATTTAATAAAACATAAAGGCGACGCGTCTTAATCGAAATTTTCGCGCGTAACATAAAATTAGCCATATATCGTAACTGAATATCCAATTGACTAAAATTAGCACTCGGTTATTATGATGCGTCACAAGCCGTATATTTTAATAAATTCAACGTTTTTATTTACTAAATGTAATATTTTGCTGCCTGTATCGGAATTTCGTTTAGTTTGAAATTACATTATAGAAAACATATTTAGGATTAGAATTTTTTTTGTGAAAAATAAATGTATTTTTTACGATTTTATAGATTATTCACATAATAATAACTTAGGTACATTTAATAGAATATTGTTCTCGTGAATCATTTGAAATGATTTTATAAGTGTCAAAGTTTACAGTTTGCAGACAAATTACCAATTAAATACTATTTAGTGAACTAAACAAATATTTAAAATAGTTTAATAATATACAGTTATTATTATTAAACTATAATAGAAACTGTTTAAAAATAAATTAGAATAATAAATGTGACGAAATTCAAAACATTTTGTGTTAAGATGAATGTGATTCTTCTCGAATGGATTCCAAAGATTTTATTCGAAAAATATGCTAAACAGTTATTAATATTCAATGTGCAACTTAAACGTCCGTTTTAAAAATCAAAGTGGTTAATTTTTTATACGAAAATTTACTTGCAAATGATAGTTTTGTAATTTTTCTAATTAGTTCTTTTTTTTTCATATTTTTAAAAAACATATTGTTTCCGTAACTTAACCTTAATCTAAGACTAAAATCGCCAATCCGCCTTGAACAAGCGTGGTGATCAATGCTCGTGCCTTCTCTGTATGAGAAGAGACCTTTATCCTGCAGAGGAACAGTAACAGGCTGGTATTATTTAAATATATTTTTTATTTCTTCTTTATTAAATCCATATGTAGGCACTCGGCCAACCTACTCATATTTAATAACTCCACAAATACAATCTATTGCTCCAATTGCTAATATTAATGCAACTTTTAATTATTTATAAAGGCAGCTAAAACTTCGCCTTAACTCAAATCAGTGTGTCACATTAGACAAGAATTATGAAGCTAAAGACTTGTTACAAAAAATCCTAGAACATTTGTTTGACGTCAACAGACCGCTAAAATGTATGGCTGTGAGCCATTTATTAATTGCTCCTACACAACGATTGATTGCCCGTTTCACTTCTCTATTACATTTTATTTGTCTATGACGTACAAATGATCCTGTGTGCGCCTGCCTTATATTCTAATTTTAAAATGTTTTGTATTATTTTCCGGTTGGTATTTATAAATAAAAAAATCTTTAGGTAAGTATAATACTTTTTCAATACAATCAGTTTCGAAAGGAATTTAAAATTTATTCTAAACTAGGTACTACCTACATATAATATTTTTATAACGGATTGACATTGAATTATACCTAGTATTCAAGGGATAAATACTTGTTATTCATTTCATGCAAGACATGTAATTATTATAATAACCACATATTTTTAGTTGGCACTTTAAACCGCAGTGTCATTAAAAAAAAGAAGTAAAAAGAGTTGGTAATGTTAAGGTGAAGCCGGCTTGCGAAAATGACAAATATTATTAAAGACACATATTTAATTGCACTACAATATATTCATTCTCATTATATTTACATTTTCATAATATTACGGTAATGATTAAAGAAAGATCAAATTGACAAATAGGTAATAAAAAAAAACATAATTTAAAAATTTTTTTTTCAACTTGCACGTATTAGGTACATACATTATTTAACTTGTGTTAGTAAACCTACAGCAAAAGTTCGAAAAATGTCATAGTACGTAAATAAAATTAATAATTGTCAGTAACCAATTACGTCACCATTTTCTACCTCAGTAACGACAAAAAAAATTTTTTTTCGGTAAAACAAACAAAGACTATTACTCATTTTAAAATTCGAACATTATGACAATCCAATCAGTTGGTGCAAAGATAAACAAAACATCAAACAACTGAATTCCAACCGTAACTTCGGCCAATAAAGTCCAATATTTTTAGAAAATGAGTAGTATTTTTTTCTCGACTAGTGATGTCCTAGTGTAAACACACGCGGCACGTATTTCGAGATATGTCAAAGTGTACTTTATGTGACATCCGCCTTGACGCAGTAATCTCCGAGATTAATGCACTAAAACGATAGACGGTTCTCGTAAGCGGCGAATAAGTCATTGTCCGAATAGGAAAACAATGTGCTAAGCATCAGATATTTCATGGAATGACAAAGTGGATAGACATGTCACGTTTTTTCTCGATACAGTGGAAAACCGTGGATGTTAGAAAGATCTGTGTATGCTCAACTCGCAAATCTGCATGTTTGCTGTTTTTATTTTGTCCGAAATGCAAGAAGTTTTGTTAGGTCTTAATTCACTCACATTCTGCAAAGAAGCCCAGGTAAGTAGGTACATACGATACGACGCGACTCGTGAAGAAGGTACGATAAAGTAACCATGTTTTTTTTATTTTATTTAAGATAGGTTTGCTCTTGACTCTAGTCTAGGTCAGAGGTGACAGAGACAAAGTCCACGATGGAGCGAGCTTACCCAAAAGAAGCCTGTTCACTCTCATTGTGAAGAGATCGGGGTTGTATGCGTTCGGAAACACAGACGCAGGCAGAAAGTTCCACTCCTTTGCTGTGCACATCACAAAAGACATTAAAAATAAATGACAAAAAATGAAATGATGTTTAGAAAAATAATGGACTAAAATAATAACCAGCTCTTATAAATGTAAATTATTTATATTTGGGATAAGCTTACCTCGAGACAAAATGAGTCAAGAAGATATAGAAGTTCATGAACATTATTCTTTCTGTAAACGAGCCTTTTCATCTTTGTGTAATATTTCCCAAAAATGATCTGCCAAAAATATTGTGATTACAAGATAAAATATCACTGCAAGTAAAACTTTCAACTTAAAACAACGGTTAAACTCGCACACAAGACAAAAGCAGTAAATAATTAAATTAAAAGTCACTGTAGTCCACGGAGGCGTACAAATTATTCTAAAGTAATAATCTCATATATCATATTAACATTAACACCGGCCGTAAATAACGAATCAAAGAAAAGAAAAAGAAAGGTCTGTTTATTTTTATTATTCATAACGAAAAGGAACAATGTGCCAAGAAAAATGTAGAAAAAAATTCACGTTACGGCAATTTGTCACTCAGTTGAAACAATACTGAAAATTCCATTGTCTTCGTTAAGTCTGTCTTCGATTATCAACTGTCAACGCGTGCAGGCCTATTGTAGAGGCGACAACAATGTTTCCAAATCGATATTAAAAACAAAACATCTGACATCCCAACAAGAAAAACATCCAATTTGAATCTTATGTGACTCTTCTTAAAGTTCATAATCTACGTACCAACCACATGAGTTATTCTAAAACAAAATGCACAGAGCCATTAAAAAGACTAACAAAAATAACATAAGATTTTTTAAAAGTGAAGATTGAATTGTTTTCTACTTTTAAAACAATGGCTCGGATATTCGTGGATACGTTAACAAAAGTGACAGGTGCTGATTTGTTAGTGATTTTTCGAATACCAGAATAGAGCGCCACGTCAAAACAACGGGGTTAAATAGAAGAAATGGCTTTTGTTATTCTCTTTTCCTAGTCGCTAATAATCTTACAAATAGTTACATGTCTGTTATTTGAATTCCTTCTATTAATTTACGCGACAAAAATTGTGTAAGTAGGATAACACTTTTGTTATTAATTAGGGTATTTCTGTTCAAAATAAAAATCTTTATCGAATGTCCCGTCAATATTTTCACTCTCAGAAGATCCTAGACCTACTTTTATAAACACATTCGACATTTTTTATCGTCTTGCAATGCACCATTAATTGCCATTAACAATGTGCTAAAAATAAACTACACATTAACAAAAATACGAGGGGAACTCAACTCTAAATCAAATACCACATTCTCGGAGGAAAAGTTTTTCTTTATTATTACTAAACACAGCCATAATTTCAGCGTTATTTACGATTTACATCACTAAAAAAGTGAATTTATTATATCATGTGGTCACGTTTCACTTGTTTTTGGGACAATAAAAATAAAATATTTAGGAAGAAAAAAACTAGATGACATGTAGGCATAGTTTATAAATCGTAAAGACCGTCTGCGCCATAAAGTGTCCAGTTATTGTTTAAATAAACAATGGGCCAGCGACAATAAAGAGCTGTAGAATAGCCCACAGAACGACACTGTGACTGACGTGTGAAAATGTAGATAATGATATTAGGTGAAGGTGGTCGCGTAGGCAGTAAACGAATGATGATTAATCGTAGATTTTTTTTTATTTGAACAAATTTTCACGCGGTTACATAAACACTATTTAAGGAAATTTATGGATACATTTCAATTAGAAAATACATTGTGTCGTATGTTCTTAGCTCAATTCTTAAACCTAGTAAGTCGTACGATTACAATGATTAGAATGATTTTGGCTTATTTATTATTGCACATGCGTTTATTATAATTTCAAACTCAAACTCAAAGCATTTATTTCAATTAAACCAATTACAGGCACTTTTGAATTGTTAAAGAGTCAGTCAGTTAGTCAGAAAATTGAAGCTAGTCGCCCATTCCAAAACGTAGATCTCTATGGAGAAGAATGGGCAAGAAACTCCATGGACACTCTTTTAAATCAAAATTATTACACAATCCTGGGTACATTGTTCTTGTTGCTTCTATATGTGAGAACAATGTAAAAAATAAATAATTAAAAACAATTCAAAATATAAGATTAAAAATAAGCCCTGGCAGTTAAGAGATGACCAGTCTCCACTGACGGCGCCCGTTCACGAACATGACGCGTGGATTATCTTATATCTTATGTGACTGTTTCTTTTGTACAATAAAAAACTTGCCTACACTTTGTTTTTCTTTCACACTGGTATTTTCTGTGTTTTTCATACAACACGATTTGAACCTAAAACTTACTTCATAACAGTAAGTTAGAAGTGAAGATAATATAATAAAATCTTTTGAAATGTATTTATTAAATTAACGACTGCTTCGTTGGTCTAGTGGTCAGAAGCGCTACTGCTGAGCATGAGGTCCTGGCTTTGATTCCCGGGTCGGGCAAAGTGTTATTAGGTTTTCCATTAATACTTCCATCTTTGATTTCTCATGGTTTAACAAAAATAAATAAAACCGATTAAAACAACAATGTCGATTCTGTCCACAACACTAATCTTTGCACAAACGAAGGAGGCGGTCTTGCAACGAAAATAGCCGTTCAAAAATATTGAAGAGCGTTGAAAAATACATGTCAAACATGTATGAGAGAATAATAAGACGCGTCGACAAACACTCGATATTTAGGCCAGTATGCTACTGTCCAATTTGTTGCTTCATTTCTTATGATTCTACTAGTATTTTGTGAATGCAGGCGACGTCGTGTCGTTGAAACGAGGTGTATGCCGTGTGCAGCCATATATCGGCCAGTAGCAACATTGCCCGCAAATCAATGTTACAACCCAACCATATTTTCTTTGGTGTTTGGAAGGTTAATTACTATCGGGACTAATAGATGGAGCTTTTTATTTGAGTCCAAAGGTTAGATCGCGGTGTTGAGATTCTCCACCGATTACGTATAGCATTCAGGCTATAAGGTTCATACTGCGCCCATCCAACCAACGCCAAGATGGCACTACGACGAGGGGCCCGTATTTACGGGTCACCGTATGGCCTCCGCGGTCAGGGGGGGTAACCCCGACACCGCCTGCCGCGCCCCCTGACGGGGACGTAGCGACATCCACGTGGTTCATTATGGTACGTTTTGTTATTGTAACCAAACCAAGGTGAAATAAACATTTGTCTTAAGTTACCCTATGTTTCATTTTTGAAGTCAGCCTTGGAAAACGTACGGAAACCAGCAGATAGTGTCATTGTGACCCTCACGAAGCCCGAGGGTTCGCATAACCTATCATATCAGCTCGCAACGTGAGCGAGCACCCCCAAAACCCTCACGAAGCCCGAGGGTTTAACATGCCGTAAGTATTGTTGGCACTGCGTGGCGGTTATGAGATATTAGTTCGAAACTTTCTTTGATATTTTAATGCATGGCCGCATAACTAACAAAATGTAGTGAGAGGAATTTGAGATGAGAATGGTGAAAAAACTTGTATTTTCAATAAGAAAAGTATACAGTGCAAGACAGTCTTCCGCGTATCTTGCAACTATACGAAATGTTTATGAAGAATTCACAATTAACGTGCGTTTAAGATGGATAGCCGTCACTGCGTCATTTTACATACTAGACCTAATTCATTTCCCTCAAGTGACTTTAACAGCATCTATTTTAAAACAGCTGGTAACACACTATTCAATTCCCCTCTCTATAAACGTTTTAATGTACCTACCTTTATGAAATAAAATTATTTTGAAATAAAAAAAATAAGCAAAAAAATATATGTTGTATATTTTTGTCCTGGAATTAACGCATAACCTCTTAAGAGATCATTGTACTCATCATTACGTACAACTTTTACTATGGGACCAAACCTGAAATCGCGAAAAAAAATTTGCTGTCCCGTACATTTATATTCGCATAACTCGTCACAATGCAGGGAACAGCTGATTTTTTTCACGATTTCAGGTATGGTCCCATAGTAAAAGTTGTTCATAATGATGAGTACAATGACCCCTTAAGAGGTTTTGCGTTAATTCCGGGACATGTTGATGTATATTTTTCCCATGCAAAAATCACCTTTTCACACTACGAATGCAAATTTTACTACCATCTGCATACCAGGGGCGTAGCCTTCATACAACCCGATTCCTACCGGCTTCCCTTTGAAACCACCACTCTTCTTAATGTCTTCTTGCCAAATAATAAGGTACACCTATGTGTGTAACTGTGTATCACATCACATTACATAATTATATTTAATACCAGTTTAATACATCATAAGATTAAAAACCTAAGTTTTTTGTCTGAGTTTATGAGGACTGAACAATTTTTCTTCGGCTTCCCTCTAATGATAATTGTAGTTGCGCCACTGCTGCATACTAAACCATAGAAAGATAATCTACGTCAAAATGACGTGCACACTTTCAACAAATCACTTTTTTATTTTTCATAATATTTTCACACCAAACTAAAAAAACAAAACTACCTAACTACTTTTTAATAAATTGACCCAGTGGTTGGTAGCACTAAAAAAAAAAAACACTTAATTTTTTTTACGTTTTCCCGCCAAAATTACGAAAATAGACTACCCAAGAACATAATAGGCTGACCCAATGTCTCGGTCACCAACTTCCCGCTTCAAAAACTAACATTTCACAGCTCATATGCTGTTATAATTAATGCACAATTATAACATATTAATATTTACCGTGTCACCACTCCCGGTTGAGCGTGGTGAGCGTCGCCCACTCGCAACTATTTGTAGCCCGACTGTTGCTACGATTGTCTCTGACGCAACACTGCAACCGCTAATTGCAATAGAGAAGATGGTTTATTGTGTTTGGTTAAGAGACTAATGAGAAGTAAATTGAACAGTGAGACTGTACAACATTGATTTACTTATAATTCTTAGTTACAATATACAAGACAACACTAAAATATATTAAATATGTACAAAGTATACAATAAAAAATAAAAAATGGGGAAGAGCTCATTGGACATCAAAAAATTCGTCCGCATCTCTGTTAATGGGAAAAGTGCCCAAAACGCTGGTAGCATTGCCACGTTGGATGGCAATTCTGATTCTTTGGACTAAAAATAGGCCAGCCCTCTGGTCTCGTGAAGAGTCAAATAGTTTGAATCTTGATTTTAAATTTGAGAGTTTTGTATGAAATGTCCGGGTTTGAACGTATTTTCAAAATAGAAAGTCCATAACATGTCTCCTTAAAGACTCGAACCGTTTCATATAGATACGAGTATCTATTTGTAAAGAAGGAATATAGATACCGATGGCACTTTATGTGTAATGTGAGGGAAATGGTCCGTTTATTCAAATCACACCTGTGTATGACAGTTGTATGAAATGGCTAGAACATGACAAATTGGCGTAGGGTGTCAACTTTCTTAACAATAATTTCCCTGGCTGTACCTGATGTTAAATAGGTATATTAATTTAACACACGTATATGATTTGGCATTTTTGTTTTATGAAGATAGTTTAATTTCATTAAACGTTATTACTTATTTATTTATTTACAATTTTCTAAAATTGCATCTTGGAGCAACCTGTACTTAAAAAACTGTAGCGCAGAGGTCATTTGCCGGGGTCACGGATCATAACATCGCATCAATGAAATTCAAACGAATAACGTGCAAAGAGTAGGCGAATTAAAGGAAAGAAAGAGCTTTATTGTTTGAAAATTTTAATTTTTCAATTTATGAATTATTTCATCTAATTATAATTTTTATGATTACTGGCCACTAGCTCTACTCGTGTGTTAATGTCGCCATTGTAGCGGCGCGTTGTATAATGTGTTACAGGTCAAGTACTTATGCGATTTTCTACTTATTTTCACTTAAAGAACTCTCTAGTGTAGCCTGATCTATGGATACTAGACACAAACCGTACTTACTATGGATGATGTAAAT
The DNA here is from genome assembly GCA_947568875.1 of Fissipunctia ypsillon. Classification (NCBI taxonomy): domain Eukaryota; kingdom Metazoa; phylum Arthropoda; class Insecta; order Lepidoptera; family Noctuidae; genus Fissipunctia; species Fissipunctia ypsillon. The sequence continues at coordinate 12,710,544 of OX387650.1, forward strand.
TGTGTAAGAAAAATATATGATATTGCTCCTTACCATTTGAAAAAAACTTAGTAGTCGGTGTTCTCAACAAGAAACATGCTCCAAGAGATGCACTAACACAAAAAATAAGAAAAAAAGCACGTTATACCCAACATTACGAGCTCCCAAAATACAAATTATCATAAGCCGCGCGTGCGTCGCTTCCGCGGTACATTTGTGGGATTCACACGTTGATATATTGGATGCACGATGCGCGCCATTGAAATAAAGATATTAGATAATGTCGTTTTAAATAGTTCCGCTGTTTTCTTGATAAAAATATGTTTTTTGTTTGGGTTTTATAGTTTTTAATAGCTGTCATATCAGTTTTGTTCTTTTAGTTCATCTTCATCTTTATTAGACCTGCAATTTCATTTATCATCGTAAGTTCACCAATTCTAATTTCAAAACAAATCCTATCGACATTATCAAGCAAAACTCGTCATTCATAAAAATCAAAAATGGAACACAATCAATCAATACAAATCTCAACGCCATCACCTTATTAAAAACACAATTTTCCTAAAACGGAATTCACTTTTTTACATTCTTTTTTCAAACTATTTTTCCCATAAACCGTCACTAATAGCGACCGCGCGGGCGCATCCATCAATCAGCGCAGAGCTGCAACAATCTTGTTTATAGGAATGTTAACCGTGTTTATTCCTATGACTGCTCTAGTTGATACAGGGAGGGAGACATGTGTTTTTTTATGGGGAAACATTCTTCTTAATTTTTGTGATTATTTTAAATTCGGGTTCGATAATGAAAATGATAAAACACCAGCAGCTGGTAGTTTTATGCAACAATATTTTACATATAGAACTGAGCAAAAATAACCTGTTTGTCTATGCTTCGTTACTGAAAATGTTGAAGGTTCCCTTAACCTTCAACAGTAACCTTTTCGTTAGGTCTTACATGATCTTTGATATTTAAAATCTTACCATTAGCTTCTGTGCTTACGATTTTACGATTGTTTTTGTTTTTGTGCTTTTTTACGATTTTCAATACTGATCACACAAACTCCCTCTACATTTAGGCGTTTCCATCTTAAACACTTTATTTAGCCTTAGCCTTTGCTTCAACTCTTACATCACCTTTGCTACAAACACACACATTTACCTACGACTTATCCCATATAGATCATGAAATCAGCCCTATCATACTTTAATCTTCGCTCTTCATATCTTTATTACCTTCAATAGCTTCCCCATTCGGTTTTACATCACACACATTGTCATTTCTGTAAAATTTGGTGTACAAGTGTTTTTTTGAACCAATTTACAGAAATAAATATAATCATCATCATTGACTGGTATGTGTGTATCAGCTTATAGTTCTGACCATGCCTGCTATTGTAGTTGCATTGCTTCCATGTATTCATTCTTCAGCATCATCTATAATCTCCCTAGCAGCTCCTACATCACCTTTAACAAAAACACTACTCATTGTCTTCCTGTCCTTGTCTATTACTTGGGGTCGGCACAACGCGTTTTCATCTTCCATTCTCCCCTGTCAACCGTCACGCTATCATTCACTCCCTTTTCTTTCATATCATTCATAGGTGAGAACACTACTATCAGCTAGTATTTCTGTACCAAATCTACGATTTACAGTACTGATCACCCTGTACATCGGATGCGGAACGGTATCTTGATAAATATAAGGCGTTCCGTGACAAATGGTAACAGAGTGTTTTTATATATTTTTAGACAACGCCCGCTTTTAGTCCGTTCTATTACTAATTGGACACACAATACTTCAACTGTGGCAATGTGTTGTTTTGTTACCTTGGAACTGTCAGTTGTTTGAAGGATAGAATTTGCTTTGCTTATGCTAAAAAAATAAGCAGTTTTTCAGTAGTTTCCAAGATTGGCCTTTCATAAATTATGTTTGTGTTGATCAACCAGCTGGCTTATAAAGTGAACCAAAGCATTATGTATATTTATTAACAGCAGAGTTTTTCTGTAAATAACCTGCATTCAAATTAATTGACCTGATTCTTTTTTAAAACTATTTTCAATAAATACTTGCAAAGAGGCACAATTAGAATTAGTAAAAGGTTTTACGTTATTGACACCTTCATAGTTTTATTTTTACGAAACAAATTATTTCTACAATCTTCATATAAATGACAATCAAAATGTATTCACAAAACATTAATGAATGAAGCAGAACCGCGAGATATAATTTTGATATTACTTCACCAATATATCAAGGAGAAACTGGGTAAAGTCGCAATTTCGACAAAATTATCGTTTGCATTTGTCGTTATGAAGCTATTATAAATATCACATGAATAAACTCATATATTTAAAATCTAATATTGCAAGCAATAACAGTTTAAACGGAAATAACTTGTACTTATTGGATTTATCACTTCACATACCAATATCGTAGTGTGAATGACATTATGTATTTTCATCTGTGTTCTTATGACAAATGGTGAAATGTTTCGTAATGTTTATGTAATAGATGTTAAAGTTTTCATAACTACCGTTTGTTGGGAAACCGTGTCTTCATCGGAATAAATATTCACGCTGGGTAAAACATATGTCATTACAACATGTCCCGGAATTAATGCACAACCTCTTAAGAGGTCATTGTACTCATCATTATGAACAACTTTTTCTATGGGACCAAACCTGAAATCGCGAAAAAGAAAATCAGCGGTTCCCTACATTTTGACGAATTGTGCGAACATAAATGTAGGGAAAAGCTGATTTTTTTTCGCGATTTCAGGTTTAGTCCCTTAATAAAAGTTGTTCATTTCATAACGATGAGTAAAATGAACCCTAAATAGGTTGTGCGTTAATTCCGGGACATGTACTATTTGAAGCATATAAAAATAAAATAATTATGTATGTACTACACACTGCTACATATGAAGCTAAATATTTCCAGTATAAGCTGACCTCTCATTGTACGGAAATCCTATACAAAGCGAGATCAGATTATACTGGAAATTATAGATTGCAATGTAGCCGTGTGTACGTAGCATAACATAACATCACGCCTGTAATTCCCTGAATCGGTAGGCAGAGGTGTACTTCGAGTAAATCCACAGTTCGCCCACACATTTATGTTTAAATCCCATGTAATAGGGGTCGAGAAATTCTTGATAGAAAAACCCAATAACACTGCCTGACCTGAGAATCGAACCAAGGACCTCATGATCGGCAGAAGCGCTTGCACATATCAATTGTTATGAAATCAATTCCTTATCAAATTTACAGCATTTTGACTACCGTGTAAAATGGAATTAAGAGTCGTAACACCCAAAAATATGGATCTAAATTAAAAATTAGTTACGACACGAATCTTTAAATCATTAACACAGCGTATTTGTTAAGTGACAAAAGATATAATTTTTCATCCACCCGACGTCAAATTATATGTATATCCTGTTTTATAATAAATTTCTAGTTGACTCTAGTGGACGGAAGCCTATTAATAAAATAATAACAATTTGCCTTTTTCTGTCACGGAAAACGTCCAACTTTTCTTCTTGGGCGGCAAAGGATTTATCACACACGAAAATCAACCTTATGCCAACGGACAAGAGCTCACCGAATGACAGATGTAGACGCATTCGTTTTGGAGTTTTTAATATTTATGAAGGAAATTAATTGCATCAGAATATCTATGTGAAAATATTAATTTTACGTCTGCTTTTACTTTTTAATGCGTTTACATAATTATTTTAATCTGTTATTTAAGTTTCAATGAAATTAATTTCATTTTTCCCGAGAGTTTCCATTTCTATAGATCTAGGTTGGTTTAACTGCATACAGGTATATACGACTTTTCATTGTTTTTAAGGTGATTTTTGGGTTCGGTTCTCAGGGCGGGCAAAGTGTTATTGGGTTTTTTCATCAGGAATTTCTCAGTAGTCGCTCGGAGTCTGGATTTGTGCCCGGTAATATATATTTTGAGATACAAATGACGACATATTATTGGATATGTCGTCATTTATATTGCCTCGTTGGTCTAGTGGTCGCAAGCGTTACTGCTGAGCATGACTTCCTGGGTTCAATTCCCAGGTCGGGTAAAGTGTTATTGGGTTTTTTCATCAGGAATTTCTCAGTAGCAGCTCGGAATCTGCATTTGTGCCTGGTTGCTGGCAATAGGCTCGCCCCCTATTACTTGAGACTTAAACATAACTGGCTAAATATGGGTGTGCTATATATGTAGGTACACTTCTGCATTACCCTTCGAGGATTAGAGGCATCACGTTATGTTTTAAGGTGTTTGGGGCTAATCCTGGGCTTGATAAACCACCACAAATTTGTTAAAGAAAACCGTGCGTCCCCAAAAGTACCAGGAAAACAGCTGTTAAGGAAAGTATCATGCAATCTAAACTGCGCCTAAAGTGCACTAAATCTAAATATAAATGAATCTAACGATAGATCAAGGGAACATCCGATATTAATTGTCCAAAAACTCGTTATTTATGTAACCATCTTGGTTTCGTGTATCTTCTCTCTCAAAATAGACAATCGGCCCACCCATACTGCCATACATTGTCACAGTTGTAAAATTAAGTGGTTTCTTTAGTATTTTTATTGCTATAGCTACCTGATATCTATGTTTATTGGTACTCGTCAATTTATTTAATTACTTCGAGATAACATTAACGTGAATAAAGATTATGTACTTAATGACTTACAACTATTAGGTTAGTTGTGGTTAGTGATGGTAAATTCCCGAGAATAGTCTCCTACCGAAAAATTTGCTTTTAAGTTCTCGATAATATTCTTTTGGAAGAGAATTTAAGAGAATTATACAATTGGATGTCTCTATTATATCGATCTATTTTATAGTTTTGACTGTATTTGAATGTTTTAAATGATAAATGATTTTATTTATGTAAGCTATACAAACACTTTTACATGTCAAACATTTTTTTTTTAACTAGATGAGGCCGGCGTTTCCTATCTGACTACTCTGAGAAGAAAGGCCGAAACAAACTCAGAGGTCACAGTCTCTTTTAAAGTCCAGACATAATCTTGGTCAGATCATGTGAAGACCATGTAGGTTGGTGTCTGAAATGGTCTTTTGAGGAAAGAACCACACAGATTGAGTGGACCTGTCCAGTCAGTGCAAGCATCTGTCAGTAATCGTACATCTCAACATAAAAGTTAAGGAGCTCAACGATTCGACGAACAATAGGTACCAAAGAAAGAACATTTGAGTAGGCCGCATAATTTACTCAAACTGGCAAACTATGATTAAAGCTGAGAGAAAAAAAAAAAAAAACAAGGACCCACGAAGCACGAGTTTTACGAAGTTGTCGTCAAAATAATCTACTCCACAACTTAAATTCTTCTGAGTGAGAACGTTCTCGAAAATATTTCCGAGAAAATTCTCATAAATTCTCTTAAGTTCTCTTAAATTTCGTAAGGTGAGTTTAATGATAATTATTTCAATTGTAAATTCTCCATACCCCGAGAATATTCTTTGTCGAAAATAATATTGCAGATTATTCTCGATCGGAGAACACTCTCCGTGAGAGAACATTCTCTCGACCCATCACTAGTTGTCGCATTACACGAGCGCGCTTTCTGTCATTATAATTTAAACTTTATATCAATGAGGTAGAACTGACATTCTGCGCGACTTTACCCAGTACTAAAACAATTTTACCGATTAAAGCACTCGATTTTCTTAATAGTAATCGTAAAATATTGTTCCGTTTTTCTTATCGACAAATTAAGTTTTTCCCACGCAATATTAGTAGGTACCTAGGAGCTTTCGTGTTTATTTTAAGTAGGTATATGGTTACGAGAAATGATGGAAATTTTTAACTATAACTCGTAATGTTAAAAGGAGATAAATGCTTTTAGCTTTTACGATATTAGTTAAATTAATTGTTTTAGTACAGACTGAAGCAGTACTTAAATTATTATCTATATTGTTTTTGGCTTGTATTTTGTGTTTGAGATAATGACTGACAAGTTGTTGATGTTTAGTAAAAGTATAACCTTTTAATTTCATTACATTTTTGTGTGGAACTGCTCATAGATGGGCTTCGTCAGAGAAACGGAGGGCTGCGTCGGAGTTCTATTAACAAAACCCCATGGTTTTCTTTCCATTCCCAAGAGATGGGTGCACCTGCTCAGATAGGTACTTATACACACACATATACTCTATGCCCCATAAGCTTTTATTCTACATAGTACCTAAATATACAGGGGTCGATTAGGTTATCACATTAATTGAAACCACGCAATCAGTACATGATTCTGAACTCCGCTGCGTTGAAATTTTTCGTCGGTTATTAAAAAAAAATTTGCTGCTCCATACATTTTGACCTCGTAGGTAGGCAAAAATGTATGGAGGAGCAAATTTTGTTTTTTAATAACAGACGAAAAATTTTAACGTAGCGGGGTTCAGAATCATGTACTGAATACGTGGTTTCAATTAATGTGATAACCTAATCGCCACCCTGTATATTGTAGCGAAAAAAAAAAAAAAAAAAGACGGAAGATTCACTTTTCTGCTACGACACGTTTAATTTTGTTTTTAAAATAAAAATAGAAAATAACATTAAAAGGTAAAAAAATGAATATTATTGTATCAAAAAGTTGCAGGTTGACTTGTGTGAAGGGAATAAAATAGAGAACTTTGGTCCGATAGGTACGCGAATAACGAACGAGAAAATAAACGTACTATCTAGTCGATTGCAATCACTATTAAGTAACGCTACCAAAACATATCGTTATAAAAAAAATAGAGAACCAAGGTATCTCGCATTTTACATATTTGAAAATAAAATTAAATAGTTAATGAATTAAAAAAAATCTGCAGTGGATTACTATCTACACTATTAAATTTGTACGTAAAATATCATAAAAAAAACCGTGGCATAAGTAATTGCGTCCAGCGAGGTGACGTAGACTGTAGGTTGTCGCAGGTTCAGGAACTGGCGTTGTTTGTGAAACCTTCAGCGGTCAAAATGCGACCCAACTCTCGACGTTGGCCGAGGACGTCCAGCGTAATTTTAGGCCAAAACCTGGAGGCCGAAAGGCGGCCTGTTCAAAGCTGTTCAATCCTAAGACAAAATGAATTAGGGTTAGACCAGCGTGATCAGACTGAACTTCCGATTGAGGAAAACTGTTAAAAGATACGTACCAGAAAAAATAAAGATGAATGCTTAGAATAATACTTAATATACCATTCTCAATATAGTTTTGTCATATAGGACGGCAAGGGTAGTGTGATTCACTTGAAAAAAATTCCTTAATTTTCCACCAACAGGGTCCGTATCAATTGATCCAACTTTTGCAACTAAGAAAAAAAATGGGGACCCATATGTCAGAAGAAAAATAATTCGAATCACGAAATAAAAAGATAAAAATCGACCAGGCTCAAATACAAACGGAAAAAAGGTTGATTATAAAGAACCAAAAAGTTTTGACATGCAGAGTTATGCTGCAATATGTTGATTTTAACAAAAAAAACAAGACACGTTTTACAGAATCAACATTATGTCCTAAAAATAGAAAAAAACACGAAAATCCTAAACAAAAAACTACAACTCTATACAAATCCTAATTGCCTGTACCTTTGTTACTTCAAAGCTATTTTAAACTATTACTTAACCATTCACAGTCGGTTAACAGAATGCAATAAGCCGTTTAATTAGGCTGAATGATTTGCAAAATCATAGTCAGACGAGGCCTTCTAAAAACATAGTTAATAGGTTAAGTTTGAAAGTGACTTACTTAGATGTAGGTGTAAAAACTAGCTATGTTTGTGTTATTTTTTTTTTTTTTTGTTGTTGTAATTTTTGTGTGTAGAATTTATTTGAAGGGTTATTAAGAGCCTTTATCCCGCGCGGGCTGGCAACGTCGTGTTTCTAGAGGTTTTTCGTGATTAACTTATTAAATTTAAATTAAAGGACCATTTTTTTCAGCCAAGTATTTAGTTATATATATATATATATATATGTGTATATATATATATATATATTTAATTTACTCTATAGTAAATAAAAATACGTATATCGAATCGTAATACCTACTGCAAATAAAAAATAATTAACAATATGTCAATTTTTATGAGTAAACACCAAAATAACTGTCAAGAAATAGCATACATACTTATATATACAGGACTTACAAAAACAGGACTTATAAAGACGGAACCATTATAGGATCATTCGTGTGTCTGTATGTCCGTCTGTCACAGCCAATTTGCTGCGAATATAATTGGCCGATTATGTTGAACATTATGAAAATTATGAATTTCTGTGACCCAAACAACAAAAAAAGATTTGCAAACTGTACCGTGTGACATATTAAATGAAAGGGCTTACTGTGAGGGTCTCAAATAGATTTTTTTTAATAATTTTAAAGTTATTTAAGAAAATAGACGATAGTTGACCTTACCCTCCCTTATGAACGGAACTACCGAGCCTAAATTTTTGAAAAAAATACAGAAAATAGTTCTATACCTATAGATTACAGCAAAACTTGTAAAGTTTGTTCTTGGGATTATTCTTTCTCTTCTTTCTTCATCCCAACTATGGAACCCTACATTTTGCGTGGTCCGACACACACTTGGCCGGTTTTTTAAAGCGAATCTAAGTTACTGTACCTACATATTTTTATGTCAAGTAATTTCACCATTAAAGCGATTTACGAAAACAAACTGCGAGGCGGTTTAAGATTTGCTTGTCAGCTCCGAAGTTTCGAAGCTCTTAGTTCCACGTTAAAACAGTAAATAGTAAAGAAATACATCTTAAAAGCAATTGTGCCGAATGAGTGACTTGCCAAAAACTTGAACAGAATTAAATTAAAGGTTACTTTCGGCATTTAACCCTTTCCGTTCCGACGCAAACAAACCATGACTTTGACAAAGCTGTTTCTTGTACTTGTTATTTTTTTTTGTTGCATGGTAAAATTTTTGTTTCTTTGCACTTAGGAACTGTCAAATCAAACACATTATTTAGCAAGAATGACCTAATCAAAAAGTGACATAAGCCGAGCATTGCCAACGTGTATCGCGTCACATGTTACCAGAAATATCAGGCCTGACAAAAAACAAGGAAATAATGAGTGACAAAATAGATAAAACAATATAACAAGTAATAATGAAAGGTGTAACCTTTCCTTGAAGACTGTAACCTTTCACGACGAGATAGAGTAGGTACAAGATTACATCGACAAAATTATCAAAAATTTAATGAAATAAAACGCCCTATAAAATGAAAGTACAGTAATTACTATGTCGAATTACCACAAACACATGTAAGAAACAACAATTACAAAAAAAAAAAACAACAGCACCTGTTTGCATTATGTTGCTGCAACTAAATAACCCTTAAAATGCGGCGGATAACGAGGCGCCGCGTCGAGGCTCGCGTAAATCAGGTCCGGAACAAGTGCCAAATAATTTCGCGAAATTTTATTATAACAATAAAGTACTGCGGACGTTTTTAAGCCACAAATTTTCCCGCTCAAAACAAATCCTTGTGAACTTTTGCGTTTGAATTTTTCCCAGTGAAATAATGCGTACTAGCGTTCGTGTTTCATTACGTCGCTCCTTGTTAGTGGGTTATATTAAGTCGACTGGTTTATTGGATCAATTGTTGTGTTTTTTCTTTATAAAACGCTAAAATATTTAAATCGAGAGACGTTCCATTTACATTTTGTTACCGAAAAAAAAAAAATCCCATAGGTATTTGTTGAAACGAGTGACTGTTTATTGCTCTATGGTCTTTACAAGATTTGTCGGTAGGCAAAACACACAAAACGATAACTGAGAAATTAATACATTTCAATAAATTAATATTCCATATGCAATAATGTAAAACAGCTTATAAATAATGTATTAATTTGCTGCCATGTAATAATTAGTCATAGCATACTGAATTAACAATGTATATATTAATAACGCGTGTCATATTTTTAAGCATCTTTTTCTCATGAGCATATTTTACCTATCAAGTCAATAAACTTGAGAAAAACCGCGCAAACAAACAAAAGTGCGTAAATAAAGTTCAGTGCTCAATTAAAGACAACGAGGCATTCTGTGTTGCCTCGTGATTTACGTCCTCGTTTGAGGCACAGCGTCTGTTTAGGGTTAATTAGAGGCGCGCTTAGTACCGCGAAATTTATGCAGTCGTCGCAAGGACAATTGATTGCGACTGTGACGTTGTGAGGCCAAATATTTGTGAATATTTGTGGTTCCGCGTGGGAATTAAAATAGTTGTGGTGGATAATGAGATGAGGGTTAAAAATACGCTGTTTTAGGTTTATTTTTAGGTACCTACTTTAAAGCTGAGTGAACCGTCACATCAACTCTTAAATGACTGCATGACGCACACCTATGACAAATTTTGCATGCAATTAACATGACATCATTATAAAAATCGATATTAAAAATATTATTGGAAACCTAATTATATAATTAGCACTACTGAAAAGGTACAGGTACCTATAACATATAGAAAATATGTATTTTTTAATGTAGGTAAATTCAGATTCTGATTTTTTTTTTTTATCTTTACGTAACTCGGGACCATGGAGTCCCAGTCCTTTGGAAGGCGTACGAGGTGCCGAAGCCAACTCGCAAAGGCCCTTTAGTTAATGAGGCACCAACTGACGATCATCCCTGTGTGCACTATGCAAGTGCACCCAAGGACAACCACCGGTTGGTGCAAGACTATTGCAGCACATGGAAACAAAACATATTGGGCTATGGGTTTGGGTGGCTATAGTGGATTGGGTACCTTGAACTATGGAAGAACTATGTCCCTTACCTGACCAATGTTATTTATATAATATACACGGATAAAATGGTAGGGAGTGACTTGCACACTCAACAATGGGCCTCCGGAAACGGTCACTAGCGAATAGTGACCTAGCGACAAGGAGGCAACATAACCTGAGGTGTTTAAGGAGTGGAGAGGTATTCCACGGCTATCAGGACAATCTCTGAAGTACAGTCAAGATCCCTACCAGTATCTTACTGGAATACTTCCTTCCTTCTAGCACGTTTGCTCTTGCAAATCTCCACTCAAGCCGGCCAATAAGGACAAAAAGAGGTGGGAGCTCGGTTCCTCGTCAGTGTTCACTCAGGGCGGCCAATAAAGGCAAGCCAGAGATGAGGAACAAGACTTCGCCCGGGAGGTAGGGTCCATGGAGTTGCTACTGCCCAACAGCTCGCCACATGCTGTCCTGCGGGATCATGTATCTCTCTTGGTTTGGCTCCCCATCCTAGATCTGTTTCGGCAAAGGGAACTACCGGCATAGACCCAGAGTTCAGGAGCGTGCAAGCCCCACCACAACGTCAACGTAGAAATACATCGGTGGGGTTATTATTGTTTTCTACATACATAAACGGACCCCTATCCAACCCATTCATAAAAAGAAAACGTCCGTATTTCTACAAAAGTAAGCATAAATCCAGTGTTAGATGTGCGGTCTTCTTGTCACCGGGACAAGAATGACCCTAAGATCGGCACTAAAATGGCTGTTAACAAAACGTCCCGCATTAATTTATTGTAATTGTAACACCGGGTCCCAACGACCGTCGTGACCACGAGACGGGTTAACAATCAAAGCTTATATCCAATATTTTAGTATAAAATATGTAAATGTGTTATGGCACAGGTTATTGTAGCACTACTATAAGCATCGGGTTACAATTCGTTGTTTTATACAGTAATCTGTTTTTTTTTTATTGCCTTTGATCGGTATTTTTAATTAAATATTTGCAGAGGATATTGAAAAGATTTACTTAATTTCCTTTTCTAAATTTTAGGCAAAGAGCTAGCTCTTATTACGATATTATTATTTTATTTGTACACGTCATAAAATGGCATCCTCGATCATGACTTCCATCCGTGTGTGCTCATTCAAATTTTCGGAAAATACGAAGCGTATTTTGTTACACTTTCGAGTACCACTCAACGCACATGCAAGTCCATTCATAAGCCAGTCAGTAAACCTATAAAAATATTGCCTACAACAGATGACCAATTCTCTTGCTCAAAAATGCTCATAAGACTCCACCTGTACCTAGAGCCCAGGAACTCCGATATAAATGCGATACTCTCCGAGTTCTTGACTTTAAATGGCTGAAATCAATACAATAATAAATATTAGATTACTAATATTAATATTAGATACTTTCTATCTAAAAAAGTATTTATTTACTCACCAAAACATAATAAAAATATAGATGATGTAAACTATTTGAGAACCTCCTCCATTTCGAAGTCCGTTTAGAAAATACTAGATTTATAACATGTTAAGTACGAAAATTTGCCTTCTGTTCTCACTTTTGAAAAGCACAATAACGTTAACACAATTTCAAATAAATTTTATCCTCATATTTATTCGCCTTGACACTCAATTAGCGCGTATATTTATGAGTTAGGATATTATCTGCTGTCAATGATTAAGTTCTCGGATTTACTGCCTAGCTCCTGACCTAGCTTGCGTGGTGACTTTTAACGAGATGAGCTTCCCGCAAGAAGTAAGATTTATATTGTTTAGTAACTGATGTTGATAGATACCTACAACACGTCACGTTAAAATTAATTATTTTTAAACGTTTTAAAAATCAAATAGGAAACTTACAATACTAAATAGACAAAACAAGTGCTATGATACAGTGTGAACATTATTTTATTAGATATGCCAAACATAAACTAGGAAACTTGGGCTATTCTCCAATTACAACAAGATAGTTAGGACAATTACAACAAGGAGTAGAGGTATGAATAATCAATCCATAATTTTTATTTTTTTATTTGAGATGGGTTTGATCTTGACTCTAGTCTAGGTCAGAGGTGACAGAGACAAAGTCGACGAAGGAGCGACCTTACCTAGAAGAAGCCTGTTCACTCTCACTTTGAAGAGATCGGGGTTGTATGCGTTATAATTATCCGGAAAAATGTCATACTTTTATATTTCATAAAAATGACTAAACTTTTTTCCTATAGGCACTCGATTATTAATAAAAAGAAATTAAAATAATAGAACAGATAATGTATATAATAATAGATAATAGAATAGTTATAAGATATTAGAATATTATTTACAAGAAAAATAGATCACATAATTTTAATTCTTATTGCATGTAATACTACGATGAGTCCAAATCTCAAAATACCCGCATACCGATGTCGATTCCACGCTATTAATTTCAGCGTTATTAATGACACAGTTTTACAAAAATCTTTTGAATACCGCAAATAAACTACACTTTATTAGTTTCTATTAATCACCAAAGAATTAAAAGTAGCAAGCATAATTCATTTTTACAGTAATAAACTAAGAATCTACAACAGAAATAATAAATGTCATGATTTATATAAAGTTAAAATGACCTCGAGGACGAAAAATATATATCAATACAATATTGAATATATCATATAAGAAAGAACAGAGATTAACAAAAAGTCACGTAGAAAACAAATAATTTAAACAAACCGTTTATGTTTAAATCCAATAAGACACTAGTATGACAAAGTATACTCGTGCAACATGTATTTCTGAACCAATTACAATAATCTATATTCATATTTAATTTTTAATATTTATTATGTTTCTGAAATAGCTGCCGTATAAATAATGTATTTTTGATCTCTTGTTTTTATATTAGCGCATATCATTAAGGATAATAATATAAAATTCTAGGTGAAAACTGTATTTAGGTATGTTTGATGAGTCTGAATTTAAAACGCATCTCAAAAACTGCGGGATGTAAATAAAACATTAATCACTAGCAGTTCATGATACTAATCATTGAAAAAAATCTGTACTTACTTATATCAGCATTTTAGCACGACTAGGTATATATAATTTTTCCAACCATTTATTTTACATTAGTATCCATGAAGTATTGCATTTTTTCGTCTATGGTTGCCTGTCAATAATTAAGGAACTTTCATAGGCGTGCTTATGTCAAAATTAAAATAAATGATTGGAAAGAGTATAATGAAAATATGTAAACTTTTATACCCTCTTTCTTTATTGACAATTTAAAGTTGAGAATTTGTAAAAAAGTAGAGTTTGACCAATTCTTAACTTCTAAAATTATGATTTTCTAAAATTATGGTACTCGCCCTTTATTAATCTTGCCCCAATCTAAGACACCGATCCAAGCATGAACAAACAGACCGCTTAGCAACAAACAGCGGGCTAGCAACTGATACAGCTCATGGTGCATGCTTCAAGCTGTAGAGAGAAGGAGGTAGGCACAAAAGGCGACTGCTGTTTACACTCTCAAATCGATTGAAGTGTTAAAGAAAGTGGGCCTCTAAACAAGCGATCTGAAAAATAAGATTAGCTTGTTTCTCTCTTCTAATAAATCTACTCTTCTTTCTTAGACTGAAAAGTACAGATTAATTGAATATATTTCATTATATTAAAGAGAAGGAATTGTTTCTAGCATTACCCCGCAGCTTTATCTACTAAATTCCCCCTTCTGATCGTTTCTTAACGTTTAGCTAGTACTGGATTACCTCAAGAAGCAACGCGCGCTTTACTTGTGGTTACCAAGTGTACAAACACGCTGTGAACATTCACAGCGTGTGTAAGCGTGTGGAAGCGTAGGAGCTCTCGGTACCGTCCGAGACAAAGGCAAAGTTAGAAGTGTGTGCGTGTGTGTCTGTCATGTGCTGATGCTACTCGTCTATACGCACACATCCACAGCGTTTTAGTACACTAGGTTACCTTATGTAAAGCGATAAAAATACATACTATTAGAGAAGAAGGAATCGTGTAGGTTAGACGTTAGGTACCCAATGAAGATGATCTATTATGATGGAATTTATTTCAATATTAACATTTTTAACAAGGCAAGCAGTCCTAATGACTCACAAAGTTTCGAGTGTCCTAATGAACTTGCAGAAATCAGTATTTTACTATAGTCTTATCATATAGACTATGTAATAGTTTTTATATTTGTAGGGGTATTGTGTTACCCAGTAACTGGGTTGTTGAGGTCAGATAGGCAGTCGCTCCATGTAAAATCCTGGTATTCAGCTGAATCCTGTTATTATGTCATTTGTAAGTGTTATCCTATCACTGTGGAACTATATTTTACTCAAACATCTCGCTTTTGACTTTCCGCTGATTCAAAGGCTCCACACGTAACCTCCA
Organism: Fissipunctia ypsillon; assembly: GCA_947568875.1. Lineage (NCBI taxonomy): Eukaryota > Metazoa > Arthropoda > Insecta > Lepidoptera > Noctuidae > Fissipunctia > Fissipunctia ypsillon. The sequence continues at coordinate 12,725,684 of OX387650.1, forward strand.
CATCCCCACACCCGTACGAGGGTGTATCCGCAACCTAATGTGAGAAGCCATTAATCATTCACTTTTATACCACTGACTTCGGTTTTGTTGAGATCTTGACAGTCGCCGAGCTTCGTCAGATTATAACGATACAATCTAGCGTTACTTTGTATTGATTTGTAATTAGTTGGGTGTGTTTACGCCTTTATTTGAATGGGTTGGTGAGTGTGGTTGTGACGTGACAGTTTGCATAAGATGATGTGGCTAGTAAGTATTTCGTAACCAGGGAGCCTGCTCCGAAGCGTATATCCAAAGTATCGGCCGAACGTTCGGAAGTTTCTACTACAATTTTTTCTATTTAGTTCGGTCGGTTCGCATCCGACCAAACGTCAAAATGAAGTTCAGTCGGATCCGAACCGACCGAACGAAATGGAATGAAGTGTAGTAGAAAACTTCCGAACATTCGGCCGATACTTCGGATTTATGCTTCGGAGTAAGCTCTCAGATTACACTTAGGCCGTCCGAAAGGTTTTTACGACTTGATAAAATATTGAGATTGCTTTAATGTCTATATATTCACACATGAAACCTCTTAAGGGGTCGTTGTACCTACTCATCATTATGAACAACTTTTACTATGAGACCAAACCTTAAATCGCGAAAAAATTCAGCTGTTCCCTACATTTACATACATACATACATGCATAAACTCACGCCTTCTTCCCATGGTGGTAGGCAGAAACTACAGAACGCCACCTGCTACGATCCTTACATACTCCTTTTGCCTCGTTTACGTTCATACGCACCTGACCTTTCTGAAGAACATGGCCAATAAGACCACTATATATGTCTTCCTAGGGTGTCCCTTACCGGCGTTTCCACTGACACCGGCCCTACATTTATGTTCGCATAATTCGTCAAAATGTAGGGAGCGGCAATTTTTTTTTTCGCGGTTTCAGGTTTCAAACTCCACGGTTACCCGTGGAGTTTCTTGCCGGCTCTTCTCCATAGGAAACGACCAATTGGAACCGTTCACCTAGCTTCTGACGTTTCATAAGTGCCCAGGTGAAATAAAATATTTTGATTTTGATGGATTTTGAATTTCTCTACATTACTAAAGTAATAAATAACCTTTATGGTGTTCCCTGAAACATTTGACGTTCTTCTACGAAAATATAATTAGGTGACAATCAATAATAAATAAATATGTAAATAAATATGTAATTATGTCTCAATAATGGTTCTTTATCAACCAAACAAGAACCATTTTACGTTGTAAGGAGGTTACTAAAATAAAAAATAAATGTATTTATCCAGAAAATTTATGTCACCACAGTCACAGTAAATAAATATATATTTACTGTGCCACAGTCCTGTTAAGAATATCTCTTCAAAGCATTACCATGAAGACGAAGGTCAAAAAACAGGTAATTAACGCAAGAACAATCACTCATTAAGAAAACCAGGAAAGTTAAAAGAAGTGTAATGAGGTACTAAATATATACATTATTTAAAAACCAAGTATTGTATACTACCGATACATTAAAATTATAACAACTGTCGCAAAAAAGTCCTCATTAATTTGTCGTTTTTTAAGACGCATTGTACGTATACAGGGTGTCCCATTGAGAGGCGCATCATAATTACGGCACGACAAAGTGTGGTTGACATCAACTCAAATGTTTAAGGGCCTGTAAAGTCTATACAACCTCCACAATGCCTTTGAAGCGACTTTGTCTCACTCCGCAATTATCACACCCCCTGTATATCTCGACATATTTTACTTGTGCGGTTCTTGAAATTGTAGATTGGACTTCCTTTGATGTAATAAGGTCGATTTTTTGTTGAAGTGTGAGTAAATTTAGTTTGGTAGGTTATGGGTATTAAGAACACTTGCTATGTTAGAGGTGGTGTTTTTGAGTAAAAATCTATTATAGAGGTGTCTACTGTCTCCATAAATACAGATAATTAAAAGAACTCGTATTTACCTGTTATGTAAAGAAAAAAGTAGTAATTATTTATCATATCACATTGTAATTTTATATTTTTTTATGTCACGCTTTGTGCTTGTTTAAAAAATACACCTATTCATGTAGGTATGTAATATTTTTTTTTATGATTACAATTTAATATTTTTGAACAAAAGACAAATCCTTTGAAGTTTAACAAAACTACAAACTACCCTCATGCCTAAAATACGACATAAAAGACCATTCTTTCCTTCAATCCCATTCTCCTCAAATTACATCGTTGCTCCACCAATATCTCAACTCAATAATTTACACAACTGACCTATCCAATATCGTATAGCACAATATAATATCAAAAAGAGGGTAGATTGAACTAAAAATTTTACGTGGTAATGAGAGTGGGCCAGCACATTCATATTTAATTGGCGCGCGAGCCCGACTAGTTTATGGCACTCTATGGCCGAGGGGTGATTTTACATTTTTTTTTTCAAATGCCCGATAGGCCCAAGTGGTATTGTGGAGAGGACAGTGCGTTGTGACGTTCGAAATTTGAAGATACGACTTTTTGGTGGTTTCATTTTGGTTGAAAATGGTAGCTTTGTATTAAAATTTGTATGTTTTGTAGTGTTTAATTTATGCATTTTTCTGGTGTACAATATGCATATAAATAAATAAATCAATATCTGCAGCCATAATAGCTCTGCTAACTAACATAATGACAGCATAATTTTGTTGACTGTCTTATCATTTCATTCATTGATCGTTCTAGAACAAGAGAGGAGAACAATGCTGTTTAAAAAAAAACTTTTTTACCATGTTCAAAGTAGTACCTACTTATAGGTTAAAGCTACTTATTGGCCGATATACTTGTAATAATACGACACTATAAAACTGAAACTGTTTTGTTTTTTATTGGTTTGTTTTGTTTCCATTTTAGGCATAACCTAGTAACTTTGCCCATAACCGTCACATAGTACACTCCTGGACACCTGAATCGAACCACCCTGTATTTTTTTTGTATACAGGTCTATTAATTTTTAAATGGTCACTAATTAAAATTCGTAACAATGATGTCAACAAAATGATCGTCAGTATGCCTGCTTCAAAACTACTTAAAAACTTTTTCTTTTGAAGTTTTAGGACTTGATACCTTAGACATGCACGGTGACTCGATTTAGGAGTCCGAGAGTGTAACTTATCTAAAGACGACGTTCAATTGTCAATTTTATTGGATAGTAGTCGTATCCATGATAGTCTGTCCATATAGAGTAACGCGTCGCGGTAGCCCATTGGAAAAAAAATACGCGAAATAATATCGAAAAGCTATAAAACGGAGAGCAGTACCGCTATAAAACACAAACAAATAAGAGATAATCGAGCGAGTGCTGTAACTTATTGTACACTCTTTATGTGCATCATAATATTTTACTACGACTTCTTCGGTAAAAGCTTTTGCAGGAACGCCTGATGTTTCTACTTTTTTAGTTATTGCTCACTTTTCATATCGGATGTTTTATTTAGTTACTAGCTGTGCCCGCGACTTCGTTCGCGTGTACGTCAAAAAACAACAACTTCCCTATTTGAATAGGATTTTGTTCACAATTTCATGGGTTTTAATTTTTTACGCGGAACCCTAATTATTTTACTAAAATAAACGGCCTTAGTTACTCCTTATAACATCAGCTATCTGCAAGTGAAAGTTCCGTCAAAATCGGTCAAGCCGTTTCGGAGATTAGCCGGGACAAACAGACAGACAAAAATTTAAAAATTTAAAAAATAGTTTTTTTTATAATAAGTATCGTATATACATTACAAACAGATACTTCTATTTTAGTTATTTGTATAGATAAAGATGTCAATGAGCAGGAAACTGAATTGGAGGCCTACTGGGTATCTATTGGTTTTTGATGGGATTAGACATTTATCTTGAGCTGGTGAGGGTTAGAGTAGTAGGCTAGTAAGCCTACTACTACTACTAGTAAGTCTAGTAGCTAGTAAGTAGTAGTAGGCGAGTGGTAGGGTAGTAAGTTGAGCAATGATGTTTGCAAGGTGGCTCGTTGTAAATTGATGAAAGTATTTGCTGAGTGCTGATCGAGTTCAAGCAAGAAGAGAGTCCTATATCACTTGGACCATAGTATGACGATGGTAACAGCTTAAGTCATAAATGCAATGAAACCTAGTTCTCCACTAAGCATCTGCAGCTGTTTTAAATTATTTTGACTCACAAAAATTTGACTAGGTACTTCCACTAATTCCTCCATAAATCCTAAATTAGATGCAACACATCTATTATAGTGAAGACACTTACGTATCTCTCAAAATTCAATTTATATTATCAGTCTGTCAACGAAATGGTTCCAACTTTATCTGTCCCCTTAAGAACAGGTTTTGAACTACAAAACGTTACCGACTCATCTACAAAATCCCCATAAATAACATATAATCCTAAACACCATTGAAGCTAGCGATCGACGCTGTAAAATACTGTTTCTGGTATTATAACACCCTGTATAATTCGGTAAGCCCCATAAACACAACTTACACTACTTATTCTCTTTGACATTGTCAAATGATCGCTTGAATAAAACCAGCTGTGGTGTAGAAACTAATCGATGCCGTTGTAACACGCATGGGTAACATCAGTTTTAGATGTACAATGGCGGACAAAAGTACGATCTCACTAATCCTTGTATTGTTAACAGGAATCCAATTTAAAATTCCATAGAAGAGTCAGACAAAGCCTGATTGATTGCGACTTAAAATGTATTTGGTAGTAGCACGCAATGTTATAAAAACAACTTTATAAGCGTTTGATGTGAAAACATCTTTGTAGTAGTAGCACTTTGGCTCGTTATAAATCAAGTTTACAATAAAACAATATTGCAACGTTTTTATTCCCAAAACGGAAACAGAAACGACGAGTTTTAATAAAATTAAATCTGTTAGCCACATAAGTTTGGACATCTCATCATTTATTTGCAGGGGGCAGAGGAATGTGGTGGGAGGGATGTGCCTACTGTATTCGTTTACTACAAAAATCTCATTCACACTTCACAGTGAAATCTTAAAAGAACCAGCCAACTAGAAACTACAAACAAATCTTGCTAGATACTACGTGTAACCTTATAGGGCAATCACAAATAGTAAGATCAACCCTTGCAATGAACGCAATGGATTGACCTTTCCAAGCCAATTACATACAGAGCTCGTCAACCAACTGAATGGACCGGCTTTGTATTTCAGTTTCATATTCAAAGCTGTCTTATTGCTAAAAGCCGTCTTCCGGTGGACAATTGCCAAGAATCGAGTTAAGGACATCTACCATCCCCTTTTCTCTTTCGAATTATCTCTATCGGCATCTCTGTCTTTCGAACAGAATTCCCTGAATGAAAGGTCCTTTTCATCGTTTTGCAATACCGTTGTATCTTCGGCCAACTAGTGAGTGAATATAATTTCGTCAGTCCCCAACTATGTGGTAATGAGGGCTCTTAATTTCAGCGGAAGTTACTTAGTAGAGGCCAGTCAACGTTTGGCCCATTTTCTTTGCTATTAATCAGGGATGAACTATTTACATAAATATCTGGTTGCCAGGTGTGACAGTACAGCTGCTGCGATCATTCTTCATGATCTTTTGCTGTCATTGACACTATTTTTTATTCTATTACGTGATACATTTTCTTCAGCAATTTCATCTACTTTTGTTCAAAGCGAAAATAGGTCTCTGAATATTCAGTCTACCTGGCCTCTTTCCAACTATGTTGGGGTTGGCTTCCAGTCTAACCGTATGCAGCAGAATAACAGTATTTTACATGGAGCAACTGCCTATTTGACCTCCACAGCCCAGTTACTGGGTAATATGATACCCCTTGGTAAGACTGATTTGTCAGACTTTCGGACTTCTGACACCAACCCGGGCATGCATAGTTTAACCTGATCGAACGACCCGTGCAGCTGTTATTACTTAGCCACGAGCTCCTCCTCGCGAGGTATCTGAAAATTAGCATCAATTAATTCTTGCGCATCATTTGACTGACGAAAGATGTCTTCCTCGTCTTCGAACATAGCATTAGGAACTGTTATTTTAATAACCAATTTCTCTTGTAATAAACTTGAGATTTTATGCATGGTCGCTTCCAATGGGCGGTGGTTAGCTACCCGGAAGATCTGATAGAACAATATCTGTTATTGTCACTTCTCAGTTAAGAGTTTCTATTTGCATTTCTATTCCAAAGTGCGGATATTACTAACTGATATTTGTTACATTAAAATGGAATGGATTGTGCAAGGAATGGATCTAAGTAAGTGTGCCTACCTAAGTGTTATTAGACAAGTATGACAGTTGGTATTTATTGGAAAATAGAAATTGTTTTAACGGAGGCCAAGATTGCTCATTCAGTGGGCAGGTCGTGTTGCCCACAGAACAGATGGCTGATGGGGCCGAAAGGCTCTGGCATGGCGACAGCGTACCAAGGTGGACCGATGACCTTGTGAAGGCCGCAGGAATCCGCTGGATGCGAGAAGCACAGAACCGATCGAAGTGGTGACGCTTGTGGGAGTCCTATGTCCAGCAGTGGATGTCTTTCGGCTAAAATGATGATGATGATACAGAGAGCTTTAATTAAACTATATAGTATAAGGTTATAGTTTTATGAAGTTTAATTTATCAAAATTATGTAGAATTGTGTAGTTAATGTTTTTTTTTTAATGGGATAAAATGTAAACATGCCTAGTGATGCTCCAGAAATAGGTACCATGCAGTCTTACAAATGCATTTATATTTTTCAATTCTAAATTAGTTTCAAATCTATACTCCATACAAATAAATAAAATTGATGTTTCTGTTTGTAATGTCAAAAATAAAGCTTTTCACTTAATTCATATGACTTTCATATATACATACGGTACATAAACAAAAAACAGTTTTTTTTTAAATTTTTGTCTGTCGGTCTGTCTGCTTGTTCCGACTAATCTCCAAAACGGCTAAACCGATTTTGACGGGACTTGCACTGGCAAAGAGCTAATGATATAATTATGGAGTAACTTAGGCTACTTTTATTTGAGAAAAAGAATTAGGGTTCCGTCCAAAAAATTAAAACCCATGAAATTGTCAACAAAATTCGAATCAAATAAGGAAGTATTGATATCCACGCGGACGAAGCCGGGGACAACAGCTAGTTAGTTTATAAAACAATACTGAATAGGTAAATACTTACGTGTTGTACTACCTACAGCCGATCTATTCTGTAAACATCACACCGTGAGCACTTAGGTGAAGTGAGTTTGAAGTGAGCTCAATCCCTAGTAGTGTAAGGTGGGTAAGTTCACATCACGCTCACTTCACCTAAATTTTCACGGTGGGATCTTTACAGAATAGCACCACAGACCACAAGATTTGTTCTACAGAATATTTAAATCAATCGTAAAGTAAAAGACAATGTTCATTCATTCGTTGTCTGTTCGGCGCATTGTTGTTTAAACATGAACAATAAGACTCCGGTAGGAAATGCCCTCAGATAACCATCGCACTTCATCTTCCGACAGAGTTGACTGAAGACGGGTTAGAGAAGCCTGCTATTAATTCATTTTTACGGGCGTCTAACGCCCGAACCCAATAACCTATCTATCACCAGTTTTGGCATACTGGAGATAACAAACCTATCTATCTATGGGTTTATCGTCCCAATAATCTATAAGAGGTTATGGAATCTTACCAGCCTGACATAAGGACAGATAGAATTAAATTGTCTACCATCAATAGCGATCTGTCGTTTACTGAAAATTGGTTATTGGGTTTGACTGTAAGTAGCTTCTTCAATCGTATTGAAGATATAAAAAATTGTGCTCCGACAATTATGCATTATAGGTACTATGAAAAAAGTATTATCGATGTAATTAGTGATACCAATACGGGTGAAAACGGAGACGGGTAGCATGGGAAATGAACTCTCTTTAATCTATGTACTTATTTTTGATATAGGTTCAGTCACATTTTGTGAATGTAGCTTTATCAAAGAAAGAAACCACAAAATTATGACATTTGTTGACTTTTGAAATCGCAATAATATATTAGCTACGGTAACCATATTCCATATGGTCAGAAAAAAATAAGATAACATTATTCGATGTTTCGGGACTCTCTATTGCATTCATAAATCTACAATCAGTAGCGGGCACCGACTCACGCGCAGTATATTTCTGGATCTCCATCAATGAAAGTGCGATTCATTCAGATATCCACGTTACTTTAGTCCAGTCATCCTGCTGCTCTCATCTCCCTCAACGCCGTGATAATAAACGTGTTTACAAGTAGGTACTTCGGTTTATTGTTAAAAGGTTTTTAAATCATTATAAAACACTTAATGCATTAAGGCTCCTGCAAACAGACGCGACACAAAGGCACCGCTCGTTGCGTGACACGCGGAGCCTTTGTGTCTCGTGCGATTCGCGTCGCGTGTCGCGCCTGTTTGCAGGAACCTTTATGAGTCTTGTAAAGACTGAAAATAAGAATCCAAAAATGCGGTGTTACTAATGTAATGGAGTTTAAATATTTACAACCATGATAAAGTTCATCTTATCAAAATGCTCGTTGCAATATTTTTGGCCAATCTTATGCCATGAGAAGATCAAGATTGAGAATCAAGATTGATTAGGGAGTATAATAAATAATAATTTAAAACGTTTAACTAAACAAGTTAAATGCTAATATTTGCCAACAGTTCACGAACAAGGAGCTCACTTTGTGAGAGGCTGGTGCCTGAAGTATTGCTATTGGATTGTTATACAGGGTGTCCGGTTTCGGACTAGCGAAAATTAAGGGTGAGGTACAGACCATCAATCTGAACCACTTTTTCCTTGGGACCAACATCGTAATCGTGAAAAAAAAATCCGTCGTCCCGTACAAAACTTCAATACCTACTTACTCGACCAAATGTATGGGACGACTGATAAATTTTTCTCGATTACGATGTTGGTCCCCGGGAAAAAGTTATTCAGTTTGATGGTCTGTACCTCACCCTTAATTTTCGCTAGTCCGAAACCGGGCACCCTGTATAGAACGGTACTTGTTGGTGCCAAACACATAGCCAAATTCTGGGCCTACTCAATTTCGACTGCCATCGATACGTCAGGAAGAAGAAGTGTGTATCATCAGCCCATAATCGTTGCTTAATGTCAGCACACCCTTCCGTGGTGTGCTGAGCAGTGGTCCTTCTTTCTCTTTGTGATACGTGTAACCTTTGTTCCACAGCAAGACAGTAACAGGCCAGTATTATACAGGCGCAATAAACGGTCAAAGGCAGAATAGCCAAAGTTTATTAGTGTCTTCAGTTTCAAGTCAGCGATTTTTATTTTTATTTACCACTCCACCATCAACGCACATTGTTAAACTGAAGCCGTCAAAAAACCATCGGCACTTCCAAACGTACTACTAAAAATGATTCATACCCCTCCACGGTTTTATTAAGCAATTCTTCCTCCACCAAGTTACAGAACTTAACAAGTTATTGTCTGTAACTTAAATACTTTTATTGTTAAGTCGGCCTGTATGCAAACAGACAAACGATAAACAATCCCGATTAGCAAAGAGATTCTCTTTACAAGGTTTTACGTTTGGTTTACTTTATGAACCCATTACCTGTCATGTGATGGAGGGAACTATTGTAGTAAATGCTACATGTAATGTTAGGGCCTGTTATGGTGTTATGGCCGTGTTTTTAAGTACTTGAGTGCTTGAAATGAGGTTGGGTTGTGTTGAGATTGTTGGTAGAGGAGATCTTGTGAGTGCCTGTGTAGATGTAGCTCTGAAGAGCCTGGTTATAGCATCATCTGTGGTGGAAATATCACTAAATTATCTGATTGTAAATTGTAATAAAAACTCATTCTAATTTTCTGGAAGTTGGTGGCCTGTCTTTTAGTGGCGTAGCTACAATTATCATTAGAGGGAAGCCGAAGGCAAAAATGTTCAGTTCTCATAAACTTAGACATAAATCTATAGGTTTTTAATCTTATGATGTATTAAACTGGTATTCAATATAATTATGTGATGTGATGTGATACACAATTTGGCAATAGTAGACATTAAGAGCCTACCTCAGATAAAATTTATTCTTTATCTCGCTCGCACGATACTGCGCGCGGTTTGAGTGAGAGCGGGACTGAGTGCGGTGCTGGGCGGCAGGGAGCGCCGATAGTTTAGGTAATTGCTTTTTACGGTGAAAATAATGGCAATTTAAAAAAAATAAAAAACATAAGACCTGATTTATAGTTAGTTCAGTTAGTATGCAAAGTTTCATGATCTAATTTGAAGTATTTTCTGAATACCAGTGGTTTTTTGTTCGGTTTGGAGGTAACTTTCGATTTTTTTTCCATCGAGAAAATTTTATGGAATCGTATTTTTGCCTAACATAGTACTTAACATTAATCCTCAAGTTTACCATATATTTATTTGAAAATTAATTCTGCAGTATTTCCGACATAACGGAGGATCATGTCTAGGCCATTTGAGGTAGCATAGGCCCTTAAAAAGAGTGGTTGTTTCGTAGGGAAGCCGATAGGAATCGGGTTGTGTGAAGGCTACGCCCCTGCTGTCTTTACTTTGTAATGTAACGTAAGGTCAGTAAAATGTTTGAATGACCACTGTTGCTAGTTGCTAGGTACTGAATATTGTAATGCTTGCTTTGTCACACGAAAAACAGCACCCTAATTGCGTAACACACTATCAATCAGAATCTGAATCATTTTGAAGCAAATTGCTAATCCATTGCTTCAAAAGTTCAAAAAATATGTCTGCTCAACACGTAAATAACGCAATGAATGTTGTTGAACTGTCAAAATGAAACTGATTCCGATTGATAATATGTTACGCAATTGCCCCGCTGATTCATACTAATCGGTAGACGCACATTGCATATGCACAACACAGCAACTTCTGCACAGTTTCTAAAGCAAAACCAAACAAGATATTTTTCTCCATTAAAACCGCTGTAACACCTACATTTAACAAAGTTAACACCCAATAAATAAATAACCTCTTGTCTAATTACATCGTTTTCACTAATCGACACATAAACAGCCCATTCACGGCACGCCAATCTAATAAATATCTATGGACAGAGACAATTATATTATCCCCAAGTAAACGCGAACAGCGGCGTGTGCGCACGACAACCATAAAACCTAGTAAAGCCGATCTCGACCGAAGTTGACACGACAATTGCCGAGTGTTACAACTATTAAATCTTAGCAGACCGCCCCATGGTCAGATTTAAGACCCCTTGGTTTTAAATTTAAAAAATTTTGCAGATATTTTGGTACATAAAGCTGGATGAATATTGGTATAGTTTTGTATACGGAGATAGGTAACTAAATATAAATATGGCCTCGTGACTTTAAAAAAAAATCTCTAAATCGTCACATTTTCAGGATATTCAAGAATCTACATACATACATAAACTCACGCCTTCTTCCCATGGGGGTTGGCAGAAACTACAGAACGCCACATGTTACGATCCTTACATACTCCTTTTGCCTCGTTTACGTTCATACATCTGGTCATACACGCACGCTGGTTGCGAGTACTACGCACCTGACATTGCTGAAGAACATCACCAATAAGGTCACTAGAAGAATCTAACTTTAATTATTTGTATGAAAGTTACACCTCTAGTGTAAATAAACGGATGACAAACAACAGCTAGGTCCTGTACCAATTTAATAGAGGATAAAACATCTAGCTGTTTTTTAGTACCTACCAACAAAATACCGATTCTATTATCTGCAACATTTTACACATCCACAAACCCTTCGTATAATACTCTAAACATTCTAAAACTCGTTCATAAAATACGCTTCGAATAATTTTTCGCATACACGTGGAACATTATTCGAAGCATGTTCGTACTAACATACAATGCGAAGCGTGGGCAGAACAACTCAATCGCTTGTCGAACCGTGTTGTGTGCCGTGTTATCGTAAAGTAGATTGTATTCCCAAATATGTTCACAGCATTATATCTATTTAACACGGCGATAAAGTTAACGCGACTAACGTTAAAATATTCGCGTGAGAAATTGCTTAAGGGGGAAGCGCTAAGGTTGCAATTTGCAGCTCTGTGTCTGGGTGTATGTTGATTAAAGTATGATACGCGACCGTAACAAATGTGTATTTACAGAATTATAATGTTAGAATCAGTAATAAAATTCCTAAGTTAGTAATAATCCTGCAATGTTAAGATTTCATGAAACAGTCATTCAATAGAATTACTGGGTCTTAGAGAGTTGTGTTTATGACTTTAATGATTATAATTCTGTAAATACATATTTGTTACGGTCGCGAATCATGTTTTAATCAATATACAACCTAATACTGACCTGCAGCGGGCTACCCTGGCGCTTTCACCTTAAATATACAGTGTTGTTAGTACTTACATTGCTTTAACTTCGGGACTAGTTTGAATTTTATCGTAGTCATCTCCCATTTTAAGATAGATACAACAATGTTGAAAAAGTTACTGTTCATCAAGAAGATCAAATTTTCGTATGTATTATCAATATATGAGGTTCAGTTCTCTCTATAAACGCAATATTGAATATCTGCCATAATAGTACTTAGGTGTTTCAGTCAAAACAGTATTTATTTATTTATTTAATACTTTAGGCACACAAATATACAGAGGCGGATTTAATGCCGTAGGCATTTTCTACCAGTCAAACTTTGGGTGATGTAGACAAACATTGGTAGGTGCAATAGTGAGTATTGAGGGATAAATAATGATTAAAATATCAAAAACTATAAATATAATATATACACCTAATTATATATAAATATAAGTGCAAATATATATAGAAATAATATTTATAGAAAGTTCAAAACCTACATCAAACGTGTCCTTATTAAAAAAGTATATTATAGGATTAAAGACTACGTTGAAGACAGAGAAGTTTGGCTCTAATTCCTTTTGCACATGTGGCTTCCCTGGTACCTCATTAACAGCATAACTATTTATGTAAATGTCTATTAACTGCTCCCAAATTAAGTACTTTAATTTTATTTATTTTATTGTTTTTTTACTTGCTTCCAGGACATAATATTTTCATTATTTTACATCATATACTCTTGTCTTTTAAATAGATTCTTTTACATTTTGTGAATGTGAGAACGTTGTAGGCTTAATAGACTGTAGATTTGTAGACCATTTTCTATTTTGTTAAGTACCTGGTACTTGTTGACAGGCCTACACTATCCTCCCATGCTTAATAACACTGTAATTTGAAAACATTGTAAAAACCAATTATTTTTAAAAGAGTAACCGTGGAGTTTCTTGCCTGCCTTCTTCATAGAAATCGGCCAATTGGAACCGTGCACCTAGCTTCTGACGTTTCATAAGTGCCCATGTAGGCTTATGTGAAATATAATATTTTGAATTCGAATAAGTACGCATAAATATATTAAAACAAATAAGACGAATAATGGGAAAACATTAGAAATCATTTATTTGCCAATAATGTAGGTATACAGATATGGTGGTTATTTTGATGAGGGTCCCGATACATTTTGCCTTACGGCATGCAAATTTATTTAATATTAGGATATAATACATTTACTAGAACAAAAAAAACATAAACAAACATAGGAGAAAAAAAAATACTAATAACTACAAATGTCAACAAATTAAATTTAAAAAATGGCAGAAAATTATTAAATTAACGAATGTCAACAAATTAAACTATAAATGTAACAAATCAAATTAAAATTGTCAGAAAATTCTATTACAGATGTCAACAGATTAAATTAAAATGGCAGTAAATTAAATTACTTGTTGCCATCCTGATTTCTAGTATGTAGGTTGGTATGTTCCTGAAAAAGGCAAAGAGTATTATTTATTTATTTATTTATTTAATACTTCATGCACAGAAATGTACAGAGGCGGACTTAATGCCATAGGCATTTTCTACCAGTCAACCTTTGGGTGATGCAGAGACAAACAGTGGTAGGTGCAATTATGAGAAATTGTGGAATACATATTTATTTAAATATAAAGATACACATATACCTATTACAACTATAAATATAATAATATATACCTAATTATATATAAATAAGCGCAAATAAATATATACATAAATACACGAATATACTAAAACAAATAAGACAAACAATGGGAAAACGTTAACGTTGTGATGATACTGCCAGCTTCTTACGAATGTGCTCGCGAACTTTTATTTTAAAGGATAATCGGTTGGTTGCCATCCTGATTTCCAGGGGGAGCGCATTCCACAGAGAGATAGACTGAACGAAGAAGGAAGAGTGAATAAAGTCTGTGCGATGAGAGGGACATTGAAGAAGGCGATTATTTGATGAACGTAGATTTTTATTGTGGTTGGCACAAATGTACTGAAAGTGGGGGGCAAGATAACTAGGGGAAGTGGGAGAGTCAAGAAATGAAAACAAAGTGATCAGCGCCCTTTGCTCTCTGCGCTGGCGTATAGGCAACCACTTAAGAAGCGACCGATGCGCAGAGACATGATCATATTTACGCAGATTGAAAACGAATCGAATGGAGTAATTGAGAAGACGGTCAAGTTTGTCGAGGAGATCTGCATTCAGGTCATAGTAGCACACATCACCATAATCGATGATAGGGAAAATTAAGGACTGCACAAGCATTGTCTTCGTTCTCGTTGGTAATAAATTTTTCAGTTGGTACTGAGCCCGCAATGTTCCAGTAACCCTCTGGCTGACCCTAGCGACTTGGATACGCCAGTTCAGGGTACTATCAATGTGCAAGCCTAGGTCCTTCACGTCATTGCTAAATGGAACGATTGTACCATTGAAGAGAACTGGCGGCAAGGTTCTACTATCCACCTTACTCATACTCCGAGAACTACCGATGATGATTGCCTGACACTATATTATATTATTATTTTGGTATTAATTGTTCTTCTTCCTGCAAAATTAAAATCTTCTGCAGAGATTAGCAGTTTCTAATGTTTCTGAATTGCACTGGCCATTACCACTAGGTACCCATGAAGCTCTGGAACCAAACCAGGTTTTTGATTTGTTACATCTATTAGGTATCAAGTTAATGAACCTTGTATGATGTTATTGTAACTACATCTGCAATCAGCTCTACTCCCATCAAACTCACTACTATACATCAACTAAACTAACTCCCAAGCACACAGTAACACTAAACACTATCTAATCAAACAATTGCCTTGTTGCAGGTAAGAGCATCGCGTGACAACTCCACATTACGCGTGGCAGCCCTGAGTGCCATTAAACTGACCTAACTTATTGTTGGGGGAGCAACAAGTGGAAGTCATCGCTTGTTGCTAGGGCTGTCACTGTTTTGTACGGTAAAGTATGGATTGCATAACATTTTGTATTTGTTCTTTTATGTTTTTCAGAACATAAAATCAGACAAGTTGGAAAGATCGATAAATTAATGCATAGCAGCAATAAAAATAAGTATTGCAGTAAAACGCCATCACAGTGTTAGTCGATACTGCAGTCAGCTGCCTTGTACCTAAGTACATCTTCACCCTAGGTATAGGTACCCAAGAAAATCGGTGAAAGATTATACCTAAGCTATCTGATATACTGGATGATTTTTTTTACCGTCTCGAAATTTTTACAGGGTGTTCTACCCATGAATATGAACAACTTTCACTATGGCACCAACTCTGAAATCGCGAAAAAAAAATCAGCTGATTCATACATTTTGGTCGAGTAGGTATTGAACTTTTGTATGAATCAGCAGATTTTTTTTTCGTGATTTCAGAGTTGGTCCCGTAGTGAAAGTTGTTCATATTCATGGGTAGAACACCCTATAAAAATTTCGAGACGATAAAAAAAATCATCCAGTATATATCTAAATGAACTTTGTTTAAATATAAAACTAGTATGGGACCTACTAGCGAATTGCAACAGCGTTCCCATCTACGTTTATATAGATTTAGATCCAGCCGGACATAGTACAGTCACATATTTATAACCACAGGTCAATATAATACCGTATTACCTGAAAAGGTCACTTTTACACAATGCTTTAAGGTTTTTAAATTTCCCTAAGAACTCTCAACCCTATAAACAATGCGCCCCTAAATAATAGGGGTTGGAACTCGCAAACATTTGTCTTGTTGATCGGTGGCGGATACATCGCGTTCAACAGGTTAACTGAGGGGATTATGGTAATACCATGGTGTTTCCATTTTACATCGATTTATTGTTGTTGCACTCGAAGTTTCCTAAAAGAAAAAACTTTATCACTTTGCGGATATTAAGCCATTCAAAAACAATTAAAGTTGCTTTTAGGAAACACATTCGGACTTTTTCGGGAAATTAATTTCCCAATCAGAATTTTACATCGGAATTTTACACAAAGACAAATATAAACATGGATAAAAGAGAAATCAGTCTAATTAATTTACTGTTTACACAAATTCGCATTACACACTCTGAAATCAAGCAACTTCCATTCCCAAAACATACACGATATTTAACCCTTCCAAAACCACCCAAACAAATGACGAATTTCACTGCACCACAAAAACAAATGAAGATTAAGCGAGCTGTTAAAAGAAGCGACGTAACCTGTGCGTGCGCAGGATGTGGTGATTGTGCACGCGAGTTGCGACGCAGCGGAAGCGCGGACGGTTCGCGCCAAAACATCCGCCATTAGTGCTGAAAAAATATTGCATGCGGCGCATGAAATATGGCGCTGGGACTGCCCGCTGATTGATATTAAAATGAAATGTCCATTCAGCCGGTTTGAATAAGTACCGACGAGTTTGTATTGTTTTATCGTTATTTTATGGGAACTGTCTTGTTTGTATTTTTTATTACCCAGGCTGGTAAGTTCGTTTGTATTGGTATCTTATCTTACCTATACATATATGCTGAAAAAATCATACTAATCGGATAATAAGCTGCTGTACTTACTTACATACCTATACTGTTTCTAAAAAATATACATAGCTAACTAGATATTTGAATAAACTAGACAGATAAATCACTCAAACACACAAAATAATTGATCGACGTGGTTGGAAAACTGAAATAGAATAACAATTTAAGAAACAACCACAAAGTTCTTAAAGAAATCAAAATCAATAATCCTGAAGTAGTAATAGAATCAATTAAATCAAACCACAACACAATAACTGCAGTGTCAATACACTTGGTCTTCACAAAACAAGAGGCGATCTGAACGAACGCACCGACCATTCTTAAGCGCGCACCGGCCCAGAAATAGAGCACAATAATTCATAAATGTTATGCGCAAGCGGCGATAATACTGTAGCATTGATCGGTCATATTGGTATGACAACGTATGAGAATCTTATTGCGTGTGTAGGGCTGGTGAATTTTGAGCGCACAGGAAAATGAGCGGTATTGACAGTAATGTTCAGTTGGAGAATGTTATTTTATGTTTTGCATAGTATTGTTTTATTAAGTACAGACTTCACAACAGATTGAGTGCTAAGTATATTCGTCTACATTATCGATTTCAAAGAAACTGCTATCAAGTCTGATTTTATTGCATCAGAAAATTCTGCCAAGGAAACCCCAAAAATCAAAATTTCACCATTTGGAATTTGGAAAAACCTGAAAACCTACCATAAGCATTATGCGGTATAGCTGTGCAGGACAAGTCAAGGTGACAGGTGATAGTTAACAATTGCATCACTCGGGGTTCCAAATGGCTTAACGCTTCACTCTCCGTCAACTATAGACCTGCTATGATAAGAGTGTTTGGAACAACCCTTACAAAAGAAAAACTGATCTAGGGCAATAAATTATTGTAGTAAACTAGCCAATCCACAGCAGCATGAGTATGATATTCAAACAAAGCAGTGCGCGGCGGTGCGCGGTGCAATAATAAGCGGAAACGATGCGCAGGAGTCGCGGGCGCACGCTCCACTAACTAAACTATATATGGACTGTGACAACGATGAATGTATTATAAGTGAAATATTTATACTAATCCTTAACAGCTGATAAAGTATTGGTGGTCTGCTCATAGAAATATAGTAATATGACGATAATTATGGTATAGGAGCTCGATACTTTGAAGGCTTTCGGGACTTGGCTGACGACCTGAATCTCAGAAGACAACTCTTTGCTTTAGAATAAAATGAAAGTAAAACTGCTCTTCAGCCAGAATCATCAGAAGAAATTCATACAGAATCAGGTATGAATTATCATTCATACCTGATTCTGTAAGTGAGTCGACAGTTCTTATAAGATACGAGTACACATGATCAATATTGGCTTTTGATTGTCAAGTTATATCTGCTATATCTAATGCTAGTTAGACTTAGGCTGTATAATCATCACTAGGACTTGAATAATAAGGACGATTGCCATATTAACCATGCCAGATAGACATTTTAAGTGATCGCAGTATTTTGTTATCAGCGGGCAGGACGCTATCACCTACCGCAAGAAAGAGGATTTCACGAGAACAATCATTTTAATTGTAGAACCATAAAATCTTTATAAGAAAATCATTGTCCTGATGAATTTTATTGTCTCTCCAAGCGACAATGTACAAAGAGACATACCTAATACCTCATTGTTGTACTTTAAGACTAAAGCAATTTTATAGCCGTACCAAGAAATCTAAAAAGACTGCAAATGAAGACATCAGTGAGACATAAGACATGGTAGTAAGACAGTAACAGGAGGAGAGTTCAAACAGTGGAGAGTCCAATAAAAGCGCTGCGACAAGTCGTCAAACAGGCTAGCATTGTTGTCGCTCGTCTGGTTCTGAGAATGATGGTCAGTAATAAACGCGGATGTCGATTGCAGTGTCGTACGCCTTACAATACTTGTTATGACTATTTTAGGTGGACGCGGCTTTTGTTTTTGTAGTACTAGTTTGTATAAAGTTTCATGAAAAGCAAGATAAAATAATTGTGACAAAATCACACGTCGGACAGTTTTTGTTATGAAAACTCATGTAGGTACCTGTTATGCCCATTGGAATAATTGAAATCTTCTGAGTGTCGGTCATTTTCTGTATCCGGATAATATCTAAACACACGCAAACATTCCGGTGTCTAACAAGTCTTCGATTAGAATTTTACTAATAGTAATTCTTCTGAAACTATTACATAAGGAAACTTATATCTTCTTATTAAATTCTTCACCGTCATCATTCTCATCAGACACATAGTAACCACCCCGATTATTATCCTCAACATAAATAATATCATTTCAGTCTCCACTTTGTTCAACCACAACCAAAAAGTATTCACTTATTACTTACTCAACTGAATGTTTACCAACCATTTCACCGAAGCACATAAACCCCTACGGTCGAAAACTGGTGTCAACCGAAAACAACAATGTAAGAGCTAATGAATAAAACAAGTGTCCTACCTTGAACTAAGCTCTCTTCAGTCTTCGTCTAACTTAGATTGGAGAAGCAATTGGAGATGCGCGATGGTTATACTATGGAAATAATTATTATAATATGAAAATGGAGCTGGAGCTACACAATAACTGAAACTGGGTTTTCTTTTAGACTTTAGGGGTCTTGAAAGTACAGATAAAATGGACCAACCCTACAATTCGACCTCCGATTTACTTCAGCAATGCTTTTGTAGTTAAATAACCAAATCGGTCTCTGAAAAGGGAAAACTCTCGTCATCACATGACATCACGTGATCAGATGACAGCACGAACTTTCGGGTATCTCGCTTGATAATCAGCCAATCTTATTTGGCAATATCGACAGCAGAGTATTCTCGCCCGTCGATATACTTGTACCAATATTGGCACGCCGAGAAGGGCGGATACTTAGACATGACGCACATCATGAAAAAGAACGTCTTCCAGCTTTCGGGTACTCTGCAACAAACACTGAAAATCCCGCAGAATACTCATCAGACAGTTTTGAGATGACTCAAACGTCCACCATACCATATTACTCGCCTCGCTTACCCTACAATGTAAGACCAAACCGTAGTTTTATTTGAACACAGATTTAGCACAGACAATTGACTCGACGACCGTAAGTCACACATGAAACGGATGCCGCTGTCAAAGCACCTCTCATTGTTGGCATCACTTGTGTTTATTGAAATAACATCGAGGTTATTATTGGAGTGCTTCAGAATTCTAGGGCAGGTATTAATTATTGCATTCACATGGTGGGTATTAGTATTGTCTTTCTTGGGCGTAATGGAGTTTCTATTTATTGCGAGAGTTCGCGGACGCATTACAAAGCAATGTGTGATATGACGCTGGCTGAATAGAGTATACTCGTACATCGTCCGTTTATAATTAGTCTTAACCTGAATCTGGGTGTGATATTCACTTGATTCTTACCACGGGAGTGAATCTGGGAGTAAAATTCACCTAATTCTTAACATGGACCAAAAAAAAACGGTACTCGTATAGGCTTCTTGATTCAAATAAGACTAGGAGTAAATTCTTCGTTAATTATTTTTTTTTTAGCTTTAACTAAATATAATCAGGAAATCTCAAAATTCAAAATAAAACAGTCTCTATAATCAACTACTCTAGGTCTATAAATCATACACATATTTTTTTTCGCTAGCCCGTCTAATAATCATATTCACGGAGCACTAAACTCCCCGGGGTGGGCAGCAGAGCAAATTATAATAATTTATGACCAATTAGGCGACGAAGACGCACTTAAACTGCGGTGTCAAATGTTAATGCCACATGTATTTTGGCCACCGTATATTTATTATTATGATTGTACTAAAGATTTATTAAAGCAACATATTTTTTCCATAATTACACATTTATGTTTAATCGTAAACTTCGAATTTTATTTTAAACGCCATTATTAATTTAATAATTATTGTTTTTGTAATAAACAATGCGATGCGATGTGCTGTGACTATTATAATAATAAAATTATGGGTTGTATCGTTTGTTTTGTGTCGTTAAACTGGAATCGTAAAACTAGTTATTCTTGTGTTTCGTTTGCTTTACCTATAATAGGGACTATATGAACTGTAGTATACAGCAAACTGATGTACAGGGTCAAATTAAATTAGCTAGCGAAACTCCGCAGACGTGACCTTTTCATATGATTACTTGGTCTACTATTACAATTTTAGGAATTGAAAACCATATTGCACCTGCAGCTGAGACACATGTGGTCTCCAAAATGAAGAAAAAAAAAGTTCAATACTAATGCATTACCCCAAGATCCTATTACAGTTATAGTTCTGGCTTATCAGTCAGCGTCTTTGGAGCAGACATACCTAAGTATGTCTCCACCACCCACCACACAGCCACCCAGCCACCTCAGCCACCACACACAGCCACCTCTAAAGGTGGCTGTCCAAAACCAACTTGTCCAAAACTTACTCTTTAAAATATGAAAAATATTTATAAGTCTGAACAGCTAATGCACTGTACTGCACATATCATACCAGACTAGAGTAGACACAATTCCAGTCCCAATTTAAATAATTAAATTGCACAACCTATTTTCAACCCAATTATAATACCAGCCAATGTTTATTATACAATAGAAACAAAATAATGACGAAACTAACAATAAACATTAGCGCTCCCGTTATTATTAGGTATTGTTCATAATAATATATTCCTGAAGCTTCGCATGACATTAGTGATGGACCGGAACATTTTTGTTTCATTCATAAGGGAGCACGTTTTGTCTTCAAACGTGGTCTAGTACAAGGAAGGTTTTCAGATTAATGAACAAAAAAAAAATGCGGTGAAGAAAATAATTACATTCAACAGACAGAGGAAATTAAAAAGGAGAAAACGGGAAGCTTTCTGAGGTCCATTCAAAAATAATATTGTACTTCTTATCGAATCCACACCAATGTCATTGTGACATTGGTGTGAATTCGATAAGAAGCAACGACCAAACTTAAATTAACAGATTCTGAATAGAGCCATAGTTGGACGCTCTGGAAATCAAGTACAAGAAGAAGATGGCTAAAAGAATATGCGTAGGATTACTCATGTATTCCTCTCGCTCTTACGAAGCTACGCCTACCCATCGAAAGAATGCTTTCTTTCAATGTGTACTTACGTAGCTGCGAAAGAGCAAAGCTCCATGTAAATGGAGGTCAATAGAATTTATAAGTAAGTTACAAAGAAGATAATTTAAATGAACATAGATGATGGATACTGTACAAGCTGCGTATAATATACAGCACAAAACACACGACATTTTCTTCTTTTCCTTCCTTCTTTCTTTAATATAGCATCTCCAAATTCTCCATATACTATCTGCACTTTCCTATAAATAACAATAGGTTAGGCGCACATTAAACGCGGCTGCCAATGATATTATGATGTACGTACAAGTCAAATCGCGTCACTTCGCCCGCCTTCCCATTTATCATGACTCCTTTATTTGCTTTGGCGACCCCTTTGATTTCTCTTGGCGCTGACGAACGGCTTGAAGGTGGTAATTTGCAGGGCAGATTTGCAGGTGTAATGCTTTAGTGTGAAAAGTCGGCCATTGTTTTTACGTTCAATTAAGATAGTGTGGTCCAGATCCTAGGCCCTAACTGGCATTAGTTATTTAAGAATAGTAAATTTTGAATGAGAGAGAGAGAGAGCTGTGTATGTAGTAGGATTTGGCCATTTTCTTGTCTTGAAATAAGCCTATCTTCAACAGTGGATCATTGTGCAATCATGTAATGATAAAAAGAAATATAGGACTGTGAAATACCGAGTACGGCTATTATTTAGCTAATGTAATTTCTTACATTAAAAGTCAAAGTCAAAGTCAAAGTTTTTTATTTGTTAAACATAGGTGTTATAAATAAAATAGGTACACAGATCTCTATGTTTTGCCGTTAACGGCGTACAAATATCAGATAGGATTTTTTTACAATTTAACAGAATTTTTGTTAAAATTTAATGACAAGTAAAATCAAAGCTAAATTATATACTAAAACAAAGTTAACAATATTGCTAACAAAACGAATTTCGAACAAATACATTTTTAGAAACATAATAACATTTCTGATACTCTAAGTATTAGGTAAATATAAATAATAAATTTAAATATATTTGCAAATGACAAACAAAATCATAAATTAAATACTAGGAATTCAAAAAAAAAACTAATTCTTACCGAACCAAATACAAAGACTTACTTCACTTAATAGTTTCAGGAAAAAAAGATCGTGTAGGTAAGTACGAGTACAAGTATCACAGGAACTGAAATTCTCAAAATTTCATTACAATTTCGAAGAAAGGAAGCTACTCCAAACTGAGCTAGCTATACATAAGTATAATTAGAAAGTTAATTATGTCGCTATGTAGGTATGTATGTAAACATTCCTTTATGAATCGACACAAAGTGTCTCTTAATTTCGCCTCCCCCACAGTCGAGCTTTACAAAGTTCTATCTGCGAAGTAGCGATAGCAGAAAAATCTATGTTTATTTTTATATTTGGTGACTTTTTTTGAAGATTGGCGAAATGTGAGTGTACGCACCGGGACTTAAAGTTTAGTACGGCCGTTATTTCAAATGCGTACAGTGTGACTATGTAGTACCTAAGACCCTACTGTTTATAAACCTAACCCTATAGAAATAACCTAGCACCCTATTGTAGTTATCCTACAGCCCTAACCTACCATACAAACCATACCAAACGTAGGCTACGTTGCCGCGTTGGTTTTACATGCGGGAAGTCTGTTATAAGGATACCTACGGTAACAGATGGAATTTTGTTTGTGTATTTACGTCATGCAATGTATACACAGGAAATGTTTTTCTCACTGCCGATCCCACAGACTCATAGGACCGATGATGGCTAAAGGTGTCTTGGCTACAGTGAGAGGAGTTATAGGAGATGAATCAAACTTGACTTCAGCTTGTTGACTAATTTATTACAATAATTAACTTAATTATATACAAATTCTATGGTAAATACACATTGATACCTATTTACATGTGTGTTGTGTGTGCACTTCTTAGCGCTGACGGCGCGCCGGTGTTGCCGGTGCGTACAATGAATGTAAGGTCGCTCTTAATACTGATGCTGCGATGCTGTTGCTTGCTCATTTGAGTTAAATACAAAAAAGGCCTTCTCACTTACGCCGTTATAAGTAAACACTATGAAAAGTACGCATAAATAAAACATTCACTGCAAATTATCACCAGCTCCGCAGCGTGAAAACGAATGTAAATAACTCTTTATATTCAATAAAAACCGGCCATTTCTTGCATTAAGCAATTTTGTTTTACCATAAAATAATTAACGCCCCTTATGATTGAGGCATTCAGCACAATTATTAATCACTTTTCTCAATTAAATCAATTTGTTTTACATAATTTCCAAATAGTTGTAATATTGACATATTAAGTGGGAAAAAACACGTTTCGACGTGTTCAATTTAATAAACATACATAGGTTATTCAATTTATTTTTGTTGAGACTTTGTTTTCCTTATTTTACAACGGGAAAATTGGAATAACGGACAAACATTTTACTTAATTGCTAATGGAAATCATAATAAAATCTTGTTAACTTAATTGGTATTGTAAAAATGAAATAGATGTCAGTTATTTCTTGATCGATCTTCAACTTTCGTTGAGAGTGGATCGTATTTTTACTTGTGTCAAGATTCATGACCTATTTTATTTAATCCGCACCTCATCTCAGGAAATGAATACTTACGTCTAAATACGCAATTTCATCATCATCATCAGCCTGCAGCAGGTCACTGCTGGACATAGGCCTATTCAACAGGGATGATGACTAAAACAATTTTTTTTGTCCGTCAGGCAGATTATTAAAAAAATATTGGACACGCATTTTTTCTTTTTTTGCATAATCAAAAGATTACGGCGATACATTTAGTTAAAATGTGGCATGACCTCACGCCTTGCTAGATTCTATATTTAGTTGTGACGTAGCGAGCCCCCAATCCCCCTTAATGAGTTTTGTCTTAGTCATTTTTTATCAATATGATAAAGCAAAAAATATGTGCATAATATTTTTTTATTATCTGACTGACGCACTGACAGACTTTTTTTTTACCCAGGCATCATCCCTTTTGCACGCCATTCAACTCGATTCTAGGCAACTCTCATCCAGTTTCTACCAGGCACCTTGCGAAGATCGTCGCTCCACTTAGCCTGAGAGCGTCAGGCCTTACGATCATAAGCTACTCATATTACTTACTGTAATTAACTCCCAATTTCATAGGTTTCTAAGTATTGTTAGAGTTTCCTTTGTGTATGAGAAGGGCCTTATTATGATTTGCAGTGGGACAATATTAGAGCCGTATCATTTTTAATCAAATGTTTCTCAAAGTGCTTTTAACAACATTTAAAACATCATTCTTTCTCTGTCGTCTTCAAACGATTGAAAAAAAAAAACAGAGCATGTTTTAAATACGTTCCTAGTAATTAACGTATTTAGTAATTTGTGATGCAATGGGTTTAGATATCTAACGTCATGCGTTGATAGTACTTTTCATGTCGCTTCTTTTGCTGACCCTACTCGGGGAGGGTGCCACACAAAGGCGTGGCTGCTCTTTTTCACTTCTTCCTTCCACTTTTTACTTTTTGGTCCCTCTTACCTCCCCCATGTCCTCTGTCCTCTGTCCAACGATGCGATGGTATTTTTGTCATCTTTTTGCCCTTATTTACATACTTTTGTTTCTATTTTTATGTTATGTTAGCAGCAATTTTCCAGAGTAAGGCCTGCATTTTTTTAGTATTTTAGAATCTGTTCTGGAGAAAAATTGGCGAAAGGGTTAAAAGATTTTTGAAGGGTTTTTCTTTCTGTAAGAGTTAAGCCGTCGATGATCATGAATTCTTGGTTGAAAAGGTTTTTCAGTTGTAATGTTTTGGCAAAAAATAAGTAGATCTTAATACTAATCATATGAGTGGTAAAATCATGATCCATTCTTAACAAACATTGATGTTCAATGTGTTTGGTCTACATTTGTAGTTCATTCATATGTTGACAGGTGGCGCTACGGGTTCTGAAGTATTAATGAATTAATTTGTAAATACAAAATTATTGGAAAATGGTTGACGACATTTTTTGTTACGAGTAATCCGATGTGGATTTTGGATTACAACAGAGTAGATTATACAGGGTTATCGATATCTAAACAAGATAAAATAAAAAATGAATTAATTTAATGGTTTTTTGTGGGGTCATCGACCGTCGTTACCGTGTAGTCGCTTTAAATATCAGTTTAAAAAATCAGTTTTTTTTTTTTGTGTAAACTTAACAGACGTGATGGGTATCAATATCTAAACACGATAAAACAGTTTTCTCAACTAATACTTCAAGTAACACTAACAGTGGTCGTAGACCTCTCAAAAAAAAAAAACATCAAATCTTTTTATTTTTAATGTTAGGTTCCTACTTATCTCACCAACTTTTTCGGTAATATAATAGGTATACAAGGTGTAACATAAAAATAACGCACAACCCCTTAAGGGGTCATTGTACTCATCAGCTGCTCCCTACATTTATATTCGCATATCTCGTCAAAATGTAGGGAACAGCTGATTTTTTTCGCGATTTCAGGTTTGGTCCCATAGTAAAAGTTGTTCACAATGATGAGTACAATGATCCCTTAAGAGGTTGTGCGTTATTTATGTTACACCTTGTATAAAGATAAGGTACCTACTTACTTACTTGGCACTTGATGATCACTACACCGTAAGACAAAAGAGAGTCTTACACAAACACAGTATTTTCTTCATCAAAGACCCAATTCTCATGTTCTTTTTTTTCTCCACCCAATCTCAGTAATAATTCTCCCAACCTCACCATCAAACAGAACTCTCTGAAAAGATTCCCCGAACATTTCTTGAACAAAACCTTCAGAACGTTGACACAGCCACACAAAACGTAGCTATCTATCTGTTCCTACATAAAAGAGACGGAGAATAAAAGACAAACAAAACATGTACCTATGGAGGCAAGACTAAATATTTCCAAGACGTTGCTTGGGGGGTGGGCACCCTGCCCAGGAGTGTGAGGAAGAGGCACATGTAGTACCACGAAACGTAGCACAAAGTTATCTTAACAACAAAACAGATGACAATCAACCTTAGTGTGACGAGATAGGATTCCATGTAACGGCGGTTCAAAAATTGGTGTTTCACAATATAATGTCCATTTAAGGAAGAGCCATGAAAATGCATTACTTTACCCCGCTGTCCTCCAATTTCTATGCGGTATCAGGGGCAAAGGGAGGTCAAATGTGAATGGTTAATAAGGTTTTTAACCGTTGCTTGTGTGTGTGGAGTCGTTTATTTGAAATGAAGCAAAGCTGCAGAATACAGAAGGAATGTATTCTTCTTTGTATGTGGTATTCTAGCTGTTTTAGAAACTAGGGAATTCTGTTGAAGTTGCGTTTGTAATATTCATGTAAGTAAGTACATAATGTTTCTTAGCGTTTTACTTAGTAGGGCAAATTGTGTATGACATACACAATTTTCTCTTAATACGTATAGGTATATAGATACGTACTTAACTCAACTGTAGGAAAGATAACTTGTATCTTTTGTGGTTATAACAGGATTTCTGTCTCTATGGTCTCCAGAAAAGATTAGACTACCCTATACTTCCTGTAGTCAATGAAAAACGTGACTAGAAGATATTATCAGATGGAAAAGGACTATTACAAAGATGGCAGCTACCATGAAATCAAAAATTAAATGATTAAACTATCAATCATTTTAGAGAAAATCTTCAGTTTTATTGACACGGAATTACATGGAAAAGTCAAAGACCTATTTCCATTGGTTAAAATACTTAAAGATGACCTTGATCCATAGTCAAAACCAACTTACAAAGTAAGCACGGTTTAAAAATATACATAAAACATTACAAGTAAAATATCACTACCTCCGTACCACGACATCAAAAAGGTTTTCTAAACGAAAGATATTCCATCGATCGCTTATCGTTCTCTCCCGTGGTACAGGGTGGAGCAGTCAGCGACACCTGTTCCGAACATCCGGTCACAGATACTATGCCTATTGCACTTCTTAATGAGTGCTCTCGTTACTACAGACGGCAATATGCTCTAACGGGCGCGTTTAAGTTCGGCCTGTGAGGAAAATCGTTCGATCACGTAACGTTAACGCAGTTAACCGTGTTCGATTTTGAAGTCCGTTTTGCGGTTTGCGTTTCGGTTCGTTTTGAGATAAAAATTGTAGTGCTGCGTAACAATAACGTGGCATGCAAATTAGATGCGCGTTATCGTTTTGTGTAAAATTAAATAAAGAATCTATCACGACTTAACGATGAGTCTTTATTTAATTTAGCACAATAGTCACGTTTACGTTAA
Source organism: Fissipunctia ypsillon (assembly GCA_947568875.1). Classification (NCBI taxonomy): domain Eukaryota; kingdom Metazoa; phylum Arthropoda; class Insecta; order Lepidoptera; family Noctuidae; genus Fissipunctia; species Fissipunctia ypsillon. Next base: position 12,753,937 of record OX387650.1, read on the forward strand.
CATCGCACAAAAAAATTAAAGATGACGTAACTTAAACGCGCTAAGTTAACTCCGGGTTATTGTCTTGTAAAGATGTGGACATATTAGGCGTGTTTCTATGTCGGTTCTTTAAATAGAGTTTCTATTTAAAACTAGTTAAAGGACAGGCTTTAAATGCTGTGAATATGTTTACTATTATTAGGACTTTTTATACTGTTTTGATGTTATCTATAAACGTTTTTAGTTTGTTTCTGTTTCTGCGTGGTATTTCTGTCTGGTTTGACTTGAATGGCTTGGAAGCAATTGTCATTTTCCTTTTTTTGTTTAGTGGAATTCTAGATTGTGTTTGTGTAAAGCGGTTGGATTTTTTTTTTATAGTACCTATAGTACCTATGTAGGTAGGTACTTGCCTACCTACCTAGTTATTGAGATACATCGCTCACCTAGCAGTATAATGGCACATTTACAAAAAAAAGCGAAATTGAGTTTTTACGGCCTAAGTGTTTAAAAGTGTATAATTTATAAAGCGGTAAAACGGCACGGTGTTAGTTTTATCTATTAAGATCTATACTAGTTGCTAAAACCATAAAATGTAAAATGAACTCATAACTTCGTTTCAAACATTTGTAAAATCTTTGACCCTCATTTCTGTAAAATAAGAAAAAAGTAGATGTGTCATTATACTGCTAGGTGAGCGACATACTAACCTATTCCTATGAAAATCTAAAATAAGCACTATGAAAAACTAGCTTCACCAATTTCAAGCCAATTATTTCTTTGAATCTCCTAAAAATATCTAAAATTAAACAAAACGATTCTCAATTACAAAGTAACAACCTACACAGAAATAGAACACGGTAAATGCCAAATCAAAAATTTAAACGCGGAACAATACTCGTACATCGCCAATCCGACAATAGAAGTGACGCGGCATTCCAATTCGGTGCGCTATTGTTGAATACGACGCCCTGATTGGCTGGCTGGCACAATGGGCCACGCCCACCACACAATGCCCTATTGTCGTGGCGGGACGCACCGCCCAGCAGTTCTTATATTTTTTTATAGAACATTAGATTTTATTTGGAGTTTTGGGTGTTATATTGCTGCTAAGGAAATCTCTGTTTAGTCGATATTCCTATTTGGATAGTCAATAAATTATGTCAGTTAGTCAAAATGCACGATTAAACAAATTATGCTAGTCGTTTATGACGAAATATTTAGAAGCTTTTTCGATAAACTCATCCAATTTTTTGTAGGTAGATAATCTACAAAAACGTAAGCATTAAAACTCAAAGAGAGATATGAGCGTCGGAAAATACAATTTTAATAGTAAACATATAACAAAATCAAATCGGGAAAGAGACGATTTTTAAAAGCCAAAAACACATTAAAACAGAAAGTAAACTGGTAATAAATTAAAAAAAAAGATCGCGCCCACTTAGGCGCCCCAAATGGAAATGGCAGCTACTTATTTTTTCCGTAAAAGCATCGTTTAAAACTTGGTCAGCTGGGTGTCGTTCATAAGGGGTACGGTTCCGTATCTGAAAACCGGTTTGCTATTCAGGTAGGTAATATATCACAAAGTCTTTTGTGTTCATCTTTAGTTTTGGATCGTTCCCGGATCCGGAATATGTTGGGATCATAGAAATAAGATCCGAGCAGATATCCTCTCATTAAACTTAGTAACCTATCTAGTTAAGTTGTTTCTGCATTAAAAAGTTTTTGGTTATTTCAGACACAACACAAACTACTTGATTTCACCATCTGCAGTCTAAATCTTAAAATTTAGTTCTCCTCAAAGATCAAGCTAGTTGCCCATTTTAAAGCCTAGTAGGTAGTACCTAGTTACCTACGTAAGAAGAAAAACGGGCAAGAAAGTCTATGCACATTCTTTTAAATCAAAATATTGTCCTAACTTAGTACATACCTAATGGTCTACAACCTTGAAGAAACAAGAAACATCCCCTACGGTACCCCGGCAAAACGTTGACCGAAACAGCGGTAATGTTGCAGAGGGTCCACAAATAGAGATTAGTACGGCTAATGGTGCCATTTCGACGTGTTAGTACCTACGTTTTACGTCAAATGTACGTAAAACGTTTGAGGATTGATGTAAGCTTTCAATAGATTTATTTTGTTGATATTGTTTTGGTTTGAAGTTTATGTGATAATCTATTATTGTCACTCGTGATCGAGGATGTTTTAATTTAATGTGTTGTCTTATTTTCGTACTGAAAAGTTTGCTCCTAAGTGATTTCATTCTCACACTTTTTTTTCTTACGTACTTTTTGTTCGGAATGTCATTCAATTTAAGACTTTCAGTAGGTACTGTAGACGATATCATGAAAATAATTTGAAGAAAGAGAACTGACTGAAATATCTGATTCTGTATGTAATGAAATAACGTCAGATGCCATTAAGGTTCATAAGTCCCAAGGCAAGGGTTCAACACAACTACATTATCCATTACACCGCTTAATGCCTACAGCAACTTTCACTGCTAGGAACAATAAAATAAACATCCACTTTCATTCAACCACAAACAGTATAAATTTTTCAATAAATTAACTAACCGTTTTGTAAGGTCAATACAGGGTCATGAGAACCAGTGGTGTTGGTCTCTCTAGCCAGGTAATGAATGGACAGCAGAGGTCAACGATACCTGGTTGGTAGTTGATGACAGATAAGATAATCAATAAAGTGTACACGTGGTACCTAATTGTTGCTTGCGGTTAAACAGATGCAGATGTTGGGCCAATATTGGTTTGTGATATTGGCTCAAATGTAACTATGCATTTGGTTTTTGACGCGTGGAATGATAATGACGATATTACTGAAACAAGTGAGAATAAAGTAGTCAGAGTCATTTATCAGGATATCAGTGGAAGTAGGTAATGAGAATTTGCAACAGATAAAGTATCTACTTAGAAATAATTAAAATAGATAAGAAAAAATGTCTTGCAATATCAAGAAACCTTCAGAATGCTACTATGGCGACGATAACCGACTTTTAATGATTTTAAACAGAAGATCACGTTTAAACGAGTAAGGTTAATGATTTGGAAAAAATATACCTACGTTAAATTAGATCATTTTTTAATAATTTAATATGTGCATATTTTAGACTATGTTTCTAATACATAGTGTAATTGATTTGTAAATTTATGTCTAACGCGGATAAAAAACTAAGAATCACACAAAAACTATCAATCATATTTTTATGAAACCTTCACCATTTTAAATACAATATAATTATTTATCTTTTAGTAATAGTGTTTTAATATAATACCTTTTCTTTTATGTACCTATAATAAACTAATAATGCGTCTAATTTGGGACAGCGCTCCATGATGGGCGAGTCCTATCACTGGGTGGACGTACGTCGCGTTGCGTGAGCTCAGCACAGAACACGCAAGCTATGCACTCAAGGCCGTTGGAATATATCTGCGTCTTAAACAATGACACTGTTTAACTCACGTTTGACAAGCCAGGTGGCGCCCTCATACAAAATAATCACTAGTGTTTTTTTTATCCTATATCTTAATGTCACATGTCATGTCTCTTAACAACCCACCACTAGTCTTCTAATTACTAAAATATATAGCAACATCAAGTATTAACTAAGTATCAAATGTAAACAATCTTTCAAGGAATTTAATAACGAGCTAATTATAAAGGCGGCAGTGCAAACATCAAAGCCTTATGTTTCATAAAAGGTTCTTCATATATGTTTTCATGTAGGCATGGCTACATAAACGTCAATGTGTGTGTTGTTGGTAAGTAAGTAGTCATCTTCTCTTATAATAACATTGAGGGATATATCAGAAATCCTTTGCAAGTTACTTACCTACTTATGGATTAATAAACTGAAGTTTCTTTTTGTAAAACTAATTATGTTAATATCTACCTAAGTGTTTCTGTTAACAACATTCAGGTCAATATTCAATAGACTATCATCATCATTCTCCTGCTCTTATCCCAATTTATTTGGGGTTGCCGCAACTTAAGTTGTCTTTAAAAGAGAATTGTCTGTTTCTTCCATACTTCTCTATTAGTCGTCATCTCGGTAGTCACCCCCTTTCTAGCCAAATCATCTTTCACACAGTCCATCGATATTTTCTTTGGTCTTTCTTTGGTCTTCCAATATTCAACAGAAAATCTTCTTCTTTACGTGTCATCGGTACTTTGGTTGATTCATACTAATATTATGTATGTAGATATATACTGTTTGAGCCCAGTAGGTGGCCACGTTGTTTGCGGAATCAGTGGCAGTATTTAGGTCTTCAAAGAAGCAATTGAATATGCACTTAGGTTGAAAGAAAAGAAAAGAAAGAAAATACGTTAATTTGCGGTAAATATGAAAAAAAGAACACAAACAAAAAAGAAACAAGTTGGCGAAAAATATGCGTCACATCCACACAAAACGGCCATCGCTCAGCATAATGCTGCGACCCTATGCGAGACAGAGCCCCAGCGCTGCTGGTTGATCTAATACTTTCAGAATGACATTCTTCTTCTTCTTCTTCTTCTTCTTCTTCTTCTTCTTCTTCTTCTTCTTCTTCTTCTTCTTCTTCTTCTTCTTCTTGTTCTTCTTCCTCTTAGCGTATCGATGGCAATCTAAATAGACTCGGCCCAGAATTCGACTACAAGTTTGGGGCCATCACTAGCGTCCGTCAGTTCCTGTAACTTAAGTACAGCAGACAGGACACGCAGGACATGATATTAAGTGTCCCATCGTTTGTGGAACCTTCTAATATTACTCCAATACTAAATCGCGACACATCTGGAATTCCACCCCTAGATCAAAAGGGTGATAATAAACCCTGGCACAATTCATCTAATTCCTTACCTAATACCATCATAAACGCAAACCGCATGGAAAACCCTTCAGTGGAGTAAGTTTCCCATCAAACTAACTTTATGTTATGGGGACGAAAACGGAAGGGTGAAAATGAACCCGTTATGTGGAAAATAAGGAGGGGTTGATATCAACTGATGTTGTTGTGTATAATTTGTAGAGTTGCCGCGAATAGTCGCTATTATTCGGTATTCGGCATTATTCGACATTTTTTTGCTATTCGTCGAATACCGAATAATAAAGTCTATTATTCGACATTCGGCGAATAGTTGTCTAAAATAAACTTTTAATGAGAAAAACAACTATAGGCTTCAAAATAATCACTTTATTTTTTCTTAAAAAACAAAACACACATAGTTTAGTATCAATTATTATCATTATTATTAAATGCCATACAAAAATCAGTCATAACAAAACTCACAATCAGAATACTACTTAAATGAATGGTAAAACTGTATATAGTAGGTAAATAAAACATAAATAACCTGGGTGTTCGAATTTCAAATGATTCTGCAAGGGCGATGTTCCTGCTTTCTTCGCTGCTCTACTAATTTTTACTCTACACAAAATACATTTCGCACTGTTTTCTTCCTCCTCAAAATAACGCCAAACATGAGATTTTTTCCCGGGATTTGGCATGATGCACACAAATGCGTGCCACCCAGCCTAAACACAAGCGAAATAACCCCCTTGGTTGACTGGTAGAGAATGCCTAAGGCATTAAGTCCGCCTTTGTACTTTTTTAAGTGTGAAAATTTTAAATAAATAAATAAATAAGTTGAGCGGGAAATCCCCTAAAGTATTAAATTCTTGGTTACACAAAAGGAGGTATTCCCCGTAAAATAGGTAGGTAATAGTAGGTATATAACGTACAAGAAAAGGGTTGCCAGCATTTAAAAATGTAAAATCAGTATAATATCAGAATGTGAGACTGATTTCCTAACTTCATTTTCTTTTCTCATAACCTTAGAAAAATATTAGATTAAAGTAGGTAAAAAATAAATGATTCTACAAGCGTGATAGGTACATTCGATAACAAATAAACTATTTTTTATATTCCTATGTTAATGTCGAATAATAATAGCGAATTATTCGACTATTCGCCATAGGGAATGGCGATTAATCGGTATTCGACTATTCGCTATTACAACTATTCGCGGCAACTCTAATAATTTGAAGGAAGGTTGTATTAAAGTTTAATAAAGACAGACGAGATATTGCCAAGGAACCTAGAAAGACAGAACATGAAATATTGTTTTCCAGATACAGTCACCAATGAAAAGTATTCTGCTGTCTCAGGATAATTCATTCTCATTTATAAAAATAAGTTACCGTTTTAATTAATAAAATTGTCTTATCTTTTAGACACATAACACATAAGTCTGCTAATTATAGTCCTACCTTACCTACGGCAAATACTTAACTTAGTACCTGTTTATAACTACGACTAGTTAAATTACCTACATGACTTAACTTTCTAAGATTAGATACTACCGTACAACGTAATTATATTACATGTTGTACTCGTATATGAGTACTAAATTGTGTAGACCTGTTATTATGTGTTGTAAGGTTTATTGTAGAAAAGCTACAGTTTCTTAAGGCTATTGCACATTATAGAGTACCTACCTAAGTATAAAGATAGTGTTTTTGAACTGTTGTTGTTTGTTTTGTTTTTTGGAGTTTAACTCCTTTTTTTTTTTTTTTTTTTTGTGGATGGGAAATCATCAAATGACTTCTCCCGCTCTGGGCGGAGCGGGAGGGCGTGTCAGACTTTTACTGACTAAAACCCACCCGTGTTCCTTCTGTTGCCTGTGCCGGGGCCACGGTAACTCTTTCGAACATCCCGCAACCCTAGCTGGCATCGCCCCTAGCGGACCCCGTCAATAGTGGTGACATCTCTTTGAGGCGCGCGTGGAACACGACGCGCCGTCGACTCGGGCTTGGTCCTTACCGGACGGCGAGCTACCCATTGCTCGCCGTCCGCAAGCCCGCTCCTACGGTGGCCGGGAATCGGCTGCCAATTCCCGACGCCCAGGGCGTCTCCTGCGGCGACTAGGGGCGTGAGGGTGCAAAGCTTGCCTCTCCCTCACGCGTCCCGCCTCCTCCTTCACGAGCATTACTGCTTCGCAGAAGGAGGTAATGGCTTCCCATGCACTCTCGCTCCGTACCATGGCCTGGACCAGGGCCGGACGCGAGAGATCGCCGCCGCCGATCGCTTCCGCGAGGACACGGCGGTGCTCCGCCCAAGCCGGGCAGACCTCCACCGTATGCTCCACCGTGTCCCCCGGGCGATCCACACAGTGGTGACACCCGGGCGTTTCCTCCCGCCTTCTCCGGAACAGGTACCTCCCGAAGCACCCGTGTCCGGTGAGGACCTGCGTCAGGCGGAAGGTGAGGACGCCGTGGCGCCTCTCTAGCCACTCCTCAAAGAGGGGACTTATCGCCGCAATTGTGGCGTGCCCAGCGCTGGGTTGCGACAATCGCACTCTCCATGCCGCCATGAGATCCTGCCGGAGCTCTGTTCGCCGTGCCGCGATTTCTCGCGGCAACGGAGTTACTCCCCGGCGTCCTGCCTCCTCGCGCCACTCCCACATGTGCGCGAGGACTTTTGCCTCCAGATCCCATGGCGGTAATCCGGCAAGGAGGTTCGCCGCCTCCCCGGAGACCGTGCGGTATCCCCGGGCTAACCGGATGGCCATGACCCTCTGGGACGCGTTCAACCGACGGACCGGTCGCCGCCTCACGGAACGCGCCCACACCGGAGCTCCGTAAAGGGCCATGGACCGCACGACCCCCGCGTAGAGCCTCCGGCAGGAGGCGTTTGGACCCCCCAGATTGGGCAGGAGCCGCCCCAAGGCAGCCCCGGCCCGCTCCAGTCTGGGAGCCAAACGTCGGAAATGCTCCAGAGTTTAACTCCTTAAGAATCATCTTTCATATAAGGCCCCCGGTATGAAAATTTTATGAGGAGTGAAATTAATACAAGCGTTAACTCAAAAGCGGTACGTTTTTCTGTGCAACGTACTACCTACTCCTTGCACACATTTCACGGAGTAAACTCCAGTCGTGCGTCGGAGCTGACACACACATACTTTTTTTTTGGCTCCTGTAACACAGGTGTTTTTACCTAACGCAGGAGTCAGGGCTTCACTTTGTTTATACACATTTTTTTTCCCCAATAAAGAATGTATTATTTATTATTTGTACTGTCATCCCTACATACAAAAGAATCCAATCCAAAATCCAGCAAAACATAATCTACAATCACTAAATCTCCCACTAAAGCACAGACAATACCAGTTCTAAACCTAACCAGCCAAGTAAAGATCCAACAGAATTACCGGACAAAAAAACGGACAATACCTTTAAATCAGTTACCAGTCTCAAGTCCTAATTAAACAAAAAAACAGCCACCATTGAGCGCAACAGAGGCGGAAATGCCACAATGAGACATGGACTCGCGCGGATTAGATTCAAAGCGAGGCAAAGATCTTTAAATAGATAGGCCGCGGACGCGCTAAGTGACGCCAATTAGCCAGCGCGCCCTCTCTTGACATCGGTTAAGGTGAAGCGGCTTCCAGTTTTAAATTTTCGGCGTTCGGGTAACTTCGGGATTTGCACGGAAGAAGTTCGATATTTAAATTTAAAATAGGTAGACAGATTTCGTAAAAAAAAAATGGTGCATTGCGTGTTCTGTTTTGTGACAGTCATTTTTATTGAAAATGAAATATGTCCTAAAATAAATATTTAACTTAAACCAATAAAAATAAATAACAGCTTGATTCTATAGAAGATTGTATTCCCCAATTTGTGACATTTAAATAATTTTAAATAAATTAAATATTGCTTTAAATTTTTCATTCATTTCAATATAAAACTGATTGTTTGATCTTTATTTTAATTGTAATTTAAATGCTCTGGTTTTACGATTATTTTATTTGATATTTAAATGCAGTATCTTATTAGTATCTTCGTTTAGTCGGGTTAAATGAATAAATGTAGAGTTTGTAAATTCGGAGTAATTAACACTAAAAAGCAACACCGAGTTAGTTAACCTAGACATTAGTGTTTTTTGAGTTGGGAATATTGCAGTTCAGTCGACGATCCATAAAACAGAATACAATGTATTTGCCCTTGGTAAGTAATCCGACCAAAAATGAATGAACGAACAATGAACGGAGACTACATTACGATACGTATCTATTACTTCCCTGTCTATGAATTTTATAACATGACATTTCATTTTAATCGTACTGTATGTGGTTCCAAGGAGATTGTTTATGGATTGACTAAAACGTCAAGGAAAAATATGTTTTTTTTTTTAATTTGTATTTATTTTTATATGAGTTCATGAATATATTGCCTGCTGATATAGTACCGAATTTTTACTTAGGTAATATATTGTCAAACAATATAAAATAAGTTGTCAGCTGTAGTACCTCATAAGTAACCTCAATTTATTTTGACATTACTTACCTCCACTAACCCGGAGTTTAGCGAGTTAACTCACCCACATCGGTGGCTTAAATGTTTAGAAGTTTAACTCTAGGTTTACCTGCCTACCTCTAACTCTTGGTGGCGCAAGATGAATTATTTGATTAACACTGAATTAGCCGTTAACTCCGAGTTACTTAGGATAACCTATAAACGCTCAAGTAAACCTAAGTAGGTAGGGGTATCTACCTATTTGTTTTTAAATTAAAAACATTAAAATATTAATTAAAGCCTTAAATCACTTAATGGAGACTGCATTTCTCTATAATTGGACTCTAATAAAATTATTACATACTAATAAATACGTCTTAAAAACCGGTCTATTATGTGAAACCACAAAATAATCCCAATCTTTATCTGGAAACAAAATAATTAAAACGACGATAGATAATCAAAACAGAAACTAGGTAAAGAAAACATTATCAAAATTCAGAAATCTCTTTACGGGCAAATAATCTTTGAAACTGACGAACTTGTAAAGGAGTAGGGTCGGTTCAAACAGACCCACTCTCTGAGGGAGAAGGGGGATAAACAAAACACCAGAAGCCAATCAAGTAATTGCCCTGGCCCCGGTTTCGGTTGCTTCCTTAGTCGATAATCTTCATTAGTGGGACAAAGGGGGGAGGACAGGGGGAATTTTACCTGGAACTTGGGTATTTTCTTTAATTTTGTGTTTATTTATTAAATTGAGACTTGTTTAAAATAACTTAGGTAATTCTTAGTTGTTATGTTGGTGATTTTGTGTTGTGGCTTAGCGTGGAATTTCTCAAACACAAGTTGGTACGCTATACAATAAGGTATGACTAACAGAGGAACCATGATGTGACTAATGAGGAACTGGCATTGTGTAAACTTGATAACATGTAGGAACCTATGAGTAAAAAATATTTTGTTTTGTTGCTCTGTAAAATTAGGAACTTAAATGAAAATAGAGCTGTATATTCTAATAACACAAAAAAAAAATCAATATTACTTCGAGTACAAATTTGTATAAACAAATGAAAATCATTTAAAAAACAGTCGATAGGTGTCGTCGGACGTGCACCCTAATTGCGTAACACACAGTAGGAATCGGTTTCATTTTGACAGTTCAACAATATTCATTGCGTTTTTTTTGCATAGGTACGTTGTTGAGCAGACAAATTTTTCGAACATACCTAATTATGAAGCAATGGATTAGCCATTTGCTTCAAAATCAATCAGATTGTGACTGATAGTGTGTTACGCAATTAGGGTGCCGGTTGGAACGAAGTTCCTTTTGCCATTGCATATTTGACGAATGAGAGCTAGTCGAAAAGAGTGCAACATTTAATTTTGACCGTCACGACACTTTTGTTAGGTACGTAAAAAAAGTGTCGTGACGGTCAAAACGTAACACTTTTATCGGTCGTATTCTCATTCGCCAAGTGTGCAATGTGTAGATAACATGCGGTAAGGTAAGTACTTCGTTCAAAAAATTAAAACCCAAACTATCTTACAAATCATTAAAACCTCCATACACAACACACAAATAGGTACTCATTAAGTACTTACAAACCATCAAACAAAAAGTAATTTACCCCCGTACGGGGGCTAATAAAAGCTTGGAACACAGCCACGGTCCCCCAACCCCGGCAGATAATACCCCACACATGAGGGATGGGGGAATGGGGGACACCCCCGAGACACACATTCTTACACGCGTGCGCGTCTATGTGGGTCACATTGTCCTCAAAGGAAGGCTTCTTGTCCTTTTAGTACAAAAGATGGATGTTATGGGTATGTTTTTGGGTAGCAATTAAAGGTCTCATAGGTAGGTACGTATGTTTTATGAGGTAGATATACCTACTTATATGTTTGCCAAGGAATATATGGTTTAATTTGATTTGTACCTATGCAGCATTGTAGTAGGTATGTGTTTACTGATTTAATATCGTAGTCTACGTGTTCTTTCATAGATATTGTTTAGGTAGGTATTATTCATAGGTATCCAAACTAAACTACACAGAGGGGCAATTGCGTAACACACTTACAGTAAGAATCGGTTTCATTTTGACAGTTCAACAACATTCTTTTACGTTGTGAGCAGTCAAATTTTACAGCTAAACTAAGCTAAACAGGTATTTTATTATCTATTATTATCTACCTAACTAAAAACTGAACAGATAGAAAATCGTTAAAAGAGTCTAAGAGCGAATTTTGCCAATGACATTGAACGCGATCAGCACATCTGAACCGCGTCCAAGAGATGTTAGTGTCATCATTGTTGTGAAATATTGACATTAGTGTGGTTCAGATGTGCTGATCGCGTTCAGTTTCATTGGTGAAATTCGCCCTTAGAGATTGAATCCATGACCTTAACTCGACGGGCACACTAATTGTAACCGCTAGACCAAAAAGAGAAATTTTGAGTCGATTTTTATTTTACCAAAGTGAGTAATAAAAGTGGTAAGTAAAAACAAACATTTTACATAAAATGTAGGGCTTATACGATTTTAATTGTTTAATCTAAATCAAGTTAACACAAAAGTTCAAGTGCAAAAGGCAAATAAAAACATGCACAGTGGTTAAAAAAACAAATCACTAGGTACCTAAATATTTTAATTAGTCCAATAAAAATTTTAATGTTGAAATTAAAAATCATGGGAATATGTCAATTAACACACTAATTAGGTAGACAAACATTCACACCGTTTCATTAATTTCTAACATATTTACATTATTTACGAAAATACCTTGCTTTTTGACGACTTGCTTAGGTACATTATAGCGTCCTAATCTTTATTTTATTACATTTAAATCTTATAATAAAATATCTATGTATTGTAAAGTAAGCCACTACCGTCTTTGAAATAAAATAAAGATTCAATCCTACTGTCCTAATCTTAACTATTATTGTTATTATTTATAGCTAATAATATTATCATATTATAAATGCGAAAGTGAGTTCGTTTGTTTGTTCCGCTGGCACGCTAAAACGGCTTAACGGATTTGGATGAAATTTGACATAAAGGTAGACCATGACCTCAGTTAGGACATAGGATCCTTTTTAACCCAGTAGAATATAATTTGCGACCTCCACACGGGCAAAGTCGCTGACAAAAGCTAGTTTTAATAAGAAATAAGAGTCAATCAACTATAAAAAGTGATACCTACCTAATTAAAGAGATAGGTACTTAACGTTTCAAAAGTTGCACGTGGAAAAGCTGCGGTCGAGAGAAATTATGCTATCAAGTTCATTACTGAATATTCATGATTTTAAAAGGTATGGCCTACCTAATAAGAGTAGATAACTGTCTTCTTTACATGTAGGTACTATGTACATAAGTATGGAGGTAATGGTACAAGATTCATACTTAGTTGGCAACCTGTAAGCTTACCTAATAATGTTTTGTAACCACGATTCTAATACAGTAGTAGGTATCTATCAAAATCGCTTGATTTCCATTCGATTTTACTCATAAAAACAGCCAAATCAGCAAAGTAATTTAATGTTGGTTTCAAATTGTTTAGAAACAGTGAATTGGGCGAGATCTGTAGGGATTACGTCGTACTATATCCCAGTTACAGTTACTCTCAAATCGTGGCCCGTTATAAATAGAAATAGAAAAAAAAATAAAAAAACTATTTTGAATGCCAATGTCGAAATTGGCATTCAAAATAGTTTTTTTTATTTTTTTTTTATTTTACGCGTATTATTATCTCATTGTAATTGAATACCGACTGAATGAAATCGTTGTTGATCAATAGCAACGTTTGCAAATATCAAAAGCGTCGGTGACATCAAAATATTCGGCTCATTTCGGCGTCACATTGCAGGTTTGGTGGGAAACCCTTGTCTCGCACAACAATAGAGCTCGCCAATAGCACAATCGGAGCAACACACAATAGAACGTTTTCCTGTGGCCACGCCTCACGGCACAATGGCACAATAACACGCCCAGTTATATCCTCCAACATTCGTGAATAAAGAAAATTTTCTCCACAAATACAAACGTAACGGAGATTGTATTGACTTTTTAAACGCCCTCATAGAGCGCACACCCACCTGAGTTTCATTGTGGTGTGCGAAAATGGTTTCACAATGCCCCGGCTATTCACCGCGGTACGCACACTGTGCGGGATCGCCACACTCAAAGACGTTCGCAGGGCGGAGCTTAGAGCGAGATGAAACCTCGCCTAGCCGGCCGCGCGCGCTCGAGCGGGAGAGAGCGCGACCGTCCGACACGCACACATTGGCCGCTAGAAAAGGATGGGCTGAACGGCTTTGTATAGATTCCGCGGGATGAAAGCTGTTATTCCGCTTAGACAATTGATTGTAAGCGTTGTCATGAATAGAACTGCACCGAATTTTCTTCCAAGCTCAAAGTTCCCGATGTCCTAATACAAATTTTGTGGTCAAAATATGATGTTCGATTCATTTTCTGAGAGAACAGGGCTCCGAAGGACGGCATTGTTCATAGGGCAGTGACATTAGGTCGGTGCGTCCTTGTCGCACGTGGGAGCGGGGCGGGGGGCGGGGGGCGGTATTGTAGCGCGCGCGTATTGTCGACCCGCTTCGATCTGCCAGCATTGTGTATCGGCGCCGCGCGTTCACAAGACGTGTATCACGTTCCTATTTCAAATTTTCGAACGCGTTCGATCGTGGAGCGGTCGCACGAACTCTTTATTCGAACGTTACTGCGAATATTTTGTGTTGGACTATTGTTTTTATTTTGTGTTATTTTTTTGCTTGTGTGTTATTTTTTAATTTGTGACTTTAACAGTTAGAACTAGATCATTATGATTGTGAAAATAATGCCAAAGAAACGGTGTGATCGGACAATTTAACGTGTTGTATTAGTTTTGTTACATTTTATTATTTTATTTTATAAGTTTTCGTCGCTATTTTTTCTGATGTCTGGAAAAGCAAGAGGAACGATGGTATTGCACCTGAAGGTTGGTAATTTACTTGTTTCATATTTTTAAATGTAAAGTATTGAAGTTTAATTTGGAATTTTTTTTTCTTAGTTATTTTTTGTGCTGCTATAAATATAGTTACTTGTGGATGGCAATTACTTCATTGTTGGTAGAATTACTGCAGTACACCAGCTGTCAAAATAAAATGTAATATGAATGACTTGATTAAACAATTTTATTGATCTACTAAGATTTGATAAAATGACTTATTTTAAATTCACAATTAATCAAAAATAAAAGTTACATAATATTTTACAATTTCCTTCACAAGTTACAACTTGCACAGTGGGCCAACGGTCAAAAATTGTGGACAAAAAAACATTAGCATTTTCTTTTATCTTATTAATCCGATTTAAGAAATCTTCTTGTGGCGACATGTTTTTTATATGAAATACCTACTGTGCAATACTATTGTGTACATTTGTATAGAAACCTGTTTGCATTACAGGGCATGTCATTTGTGACATTTGACATAATTATTCTAATGAGTTTATTTAAGATGGGTACCTGCAATAGATTCTTCGCTTGCTTGAATTATTATTAAGTTTTTTATACGTTTTCTTTGGACGCAATTAGACATTTAATCTTCAATAGGTAAATCTTGACTATTTTTTGAGGAAGTCAATTTTAATGTCGATGCAATTTTGAGTTCTTCTTTGCAATCATTTGCTGTACTTAGGTATATGAAAAAAAATGGCAAAGTGCATATCGGAGCACGCACAATGAAGGGTTCCGTAGTTGGGATGAATTTATCCCAAGAACAAACTTAACATTGTAATTGAAATACATATTCTCTCATACATTCCAACTGCAAATGATAAGTGTGTACGCACAATGTTGAGTGATTTACCATGTTATTTTAAGACTTCTTATGGGTTTTCCTGTAGGTAATCTATCCCTAAGTAGGTATAGATCTATTTCCTGTATTTTTTTCAAAATTTTAAGCTCGGTAGCGTCGGAGATAATGGAGGGAATAGTCAACTTTTATCTATTTTCTTAATAGCTTTAAAAATATTTATTTTAAAATTATAAAAGAAATATTTGAGACTCTCACAGGTACCTAAGCCCTTTAATATGTCACACGGTACAATTTGCAAAACTTAAAAAAAAAAATAGCCTCCCAAAAGTGATTCCATATTCAAAATTCATTTATTTTTTTTACGTTACACTTCCGTGTTTAGGTCACAAAAATAATTATGTGTACCTACCTACCCAATTTCAATTTAATCGGTCTATTAGATTCGGAACAAAATGGCTGTGACAGACAAACAAATGAGTGATCCTATAAGGGTTCCGTTTTTTCATTAGGACATACGGAACCCTAAAAATTATTAATGAGGTGCGTATCTCATCTTCTCGCAGACAGGTTTTTCGTAATTTACGTAGGTCATTATTTTACTAGTTAGGTATAGAATAAACAAAAACTCGCGAATTACCTAATAACTTCCATATTACGAGTAGGTACAAACCTCAGTTATGTCCATACTTAGAAATTATGACAACTGTAGTTTAGGTAGCTACGATGTTCTTTAACCATGCATATTAATAATAATAATAAAAAACTAAATAATAAGTAGGTACTACCTACATACCTACTTTAAAAAGATTATCACTTCATGTAACTTATTTCGATAAAATAATCAATTGAGCTTCATTATCTGTTTAATTACATGTGTTCATAACTATTTTATTACGAACAATTTAATGCTACTAATTATTACTTAATTCTTTAATTCACCAACACCTGTTGTTACTTAAGTAGGTAATTCGGGTGACTTGAGAGTCTTTTTAAGATAAATCAGAGGCTAATTAAACTTAAATAACTAGGTAGATACCTAATTTACTCATTAAAAAAAAATTAACAACGAGAAGAAAAAATACTAAAAAAATACTTTTACCATAGACAAAAAAAGTGGCCAGCAAGATTCAAATAGGTAATTATATGTTCAAGTAGGTTGTATTGAACACTGATTATTCACATCAGTCTCGGTCTCATTTACGACTAATTTCAAGTGACACTCCTTAATTGGCAGGTAGGGCAAAACTTGGGTAATCGGTGATAGTTTTGTTTTTAACTTGTAAAATTCGATTCATTGATCAGACTATTTTTTAAATTTACTGTGATATAGTAGACAAAATAAGTTTTGCTAACTTATATCTAAAAATGTGGCAAATACTATAATGATTGAAAAATGTACATTTATCAAGTCAGTAGTAACTTGGTAATAAAACACAATTACCTATCACCGAATAGCTGCATATCACGAATTAGCCAAGTTTTGCCCTAGGTAACCTATCTCTTTAGGTACGTAACAAGCGGTAACAAACGTTAAAACTTTTACAATGACCACCACAATGGTAAAATTTTACTGCAACATCATTGTTGTCGAGGTAAATTGACTTCGAAATTACCGCAATTAAATTTAAAAATTAAGTAGGCGGTAAATTAACGGGAATTGATCCGTTGTTTGTCGAAATCGTTCGGCGTTCTGAGCACTGTTTATTCCGTTCTTAAATTTCATTTAATGATCCCCAGTTTTTTTAGTAATAAAAACGTGTCAATTTGTTAACGACAGTGAGGTTTCGAGAAATACGATTGGTTGCTTGAAATAAAGTATGCACGCATTCGGGCCTATTTAATT
This sequence comes from Fissipunctia ypsillon, assembly GCA_947568875.1. Classification (NCBI taxonomy): domain Eukaryota; kingdom Metazoa; phylum Arthropoda; class Insecta; order Lepidoptera; family Noctuidae; genus Fissipunctia; species Fissipunctia ypsillon. The sequence goes on from OX387650.1 coordinate 12,770,848, forward strand.
GGGACTTTTTGTCTTCTTAATGAGGGGCATGTTTGAGAAATTAATTTATTGAACTTTGTACGCAGGCTGCTGTACAAAGCTTTTTATTTAACGAATCGCTTGCAGGAAACGGTTTAATGAACTATGCATTTTATAACGCTCTATGCTCTCTGATACGTTATCTTTTTATATTAGGGTAAATTCGTTAGAGATGGCCACACGGGAGAGATGACCAATCGAATTATTTTTGACTTGCATAGCTAGATGGCGTTACAATGCAGTTAGTACGCCGCGAGCAACGCTCGGGAACAGAGTGCGACGAAGTTGCTGCGCGTATTTATGTTAAAAAGTAAGTAAATTAACTTTAATTTTACAGGGTATTGCAAAAATTTTATAGTGTGGTAACATACTATCGTGTAGTTCAATTTTTTATTGCATTATTTTAATGTTTGCTTACTTTATTTTGTTTGATAGATGTTATCGTCTATTCTAACCTCAAAATGGCGGCCGGTAATGTGTAACTAAATCTAAAATTTGATATGGCCATCTCACCCGTACAAAAAGGAGAGATGGCCACATAAATTAAGGTTGAGACAGCCATATTCACTTTTGTTATTTGAAGTGATATTAATGCGTTATCTGTTTTCTTATAGATGCCGAATAAATATCAGAGAAAAGCCATAGCCACTCGTGGTTGTTGGAGTGAAGACTCACTAAAAGCTGCTATAAATTCCATCAAAAATGGACCTTGACCTTGGTCTAGTGACCTTGGAGTGACTAACTTTCATTCAAGTTTACCTGTTTCTACAAGTGTAACTTCCATCACTCCATCAAATCAAAGAGAAACAGGTGAAAATGAACCATTAGCAATACCAGGAACATCTGCTGATCAATGGACGCCTTCTCGAATTTTAAAAGACATATCCCCTATTCCTCAAAAAATAATGGAACTTCGTAAACGTAGCAAACAGGTTGGCAAACTATTGACTTCAGAAGAGCACATAACATTAAGAAAGGATAAAGAAAACGAAAAGAATTTGAGAGAAAATAGGCGTAAAGTTAAGCAAGAAAAAAAATTGGTTACACCCAAAGATAAGAAGACTGATACAAATAGGATTAGAAAACGGAAAGCTGTAAGGCGTATTAGCGAGAGCAGTTCTGATCTCAGTGAGCCAGTATTGTGTGATACATCAGACGAAGAAGATAAAGAGAACGAAGCAGATAACTGTGCTGGATGTGGAGAAAATTATTATAAGACTCATCTTGTGGAAGATTGGCTCCAGTGCCTTATTTGTGAAAGATGGGTACATGAAAACTGTACCGAATTTGATGATATGTGCTCCAAATGTGGACAAAAGAAGAAAAAGGAGGCTAAACAAGTTGAATTTCAGGGCAAGGGAAAGGGAAAAGGCAAGTCAAGTACTGGTCGTCTATCCCGTATAGCTACGGCCAACTCACCCTGAAGTCCCGGGAGAGATGGCCAATTCTATATTTTTTTATAAATGGTTTTTTATTGCGTTTTTGAATTATAAAAATATATTTGTTGTTGATTTTTGTAAGACTAATTACTGTTAATTATGATAAGAATAAAAGACTGATTGTAACAACACTGATTGTTTTTTTTATTTTGCCTAGATAAAACTATGGCCATCTCTAACGAGTTTACCCTATAATCTAAACTCAAAGCATTATTTAAATTAAACCAATTACCTACAAGCACTTTTGAATTGTCAAGGGGTCGGTGATCAAGAGCTCGTGGCTAAGTAATAACAGTCGCACGGGTCGATCCATCAGGTTAAGCTCCGCTTGCCGGGGTTGTCCGTGGATGGGTGACCATCTTTATACACCGAGACTTCTCCGTGCCTTGGAAAGCACGTTAAGCCGTTGGTCCCGGCTGTCATTTGTAGATCTCGGGTTGTCAGAAGCTCGAAAGTCTGACAACCCATCGGTATCGTATCACCCAGTTAATGGGTTGTGGAGGTCAGATAGGCAGTCGCTCCATGTAAAATACTGGTATTCAGCTGCATCCGGTTAGACTGGAAGCCAACCCCAACATAGTTGGGAAAAGGCTAGGCAGATTGGTTAGTCAGAAAGATGAAGCTCATTCCAAAGCGTAGTAGGACCTTCTCACCTGTGTGGAGGAGAACAAATTCTAAAAATAAATAAAAATATATATATAAACTACTTAAGACTATAACCATTTTAAAAGATGAATATTAATTCTCTTATTAGTTAGTTACTAGTTATCTTGTCTTGAGCCAGTTTAGCACTTTGAACTGCATTCATTTTCAACCTCCATCATCTTAGTACATCATTGTTTGAGATCAATAAAATTCCCTCTATAGATATCGAACCAAATAGATATCTATAGAATATAATAGAATAGAATACTCTTTATTATGTAAGTACTCCATACGAATTACAGATACGTATAAATGTAGAAATTTTACAATGGTCAGTCTTACCGTATAGATAAATTAAAGATGAAGGCGATCAAATTATAGGGTAATGAAACTAAACAACTAGTGGTAAGGACAAAAATTGGTAAAAGAACACAATTGACCAATATCCTTAAGTAAGTTTTGTTTAACCGGTGGTCGAACGCGGTAATTACAAAAAAATAAAAAGACATGTCTCGCGTAGATCCACGTTTCCGGCAGTCGATTTTTTAGAACATACTCGAAAAATGACTACAGTGCTTGAAAAAACGGCTAAACATCCCATACAAATTTGTATCGTGTATTTTTGATAGTAATGAGTGCTAGGAATGTGCTAAGCTATTTCTGTGTCCAGCATTAATATAGGAAGTTCGTTTAGTTGTCGGGCTGTCAAACGCAGGGCGTATCACCGCTCGCCACGACACTCATCAATTAGCGCCTCCGTTTTACGAGTCACATTACACACAGACAAACATACATATCGTAGGTACTCTTCTTATGTGGTATTCTACACAAACATACATATTTTTATTGTTCATCTGTAATTTTTATACTGTGTCAACTTTAGAGAAAATAGGTAGGTACCTACAGTGTCAATGACAGATTTTGTACCAGTTTTTTTTTTATTGATATTTTTTTTTGTTTCGGAAATGAGCAATAGAATTTAATGGTAGGTAGTGTTACACATCAGTGGATGTAGGTAAGACATTAAAAAATGATGGCTACTATCAACATTTAATAAACATGAAAGTAGATAAAAGAAGGAGAAATCGAGGAAAGTGTGTAATCTTCTCTAATTTTCCGCTTTTATTTCGCGGAAAATTATTTAGGATGTTAATTTGGTAGGTACCTAACTGTTTAACCACTGTGTGATGTTCCATTTTGTAATATTGTTGACCACAGGGTTTTTTGCTGTAATTGCCAACGGATTACAAATAGTTTTCACCTTTGACTATTATGAAAATAAAATGAAAACTTAAGGAAATATATAATACCTACTTATAGGTAATTTTATTTCGTTTTGTAAAAAGATCTTATTTAAGAAATTATTAGGGACATGCCTAAATAAGTAGGTACCTACATTACAGCGCTTTTAGTATTTTCATAACATAACATCACGCCTGTATTACCCGAAGGGTTAGGCAGAGATGTAGGTACCTATAGTACACCCACATTTCGTCAGTTATGATTAAGCCCCATGTATAATATGGGGCGTCTTATTGCCATCAACCGGGCACAAATTCAGGCTCCAGGCTGCCACTAAGAAATTCCAGATGGAATAACCCAATAACTCTTTGCTCGACCCGGAAATCGAACCCAGGACCTCATGCTCAGCAGTAGCTCTTGCCAATGGACCAACGAGGCAGTCCAGTCCATTATTTTCCTTCCATATTATATTATAACCTACACAGTTATTAGAAATTTAACAACCGCCAAAGCACATCAGGAAGACGACGTACCCACAATCCTAAAACATTACAATAATAAACGCGTACCAGTTCCAGTAACTAGGATAACCACACCAATTGTTTTTAATAAATATTATTTTTGTTATTAACCGACAGGAAACGCGCAACGTATTTATATTAAAACACCACGCAATGAAAACAGTCGTAAATCCAATCGAATATAAACCTTTGCATGCACCGGATACGAGGAATATTAAAAAAAAGTAACCATAGATCTATTTAACCATAGACTAAATAGGCAACGTCGAAAAGTTCATAAAACCGAAGTTGTGGTTGATTTTAATAACCGATTTATGTATTAGTTTTTAATATATTTAATATAATCTATAGGATGTGGTTTTTGTCCTCAGATGTTTTAAATCAAACACTGTGGTCATGGTGCGACTTTTAATGTTTATGACTTTTCAAAGTTAACGGGTGTTGCCTGTAATGTGTTTTTGAGTGGGTTTTTCATTTAGATTTTAATAAACAGCTTTTGCTTTTGACCGAAATGCTTTTTGAAATTGGTTTTGACTTCGTTACATGTTCTTCAAACCTACTTAAATATTTTTGTTTGATGCGTTAATACCTAAAACAATTATTTTTAATTAATTGGTTTGTCTAGTTCTTTGCTCAGCAGTGGGACAGTAAAGGCTAAGTAAAAAAAAACATGTTCTTACATACCTAATGTTTGCGTTTAGGTACCTGATTTTCGGGAACTTACATAATAATTTATTTTCCTTGTATGAGTTCAATTACACACAAGATATACAAGATATTGGGTCTTTAATTGGTAAATAATGCGTAGAGTACTTACCAAAAATAATTAAAAATACCTACTTAAAAAAAAAAACAATACTACGAATGATAACATGATAATTAATTATACCTACATTAAGTAATATATACTTACTTATTAAGTTAGGTACGGGTTTTTCATCAGGAATTTCAACCCGGACGTGGGCGGACTCTGGATTTGTGCCCGGTTGATGGCAATAGGCTCGCCCCCTATTACATGGGTCTTAAACATAACTGGCGAAATGTGTGTGTAGATACTACCTATGACCTACCTACACCTCTGCCTAACCCTTCGAGGATTAGGTACAGGCGTGATATTATATTATGTTATGGTACTATACAGGGTGTAAGGGACAGCCCTCCGCAAACTAACAGGGTAGGGCACATATTCTACCAAATATAAAAAAAAAAGTACCTACGTATATTTTAGTTACTATTCCTTCATTTCAATGTAAAATTTGATTATCTGTACGCAGCACTCCATTTACGTAAATAAAACCGCTAAAATCAAAAAATCAGCAATGGATGTTGAAATACTCGGTGGCTGAAGGCTCGCTGCGCTGCCGTTCGCTACGCGCGTTTTACCACGGTAACGATACATTGCGTATGACGTTATAAAACAAATCAGGTTTATTGGATTCCCATAACGTTCCTGAAATAATTTCATGTACGGTCATTTGAATACACCCCATCAGTCTGCGGAGGGCTGTCCCTTACATCCTGTAGGTATACTACTATGTATGGTAAATCTTTTCAATTAGTTAGTAGCTTTGTAATTTCTAAGAAGCAATGTCGTAATCTCAGGCAATCATATTTAATTTGAATACATTTGTTACATTGCAACATATTGGCTAATATTCGCTAATGACCATATTACTCCCACTTCTCGTGTTGATTTCTGATTAAGTGATTATACAACAAGTAATTGACTTCTTACATATTAATTGACATTAAAAAAATAGTAATTAATCATGTCTGTGATAGAATTGATCCAGTTTTAATGAATTTAAAGCTTTGAGTCCTTTTTATTCAAAACTTTTATTAGTAGGTACTGTCCACTACGGGAAAATGGCGTTCCGTCAAACGTTGACTCCTCAGTAATGTAAGTATACACTTCTTCTCTCCAATTCTCTTAATTCAAAACTGTTTAAAATCATCAAAATTCCAACCCAAAAGGAACAATTCTCACTCTTCCTTTCGAAAAACTTTCCCAGCTGAAAAATCCGTAAAAGAAAAAGACACCATAACCCTATTATTAGGATTCTTATCCGACACACCCATCCGATTTACAAGACAAATACTTGGGTCTACCCGGCCAAATCACATAGGTAGGTCACGTCACACGTCACCATTGTGACATTCTGTTGACTCAAACTGGCAGCATTACCGCCACCCTACCGTTACCCTCGATTTTTTTTTTATTAATTCCCTCCACGTCTCCGCTTTGTTCGTCCCATTGTGAACACCATGTGTAATAGAAATACGTAGAAGGTATGCTTATTGAATGGAATTTTCGTATTTTGTCCTCAGCTTTGTCGATTTGGATCACTGTGCGGTGTGAATAATACATTTGAGTATGTCTGAGTTCTTATTGTGGTGCCTTTTAGGTAACGACTTACCTGATGAAGAGAGGACTTAAATATAGTATTTCAAAGGACTAAGGAAGGATATTCCTTTACTTTAAGAGTTGCTATGAGTGTACCAGTAACTGAGAAAAGTCACTGACTCATGATATCATAATGAAACTGAAAGATGGCGTAGCATAAAGTTTTTATTAAACGCATTTATAGGCGACTGCTTTTATAAACCGGTATTTTGAGGTTTACGTAGTTCTCCTCCCGTACACCGTAGATTATTTAAACGACGTTAAGGGGAAAGCGCTAAGGTTTCCGCGAAACTCAAATTTTCTTACGAATTTTGCAATTTGCAGCTCAATGTCTGGATGTATGTTGATTAAAGTATGATTCGCGACCGTAACAAATATGTATTTACAGAATTATAATCATTCGAATCAGTAATACAATTCCTTATGTTAGTATAATCCTGATATGTTAAGATTACATGAAATAGTCATTCAATAGAATTACTTGGTCTTAAAGAGTTGTATTGATGACTTTAATGATTATATTTCTATAACTACATATTTGTTACGGTCGCGAATCATATTTTAATCAACATACGAGTACAACCTAACTGACCTGCAAATTGCAAAAAACATTATGAAAATTTGAATTTCGCGGATTACCCTGGCGCTTTCGCCTTAAAGAAAGAAGTTAGGTAACAACTTTACATTAAGTTGCAAATTAATACAAAAATCTATTACTTTTAGGACAGTTAAGAAATCCGTCCGTAGCTACATTTTAATTTCTACCTGAGTGACGGTATAGACGCAAATTTACGCAATACATTTCCTATAACCTCAACTTGAACAACAAACATTATACGCATACTTCACGAAACGCATTAACACCTCTTTAAAATTTATTTCAACAGAATTTTATGCTAAATAAACTTCATTGACGACCCCACAATGGATAGCGCCCTTTCGACTTAACACTCAAATAATTCCACGATTCCCGTAGACAACGCCTTCCGTTTCTTTCATTGAGACTTAGAAAAGGACAAAGACGAATTTGCTTGAAAGTTATAAACGATGAGCGGGTTTTTAAAACCGGTCTGCCAAGCAACACCTTCCTAAAATCAGAGTGAAAAGCCCGGGTTTGGTATCGGATTCCAGCAGCACTGTTCACGTGAACGTGCAGGGTTCACGAGTCACTATGGAGTTTCTTACCCATTCATCTCTATACGAAACTACCTTTTGGAAGGGGTAACGCGGCTTGCGGTAGGAGTTGACTGGTAGAAATCGTCGCGTAAGAAAAAAGCGTTATGCCCCATGTTTCTGAAGGAGGTCCCACGACCGCACACGTTTTTATTCCTTTGTGACGTTCAAAAGTGCCTTTCAATGGTCTAATTGAAATATGCGATTTGACTTTGACATGTACAAGTGGTAATATTGCAAGTATATTTAGCTTAGTTAGAGAGGTCAGTAAAAATCACTGTAAAGGACTGTAAATTTAAGTAACAAAGTTTTTTTGCGAATTGAACTTAGATACAATTTGACATTACATTGAGAACCACCAATTATCGACAGATCGGAACCAGGTGTCACAATTCAAAACACTTAATACTAGTTTGCGCAACTGACGGGAAAACCTCAAACAGAAATTCTTTTTTTTTTTTTTTGGATGGGAAATCATCAAATGACTTCTCCCGCTCTGGGCAGAGCGGGAGGGCGTGTCAGACTTTTAGTGACTAAAACCCACACGTGTTCCTTCAGTTGCCTGTGCCGGGACCACGGTAACTCTTTCGAACGCGCTACGGTTTTCCCAACCACGGGTTTCCATCGGGAAGGTCCCATGGAGTTTTAAACCAGTATACCTCTTTATTCTAATCTTCGCAATGGCCAATAGTTATTTGGTCCAATAGATACGTATAAGTACCGTAAGTTCCCAGTATATCCACATGCTCGTATAATCCCGCTTCAGTTTACATTTTATACCATTCCCAGCCAAACGAAAGAATCCCCAGTAGGTGTGCATTTTAGGTGTCCCTATTATTTGTAGTACGGAACCCTTCTGTTTGCTAGCACGTGTTTTATTGTGTAGTTATTGCGCAATTATTGGAGGGCGACTACAGAATGCTAAGGAAGTGCCATTGTTGGTGGGGAAAGAATTGACGGTGCCAAGTGGAATAATGCTTTTTGTGGCAGGCAAGTCGGCGATCTTGGTTGAATTCACGTGTGTTTCTCTGGACGGATGGCTTGTTGCTATGTCCTTTAAGAATCGTTTTGATTACCTATTATTGTTAGCATTAATATAATTTTCGAACTGCGTCCACTCGTACCTGAGCTTATTAATACTACGGAGGATATTCTAGCTACCCATGGGATCTTTGCTTCAGTTTTGGTAAGAATGCAAGTGACAAAACTGAAGAATTTATCAATTCAAGAAAAGTATATTCTCTTGTTGACAGCCAGTAATATTTTGGAAGGTTCAACGAACCTACAACTAATTACAATTTCCATGTATATCCATCCATCGTATCTGCCTGTCAGCTTTTCGCACGCGTAGAAATAATACCCGAAGACTGTTGAAATAACAAGGATGGGGTGACTGCCAAATGAGCAAAAGTTTATATACAGGACTAGAAAACTTGATAGAACTGTCAAATCTTGAGAATGTTAAAGAGACCTAGATAAGGACAGACCTTCATACTCACAATAAATTATACATGCATGCTAATCAATGCAGTTGATTGGGTTATTTTCCGAACAACGCTTTGAAAATCGAACGGTCTGAATCTGCGACAGTTGACTTTAAAATAATTGAGGATAGCAGTCACTTGCGTTTCGACATGGACTTTCCAAAATACATAGTACCTACTACAATACGTAAGGCATATTCTGTCCAACTTTACAAAAATACTTGGCAGTCTTATCAATACGAACCATATAATTTCCATTGTTCATCCCCATATTGAGCTCACAATGCAAGTCTTCTACGTGCCGTCTCTTCTCCGTCGTGGATATAGAAAATAAAGAGTTTCCTGTACAATTGTCGAGGGACATTCGACCCTGTTCTAAAGAAATACCTTTATTATGGGACACGTGTGAAACAGGGTCTTGTTCGAGTTACGAGTCAAGTTTGATCTTATTATTGATGACTGTCCTAATATTTGTGGGATCGATGTCTGGGAATTAGAAATCGATTGAATTGATCATGAAGTTTCTATTTTGTGAAAATATCTGTCATTTATTGAAACCCATGCCTGCTGAAACTAGAAAACTGAAACAAAGAACAAGTGGACTTCTTACCTAGTATGTAGTACCTACCTACAAGAATTCTACAGGATTAAAACATCATCATCAGATCAATTATAATCTTCTATTATTAAAGTGTTATATATAACTCGATGATATTATTTCATCCCAACGCGTTCCAAGAAAATCCTCATAATATTTTAGTATTGTCATTCTCAAACTTCTCAGTAATACGCACGATAGTCTGAATCGCTCCAAAATTGAGTCAAACACAGATTAATGTGATTTCCCTATAATTTATAGCTAAAGTGACGTTTGAAAGTAAACATGTTACTATCGGACCGACGTCTGTTTGTTTGAACGAGAGAAAAATGCCTGTCGGAACAAATTCGATTGACATATTGCTCATGTATTGTATAGAGATTGATTTAGAATCGAATAATTATATCGTTGCCTCTGGAAAAAGCAGGAGGAAAATCTGGGTGCACGTGTTTGTTTAGTAAAAAGGTTAATTCAAATTTGCTTACTATGAAAATATTGTTGGACAGATGGGAAACTATGACTTTATTATTATAGACTTCAATGTAGGTTTTAATAATAGCAATTCTCGAGGACATGTAAGAGGTTTGTTGGTGGACAGACTGTCTGACAATGAGATAGGACGCATGGTTTTCACAGTTAGGCACGCAGACAGACAAGCAGCTCATAAGATTATTATAAAGCTGAATTATTGTAAAAGTACGATAGATAAGTAAAACATGACTATTTAGAAGTAGCACAAAAGAAAACTTTTACTGATATTTGGTATTCAGGAGTGACTGATTAAGCACAGAACGATGATAAAGAAACTTTTAAGTGCTTCTACATTTCAAACGATTGCAATTTCTCTTTGTTTAAAAGAAAAAGCCATTAACAGCTAAGATTTATTAAGCGTTTAACGAAGTCATGTTTTTATTAACAGGGGGTAGTAATTTATTACTCTATAATTTAATTTGCATACTGATATCCACTTAAGAATAGTGTTTAAGAGCCAATTATGTGACATAAATTACTATAATTTTATGAGCTTGAATGGAGAATGATCGCCGCATATCAAATCGCGATCGGTACAAAACCATACTTCTTATATAAGTATCTAGATTAACAAAGATCCTTAGTTAATTCTTGGATCCTGTCTTTATACCAGATAGGTATCGTTAATAGCAAACTATGATGGATCTCTACTTTTGCCACTGTTTACTTCTGCCACGATTGGTACTTTATGATCTTTGACCGCTGTAAACATCAGACTGTTGCCTACTTTTATTACTTTTATCATAAGCTGTACCATCCTACTGCTAGGCATATTATAAAACAACGCCAAAGGCCCTTGAGCAACCTTCTATGTACTTGTTATAAAAAAAATTGGCTAGTTGAAAACATTTGCACAGTCTATAATCTGTCATCCTCAGCGTCCCATATTTATATCATCCTCGGGGAACCTCAATATATACTTTGATTTACCCTTGATATCAATTCTCTACAAAATCTATAATAATAAAAACGCTATAATGTTTTAACTGCTTCTTAGATTAAAGCCATACATTGTTTGATAATCCTGCATCCTGTAGATATTTAGTTTGCGTTCGATGTTAGCTCGTAAAACTCTTTATTATGCGTCTATGTACGTAATAGTTTCAATTTTATGGTCAAAAATGTTATCATAATAATCCAAGGCGTTTGTTATAGGACTTCCGTTCACAGACTTGCGTCTGACGGGGTTTTTTTTCTGTAGCATACCTACTCATCATAGTGTGCAAAGTAAAAAAATTACATAAGCAAGAAAACCTGCATTTTCAAGTTCGTAGCTAATTCCAACGGTCAATGGTCAACGTCAAATTGAGTTTTTATAATTTATTAAATTGTTCAAGAAATGGCAAGCGCATCACTAGGTTAGTATATTACCTATACTGAATGCTCTCAATTATCTCCCTGGTAATTCTTTCTTAATTCTCTTAACAATTAGTGCTCGTGAATTTTCTATCTTAAACATACCTAATCTGCTTCCAGTGCCTTATTAAAATGTTGCAGTTCATTTTCTTGCTCGTTCCTTACAACATTTTCCTTTCCAACCGTTATCGACTCCTACTTACCAAAGGACACTCCAATTTTGACATTACATAACCAACAGCTAACTTAACTTCATAAAAAGCCCTTTTCCTTCATTTCCTGAACATAACTCCTTCCACACGGTTCTTCCCTTTTATGTCATTGATGACAGATTTTATGGGCTCTACAGAGACTATCAAGCATCAGCTCATTTTACACTCACTAAAACTATTGTTTAGAATGCCTCTTTGGCCGACATATAAAGTTATACAAATCCAGTATAACCTAACCTCGCATTGTAAAGGCTTTTCGTATAACGAGAGGTCAGGTAATACTGGATATGTATAGCTTGATATGTCTTCGTGCGTACTTAACGACGCTGATCATTGACATCTGTTGATTTAAGATGGGGATGAAGTAAGGGCTGACTAATGATGTTTGTATTAAGTCCGTTAAGGGGGACTGTTAAGGGAGTGAAAGATTTAGTATTAATATTGTCAGTGTTAAGTTATGTAGTACTAGCGGTATCATCGTTGCCGATTGCATGTTCTTCAATTCTTGGATTTTGAGCTCCATTTCCTCCTATTCCAGTACCTACTACAATAATTGTATTTGGTGCATACACGGACACCTGTGTAAGTAGGTACCTATTTGTTTATTTTTGGGTATACAGTTTAATCATTGTTTTGATGTTATTTACAGATTTACCCTAAGGTTATATTAGCAGATGATCAGGGAAATTCCTAAAATAACATACCAACAGGTTTAAATTCACCATCGTTCTACATGTAGCGTTAAACATAAACCTACAAAAGTTTCTTAAAACCACCGATCAGGCACCAGTCTGCTACGAAAGCGTAACAGTCCACAATCCTATTAGAAAAAACCGGCCAAGTGCGTGTCGGACCACGCACAATGAAGGGTTCCGTAGTTGGGATGAATTTATCCCAAGAACAAACTTAACACTGTAGTTGAAAAACATGTTTGCTCATACATTCCAACTGCAAATGTAAGTTTGTACGCACAATATTGAGAGATTTACCATGTTATTTGAATACCATAGACTTCTTATAAGTTTTCCTGTAATCTATAAATAAGTATAGAATTATTTTTTGTATTTTTTTCCTAACTTTTGGCTCAGACATTTCGGTGATAAGGGGGAATGGTCAATTATAATCTATTTTATTAAATAACTTTAAAACTATTTACTAAAACATTATTTAAAAAATATTTTAGAGACTCCCCTTTCATTTGATAAGTCACGGTACAGTTTGGAAAACTTTTTTTAGTTTTCTAATTGGTCCCCCAAAAGTGACCCCATATTCAAAATTCATTTATTTACGATACACGTCTGTGTTTGGGTAACAGAAATTCATATGTATAGGTACCAAATTTCAACTTAATAGTCTATTAGATTCGGAGCAAATTGGCAGACGGACATACAGACAGACACACGAGTGATCCTATAAGGGTTCCGTTTTTCACTCGGACGTACGGAACCCTAAAAATTGATTCATATTATAATTTAACAAAAGATGGAATGGTATCTATAAATAATTCGAGCAAGACAAGGCATAAGCAGGCATTCAGCCATATTGTACTGGAGATAAACGGAACACATGTAGTGCATTAACACATCTGGACGCATCGCGTATTGGGAAAAAATAATATCGAATTTCTATTCGAATCCTGCGTTTGCCATTTTTTATGAGACCCATGTGGGTGCTTTGTTAATTTATTTAAGATTTATGGAGTTAATGTATTGATTTTATTGTTAAGCGTTTCAGTGATTATTTAATAAGATCATATAAAAAAGAATGTTCCAGATTTCAAAAATTTGCTAATGGGGTACCCTAGGGGACTATATTAGGTACAATTATGTAGTTCCATGGATTTTATGTAACACCTTTGTAATTTACCATGTTTCTGGCAAATAAATAAATTCCTAATATAAAAAAGTTGGTAACTAAAAGTTGTCAGTTTCCTTGAAGGTGTTCCTCGGTCGTCTCTCACTGTTATGAAATGTGGAAAGAGGGAAAAACCCAATGCCATGACAACTAAATTAAACTGTTTCCGAAAATAATCGTACCTATACCTAACGTCACTATTATGATGTATTATGTTAATTACTGTAAACTAATAAATATTAATATTTTTGTTTCAGGTAAATAACATCCTCATAGTAATCCTTAATAGAATAACCTTGTACTTAAGTGTGGGTAAGTGTTTATTACCTACAATACAATAGGTACCTGACACAAGAGGTATAATGGGTTCTGCCTGCGATCCTGCGGTCTGGTGAGTTTTCAACGTCAGGTAGGATTTTAACAAACAATACGTCAATGTGTCAGTGAATTAACTATTGGTTAGTCATTCAGGAAAACAATAGAAGATGGATTTTTAGTTACAGTTGATGACGGAAACAGGAGCTAGCGCCTTTAGTCTAGCCGTTGTGGCCTGCTAGCTCCAATAACTTAATTATCTGTCATTGCTTCATTTTTCATTGTTACATACATATACATACATACATAAACTCACGCCTTCTTTCCATGGGGGTAGTCGGAAACTACAGAACGCCACCTGCTACGATCCTTACATACTCCTTTTCCCTCGTTTACGTTCATACATCTGGTCATACACGCACGCCGGTTGCGAGTTCTACGCACCTGACCTTTCTGAAGAACATCACCAATAATTTTCATTGTTTTTACCTATAAATGTGGTATAGTAATTTTATTCTAGGTGCATCGTCTTATAATGATACAAAATATGTAAGTATTGTAAAACATTATTTTAAAAGAGTAACAATGGAGTTTCTTGCCCATTCTTCTCCATACGAAACTACCTTTTGGAAAGGGCAAAATCATTCTATTTTCTTGTTAATCTTTGACGTTCAAAGTGCCTTTTATGTGCTTATTTGAAATAAACGATTTGACTTTGACTTTTCTTGAAAAACTACGGCTTTTAAACGGTATGCAAGTAGACGCTACTATTTGCGATTACCTTTCAAATTAAAGTATTTTTCCTCTCTCCTACTTTGCTGTACCTACCCGACAGGGTCCACAATGATCATGTCTTTCTAAACCTTTCAATTTAGTTCTCATTGTGGAATGCATTAAATAATATAGGTATTGTGTAACTTCTTTATAAAGATGATTTACATTTTGAATCTAACGAGCAATCAAAAAATTAAACCCCTCAACGTATCCCACGCTGCCCAAACACAAAACCAGAATCAAACCTGATTAATTAGAATCCATATTAAATTACCGTTGGCGCCTGCCATCGGTACAAAGCCATTTTGTCTTCGGTCAAGTATTTCCAGACGTCTGCTTGATAGACAATAACATCTTTGTTAAGCACAGTGTTCACATAAAGAGCATTGTGGCCAAATCAATTAAACCATAATGTTTTCATTGTGTAATGTATCCTCAACATTGTCTTAATGTAGCTCACTCGAGTATCGTAAAATAATTTTTATTGGTCTATTTATGGCTGCATCTGAATTTATTGTCCAGATACGTAACGGTAGTTGTTACTACTGTGCAATGGTTATTTACGAGTATATGTTTTGTTTTGTGTCGTTAAAATATTGGATGATGTAGCGTAGGGAGCGCTCGGGCTATTTTGGCTGCCATTTCAAAATTTTATATATTAACTCTTTTGAATTTACTGATAAAATGGGTCGTGAAGTTGAAGAAATCAGAGTATAACATAAACAGTTATAAATACTAGGTTTCCGTAATGCAGAAAATGAAACAGAAGTAACGACACCTATTGGTAAATCCTTCTATGCATTATAAGATTCAGGAAAGAATAATAATTGTCACGAATAGCAAAACAAACATCACCTGTTGACTGATGACCAGAGCTATCATATTGCACTAAAAACTGTAAAAGGTGAACATCAAAAGGAAAGGTACATTGACACCAGTTGGAATTAGACTCAACCGAAATCTGGCAATGGACGCTCCAAGATTCCAAAGCATGAGAAACTGAAGAGCCAGCCATTATTGTGAAGTAACTTAAAACCGCCACATGTGTCACATATCGTCCAGGATTGCGATGCCACATGTGAAATGAGTGAAAAAAAAGACAAAAATCTGTTGTCACTACTCCCTAAGGTACGAACAATGCCACTCAGATCCTGTCTCTGAAATCATAATTAATTTAAACCCTAAAACGAATGGGATAGAATATAAAATCGAATCTCTGATGAGTGTCTTACGGTCGATTTCGTCTGAACATTTTGTGGTGGTTTTTTGTTCAACCTTCCGTAACCTTTAGCCTGTGACACGGATTGTAGATTAGGCATATTGTTGACCTTTTTTGCTTCCATTTTAGTTGCACGTGTAGTTTTGTTTTTGTCGGAGTCCCTCTGAAGAGCTTTTTGTTTTTGTTGGGAGTTATACAAGATTTGCATGTGTGCGAAACCGTTCGGGTGACTTTTTGAATCGAACACAAGATTTGCGTCGGTTCCCATCGAATTTTCAAGTGAGACCGCACGCTTGGAAGTTTTTAAGTGTCTTCTCTATCTGTTTATTGTTAAAAAGATGTTTTATTTCAAAACATTATCTTCCTCCACATAATTTTAATATAACAGTGTAAAAAAATTGAGGAAAAGCAAAATCTAAACGGAAATGTCTTTCTTTTCTGTTAGGATTATGCGCAAGTTTATGTTCCTCAATGTGAGCTTGGAAAATAAACATAATTTAACCATACAGACATAATCACATTTTTCAGTGTGATAGAACAATTCAGTATGATAATAAAATACTTCAGCGGTCACATTCGCTTACATTTTATCGAATCTCGAACATTTTTTTTCTCGAACGGAAGTTCTAATATTGTCACGGTGCGTTCAGCCGTGGCCGTTGACAAAATTAATGTTTTATTATGAAACAATGAACAGAACAGTGTTTCTTATAAATAATGCGTAGCGATCCACATGAAAGATGCTCCCAGTCATACATACGACATTTGCCGACCAAAAATAAGAACACAAATGTTCCTATCCCCCATAAATTATTTTCTTTTACATGTTTGATGATATTCAGGGATCCATAGGTTTTTATTATGATTTACATACAGTTCAAAGCGATACAAGACTTCTTTTCAATAAATTCTACAGTCATGCGCCATGTCATTTTTTTCGGCGCCAAAATATTTGAAACTGGAAGACCTTGGAGCGCGGTATTTATATTTAAAGTTAATGGCACCTAATAATTGCAAGAGTTTTTATTTTCGCGTGCTATTTATAAAAAGATTGCTTGCAGGCAGGGAAGCACTGAAAAAATGTGGATTAGCAATTTATTATTGTGCATACCTAGGTAATTGACGGCGATGATTTATTTAGCAATATGATCAATACTTATAGATTTCAACATTTACACAGGTACCAACAATTGGTAGGTGAAATTTTGATTTACAATCAATCTAACCACCTAAAGAAAAAAATAGCGTATCTAAATATCTTATAACTGAAACTGAACCAACACATTCAAAGTTCATAATCATAATATATTCCACAAAATAAACAAAACATATATTCCATGAATGATCTCATTAAAGAATTTCAATTAGGTGTAAAACGCCATAGCTTCTAGGAATCATTACCATACCGAGCCGAGCCAGATTCACGTATAAATCCACCAAGATATGTTACGAATAAAAATAATAGAATTGTCGTATCTAATAATATTACGGCCGTTTCCGTTCGCTCGTTTATTTCAGTTTGTGAACGCGAATATAACATATTATAAACGTTCATTCATGACTGTGTGGACGATTTCTGTGTTGCCAACGGTTATACGATCGTTTGGAAGGAAAAAAATATCTGTCTTACCGTTGGAATCTTTATTAAATAATACAGTAACTATAATAGATTCTACCAATGGAAATTTTATATCAATTACATTATCTTGATCATCTTAGTGAAGTACTTTCTTTTTCTTTGATTTAGTTCCTACGGAAATTCAACTACTGATTATAATTGGATTCATACGTTCACGGCTGCTATTAGAAAATCCATAACGCTGGCATCCTCAATATGTGTGTTAACAGCATGTCCACGTTTATTGTTAATAGCAGATAATGTAAGGTTAGCGTTAATTACTTTAACTCTAACTACTAGTTTGTTGTTATTAACACTTTATGAAACTGTTTCGTAATAAACAAACCGGTTATTTCATAGCTTTGCTCGGAGACGTGTAAAATTATTATTTTTTATGTTGGAGAAATTCATTTCGTCATCTTAATGGTTGTTAATTATTGTGATTATAATTATTGCATGTTGAGGTCGAAGTTCACGAAACGGTGAGAATATGAGACCTAGCATAAAGATAGCATAAAGATACCTTCATCTTTATGCTATATGTGCTTCTAAAATTGATAGCTGCTGAGAAGCTTTTCATACAAGTAAGCTTTCAACTTCATAAGTCAAGAAATAGGAGGTATAATTCAGCTACAGGTGGATTTTTATAACGAAAATAATGATGCTGGTACAGCTAACAAAATAATAAGCATTTCATACTTGTGTGCAGAACCACAAACAGCCACTACACTAATAAAAACAAACAAAAATAACAAGAAACAAATGACACACATTTACAATAATAATAATTGTTGAGATTAATATGCATTGCTACGTAACAAGTCACACTTGCATCTAGTACTCTAAGATCCAACAAATCTCTGGGATATAGAAAGAATGTGTTGGAATCCAGAGTCCATCTTGGATATTATCAAGGGCGTCTTAATCCGCACAAATGAGCCGTGCCGGTGAAACAAAACGATTTCTTATGACTAATGTTGAGTAGAGATGCGAGAATTTGATATTTGGACCCGATTGTTGACGATTTTAGTCAATTTGAATTAGTGCGATCACAAAATGATACTACAACACTAGAAATTAATATGTACAGTGCATCAAACATCGCAGTTTCTAAATCTTATAGACTTGGCTGGACTGGATATGTTTATAGAGACCAATAATTAAAAATTTGACTTAAATCCTATAGAAGAACATCTCTATCTTGTTTAAAAATATAGAAATATCGTTACTGAATCAACTGAAAGTATCGATAAAACACAAACCCAAAAATAAATCGAGTCACATCTAGGGGCGTCACTACAAAGAGTGTAACAATAACATGCTAACATGATGAATGCTACCGGTGGCAACACAAAAGAAAATAAAAAGAGATCAGATGTAGGCGATAATTCATAAAAAAATATAATAAAGGGGTAATATGGTTCTCGTCTGATTTATTTTGTAGCTGGCTGCAATGACGTAGCACTTTGTTCTTAGGTAAATGGAAGATGCTTATGTAAATGTTTAGGTATTTATGTAGGTGCTTTGTTGTTCGGATTTAGTATGTAGAGGAAAATGTATGTAGGTAGGTATAGGTAAAAATAAAATACACTAGAAAAACTTAACTCTAGATTATTTGAATTGAAAACTTAAGATTCATGCAATTTTTACTATTTTCTATCATTTTGACAACCAGTAAAATCAGACACCTACTATTGTTCTGGATCATCATAACTTTTCATCAAAACCAAACGATCAAGTAGCAATAATATCTGCCGCGTAACCTTTACAAAAGCCAGCATAAATATAAATGCAAAATCACCAAAAACAGTCAAAGTTATTACTACGCATATTAATGATCAAAAAGATAACAATATAAAATATAGCACGAATAAAATGTTTAACAAAAACATTGTAGAAATAAACGTCGAACAAAAATACACCATAATCTGTTGGATTAGAAGAAATTAAACAGTCATGGTAATAAAAAGTTCATCCTTCTAAGAATATAGAGCACTTTTGCCAGTGTTGAAGTAGTACGGACCACTTCTGTTTTATTGTTGGAGCCATATTTTATGACTGGATTGTGTACAGATTTAGACTGTTAAGAACTCTACACATAGTGACTGGTTACGTCGCTGCGTTTCTGGTGAAAATTTAACCTGAAAAACAAAATCTGATAGAAAAATCCAATCGACAACATCAAGACTGACACTAATTTTACGTACATTAAATATAGCAAATAAAGAACAACAAATAAGATATAACAGGATTAACAGCTAAGATATAATCTCACCCACAATTTTAGTTTAACGTTGACATCTCTCAATAAGCTTATCTTAAACTTACAGATTTTATTAATGACAATCGTTATAAAATCTAACACGAGGATAAAGAATTAAAACGACTAGTTAATTTAACTTAAACCCTTATTTAGTGTAAATTAGTTATATAAAGGATTACATAAAACTTCTGTTTCATTGCTTTCGAAATTATATATTGCATTTATTTAACCTAATACTTAACGATATATCAGATACGTATAACGTGACATGTAAGAAAATTACGGTCTTAAATGTAAAAAAACAAAGGTACAGTAAATAAAACTAATTTAATCAAATCCCAATTTAAAAATCTTCTTTCTATTTACAACCAAATGAAATGACACACATCTGGTCTATAAAATTTCATATACCAAGGACATTTATATTTGTCCAGACTCAAACAGCTGTTGGGTCGCGCGTGTATAGTCCCCCTTACGTTCGGAGATGGTCGTGCGCACTTCTTGCATGGTGTTCAATCATACGACTGCTCTGCTATCTTTGAGATTATAATGAAACTTTTATGGCTTCAATTTTCATTATGAACAAAACTTCGCCCGGACAAGATCTCTTCCATGTTTACATGTATTTTATATAGTTTGAGCTATAAAATTTTATCTATTATATCGGAGGTTTATTTCGATTAAATGTATGTTAGCACGCTTTCGTGTTTTATTTGCGTATACAGCTGCAGGTTGCTGAATTGAATTGAAGATTACCATAGTCGCAAATCGTTTGCTTGTATTTCCTTAACTAAGAACAATTACTGTAATATAACATATTAATAAACTCCTATTAATAACTATTCACGTATTCACAAGCTATCGCCAAAATTAGAATAGATTACATAATGAAGTCAGTACTCACGAATAAATCACGTCGTATAATTGGGATATCATAATCTATGCAAACTGTTTATCAGTTTGACATATTTATTGATCAGTCGGTAAGCCTCGCAACCCACCGACTCTTGTTTGATCGCAACAATATTTTATTGTTACTAAACTATAGTAATAAAAATCCAACTAAATGTAATGACGATGTAAATTCTGAAGATGAAGAAAAAAGTTGTACAGACAAAATAAAAACTGGCACAACAATAAGTATTGTGCTACCGGTTGCAATCATTAGTATTGATGACGCAAACGTTACTCAAAACAGTGTTGAAAAAAAACTGAGGGCCAATCAAGAGAGTGCTCACAATGCTATGTCTAATAAAGAATAAGATGTGTACAATGAAGTATTACCGCGTAATAAAGACGGGGAAGGCAGACACAAAGGTAAGGAACGTAATGATTTGGAAGCGAGTGGATGTAGAAGCGTGAATGTGAGGAGCGAACCATGAAAATTACATGCGGAGCTCAATCGCAGCCGCTCTTTTGTGTTGCACAATGCTCACAATGGACGGTCAAGGACTTGATGAAGGACAAAGGGTTATAAGATGGGAAGGTAAAATTGAAATCGGTGTTACTTGTGAATATTTGATGATGTGATTACGTATGATATTGAAATCTATCAAGGGTTAGGGCGGAGATAGTGATATTATAATTTTTCCATAATATTAATTGTTTAATATTTTGAAGCAAATAACAGTTTTACCAAGATACTCTTGGAATAACTAACCAGTGTTATCAGAAATACAACGAATCCTATAAAATCTCTCATCAAAAGCAAGAATAAAATCCATTAAAACGGTTACTATGGACACGAGCATGGACATCTTGAAATATGCAAATTCCATACATGTAAAATCTGTTGTGACTCACACGGGGCATTGTACCGAGTTAGAAGCATCAAAGTGAGATCAACCTGAATAAAGGCATCCGCGCTGGACCATCGAAGGGGTAGTACAATGTCGGCGGGCGAACAAAAACTGACATCACAATACGTTGGGCCAACAACAGTGGCCGCTCATAAATCAACCTCAGACAAAAGTAACAATAGTATTGAGGGTACCTTATAAGAGATCTTAGCATTGTGCTTATTCTTTGATGTTCACTAATAAAACCTTTGATTAATATCGTATGGACGGAACCAGTTGGTATGCAAATAATGACGTTTTGAGGGACGGTAGTCGGATCACACGTGCTGGGGTGTGAACAAAAGCTAATGCTACATCTTCCTCACAATGCTTTGTTGGTCCACTGCTGGGCAAGTTCAAGTTGACCGATTTGGTTTTGTTAAATTCTTCTACGTGAGCTGTCTTGTTGGAACGTTCCGTTTGTCCGTTCCGTTGTGTTGCTGCTTGTCTGATTCAATTGAATGATTAATCTCAGTAGATGTTCCTTTATGTACCTGGGTAGTTTGGCGGGTATTTCCTATGGTAAAAGCAGGTCCCGCAACACTGGTTTATAAACTAAGCCTGCCTTTGCTAGGTTCAAGGTTAGTTTATCCCTGAATTCGCGGGTCTTACCAACCGCAATCAATCATATTGTTTTATTATTTTAGATAAAATTTTGACCTTGTTTTCATTAAAAACTTGAAATCTAATAAACCTGCAGTATTCAAAAGTTTTATTATCGTTTGCCGCAAGTCGAGCGAGACTAATCAGTTGCAATAGTAAATTATTATGAAAGAATCCATAATAAGTATAGGAACTTGAGATGTTTACAGAATGTCCAAAATATGGGTCAGCCGACCGGTGACCCAAAGATAATTATATTTTTTGTAGTTAAAATGTTTTATTGTTTCCCATTTCGTCTGGTTTATCAATTAAATTGTGCTTGTCAATTTAGGTTAGTAGATATCAGTGCAAGCTATTATAATCGTTATTATTTGGTTGTTAAGGAAATCTGTATACTTTGTCACCTCTTAAATGGAACTGATCTTAAACTTTTGTGTCATTTGAGGCATAAAGATCATGAATATGTATCTACATATTTACTTTTATACTTTTCATTTGCAAATAGACACATATATTCATCAAGGTTGTTTAGAAATATTAAATAATGATTCACGATGTGTAATTTGTAACTCTAACAATATTAAAATTACAATAACAATATGGTGAATTATCCTGTTTTTCAAAGCCAGTACTAAAGTTAGTTCAAAAACGAACAATAAATCATTGTTACCTTTCCAGGTTATCTAAGAGCGCTATATATTTTCCTATTAACCATAAAACAACTAAGTTAGGTTATCAGTACATCGTTATCAAATATTTTTCTGTTTTGTTTGTAAGCTTATGATGTGTAACTTATTCTTCGTTATTATCTTCTTATTAAGTAATAATTACCTAAGCATTTATTAAATTTTTGTTTTTTTTTTGTTTCTGGTGTATTGATTTATTATTAAGTTCAGTCTTTGACATATCTCGGGACCATGCATTACCGGACGTTTGAAAGGCGTACGAGCGACCAGCCGAAGCTAACTCGCAGAGGCCTGTTTTATTGGGTTCAGTTATTATTAGGTTTTTGAAAGATTTTAAATTCAGGCTTAATAGGTACTGCATCATGATTATTCTGTTTTTATATATATTTTTTTCACTTTATTGATTAATTCGTAAGCTTTGGCTCCTCTTACCAGAAAATCATAAATGAAATTCCATGAAAACTTCAATTGTTTGCATTAAATTTTCACGGTTCGTAGTAACTGAAAACAGTTCCAGAAATTTCATTTGCTGGGATAATAATGTAACAGAAAGGAAAATTTACTCTGCCAAATTCACCGTAAATGTCAAGCGAGACAGTGTGAAAATATTTAACGTAGGTACCTACCTACTATGCATTGATAAATTTTTATTTCTGTGAATTTGTATGGTATTTGAAGACGATAATGTACGACTAAACGCCGACAGACTGAACACCGACAAGACTTTACTTCGACGGAATTCTTCGCCGACAGGCACCCCGAGGGCACCCCGAGATTCGGTTTGGTTGGGTTCCTTTAAACCCTGCACACAGAAATAGGAGCCCAGCTGCCTTATGTCTGAACATAAGGTATTAATGTACCTAGATTATGTATGTACCTATATTACATTATGCCCTGTCGGCGAAGTGTCCTGTAGGCGAAGAGTCCCGTCGAAGTAAAGTCTTGTCAGCCGTCGAAGTTTAGTCTTCAGCGTTTAGTCGTACACTCATAATGAATGACTATTTGGCATAAAAAGATGATGCCACAGAATTAGTACCTACAATAAGCTGCTTTGTATAAGGTATTTTGCCCATTAGGCAAAAAAAAAAAACAAAATCTGTAATTAGGACAACTGCCTACTTATACTTTTCATTATGTATGTTTAAAACAGCAATGAAACTAGTAGGTAACAGAAGTTGAATCAGGCAACCAATTCATACGTAGGTACTACATATCTACGTATGAATTGGTTGCCTGAATCAACTTCTGTTACCTAATTTTAAAATCAACATATATTAATAAAATTCTTGAACTAACAGTTTTACGATTATATTTATTCGAACAGAAGAATATTATTTTTAAAAACTAATGTACGTCTGGTGATTTTTTTTTATTGAAAACTAAACAGATATGCAGACACAAAGTCAATTATAACAACATCCGTTTCCTATATGCTTTTTTTGTTATTATATAACAGAATTTTGTCAGCAATGTTTTTACTAGTGGATGACTAACAAGATTTCTTTTCAATTGAGCGAAATGTTTAAATATATCCCATCGGTAGGTAATGTTATAAGTATCGATCTTCAGATTTAGCCAATGTTTTTGCTTTTGTCATCATTACATTATTGAAACCACAATCATCATTCCTAGTTAAATAGGTGGGTACCTACAAAGAACATAGTTTTGTCTTGTCTCTATTTAATTAGTAATAACTGATACTAATAATGACACAATAAATAAAAGTCTGGTAAAAATGAAGTTGTTAACATTTTCCAATGTTTAACTGTATATTCTATACTAAACGTTAAACTGAATCGGTATGCGAAGACTACCAATGGTCTCCGAGAAATAATAATCAATTACAACAATAATTGATCTACATACACACACAATGATCTCATTCTAACAATTTTACTATGAAATCACGTACACTGGCAGTATTATTACTGAGCAACTCATGTTATATCCCAGAAGCGGGTAATATGTTAATTATCGCCATACTAAAAGGACTAACTATATCAATGGATGGTCGTGATATTAGGCCAGTGCATATGGCACCGATATTCATACAATGTTTGAGAAAATGTCAGTTGTTTTCGTCTAGGGTTGGCAATCAGAAAATGAAATTACAAATGAGGCGCTTAGGAAAGCTGTCGAATTGTATTATTGTTTTAAGCTTATTCCAATAATTTACTAGAAATGTGGAGTCGTGTTTCCTCATTAAAAATTTATGTGATTGGGTAAATGACTAATAATAAAGCGTCTTAGGTATGTGCAGGACACCTCATATGAAATTATTTTTTAAATACCACAAAATCCGAATAAGGAGCTAGTCGGATATCCTAATTATTGCATTGTTGCTTGATTAGGATTTCATCTATTGTTCTAATTCCAGGAAAATTGATTAATCCGTCAAGGTGTAAAAATAATCATGAAGATCACGTCGAATAATTTCCTGTTACCTACTGACATCCCTGTCACCGTACTATAATTTTATTTATCACTCTCTTTGTTGTTTGTGGTTTGTGCCAACATCACATTCTATTTGTTCGTGAATATCTTCCGTGATATATCGACTTAATGAAATAAAAATTGCTGTTTTGCTCGTAATTCTATTGCTGTCAAACTCTCCAGTTAATAAAGACACATCCTGTATTTTAGGGGGCTCTTAATATTGGTGGAGGTGACAGCTAGTCGGTTGCATGGCTCATGTGTCTTTGTAAAAGTCGCATGCGACGTTGTTTGGGTAATTTTAATTTGTCAAAGTAAAAAATTGTATCTGAAACATTGACCGATTGTGTTCAGGACGGTCTGCTGAGCTCATTACTTTATTAAACGCCGTTTTTATTTTAATATGTTTTGTAGTAGAATTCATAATTCGTAAAAATATAATACTTGTTTTTTTTCTGAACTAACCTAAAGCTCAAAGATAACATCTGGTTCAAATTAAAACGACAAAAAAAAATAACAACAGAAAACTTTTAAAGAGGAACGTCAGCGATAAATCTTTCGTTAATAAGGCGTCACATAAACAATGTTCTTTTTGTCACCATTTTCAATTTGGCACTGCGTGTGCGCAGGCCATGCGTCGTTGCCTCCTAACATTGACCAATTATTGCACACACCACTCAGGCCCCTTTGATGTCTAAAACATTAAATTTGTAAAAAACTGCGAAAGTCAATGATAATTATTTATTATTTTCTTCGAACCCATTTAAGAGTGAAGGATATTTATTAGTGTGGAACAACTTGACAAGTGAACAGCGATGACATGGCGGCAGTGCCAAAAGCAATAGTGCTTATGATAACAGATCGAACGATACTTTTGTGAAATTGTCACGCATTTTTGTTGTTACTGTCAAGACTATTAATTTCTGAAAAATAATGGATGGTTCAGAAGTCAACTTGAAGATACAAAGTGCATAAAACGTTGTCTTGTGCAATAAACTGACAATCTGTTCAGTATCATGCTGCATGACTTCAAACGAAGTCAAACAATTTTCAGGAGTATTATTCACTTCGCAAAGAATATAAATGACAATACATAATACGTTAATGTGCCATTAGCAAAGATTTAATGTTTATTATGCCAAACTTGACCTTTTTTAAAATTCGTCAGCATTACGTGTCCGGTGTTATTACAAAAGTTACTTTGTATATCATATATAATTTTAAGAGGCTGATACACTTGGTATGTGTCCAACAAATTTACATCATTTATCACCAGATCGTCAAAGTCATCATTAAACATGTTATCACTCAACACGTCAATATCATTACCAGTTGTCCATTCAATTACAATCAGAGAGCTTTCGTGTTTGATCCTATTATTGTATATGAAACGTACTATAGAAATTATTTGAGAAAACTTGTTGGAAATATTATTGGAGGTAGACACAATAGACCCTCTCGTCTTTGATGTGACAAGAGGGTCTAATCAATGGTTATCGATAGAAACATTCTTTTTGATGTCTAAAAGCCGATGGAAGTCGTAATGTTTCCCAGACATTGGATGTTGATAATGTCCGATATTTTCATTAAAATCTAAAGGAAGATATAAAAAATTGTATCTAATGTCGATGTCGTTCCGCGCGGGAAACAAAATTTTGTGTCAAGATTGTAAATGTCAACAATCAGTGCTGGATTTTATTGCGGACATAGGGCAAGCATCATAAGTAATCATGACTGTTCTTTCTGTAATGTGTACTTTAACACATGGGAGTGACTTCAGGAATTTGAATGGTTATTTATCTTTCAGGCGACTGTTACAATTGTTCCAACACGATACGTTCATTAGTAAAAAGCAGGTTTACAGAAATAATATGTCATTGTTATTCTAAAATTGGCCACTTATTCATGTTTCTTTATTCTTCTTACCATTTTTAGGTTGAGGTTTTATGTTAATGTTTATAAACATCTATTGTTGTGTAGTCTCATTTTTAAGAAATACAATGCCATCTAACCCATCTCCACTTTGCTGAATATCATGAATCATCAAAAAGCAAACGATTTGAATGAAAGCAAAACTAAATTGACATCAACTACAAGCAGGCAAACTTTATCACATTCCAAGCCTGTCTTAAAAAAACAACAACAGCGAAAGCCTTTCTTCCTAACAACATAACAAGCCAAAGTGAACACATCACGGAAATCGATTCTAATTCGAACGTCTGTATCGAATCGTATACCGATGTATCGACGCACCGCGGAGCCCTCTTGTTTGTCGGATCGATTATTCCACTTCATCTCACACTTATTGGGTTCAAACAACTCTATTGCGAAGGCATTGGTCACACGATTATTATTAAGATAATTATGTAATTATTCGATTTGACTATAGTTGGGTGCTTTTATGCTGTTTTTTTTATTTAAGATAGGTTTGCTCTTGACTCTAGTCTAGGTCAGAGATGACAGAGACAAAGTCGACGATGGAGCGAGCTTACCCAGAAGAAGCCTGTTCACTCTCACTTTGAAGAGATCGGGGTTGTATGCGTTCGGAAACACAGACGCAGGCAGGGATGGTAACCTGCAGTGCGTCTAGATGTCCGATGGTAGAAGGGGGCAGGCGGAATGAGGTCGTGGAGTTCTCGAGCACACTCACCGAAGTACAATCTGTAGAAGACCGACAAGCAGGCAACCTTGCGGCGATGAGCTAAGCTGTGAAGCTTGGCATCCACCAGTCTTACGTCGCCAATGAGCCTCCTAGCTATGCGTTCCACCGAGTCAAGCGCGGCAAGTTGGTATTTGGCTGAGCCATCACAAAGGTGCCTGCAATACTCCATGCAGGAGAGGACTTGCGCTTTGTAGAGAGTTAAAAGCTGTCCAGGCGTAAAGTATCGATTCACCCTATTTAGGATGCCCAGTTTCTTGGCTGCAGTTTGAGCTTTGTACTCGATGGTGGCACCGAAGCTGAGACATGATGTCAACTCCATGCCTAGGAGCTCGAGTCGATCAGTTACAGGAACAGATGTATCCCGAAAAGTAGGAGTTAGATCGAAACGACTCCTTTTAGCGGTAAAAAGACGCCTGTGTTTTGATGGCGTTAAAAGAGACCAGATTATCATCACCCCATTGGGAGACAAGGCTTAAGGTCAAATCTGTCCGCTCTACCATGGCCTCTCTCAAGGAACGTACTTCGGCCCCACTGGTTTTTGCGCTGGACAAGTATCTCTCTGAAACTCTACTGTCATCTGCATTTTACTTCAATAATTGATAATGTAATTCAGTAACAAAATTTTTAGAATCATCAACAGTTGCATTATTGTCATGTTTGATCGAATAACTATTTGGTGTTTGTCTCACTCTTAAATCTATACTAATATTATAAAGAGGGAAAATTTATGAATGCCTATGGAGGTAGGGGGTAATCTTCGGAACTACTGATCCGATTCCGAAAATTATTTCACTAATGTGAAGATATTAGATAGATTTTTATGTTAAAACAAGACATTTCACGCGGTCAGAGTCATGGGCAGAAGCTAGTCTGGTATACTATCAAATGGTTCCTTATAATTTACCTCTTTCGTTACTCATGACTTCTTAAGGATTGTAAAAGGGCTTAAATAGGGCAAAAGTTCAGTAATCGATGATAGTTTTGTTTTTTACTTATAGAATTTGATTCATTGATCAGATTATTTTTATAAATTTACTGTGATATAGTAGACAAAAGAAGCCTTTGTAACTTATATCTAAAAATGTGGCAAATACTATAATGATTGAAAAATATACATTTATCAAGCCAGTACCTAGTAACTTGGTAATAAAACACATATTATCTATCACCGAATAGCTGCATGTCAAGAATTAGCCAAGTTTTGCCCTACTATAAGCATTATTAGTTAACTTCGTTCCTTACTTATTCTTCAGAAGCTGGCGCTAAGTTTCCTTATACTGCCCCCCACCCCCCTAACTATTGAATATAACCTTACAATTTCTAGCCTGACTTCTCTGTAAATTCCTGAGTTCGTGTAGTTTCGCTTCGTTTCAACATATTGTGTGGCTCTATTCATTTCAATAATGTATTGTTATTGTTTTGAAGTTCAGCGAAAGCTTATTGTTCCATACAATTGTTAATGTCGGTGACAGTTTGCCGCTGACGTGTTCAGGGACTAATTCATTTGTATGCGACGTTCATTACGGCAAACTGCTCAAAGCATTGTGGTGAAATGGTGAAATAGTCCTGGTATATTATCTAATGTTATTGTTTTGATATTTGTAATTTGGTTTAGAATCCCTGAAACACTCATTCCATGTTATTTTCATGCTTATAGGTATATTCATTTTATTCTATGTGAGTTTACCTAAAGTCCTCTTAAAAAAGACACTTACCTAACAAATCCAAAAGTTTCGTAATTCTTTTCGTCGTTAAGTATGCATATTTTCATTTTGGGAAGCGTCGACGTTGACGTTATGGAAATATTGAAGGTATATCCTAGGCTTTTAGCCTCGCTGCCACCTGGTAATCTAGCTAATATTCTTACCAAAGCATAAACTATTCTCATAAACCTCGTTCCAATACTAAAGAATATTAACGTTACTTCTTCCCATCTCGTCTAAACATTCGACATCAAATTAAAGTGCATTTAGACGTTCCATTACAAAACATTTACACACAAGATCATCAAAACGGCCGCTCATTTCACACTTACTAACATTACAAGAACATAAAAACTCCATCACAATATGCTATAACCGCAAACAAGCATTTTTCAAGCAATCACCGACCACAAACGTACGTTACAAAATAAAGCCGAAATATTATACAAATTCGTTTACTTTGCATTAACGGGTTGACAAATAACCGCAAATTGTGATTGTGACTTGAAAGGGGTTAATAATGGTTTTAGTCGTAAGTCGTAGCTCGTAGGTTTCTGAAGTAATTCGGTTAGAAGCGTCTGCAGATTGAGCCATTGTGTCGGCAGATTGATTCCATGTCATTTGGACGCGAACGGTGTAGTTTGCGTCTGTACCAAACAAGCTGTTAGTTTGGTCTATTGTTTAGTTATTAATTACATGTTGAGTGCACTGGTATTGAAGAGAAACTATAATTGGGTTAAGGTATTAATATTGTCTTACTGAAAAGAACATTTTAACTATTATGAATTTTAAAACGATATAGGTAAGAGGGATATGGAAAGATGATTTCGCCTCAATAATAGCAGTTTTTATAAAACTCTGAAATAAATGAAAATATTCCGTAAGTTATGGTATTTTTATTTCAATCAAGTTAAAACAAATCTTAATTACAATATACAATATAACACAAGTATAAAAAGAAAAGAGAAAAAAAATCCGTAAGTGTTCCAAAAAAATAGAAAGTCCAAAAACTAAAATAAAAAAATATTTACTCATATTTAGTCAAGAGCCACACATCCACCCCCATCTTGTCCTTCAAGATTAACCTCAAGAATTTTATCCCTCCGGTTGTCCTCAAATGATAGATAATATTTTATAGGACAAACGCCGAGCGGCCGGCCCCTGCAAAAATAATATGTGTCTGCGGCCTAAATTATTCACAAAGGTGTAGTGGCTTCCCCGAACCAACCGGATGAATAATATATAAATCATTCGATATTATTTGATGCAAACTTTCCACGTTTCCCTATGTGTTTTCGTGATAAACAGAATTTTGTGGTTTTTGGTAGTAGCTTTTTTATACTCCGTCACGGTACCATTTACATATTTACATATTGTACCAACTTTCTGTGTAAGTAGGCATCTATTTTTCCTTATATGTCTTAGCTATTTAGTAAACAATCAGGAATTATGAACGTCCAGATCTTTGTGCGATAAAAATTTTCATACGATATGAATTTAATGAAAAACTGCATCAAATTAACAGTTTTAACTTTCAGCACATTAATTTTCTCAATTTCCCAGTAGGAATGAATGCCATTATTTATCTCCCAACTATGACAAGAAAAGAAAGCTATTATCCACTTTCCAAGTTTAGAATTACTTAGGGTGAAAGCCCGCGAGGTATGCTAGGATACATTAAAGGGATCACCATAAGAAAAGCTACAGTAGATTTTGACAAATCAACTTTAAATTTCTCAATTCAAAAACCGGGAATTAACGAGTTTAAGAAAAAGTCTAAAATATACTGACGTCAGTTTTTCGGGCTGATGAGGTGGACTTTAATTATTTAATTAATGTGGTAATAATACATTGGTAAATCAAAATGTATTTAAGTGATTCATTACAATATAATTTGTTAACCTCTTAGCTCAGCTGAAACTAATCACGTAATGTTTTGTGACTAATTTCAAACCTAAGTTTCCCTAAATCTTGTCAAAGTAGGTACTGAAATGAAAACCTTTGTTGGGTTTGTTATAAAGAGTATATTATAAAGAGGTAAAGTTTTTGAGTTTGTATGTATAGGAGGTAATCTTCGGAACTACTGATCCGAACTCGAAAATTCTTTCACTAATGGAAAGCTACAGTAGGTATTGCCGAGTGTCATCCTAGTATTATAAATGCGAAAATGAGTTTGTTTGTTTGTTTGTTACGCTTTAGCGCTAAAACGGCTGAACGGATTTGGATGAAATTTGGCACATGGGTAGAACATGACCTGGGTTAGGACATAAGATGCTGTTTATCCCCATATTCTTACGGAATCGAGACTTAAGCGGGTGAAATCGCGGGACGAGCGGAGCTAGTAGGATATTTTTTATGTTATCTAGTAGGTAATAAACTAATTACTTTGCTTAGAGTCATATTAATATATGGCTTCGTAAAGCACATAATATAGTTATATATTTTTCCTATGAATAATCATGTTTGCAAGTGCATCCTTGATTATTTTGTTAACATTCTTCCTTTGTTTCTAGTGTACCCATTACTTAACTAATATAGATCATTCTACTTAAGTACCACTAAGGCAAGATGTCAGTCTGTGATGACACAATAACTGACCCCAGGGGTTAACTCGATCGTCTGCGCTACCCCTTAGCCGACGTCTCGCGGTTTACAGGGAAGGAGTGGAGTGGCCTTAAGGGTTAAATATTTTATTACCAATGATCTGGAGGATTAACTGATGATACAATAATTTTTATGTTAAAAGTGTTATTTATAGTGACAGTGAGTGTTTTTTCCTTATAACCCGTTTTCTTTTTTAGCAGCATTTCTGAAAAATTACTTGACCAACAACAATGAAATGGTCTTTGTAGTACCATTTCATTTTATTCGACACAAAGTGAAAATGTGAAAAATCCATGCAAAGTAATCACCTATCAAATCAGAAATACCTGAGTGTCAAAACATCGTACAAGCCATCAGATAAAATTCCTTTGAGATGTTTAAAACTATCGCACTTAAGCAAATGCCACTATTCTGAAACATCAATAGTGCCCCTTCCTAGTCGAGTCTCTCCGACCGGATCGCATTGCCCCTGAGATTCGACAATAATTCTCGATGGCTCCTCTATTCTACCGCTCCCAATGAATACTGAATTGAGACCAACTCCGTACATCTTAGACACAACCTATTTCAATTTAGATTATTGCTTCGCTGTTCACGATGCAATATCTTAATAGAACCCCACACAAACTTCAATCAGCATTTATTGAAACGCTCACATGCGAAAAAATAACCTTTATTTACTGAATGTTAAACGTAATCAAAGCTCTAAGATTAATATTGAAATCCTACTGTGTATTTTATTCATTGACCTTCCTAAATTAACAGAGATAACGCGTACAAAGAAACAAATTGAAAGGTGCCCCTTTCACAGATTCGCCACTCTTTAATCTACAATCGAAACAAAACTCGGGTTCTAACACGATTGTCTGTCCGTTCATTTACTTAGTAAATTATTCTTTGTCGAACGGAAGAGAAGGCTTTGAATCCATTAATTCCCTGATGGGGTCACAAAGAGGTGGTACGAATTAAAATAATGTATTCTACGACTTCAATAGCGCTCCCTTCGTCCGGTGCTCTGCTGTTATTACAAGAATAATGTATTTAAATCAGAGTCTGCTTTCAGATGAAGATGTCGTGCTTTGTGAGTCCACCGAATAAGTGATCACGTACGCTGCCATTAGGATACGTTTTATGTGCAAATTATAGCCTACCATTTTTGAGCTTGCTCGGATTTCAACGCAGACGCCCCGCGAACAATCTGGGTTCGTTAGAAAAGTTTTAATACTGCTATTATTGTATGGTCATGTTTGCGGACAGAAATGTGTGTATTTACAGCAATATTATTATGTAGGAAGCTATGTAGATATAAATGAACAAACAGATGTAGGTTAATATATGTAGGTAGTCTTATTAATTGCAAATCCGTTCACAGAGACAACCGTACGTACACAAACAGCAAATTAATCCTGCCGCCAAAAGGGTTGTGAAACTACCCTCTGTTAACAGATAATTTAGAGTATGATCACCCCATTGCCGAATATTTCCGAACAAACATTTCGATGTATTTATTCTGGTGTTTATTTTGTAGCGTAATATGTCGTGTTCCACTTTGATGTCGTGAAAACGCTTCTGTTCTTTGTCAGCGAACCAAGGATTTACATCTATTACGTTAGTCATTTAATTCTCGGTTTTACTGCCATCTATTTTCGATTTAGAATCCTTTGTAACATGATAGGGGGTTACAGCTTTATCGTATTGGCTCGTCCTGTATGGAATTATTGCATATGGTTGGTTGGAGTTTGTTTGGCAGAATGAATGGTTCATTATACATAGGGATACTTTGTGCGGGACTCGGGTTATATTTGCGATGTGAAGCATTGTTTATGATTTGGACAATTGTTTGTGTTGCACTGTCAAAGGATGTGCACTTGTTTATTTTATCCAAAGGGGAGGGAGACGAGACGAGTATTAAAAACAAAGTGATGTTTAAAATAGCTAAATGACAATCGGTGACTTGCAAGTCATTACTTTTTTGGTCGGGCAATGACTGTTTTTTAGTGGAAGCTAATTTTATTTTCAACTGTGATAACGCCGGGCTATAATATCCCTACTACAAGGGCCTTCTCTCATATACCTACAGATTTCCCATCCACACAAAAAAAAAAAAAAAGGGTGTCCCAGACCGAGTGGTCCAAATGCAAATGGGATTAACCCCATTTGCATTTCTCACTCTCAATTTTTCAATTTATCTTTCTCATTTTCATTTTTTTTTTAGCTGGGCTAGAAAGTTTCGTTAAAGTTTAATAAAACGTTAGAAAAGGCAAGTAAACATATCGAGCCTTTTCACGAAGAACATCGTAAACGACAATTTGCACTTTTTACAGGAAAGGGTTTTTGTCTTTCCTAATTAAAAAGTATTTATGATATCTTTCGAAATTTTCATGACTTGTTATTTATACAACTATTTATCTAATTGGATAGTAGTAAAACTGTCTAATTAAGAGGTTACGAAGAAAAAATAGTTTTTTTGGCGGTGTGGTGATTTTTGGCGCTTACGATGTTTTGCTGAAAAGGCTCGATATAATCTGAAGCGTTGCTGAGCCACACTGAACGTAAATAGGAACATAATATTGTACCTACACTATCAAAGCATCTTCCAGTCAGATTTGAACTCACTACATCGATTTCTTGAAAATGAAATTTTCTGAACTGTTGAGAATATCCCAATTCTTAAAACTTTTAAATAATAGGTGGCCATCTCCACTTTTCCCCATTAGCCTTTGGACCACTCGGTCGGGACACCCTGTATATATGGTGTTCGTTGCACTGAAACTTGGTCCCTCATCTCTTAATGCTAGCTAATTCAATCAACTATCCTTAAATTTTCCTTTAAAATCAGTAGAATTTTAACTGCTGCAAGGCCGCAACGTGGTTAGTAATCGAACCGTAAAGCCATGCATCATAGCCACGCAACTTATAATGACATTTCCCATTTATCCTTTATATGCAAAGTACACCTCCATCAAGCCTCTTATTTCCACAACTTCAGCACATCGCCGAACAATCAAACTTATTCATCTGCACAAAGGATCGGGGAACCTGAAGTAGTTCTCGGAAACCAAATTCCTCAGTACTGAGCGTTCCTTTGCGAAACTCTGGAGCACATCTTGACTCGAAAGCACCACTCATTTATGTTCAACTATTTTTCCTACTTCGCTATTTTGTATCCACTGTTCGCTTTTACTGTGGGTTTTGTGTTCAAGTTGATGGAAAATTGTTGTATTTTACATCGATTTGGAGGCAGGTTTTCAATTTTTTTTAAGTATATTAAAGTCTGTGTTTTTGCATTGGTGAAAGTGATGATTTTTAAAGGTTGAAACTTGAGTTTTGGTGCAGCTGGCTTAATGACAAAGTTTCAGAAAAATCATTGTAGTTAGCAGTCAACCGATTAAATTAACTAAGTATTAATGTGCGTAACCCATTCACGTATCAATAATATAGTTGTTTGTGCCACCGTGTCTACATCCTTCAATTAATTTCCCATCCCTCCGGCGCCTCCACCAAAATAATACGACGACTAGAGCTTTCAACCAACATAACTACCTACTTCCCTTGTAACAACCAAGTAACGACAGAATTGCCTCCATTCCTTTTTACTCTAAAAATGACGTAAGTAACATCATGAAAAGACAACCAACATTATGAAAAAATGCAAAAAGAAACAAGCGAGCCAGTTGAATAGCGTTTAGCTGCACTACATTCTCATTTCGTTCGCTTCGCTAGCAATTCATTTCGCAGTGACCTAAGGAACACAATGACACTCATCAGACGGGCTTGTTTAGGGAAAATCGCCGGGCCGTGTCGTGCCGTCTGTATACGCCTTAATTGTTGATATTATATCATAGACTAGGACTTCCCGCGCGACTTCTTCCGCGTGGATTTCGTACTTTAGTACCCTGTTCGGTTGGTTATTGTTATTCTTTATTTTCGGTCTTAAGTATAAAAAATGAGTTTCGAGTTAATCGGACCGCGCGTTAAAATTCTTCCATACAAACTTTGACACTCCGCAATCCCCCTTTAAGGGGTAGTTTAGAAAAACAAAAATGACAAACTTTATAATTTACTAGGTAAGATAAGTATTCCTGTCAAGTTTCAGTTTATAACTCAAGAAATAAGATTTTTCATACAAACAAAATCCTCCCATTGTCACCCGCTTAAAGGTCCAATTTCGAAAAATCCTTCTTTAGTGGATGTTTACAACATAAAAGGCTTCAACTGCCAAAATTTCAAATTTGTAGCCCCAGCGATTTAGGCTCTGCGTTGATGAATCAGTCGGGACAAGTTACCTATTATATTTGTATCTAGATAGATTGATGCTGCACGAGGACTGGGGTAGTGAAGTGCAGGTCGATTTTATGGAGCATAGGTAGTGCCGTTTTGGGATATAATAATTACATCTTCTCTCGTCATCATATTGGCCAAATAAATGGGTCATCATAATATAATGAAATTGGTCAGTTAGTACGGAAGCGGGGCTGACTGCTCAAGACGTCACGCGTGGAGGCTGATTTTATGCATCTCAATTTGACATAAAAAAATAGTGGATGAAAAAGCAAGACTCAAAATAGTAAAGCAGCTTGGTCTCGAAAAGTAGGTACAGTAGTTACTCGTTTCTGTACCTTTTCATCAGTTTGCAGCACTTGAAAGTAAAATTTGCTAAATAGTAAGAATGACAAATAAAATTATAGGTAGCATTAATTTGTGAACTGCAGGTAAACATTTCAATACAATTTCCCTCCTCGCAAGTTCCAACAACGGCTTTTCTTCTTACCCAAAATCAGTTGCCATGAAAAATGCCTAAGCCGTGATTAAAGGTACAAAGTAGCAACCTATGCTGAACAATGGCGCCCAGTGATTGGGCATTGTGTCGTGTTAACTGCATTGTTTGTCACCGAGTAATCATAAAGCGTCTCAGTGCCCTCCGATGGTCGGAAGTTAGTGTGGAGACGGATTCTGCTTGAAGGGCACGACAGTAAAAAAAAATTATGTAAAATCGCTACTCAAATAAATAAATATAAATCAAACAATAACAAGTAGAGCTGTCCCGCTGAACATGAATTTTAAGTATAAAAAATCCTCCGTAGCTAAATATATTTGATTGCAACTCACAGGCATGTTAAACTAGGTATAGGTAAGTAGGTATGGCCACTTTGGTTAAAGAGCTAATCTTAGTCAGTAAAAAAAACTATTTTTGACAGATTTTATTAGTTTAAATAAATATCAGCTAAAAAACAGAAGTTCATAATTTTTCACGGAGATTGTATTACAATGCGATAATAATTATGAATGTTAACGACTCAATAGCCATAAATACAAAACACATAAACGATCACATTTAAATATAAATGAGTAGACTCCATACCAGCGAGCCGGTTCGCCCACTCGACTCGCGTTGTCGCGCACCCGATGGGTAATTTCCCCCATTGTCAGGCACAAGAAAATGTTCACAACAATATGTATTTCACTAGAAGCGACATCACCTACTGACCCAAAAATATATCGGTTAAATTAAAAACGTAACAAAAAAAAGAAAGTACAATAAAAAATTTTATGCAAGTCCCACGAAAATTCCAAAGAATTTCAGTACGTACATTATATTTCATACAATACACCTGTTCATATTGGCAACAAAGAAAGTATTAAATAATAGAAGTAGGTATGTACCTAGGTGTGCAGAAAAGTACCAATAAAATTGATATGTTGCATTTTTCTTTACAAAAATATAATATTCTATCAGCAAGGGAAAGTAAATTAGCTACATAGGTATATTATTGAAATTTTCTTCACAGTAATCGTTTTATAGAAACAATTTAGTACAAAGTAATATTTCGATTTCGAAAAGAAATTTAGTTTATTAGAGATCAAAAGGTTCAGTAAGTGGTGTGGTACAAAATATAGACATAGTTTTGGTTTCTGGATATTACACATGACAAATTATATATTTCGGAATGGAATGGATGTTTTGACTTCGTCCACATGTTTATACACTATTTACACGTATATTTTTTTAATTATATTATTTATGCGTGCTTTCTGGAAACTTTTCAAACACGTTATAAACTAAGATTTAACGACTTTTGGCTTTGCTGATGGTTTTTCTTCTTTATCTGCGGTTAGAGAAACTAAACAATATTCTATTGTTATTGATTGTCCGGAAAACAGTATAAAATAAAAAGTTTCTTGAGTTTATAGCTTTCCAGTTGGTAGTTCAGGTTATTTTAGAAAGGGATAAAAGAAATGGTTTCCTATTTTAAAACGTGACACACTAACCAAAACAATATTCACAGTTTCACTAAGAAAACATTTCGTAAGTTTCCTAATTTCTTCGAATTAAGAAGCCACATCTAGTGGCCCTAACATTTGGCGACTGTTACATTTGTAACTACATTTTGCTCGGGTTTCTGTGCGAGGGAGGTTTCTTGTAATTTGACGTCGATAATTCCACCTCCCTTCGCTTCACTCAATAGAAGCCAATTGTGCGATGCAGCGCTTGTTTTGACATGTCATTTTGTGTTTTTCTTTGAAAAAACTTTTTCTGGCCAATTATTGGCATTCATCGGGGCTGCGATTGAGAAAATATGAAATTATGTTTGATTTTTCCAAGAAAATAGATTTGTCATTAGGAAAATGTTTGTCTGGGATACCTAGGTCCACGTGGATGCAAAAGGTTATTATGCGACTGGTACCTTTACAAAAGCTAACCAGTAACTAGTTCTGGGTTGTGGAGGTCAGATGGCAGTCACTCCATGTAAAATCGTGGTATTCAGCTGCATCCGGACCCCAACATAGTTGGGAAAAGGCTAGGAAATTGAAAAATAAACAAATTCTCGAAACAAATTAAAACAAAATTGGAATGCTAACGAACAAACAAGAAAATAGGCACATCAAAACCTAATTTGAAGGAACGCTACAAACATTTTATTCCACCTTATTGTGAATAAACTTATTATAGAATAGGAATAATTCTGTTACGGGAAGATTTCTGCCGAAGATTTTTTCTTTTTTTCTCACCAAAGGGAAAGAAAATGTTTCTCGTTCCTCATTCAATTACTGACGCTTCACAATATTTCTCCATTTAATTTTTATTTTCATTGTACTCGGCCGACTCTCCGGGACTTTTATTCGCTTATTTGATTTGAACTGTTTTTATTATGACGTTTCTTTTCGGAGCGTTTTCATTAGCTGCGATGATGTAATTTTCCCGTAAACGGTTGAAAGTTCACCGAAGCTTTTTGCAGCTTAGAATTTACACAACAATAACCGAGATTTCTTTATCAAAAATTGACATAATCTTTTGAAGATCCGACTAACAACGAATCATTTAGGTATATAAGTAAAACATCTCTGCCTTCCAAGTCACATTTAACCTTTCCACATAAGTAAAAGCAATCCAATAAATCAATCAACAAATCTACAAGATTTAAGAGCGAGTTCCAACAACTTAGTTACGTCAGATGACACTCTAATAGGTACGTACCTACATACATAGACCTGGTAGGAAACCTTAGCCTAGCCGTTTATCTAAGACGGGAGTCGGCAATTTCCTACGTCAGATAGATTGGGGGCTAGCCATTCGTTACCTTTACTTAAAGGCCCGTCCGTTCGTCCGTCGTTCGCTGATTAATTTCTAAACGGATGCACTTGTTAATATCTCGTATAAATTAGAAGTCGGTTCCAAGTGTGATATGTCGGTTTGACATGTTTTGCTAAGCTATATATGGAAGTTGGTGGAGGTGAAGGAATGTCGTCGAATGATGGAAGGATAGTTTTTGGTGGATGATGATTTATGGTTTAATGGAGGATACGGTGTAGTTATGTATGGTAGTGGAAACCGTATCATGGCTTCTGAACGGAAGGGCCTCCATTCCTTGCAGTGCCCTGTGGGTGTCAACTTAGGTAGGTGTACGATAGTAAGTACTTACCTACGAGTGTTTTTTTGGGAAATGGGAAATATTTTGTTTTAGGACAGGAATCTGTTCATTTCATAATAATCCTTACCATTATAACAAGTATTTAGGTACTAAATGAAGTATTTAGGGTATGGCTAATTACTTTTAAATTATCTAATAGTTAACCTGGTAATCTATCCTTCACGTTTGGAAAAAAAAAAACTGTAAGTAACAATAAACTTCCAACAAATAACCCTTTTATCAACGCTTGCAAACCATCCAACAAGGGGAGGCGTTTACAAAAACAATTTGCTAGCAATTCTCTGACGTCATTTTGACGTCACCCTACTGCAAATTGAATGAGTTGCACCATTGAAGCTTCGAGTTATTGTTATTGAGTGTAAGTACTTCATTTTATCAATAACTATTGCAACTTCTGATAAGATTACTCTTAGTTATAGAAATATAACTAAAATATTTCAATTGTGGAATGATAATAAAGTGCTTACTGACTCAAAATAAAATAAATTTAAAAATTAAACATGAGTGTGCGTCCGAAAATATATTTCAGTCAACATTACATTAAGGCATGATCAATGCTATGAGCATTGACATTATTTCAAAAATAATGTGCATTTAATTTGACGCGAATTTCCTGATACCTATAATACAGATATTTGTAAATGTCAATCACCAGAAATTATGACTAACATTATCATAAACGCGAAAAAGAAATAAACATTTCCGAACGTAATATTGACCTGTCAAATTTCCCGCCAATTCGCCACATTGTTCGCGCCACCGCGTGATGTCATTGTGACAGTAATGAAAAGGAAATTAGTAGTTAGAATTGACATATTTATTCAGTTCTTTTGTCATGAATCTTATGTTCATGTAATTAAGGGTGGTATTGCATCGTTTTAGGTAAACATACATAACTTTGCAAGGAATGGAACTATTCAATAATAGTGACGTCGTGTGTAGTCGGAAATTACATTGAAATGATCGATTGTCGCGTGCTGTTTGATTTTGCTTTCTATAGGTACTGTTGAAAAATTTTGATAGTTATTTCTTTTTTCTCTTTATCGCAATTCAGCAAGCAATATGCATCACCTTTGTACGTATTTTTTTGTTCCTTTCTTTTCTTTATACATATATGTGTAAATAAACTGTAAAATAAGTAAAGGTAAGACATTCAAAAAAAAAACAAAACGTGTACCCAAGTTGGTTTTGCATCGGACCTAAAAAAATCCAGATGAATCAAGTTTTCTTCCCCGTTCTTTTAAAAAGGTTAAAGAAAAACAGAGTTCATTGTAGAAAACTAAGCAGATAAGTTGATTGCTGCATTTTATCACAACAGCCGCGCCGAAGCGCAACCGTATCAAATTGAATTATTGCCACTGAGCTAAGAACAAGCTGGTGGCAAAATGCAATGCTTCATTTAAAAATAAAATTTATTTTCAGGTGCTAACTTATGCATATTTTTTATTTATTTATTGATATGAGTAGGCTTCCCGGGGGTCGCGGAACTATAGATAATTTTTATTGTATCTCATTAGTCAAAGCTTGAAATCTAATATATGCTACGCAATGCAGAATTGACATACTTCCCTTAACTATTGGTTTTTCACCACTTTTTGATATAAAAAATGGACATCAGTGGAAAGTTGTCGTAAAGATTATCAAGATGACTATAATATTATTGGGACTATCACATTGCAATTTCAAAAATGATTTTTACATTTTACAATTATTGCTTTCATTTGTTTCATAGCTTCTCGTTCCACCATCATTCCCTTTTGTCTCAAGGGTACTAACACAATTTGTTATGCCAGTGTGCTAACAGGCCCTTTAACGTGAATATCGATTTGACACGTTTTTGTGCATAAATCGATAATGTCGGTTGCAGTGACGAGGCTTGACATTTCGTAGGAGGGAAGCCGAAGAAGAAATTGTTCAGTTTTATATAGTCATACAAATACGATTATCACGTTGTGGCGCCGGCTTATTTAGAACAATTTGTGTTGTTATTGGAATCTATATTATTTGGCAATCGTAGACATTACTGAATGTGCTATTTCTCAATGGTGGTAGGTGAAGTTACTCTTCCGATCCTCCAAAGGGAAGCCGGTAGGAATGGAGTTGTTAGCGCGCTACGCCTCTGGTAGGTTGGTTGTGTAATTTTTGTTTTTTGAAAAATTATTATGTTTTCCTTAATATCGTCTGTTACAAAATAGACCTGCTTTTTGTATAGAAATAAAAAGTAATTTCATTTATTCCTTTTGAAATAACTCCACGTTTCAGTGTCAATCAAAATCTTCAAGTTAACACCAAATCTAATTAAACTCTTAATAATTTTTCAATTAGCAAAATGTCATCAGTCAAAACTACTTTAATTATATAAATTTTGACTAAAATAAACGTTTCGTGTACTTAGACCTTAATTTTAATGTTGATTCTTCATTTACTTATCAGATCTGTCCCAACTTTGCAGACTTTGGGTAAACTTATGAACATAAACAATGTTCTTTATGTAAATAATTGTAAATGGATTTAGTCTAGTTTCTTAGTATTTAGTGTTAAAGGACTTTAAATCAAAGCAACTATATGTATTACTGTTAAAATATTATTTATATTATATCTAATTAGATTTTGAGATGAGGAGCTCGTGGCTAAGTAATAACAGCCGCACGGGTCGATCCATCAGGTTAAGCTACGCTTGCCGGGGTTGGTCCGTGGATGGGTGACCATCTTTACATACCGAGACTCCTCCGTGCCTCGGAAAGCACGTTAAGCCGTTGGTCCCGGCTGTCATTCGTGGATCTTTGACAGTCGTTACTGGTCGTCAGAAGCCCGAAAGTCTGACAACCAGTCTTACCAAGGGGTATCGTATTACCCAGTAACTGGGTTGTGGAGGTCAGATAGGCAGTCGCTACATGTAAAATACTGGTATTCAGCTGCATCCGGTTAGACTGGAAGCCGACCCCAATATAGTTGGGAAAAGGCTAGACAGACAGATGATCTAATTAGATTTTGGTTTCGGAAAAGCGCTCAAAATTATTATAAAATTTAGTAGGTAATATAATAGTTATATTACCTACGAAGTTTTATAGTAATTCTCAATATGGGTTATGTGAAGATTTTAATGAACTAATAAAACTAATTTTCCTACAACCTCTGGGCCTGCTTTAACAAAGAGATTGCGACCATGCCAAAACAGTCCAAACAGCTCTACGCCTAACGATGGATATCCTCTAAATCTGTTTACCTCATTTGTCACTGAAGTTCAAAGGATGAAACGTTCCGGCAAAAGGATGACACCGCGTAAACGTTTCAAAATAATCACATAAATACTTACAGCAGATACGTAGACAAACATCAAAGCAGAGCCGCCAGACACTATGCGCAAAGGAACTGTTTGTTAACACAATCAATGAAGACGTTTCCAACTCAAATCAGCATCAAAGTACACATGTTAGTCTATAATCGCACACACACGAGCAATATTTAGAGTACCACACACGATATCGGCCAATCCAGTAAAACCTTACACCCACACATATACAAAATAAGCTAATATAACAAGACCCTCCCCGCCCCTCTAATTCCTTAACAAAATAGGTGTTACCAACGAAATTGAAGTCGTACTTAAGGATCCATCTCGAGCGGTTGTATTACATGGACCGGCGGACACCTTAAGTCCAAAGGAGGCAGTAACTGCAATTAGTACAATTAGTAGAGCCCAATTAGGTGCTTTAACGAAGCGAGTTTCGTAACTAGTCGGGAGAGTTTGGGTGAGAAACACTACGTTTGACGTCTGACCCGAGATCTCGATCAAACAGTGATACTGTTTGTAAACTGTGTTTGTATTTTGCATCTAACAAGTATTTGTACGAGCACAGTCATGCTAACGAATAGAGATGGATAATTAGGACATCTCTAGACTTGACGTCACTGACTAGCTATTAACCAGTCCAGACTCTTGACAGCACTTAGTACGTCTAGCAGACTTAATAAATGTCACATGTTTCCCGTTAGTCTTTGATTACTCTTCAACATAACTCACATACTAATCGCCGCTTTCTTTTTCAGAAACATGTCATCTAAACGAAAGTCACCACCGTCGAAATTGCAAGAAGGTGCCGCCGACACAGAGAAGCAGGAAGCCGGACCAGCCAACCTGGACTTCCCTGACCACCAGGAGTCAGATGACAACGAGCAGCATAGCTACTACAAGTTCTCACCCAGTTGCTCAACAAGGAGTTCTATAAGCGAGGAGGATACGAATTACGAAGACGAACGCCCGTCAAAGAAGCAACGATTCGAGCAAACATTAGACATGACAAATAATCTACTAGTCCCATCATCTTTCTTAAGTCTTCATCAAGTGAACGACCTGCAGGCTCGAAGGAGAGGCTCGTCAGAATGCAGCAGTCCTGGGGCTGAGGCCAAGGTTCTGGGTCTGTGTAACAATAACAACTCACTGTTGAATCACAACAGCGCTCTGTCGTTGAGTAATCCTCATAAGCGTTCTATGGATGACGTCTTGAAGAGGTTAACGTCGAAAATGAACAATAGTACGATTAAAGAAGAGAAGAGGCCAACCCCGTCGACCACGCCTGTCAATAAGAACAAGTAAGCCAAACTCTGTTTTATATCGAGTTCATAATAGTTTTTCAATTAGTACTTAACCGTATTTTAGAAGAGACTACTTAGATTTATTATCAAATTATAATTATCACCATCTTTATCATCATAGCTGAAAGACGTCCACTGCTGGATATCAGTGGGCGCAGCTAGAATTATCATTAGAGGGAAGCCGAAGAAAAAA
The DNA here is from genome assembly GCA_947568875.1 of Fissipunctia ypsillon. Classification (NCBI taxonomy): domain Eukaryota; kingdom Metazoa; phylum Arthropoda; class Insecta; order Lepidoptera; family Noctuidae; genus Fissipunctia; species Fissipunctia ypsillon. The sequence continues at coordinate 12,815,763 of OX387650.1, forward strand.
TTGTTCAGCTCTCATAAACTCAGACGAAAATTTGTAGGTTTCTGATCTTATGATGTATTGAACTGGTATTAAATATAATCATTTAATGTGATGTGATACACAGTTACACATGTAGGTGTACCATATTATTTGGCAATAGTAGACATTAAGAAGAGTGGTTGTTCCGGAGGGCAGCCGATAGGAATCGGGTTGTATGAAGGCTACGACCCTGCTTGACAAAGTCCTCGCCAAAGCTTCGCCACGCCGAGGAAATTGTTACACAAATTAGATAATTTTCCACAAATCGATAAGATGACCTTATCGATTTGTGGAAAATGATATTGATGATTTCTAAGTATATTTTCTCTGAAACATATAATTACTTGCAAAAATGATTACATTTCTCTCCCACTTCAATATGTCATTAGACAACAATAAATTAGTCGCATCATTGCCTATCAATTACATTTGTAGACACACGTAACAATTGCTTGTCCTCTGTCTATCATTGTTCACTACCTCATTAACAAGTCTGACATTACATTAATATCAGCTAATTGATCTTGTCACCTTCCTTCTAGTGCCAATAATATAGTTTCCTACATCAACGTTTATCAAATGTTTTGTTACAGTCTGTTTACAAAGAGATACGGAAATCATTATTAGACGATAATTTATTATTCATCTCGATAGTGGTAATGTGTTTATGTGAAATTAGGGTTCGTTTCCTAGGTCCGGTAAGCTTTCCATTGCGTAATTGATTATTTTTAATTAGTATTCCCTACTAGGTAACAGCTATTATATAGATAAGGAAAGAAAGAAACAGACATATAATTTTATTGCTCAATGGTTTAGCGACACATGATTTATTTGTATGAACAAATTATGTGTCTTCATTTATTCATTGTTTATTGCTAATAAAAACAAGCATTCTTTGATCATGTTGTTAAGGCGGTAGCACTAAGGTAGCCCGCAAAATTCAAATTTTCTTATGGTATTTGCAATTTGCAGTTCAGTGTCCAGACACCCAGGTGTATGTTGATTAAAGTATGATTCACGACCGTAACAAAGGAATTATAATCATTAGAATCAGTAATACAACTCCATAATTTAGTATAATCCTCAAATATCAACATTTCCTATTAATACCTATAGGAAATAATCATTCAATAGGATTACTAGGTCTTAGAGAGTTGTATTGATGATTTTAATTAATATAATTCTGTAAAAACATATTTGTTACGGTCGCGAATCATATTTTAATCAACATACAACCTAATACTGATCTGCAAAATGCAAAAAACGTGAGAAAATTTGAATTTCGCGGGCTGGCGCTTCCGCCATAATCAAACCAATATTATGACTTTGCCAAATCGCAAACGTCAGCCGTCAAAGTAGAGAGAATTGTAGGAATATTGTACCAACTCTTCCTATTAGGTTATAACATCTTACGTAGAACTTTGTATCGATGACAAAAAAATTTTAATGATCAATATTTCCAATAAACATAACGCCTATTTCTCCATCCCTTTTGTTTCGTACACAAAGCAGTGATGCATCACACTATCCGTTTTCATTACTCTAACAAGCATTGCCGCCGACTACTAAAATAAAACGGAGACACTTACACCATTTCAGGTTAGTCGTTTACCAGAATTTAATTAGCCATATTACTGCACATTAAAAACAATGTTAGGACCACCGCAAGTTTACTATAAAAGCGTTAAACGCATGTTTTACTAGGCTTTTATAGATATTCCGACGTTAAAGTATGTCCACTGAGTTCGGGTGACGGAAATCGTAAAGGACGTTAGTATGTTGCGCTCAGCAGGTTTGCTTGGGTAGTTTTTGAAGTGAAATCTTGTTTAGTTGCGTTGAGTGATTTTTGGTAGGGGGAAATCTCACGGGTTCGCGTCACCAACATGCGACATGCGACATGCTATGTTGGTAGGGGGAAATCTTACGGGTTCGCCTCACCGACATGCGACATGATATGCATAGCTTTACGTTTAAGTTTCACTTCTGTCTGCAGTCCCCATGAGAGCCAATTAAAAAAAAAAAATTCTAACATATTAAGGAACTCAAGGCGCTATCGTACCTAAGAGGTGACCCTACTATAAAAATGTAATATTGTTGAAGAAAAAACTGAAATTGTACAATGTCTGTTTTTTATGATGATGAGGATGAGGTCTATGATGGAATGAGCGTGCCCAGAAGATGCCTATTCACTATTGCTTTGAAAGCAGACGGGTTAAATCTGGAAGGGAACACAGACGCTGGCCGAGAGTTCTATACTTTGGCTGTGCGCATAATACCTAAATGTGAAGGAGAAGCGCTTAGTACGACTGTTCGGGATACCGATCAAATGCGGATAGTACCCTGCAGTACGTCTGGTAGTTCGGTAGTAAAAGGGTGATGGCGGGATCAGGTCGTGGAGCAACTGCGCACACTCTCTGAAGTACAGTCTGTAGAAGACCGACAGGCAAGTAACATAACGCCGATGAGCCAGGCTGTGAAGCGTAGAGACCAATGTCTCATCGCCTATATAAGCCTTTTTGCTCAGATTTCCACCGAGTCAAGTCCAGTATTTTGCTGAGCCATCCCAGAAGTGGCTGCAGTACTCCATACGGGTCCGGACTCGTGCTTTATACCTACAGACTTAAAAGCTGTCCAGATGTGAAGTATTGCCTCACCTTATTTAGGATGCACAGCTCCTTGGCTGCAGCCTGTGCTTTTGATGGTTGAGCCAAAGTTGAGATTAGACGTCAACTTCATATCCAAAAGCTCTAGGCGGTCGGTAACTGGTACAAATGCACCTCGAAAAGTAGAATATAACTGAAACTGGCTCCTTTTGGCAGTTAAAAGACACGCCTGTGTTTTCAGAGTATTCAATTTGTCTAGATTGTTGGCATCTCATTGGGAAACGAGATTTAAGGTCAAATTCATTCGCTCCATCATGATCTCTCTAAGAGTAGCTGTTTCCTTTCTGCTGGTCTTTGTACTGGACAGGTATCTTTCTGAGACTGTGCTGTTGCTGTGGTTAGGCTCAAAGCCAGCTCCAACACACCTACTTGGAATACATTTGGAAATGATGAATGATGATTTCTATCGGGTCACAAAAAAGAAAAACAATCTTTTGTGAACACTACTTTCAGATACAATTCAATACGTCTACTGAAGCCAATCTAATTAATGATTCACCTGAATAAAACATCGTTAACAAGACTTGAAATCAATATTCTTGTAAACAACAGCGAACCTTTTAGTGCCATCATGACATAGTTCAATAACCACTATGAAAAGGTCATCTAAAACATGTTATTTATAAAACTACGGCACGTTTACTTACCAGTTTCATAGCTAATACTATTATAATTTTACGCCAGTTTAAGTGGTCGCTGAATTATTTACAGCCTATAACTTTAATGGAGAATAGCATAAGTAGTAATTAAACCAATATGCTTGAATTTAAATAGTTAAGCTTGTTAAAATTACGGCCAAAGATGGTAAAGGACTTAAAAATGTGATACGGTCGACGATAAATATGAATATTAATTATTCGGTTTACAGCTCTGCTGAAGTAAGAAAATCATAATCATTATTTTCGAATATATTAACGTTATTAAGTGTGAACATGATAAAGTGTGAAATAGGACAGTTAGTTTGTTTCAATTAAGTCATGCCTGGGGCAATTGACAAGAAAAACTATGCCGATAGGAATATATTTTTACAAAGTTAATCTTAATTTGACTATAAATTTTAAAAGAAAAGCAGAGTTTAGCACTAGATGTTGATAATAATGATGTATTACAAGATTTAATTATTTCAACCTGCGGCTGTATGTGCCAAATTTCCTCAGAAGTCGTCATTTAGCGCTCAACGAATGTGTAATGCGACAATTCCACCGTTTATTGTCGGCAAAATGCTAATGCGTTAAGACAACGGCTAAGCGTGAGATTATCACCGGACTAATTATGCTCGTTTGCAGTAAAACGTTCGTCAAGCGTTTTGTTTTAGTCTTTTAGTAGGTATTGTTCGCTTTAAGAATACAAGGTGTAACGGACAGCCCTCCGCAAACTAACAGGGTGCATTCAGCTCCTTATTTTGAATCATATTCCATCGCAAATATTCTCAGGAATGTTTTATTTTTTTTATTGTATTTTCAGTTACTATTCCTTTATTTCGATGTAAAATTACATTCTTTGTATGCAGCGCTCCAGTTATGTAAATAAAACAGCTAAAATAAAAAAAAAACAGCAATGAATGTTGAAATACTCGGCGGCCGAAGGTTCGCTGCGCTGCCGTTCCCTACACACGTTTTGTCACTGTAAAGATACATTGCGTGTGAGGTAATAAAATAAATCAAGTTTAATGGATTCCCATAACGTTCCTGAAATAATTTCATGTATCGGTCATTTTAGTATGATATATTGAATTCACCCCATCAGTCTGCAGAGGACTGTCCCTTACACCCTGTACACATACGTGGTTTTGTTGACTTTAAAAATGTTTGCATTATTCTGATCATTCGTAATCCAAAACTTATCTTCAACTTTGAAATTAAGATTAAGAAGTTTACATTGATTTAAAACAAGACCATCTCTAAAACTATCATTATTCTGGCATTTTATGAAAAGCTTGACATTTAGTATGCATATATGCTACGATACTCTTTTGTCTCCTATGGGCTGAGTAACAGTGCATATAAATTCTTATTCCTTATTTAACCAGCCAGCCTATACCGCCAGCGACACAAAACCCTGAAGATCATCATGCTAAACTCACTTTAGGATTTTACGTAGGTTCAATAAGGTCAGAATTATGACACATAATTTTAGTTTTAGACTCTACAGAATAGGTTATTATTGTTAAAATATTGTAGTTATTAAAATAATGTTCTTACAAAAGCTCATAGCATGCCTACACACTTTTCCATTATAAAGCCATATTCGTCTAATCGAATGGCTTAAACAACTTTATCAAATACCCTATTATTGTATCTGTCACCATCAATATTAATAACGGTTTTATCAAGTTCAATATTGACAGCTAAATTATGAATGTTGCAGAAAACAGCGCCATTTTATCCGCCATGCTGTGTTCCAATTTGATTGACTAACACAGACAGACTTCTCATCGATTCACTAAAATATGATTTTATTATCAAAGCTTTATAAACCTAAGTATGATTGAGATAAAACGTCTGGATAACGATCGGAAACTAGTTTTTTATTGGCCTTTCTATCTGCTATTATTACTCTGTGCAATTAGTTGTATGATAAACCTGCCCGGAATTCAACATGGTCTCAAAGTCCGTAGATTAATCAACAGTCCAGAGACATTAGCGGTGCCAATATAAATATAACTATAATAGAAGGTAATTGCAGAACTAATAGGGATAGGGGTTGTAGATAGGTTCTACAGTGAAATCAGATACATACTGTATTTACCCGCGTCTTTTTTTGCAATCTTGGGCAATTAAATGTAAATCGTCTATGTGTATCTTGAGGTCTTTAGCAACAAAGTTCGATAGAAATGCAATCTATTAACGAAATCAAGATTGATTCCTACTTATACTTGATGATTTTCATCTAAATCTGTGACATTTTCAAGAACATAACCAATGTTGATAGCTTTAACGAAGGAAACTGCTATCTGTCTAGAATTCCAGATTCTGCTTCCCACCTGGTATAAAAGTGTCTGTGTATCTTACGGCGCGCCCTCGCTGCGAATACAATCAATACATTGCATATAAGGATAGGCTAGATACCCATTTTTCTCATGAGAAAGGAAAACATAGTCACCTGTGTTGGTTACAATTTTATGTTGAAATCACTAATGCTTTGGTCAAGTATGGTTGAAAGGACGATAGTCACCTCACAACTGGACATTGTGATGGAAAGAAGAGGCCCAGTTAGATAAAACGATGCACAAATTACTGACAGATTTAAATAGTTATAATGTTCAATAATAGAGATAATTATAACAAAGGTTAAGGCGGTGTCAAGCGTGATCTATGTCAATATTTACGTGCAAACCTTATCAGTGCGTTATCAGTAATTAATAGCTTTTGTTGATAACTATGATTGTAGTCGCGGATATGTTGTTGTTCGTTGCCAGGCAGAAGAAACATTGTCGTATGTCTGTTTTCATTTGAGATGTAAACATTTGTGATAAAGGAAAGGAAAATAATGAATGAAATATTTCTTTAATTGATCGTCATCATTCTTAAGTTGGTAAGATAACATTATGTGAACTACAAAATTGAACTGCTTTGCGGATGCAAAGTATCTACTGATAATAGTCACTTCGGGTAATATTTAATACGATCCTCCTAACGTAGATAAAAGCTAGGTTAGTTCCAATAATACTGATCTTATATAGATAGAATTGTAATAATCTTTCTCTAATCCTCAAAGCTGAGTAGATACAAGTCAGTTTGAGATAGCTAATTTCAAACAAGGAACAACAGAACTAACACAAAACAAGAAATCAATCAATCACCATACATCATTCCAACAACAATAATTATTATTTCACCGTCAATTATAGAACACGTGAAACAATTGTAATCCTAGCACATAAATAAGTCATAGCAGAGACAATAAGGGCCACTTTTGGCGTATTATTAAGGCCGGCGCGGGCTATTGTCTGCACTAATTAAACGCACCGTAATAGCCGCCGACGAGATTAAGACGTGAGCCCGTAATGTGCTACAATCCATCTCCGTTATGCTGGCTTTGGGTTCGGATTGTGGCATAAGGTTTGAGAGATCAGCGGGTTTGCTAATGTAGGTAATAAAAGAGATACTCACAAAGTGGCTGGTAGAAGCTGGATGAGAAAGGCGGATTGTGTTTGTGGTGAATCATTGGGAAGACCTATGAGGAGATGAGGCGTAATCACACAATGTTATAAACAACGCACTGTTAGATAACACCTATAATTTGGAAGAACTAAGTCTCTCAACACAATGTCATGAAAATATATCAAATAGGAAATAACGAGATTACAAATTACAATTTAAGAGGTTTGTTATACGTCACAGTAAGATGATTGTTGCCGTGAGATATAGTTATATCCTTAGGATAACTATATACTGTAATATAGTTATAGAAAGCGGTTCATAACTGTCATGGCCTAATTTTGTTACTGCGACCAATTTCGACCTAACGCTCGCCGGCCGCTGCTGCAGCACCGCTCGCTTCACTCGTTCGGCTCGCGCGTATTTGGTCACAGTTCCGACCTAACCTATTTGGTTGAAGTGCCCTAATAGTTATTACTAGATCGTGCTCGTATCATCATAGTATTCCTGGTAAGATAGTTATGAACCGCTTTCATATAAATATATTACGATATATAGCTGTATCACGACTACAACCATCTTCATGCTACACATACCTAAATAATAATCAGTAGTAATCAGTATGATATCATTTTTCCGATCGTCTTCTACTATTTTAGTCTGCAGCTCCATCTGCTAAAAGCTCTTCACTTGTGTCACATCAGTCAACAAAACGTTAACAATAGACATAGTCATAATTTGTACAGTGATATATAACCAGAAAGCACAATATAATGTTACAGATTACAGAAGACGTAACATTAGTTAATATGAATATCTTATTTATAAACCTGATGATGGAGGCCTGGGGGCGTTCCAACCGTTTTTGTTCTTATACCATGAGAAATGTTTTAACACACGGATAATGATGGGAAGGACAAAATAAGTTATGTGTTTTATAGTGTTTTAATTCATTTCGGAGTTGATGTTTTAAAGGTAATTTAGAATACCTACCATAAATAACCCAAATGCATAGGATGCGTACGCTTGACGATGCTGATAATTCGTCTAATGGCTTCATAATTGGACAAGGTACGGTAAAGATTAGTCGGTAAGTCGATCATTTTTATCTTTTAAGAAGCTACAAGTATCGAAATTTTAAAAATTAAGCAGAACCCAAAACTCCACCCAATATAAAATATTACTACTCGTCATACTACCAAGACATTCCATCACTCAAACGAATCAATACTTGAACAAAACAGATTTTCAAGGTAAACTACACCTAACATGTCTATGTCACGAGAGCAGAGACAATCAACAAGGCTAGGACAATACTCCTTTGTGTACCACAATAACTCTTTATAGTATTCACAAAGTCGCCTTCTGCAAAGATTTGCCCCACACATAGGAACACAGAACTCACGTTGTTCACTGAATTGTTCGTTTGTTACATGAACACTACAATTGTACAAATTGAAATTGTTTTCATTGTTGGAATGTTAGTAATCTTAATGTTTTGTGTGACAATTTGTTAGGAATGTCATGTCTATTTTTGAAATAACATGCGCAAGACGTTTGATTGCTAAATCGACTTTTAGAGTAACTAGGTTTTCCTCTTCTTCAGTAAAATGTGGTTTTGTTGTTTATTAGCTACAATTCTGATCTTTACTGTATGCTAAAGAGCAGTTGTTTATTAATTGAAATAATTATCCAAGTTTAGTCTTGGAATGTTACCAGACCACTAAATTTTTATGTGTCTTGATAGGAGGTTCACTGTGTCACTTGTATGCGATTGTGTTTTGTGGCCCAAAAATGACAAAAACATTTAAAGTTAAAAATTACATCATAATACGTTTGTTATCATTGTGTTTTTGCTTAGTTTTCTAACATTTACACTGTTAAATTTGAAAAGAGAACAATCCTAAGAACTGAACAGTAATATTCAAGGGCATTCCTATAAATCGAATGCCAGTATAAAACAAAGATGCGGCACAAAATTTTAGCCGCAGTATTCCTGTCGCAGCGCTGGCCAAAGCTATCACACAGATGCGTAAGGATACCGAGTAAGAAGTGGCGCCTGTGTATCTTTTAATAATCATGTCATCGTCAGCTTATCAACTAATGACCGTTGAACTATAATCTTACGCTAAAAAGGACTGCAATTTCTTATTAATTTCCCACCGGGCGCACGCCCTAATTACGAATGGAGACAATAACAATATAACAGATAGCGATTCACGAAATATAGGAACAATAATTTCGGTTGTGGCAGAGGTTATCTTGCCGGCTGGCCCGCTAATAAATAACACAACAATTAGTGCACTGTTCGAGAGATATTATTAATTACAACAATAACATAGTTACTGGAAAAAATGGGGATTTCATACGCGCGAATTTAGTTATCTACAACGTTGAGTTGTAAGAAAGCCGATTTGTTTAGCGCTTTTCCGGCCTTGAGGACTGAATTTGTGTTACGTTGCGACAAGATTCGCGACTTTAGTCGGTACAACCTCATTACGTCTGCAGCACTACGCAATCCGATGTTTCTGCATAACGACAATAGTACTTATCATCCTAAATGCCACACTATTACATTTCTGTTTTTAACTACAATTCAAGCAGCTCATCAATTATGTACCCTTTAATGTTATGTTGTCTTTAATTTCAAGTACTTATACGATTTTACGAGACAGACAAATAGCATGAGTTTTGTAATTGATAATTACCACTACACTTTACTATTAACCTGGGCGCTGACTGGTTGGAAGACATTAATGTACTCACAATACTAATAAAACGCAGGAAATTCTCTTACCGCGTCCCAATAATCGGCCTTCCAATTATGTCCAGCGCTATGCCACCACATACCTGTTCGGAAAACCAATTTGATTGTGTAACAACAAATTATGCCTATTGCACGCCATTGCAAAACACACAACTTTGTCGCTGTTTCCCGCCTTCACGATTTCAAATTGGAATGCAACGTTAAGCGCAACGCGGTGATTGGTTCATACAATATTCAGGGCAGCCAATCGCAGCGCGGCTGTGTCGCCAGTGCATCAAAAATTCCATCTGAATATACCAGTGTGGCAAGCACTAAAAATGATAATGCCCTAACATGGCCATACAATTTGAAATGAAGAATTCATGCATCGTTCTCGTTTACATTTGGGATGTGTTTTTATTGACGCTGAATCGGACAGGTTCGGTCCATTTTATTTATTGAGCAGTGGTTTATGCAGTGATTTTGGTGAAACTATTTCGTATAAATAAAAAAACTGGTTTGTGTGAGGGGATAGAAAAATAGCCGACCGTTTTTTTGTTGAAACGGAGGTATTATCGTAAATTGGTGAAAGCAATGATCAAAACAGGAAAGGTCTGAATTAAATAGGAATTTATAAAAAGAGATAGGTAAGTGGAAAACGGACGGTTAATGTTGACAAGCACTAGAGTTAACTTGTTTTCTTCAGAGTGTTACTACTGATTAATATAATGTACACAGTACATTAAATGATAAATAATTTTATTTCTGTAAGTAGGTTTATACAAACACTTTTACACGTCAAACATTTTTTTTTAACCTAGATGAGGCCGGCGTTTCCTATCTGACTACTCTGAGAAGAAAGGCCGAAACAAACTCAGAGGTCACAGTCTCTTTTAAAGTCCAGACATAATCTTGGTCAGATCATGTGAAGACCATGTAGGTTGGTGTCTGAAATGGTCTTTTGAGGAAAGAACCACACAGATTGAGTGGACCTGTCCAGTCAGTGCAAGCATCTGTCAGTAATCGTACAGCTCAACTTAAAAGTTAAGGAGCTCAACGATTACACAATTACACATTATCACATTACGAAGTGATTTAAAACCTTTCAGTTAATATTTTAGGTGAATTCAATAAATACGTAGATGAGGTCGTGCTAGCTTTGGTACATTTTTAATTACCGTTCCAAAAATGTTTGGATTCTAAAACTGCTTTGAACGATGGCTAAAACTGAGACCTACAGCTAAAACCCTAAAAACTGATGATGATGACATAAACTGTCTGCAAAATGAACTACTAAAGGAAATACTACGACAGTACATTGATTTCTATCATTAAACTCTAATGGTAGCTTCACTCTCAGCAGTATTACTTAGTCAATGAAACAGGACTATTAGCAGCCACATCGTACATTACATACGCCATTACATGTTAAGAGAATAAATAAAAAACTCTATCATTTAATATTAGCCTCTGCAATTATCGAACTACCGTAATTAGTGCCAGGATCAATAAACTAAACGGTACGCATTCCGGTTTTATAGAAATTATCGGAGAACAACATTATTTCAATTTACAATCGAGACATAATTTGATTACTGTTATTGCTATAATACGTAATTGGGTCTTCTATATGTATAGCAACTGCTTGATTTCTAATACTTAGGAGTTTTGATGATTTGTTCGTAATACCTACAATTCAAATTGTCCCCTGATTTCGGATACAAATTGACAAATCTGGAATGTGCTCTTTATTATTCGATGTCTTTCAAATAATTTCTAGCCTGACTTTCCTAATTCTTTTCATTTTCAGTAATCTCAGTTCGTATATTTTTTCTTCTGAAATCTTTTTTTCTTCCAATTCGTTTTATACCTACTCGATTGGCATTATTCTTAGTCACAGACAGTAAGTGAGTTCTTAGTCTCATACGTACTTACTTCTGCCCATCCTGCCGATAGGTCTCACCAGCTTTGTCGGAAAACGATCCTCACAGGAAATGGTACAGTTTCCGAGTTCAATCACTTTCCACTTCCATACATAACTAAGCCTAACTTTGACATCTAAACAAGATCTAAATCTAAAAGTGTCCGTTTTCGCCAGTTTTTTACGAGTCAAAGTGCGCAGAGCTCGAATCCGGTTGTTGTTGACCTTAACCTGATTTAAAATGCTATCAGTCCCCCTAGTCGGTACCGTACCGCGTCGAGGAGGCCCGAGCATTACCGAGCGGTGCCGAGCAATGACGAACTCAATAAAAACGGGCTACATGACTGAGTATGTCGGTAGCAAGTTGTTAAATTCGTAATGAGTGTATTGTTGGGGGAAACATTAGGAAGGATGCGTTTGTTTTAGTTGGAAGAAATGTGCGATCAGCAAAAGTTCGGAATAGCATCGACACCATGTCGTTTGACTTTCAGTAACATTGAGAGGAAACTAGTAGGACCCGTTTAATTTGACTAAGAACTTCAGATCACAATTGAAAAACGGACCCCAAAATCTGACCATGTCTTAAAGCGCGCACTAACTCTTCAGCTATACGTTTTTCTCTTTGTTAACTCCATAAACTGTTTACTACTTAACTAAAAAGTCACATCCATACTACTCCGCCATGTCTGTCGCGAGGGGCAAACAAGACGGATAGCCCTACAGCCGCCGTTGTCTCGCGTTAAGGGATTTTTTATTGTTGCCCACAAACTGTTCGCCATCAACCCTAGCTTTGCATAGTTTATGTGCTGCGTGTTGACTGACGGTGAAAAACAAATGAATCGCGCTTTATTGTGGGAGATGAGACCGGGAGCGAAGTTGCTTTGTCTAGGAATTGGTGATAATCTGTCGTTTAATAAATAAGCTGCCTATCAACTTTAATTGTTGTGTGTTTTTCCGGAACGTACCTAATAATGAAAGTACGTTAAGCCGTTGGTCCCAGCTGTCATTCATAGATCTTTGACAATCGTTACGGGTAGGCAGAAGCCTAAAAAGTCTGACAACCAGACCTACCAAGGGGTATCGTGTTACCAACTAATTGTGGAGGTCAGGTAGGCAGGCGCTTCATGTAAACTATTGGTATTCAGCTGCATCCGGTTAGACTGGAAGCCAACCCCATCACAGTTGATTGATTTTGACCTACTATTGAAATCTACCTAGGGTGATTTTATTATGCTCGTAACTGTGTAAAACGCAAACCACTTCATTAATGTCACGTATGTGTTATTTCCTTTAATAAAATATAAATATAAATTATATCGCATTAAATATTATTTTGTTTTTGTGTGTAAAAATTATTAACCTGATTGAATACAAAGTTCACAATTAATTTCACAATGTTCGAGTGTGTTCATATTCAAAAACAGATCATTACTGGCGGCATTTGTTCGATATAAAAGATCCAACAATGATATAAACCACATTCTGTATTTTCTATTCAAAATCTACTCAAAACCATCATCATAAAAAAACAGGGTGATTCCGAAATTAATTAGAACAACCCCAATAAATCTCAGAAAAAAGTTTCTAAATACCCTCAAATCGATAGCTAATTAATGTACAATTATCGCACAGATACGGTTTCAAGTCCATAGGTAATGCCCCTCAAAGGAAACGTCTGCAAATAATACGGAAAGCAATTATTATCTCATTTGCTTCCTTTTCTCTCGCAGCTTTGATGCTGAGAATTTTGATCGAAATCCAAGTAGGGACGAAATCAAAGATTTTTTTTTAAAAGAATGATTTTATAAAATTGTATCAGTGTTTATAAGAAAAACGACGTAAGTGGAAGGTTATTACAAAAACAAAATTGGGCATTTCAAATCGAGATTAGACAGTAAAATGATTGTGACAAAACATTTGATTTCGTTAACTGCTTAATTTTATAATTAGTATTTTTTCCTCAAGAATACAAAGCAAAACAAAAGATAAACGCTGCCTTTTTAACCCAAAACTGCAGCTGGGTCTCAATTTTTAAAACGACATGAGACCTGCCATTTACGACATTATTCTTGTACACAGCAACAATATTTTTACAATCACGCCATCGACAGGTGGGAGTGACACGCCGTAATATCGGATCGGCTTTTTAACGACTTTCTTTAAAAAGTCCGACTTCGATTATATAGAGTGCTCCGATTTCCTTTGCCTGTAATTGGCGAAGTTTTTTAAAGGTCAAAAGTGATCGACGCGTCATCTTCTATTTTAATGAGATTCTGAAATATTCATAGGGAAAGTAGGAATTATACGGTACCTATCGTAATGTTTAAAATAATTATTATTAAGGATAGGTTAAAATAGGTGGAACCAATTATGAAACATTGTTTAGCCTTTCCTTAATTATAATTATTTCAGCCAATATCTAAACTCAAGATGTTTCTGCAATAATACATAACTGTCCATAGTCAAACGACGATAGACTCCGTAGCCACAGAGCGCTAGTATACCCGAAAAAGGCTACACGCAAACATAAAAGGAGCCCACTGTATAATGTCAAAATTCATCGCGTCCCCTTGCATCCATTTTAATGACGTCACCCCTGTTCCCGGCGCAACCCTTGAGATTTTCAAGACACCTCTTTACCTTTTGTTTTGGTACAAACAAAGCTATTAACAGACCACGATGTTGTCTGTTAAACCTTGTCCAACGATGGAAGAGAAATGTGGACCTGCATTCTAATTGCGTAACACACTATCAATCACAATCTGAATGATTTTGAAGCATATTGCTAATCCATTGCTTCATATATTCGAAAAATTTGTTTGCTCAACGACGTCAGTACCGCATTGAATGTTGTTGAACTATCAAAATGAAACCGATTCTTACCGTAAGTATGTTACGCAATTAGGGTGCTGGATCTGGTAATTCTCTTCTCTCAAAATAATGCATAATATTTTTTAACCGTAAAGGCAGTAAGATAAACTTTACCCTGATAGTTGGACACCTAACGCAGAGGTGGAAGTTGGGCTGCCTTTAGAAAAATATGATCCATCCAATCCTATATTTTCAACTGTCATTTAAACGTATAATTTTAAAAATAAAATTTGCATCAAACTAAAAATAAAAACTCTCGTGTCACATAAAATAGAGCTTCCAAAAACAAACATCGATAAACAGTAAATTAACGCAGGCAGTGCGCCACGAATCGGAATAATCGAATCGATTCTATCGAAACGAAACATCGAGTGGTAGTGAATTGGTCTATTAGTTCACCCTAGTTTAGTTACGAGTCCCCTCTCTAATGTAGTTACTGCTAAGTGTATTGTTTTTGGCTTTTAGTGTACGTCGATCTAGTTTTTTTTTTGAGTAATTTACCTGGGCGTCGACTTTTTGGCATTCCAGGTATGTAAAATGTAACTAACTATATATAGTCCTTCGATTTCATATTGCTGTAGTTGTTGCATATTATGGAAGATTTTTGAGACCTAGTGTAAAAATAATAGTCTTGCTCTGTTGCCACCTGCTAGAACACTGAATGAATGAATGAATGAAACATTATTTACACATATACATTTGTATGTACATATACGTTTGGTCTTCAGTAACAATTCATTTGACTCTGTATGTTTTGCCAGCGGCAGCGTACAAATTTTATAGTTGCAGTGGTTATATAATTAAATTCAGTGATATTATAAATTAATTAATTAGTATTTATAAATTAAGTTAGGTAGTTTAGATTATGTCTAAATAAAATTAGCTTCCAAAAAATTAATGCTCAAATCAATTACGAATACACTTTTAAAACAATTAAAAACCCAATCCCTCACCAACATGGTGTTTTTCCCACAAACTTATCGTAGTTTTATTCCTATGGGGTTACATGTAGAGAAACGAACACAACAAAAATCATAAGTGGCGTTCCACTGAACAGGAAAATAAAACGCATTTCTGCGACTTGAGTGACACGAATTGAATCGTGTGATCGGTACTGCTCTTATTTTATACGAGTTTTTGTTGGTTTTCATAATACTCCGGTTTTCAGATAGGAAAGGTAAAATGGTAGATACTTTTGTTCAAGTGAACGCTGTTTCGTATTCTGTCACTGAGTACTGAGTTTGAATCCTCATAATGCTATATTGATTTTAATGACCACCGGGTATAAATATCCAAAGGATTCATAATTGCAGTACCTATTATAAAACACCAAATGTATCTATCGTCTTAAGTTTTCAGACCATTTTAGACTTGTTTTTCATCATTATCACACATGTCATGATAATTATCTTTTAAGTAATATTTTGTCCCTGCTTCTATAAGCATAGTGAACAGGTCCAATGACAACGTAGGGTACAGTTCTATTAATATTTTCGCAATTTAACTTTAAATCGATTTACTTTGTAAAGCCAATAAATCTTAAAACTTAATAGGTAAGTACCTATAACTTTAATTCACAAATTCATTTCACAATTTTCACTGTGTACCCAAAAATTTCGCTCAAACATAATTCTCAAGAATTATAAATTGGTTTTTAGTAAAAAATGAGATCTTTAATTAGGTACCGTTAATTTATTATTTCACCGAACTGGTTTCACAATGAGCCCTTTCTTTGAGAAAGTGGTCCAATCTTTTGTATCGTGAAAATAAAAAGGTTGTGAAATATTCTGACAAGCGAGAAACAATTGCATACCTTCAAGTTTTTGCAATTAAGAGTCTTACTGATCATTTCTCAAAATTGCTGAATCAGTTAAAATTAAAACCAAGCTTCTTTGTAATATTTGCATGATCATGAATCAATTC
This sequence comes from Fissipunctia ypsillon, assembly GCA_947568875.1. Lineage (NCBI taxonomy): Eukaryota > Metazoa > Arthropoda > Insecta > Lepidoptera > Noctuidae > Fissipunctia > Fissipunctia ypsillon. Next base: position 12,832,005 of record OX387650.1, read on the forward strand.
AAATTGATTATCCTTATGATGGTAAGTAAACAGTAACTTTGTTTTGTTGTAAGTTCTTTAGACTTACTTTTTAAGCTAAATAAAAATTTAGTCACCCTCGTTCTAACTCCCTACATAACAAGAATCTTCAATACAAACGTAGCTGAAACCCTATTAAACAAAGCTCCAAAGTTCTTCATTACACTATAATAAATGTTAAAAAATGTAAGCCAATAGAATTCATAGCGGAAGACTAAGAGGTTACATCATAACCTCTTGAAAGAGAGGAGGTTGCTTCAGACCACAGCATTAATAATTCAGAGACGTCCTCTGATGCATTTGTTTGCGGTCCCGAAGTAACGTGCCTCTACTACGGAACTGAGATTGAAGTGGGGACTTGAAAATTTTAAACGTATTGGTATTGAGAGAAAAGCATTGAGAAAAAATTACTTAGCTGGAAGATTTTATAAGACTAAAATTAATTAAATTAGCTCCGAATTGAGGAGATTTAGTCGAAAATGAATACCAATCTTTATCATACATAATAATATGATAGTCATGACAATAACAGACTGCATCTACATATCGACGGTTGAAAGGTAATAGGGCATAAGTGACATTTTGGTCGGAAATGAGTTATGAATGCCATCCTTCTTAAAATTTTCCGCTTTTTATGATGGCATTCATAACTCATTTTCGACTAAAATGTCGCTTATGCCCCTATTACCTTTCAACCGTCGATATGGAGTCATAGCATGAAAGTTCTCATAGTGATGTCCGTTAAAAAACTTTGAAACATTTTTCCCAGATCCACAATATGTTTTCATCATTTATCGATTTCTAAAAGTAGCCGCGCACGAACGTGCCATCCTCCAATCTTTGTTGTTGATATCATACAGCACTATCGTCCTAACGCCGCCATGAATTATTCACGCGAATTCGTCTGCGATACAAAGTTACATAATGTTATACATTTTGTATTCCAAACCGTCATATTAACACGAATGTTAGTTTACGAAATTGCATTAAACTTTATGTGCAAGGATCATCAAACGCTTGTTTATATGTGAGTTTTTGCTTGCCATTCTGATTCGAGAATAGTATGTAATTTGGGATTGTTGTTTACATGGTGAATGCTTATTGAATATGTACGAAAATTAGCACTAACTGTGCAAAATTACTCTTTTCTCTTTTTTTCTTTTTTTTTCTTTTTCTCTTTTTTCTCTTTTCCAACTTTTATTTTTCAGAATTTTAACTAACACTATTCAAATTGTTAAGATTTAGTTCACACTGAATCAAAACAATGTTATTAGTAGAAGCCGATGTTTTAAGGTCACAGTTTGCTTGGAGATAAAAGATTTAAAAGCAATACACACTTCATTTTATCAATAAAATCTTCCACATATGAACCTTTTTCAGCGAACATTAAAACGAATCACAATGTTATTAAACCCTGCCTCCTTGTCCACAGCGAGCGACGAGCAGTACTAGACGCCGCAGCCTTGCAAGCGCTGGCTGGTGAGAGTGTGTTGGAGAAGGAACGGCAGCTGTCGGAGATGATCCTGCAACTGCAGATGGTGAGGGAGCAGCTATTGGCGCAGCAAGAACACGCTAAGGTAAGGATTAAGAATTAGTTTTTGATGGTTGGAAAGGAGATATGCCCAGTGGTAATGACAACACTTAAGAATTTGAAGACAGTGAAGAGTTGGGTAGAGTTTCTGTAACTAATACCGTTGAGGTAGAAACTGAAAATCTAATTGATACTGAGCAAGCTGACTCTGAGTCTAAGAATTTGCTACATTTCAACATATTCATAATTTTAGGTGACCCAATAATTTCGGATATTAATAACAATCATACATATCTCATCAGTTTCAGCTTACGAATAAAAAATTGATCTGAATACAGTTGACGCGTTTGATCTACTAGAAAAATGGCTGATACCAATTTTTGTCACGTCTTCAATACTATCTGATATCATATTTTGTATTCAAAATAAAGTACACAGATGACCTGGTTTGCAGCTGCCAACTTGTTGTAATGAAGTTTGTCGGATTAGCATCGCGCGAGATAAATAGGAGCAGGATTATTCCGTCTTCTTCTGTTTCCGCGGCAAAGGGATTTTTAATTCGAATTTCGAACATCTTGGCCAGTGTTACTCGCTCGTATCCCGCATGACATTATATTCTGTGGGTGGATGTTACGTCTATGCATTTTTTGTTCTTTTGATTTAAGAGTGGTCTGACTTAATTCGTTAACGTTAAGTACTTACTTGCGATTTAAATTAAACTTTTTTGTACATTAAACTAGTACTAATTTATCAAATGTCTGAAAAGTAGGCAATCATAAATAATTGGTTGGCTATTAAATGTGATACTCTACATCTAGTTAATCATTGATTGTGATTTCTGCAAGTCCTAATAGTAATTAATTTCACAAATATCATTCCTTGTACATAAATCATATTACGCTCAAGTTATTTTAAACAGGGACAAGAACGTAATAACCTCTAGGTTATTGACGCCCGAACTAAGCGCCAGATTTTTGTAAAGAACGAACGCGAAGCAAAACTAATCACATTATTCACTAATTATAATATGTACCAGGAATACTAAAATAGAGGTTCACGATTGTGTTTGACCTCTCCACCCCACTTAGCAACGAGTAGTAATACTTTGTTTTCAAAGGCTTTTATCTAGCTCCAGACATCTGTTTTGCATGCTAGGTCACGAATTGAAAAGGGCTAAGGAATGAAGGTTTATTCCTGTTTTGGAACTTTACGTTCAGTTCGTAAACTCGTGGTTATTGTTCCATTTCATGGACATTTATGGAGTTGACAGCTCCACAGTCCACTGTGTCGTTTAAATGGTCGTTTTACTTACAACCTCCAACTGTACATCATAACATAAATTTTCTACAATGCTATTGATAATTGTTATGGGATATTGCGGAATTTCTTTCCTATGAAGGTGTTTTGTCTATTGGCGTAGTTAAACTTAATGTATGGATGATGCATCGGGGTTCGTTAAGTACGATCCTTTGTACTTAATTATGTAAAAGGTAAAACTATAGACCATGTCAGTGTCTAGGATTAATGGTTGGAGCTAAAGACGTGAAATTTGGATTATGGGAAGGATTTTGGCGACTTTCAATGCAGAATCTCTATTTCAGCAAGTTATCAAAACACTGCATTAATTCTTTTGAACGGTGTTTACTGGCTTCTTACAAAAGCATGCATAAAAAAAAGCAATTTTGCTGTCAACATTTTAATTTTTTAAAGTCAGATAAAACTAAACACCAGGTTTTTAATAAAAACTTGACGGCTTTGATCTTAAAAGGGCCGATGTAGGGAAATGCTTCTTTTTCATTGTAATTCCTCCCTCAACTCCAACTTTTTGTTTACCCTTTTTACAAATTAGGTTTGTTCTGGTCCCGTGGTTCTTTTAAAAGACTTTGTTATTTAGACGAGGCTGTCAAGTAGCATTGTCCTTTATGTTTTTATGTTTATTTAATCGTTGAAAGAATAAATCGTTATTGCAAAAACCGATTATCTGTATTTTTTTAACGGGTTTGACCTGTAGCTTCGTCGTGACTGGAAGAGTCGATTGTCATACCTACCTATTTAACTTAATTTTGGTAAAAAAATGCAGACAATTGGTTTTTGCAATAATGGTACGAAATTAGCTGTGTTATGGAAATTCATGTGTGAAAGTACTTACCTATTCATTATTTATTATAGTACTACCTACAGAAACATTTAATGTTTTTTAATAAAATTCAAAAATACCTATGTAAATACAGTTTACCCCAAAATTATTATTATGATAAACATTTTCCCGATCTATTCAAGAATCAAAATAATCGTTTTGTTCCACATTTAACTGAAAAAAAATCAGCATTTATCAAAGGAAACTTCACAAAGGCTACAACAATAGATAGATTACATCGAATGCTACATAGCCCCTAATTACTGGGCTCACATTCATTTTCAATTAGCAATGTATACAATGGCGTGTATCCTTTCATTTCGAATCAATTTTCATGTTGAATGCATATTGTGTTTGGCGCCACCGCCCGTGCAGTCGGCAACAAAGACACTCTCATACTAATGAATCAGCGATAAAAACTCGAACAACACTCGATCACATGCCCTCTGTGTAGGGTTGCCAGGATTTTTTTCTGATGCTGTATTTAAAATTCGTCAGTTCAATAGAGATTCCATTTGTAAATTGATGATTGAAAAGGTAATTTTTAGGTTCGGCTCAGATAAAAGATAATGAGGTTTTCTTAATTTTCCTTAAACTGAATACTTCGTTTGTAATATTTAACCCATGCCAATGTTCCAATACATTCAGGAAGATTATTTATTATAGAAATGGACAGTCGCGGTCAATCTGTGTAAAATACTGAACCTTATTCTAGTTTCAGGCTTTTGAATCAACTGAAAGATGAGTAGGTACGCAGGGGAGTGCTAGACCCTAAAAAAACTGCTAAATTCGTCTAACACAGGTAGCAGCCCTACAATTGTTGACGGTATAGATTGAAGAGGCCCGTCTATAGCGGTGCAAATGGGAGCGGCTAATGGTGGGCCGCGTTCGTATTCGCGCGTTTTTTTCAGAACGTCCCTTTGTTGACTGTGCTGGGTGCATTCCGAATAGCGTTCGATACGGCGCGTTCGATTCATGGACTTTTTTATGTTTTGTCTTTAGAACGCCAGACTGTTTTGTTTGGTCCGTTGGTGTTTCATTTTGGCGGATGGCCCGGCTGAAATTACAAATATGTTGAAAATAAAGAAACATTATTATGCTACTCATAAAAGTATGGCTAGGTACAAAATGAAGCTATGCAATGGAAAATATAGAGTAATTAAAATACAACGATGGTTAAAAAACAAAGTAAAATTATGCACGAATACGCACGACTTCAAATCAAATTAAATTCACAGACTTAATTATGAAAATATAAATAAGGCAGTAGCCTAGTCATTAGCAGGCATCACTGCAGAGGTCATTGATTTTTCCTTAATTAAATCAAAACAATGTCATAATTTGTACCTAAATTGGACTGCATACCTACTGCTTGTTATGGGCAAGTTGTGAGTGTACAATTGTTATAAAAAATAAAGAAGTGACGTGTACAATTAATTTACCAGGTTTTCCCTAGCCCTAAACCCGTAAACAAATCTACACTATCTAATAACCCTCCCTCTACTGACCAGGTAAAAAAATAACAAACATCAAAAAAATTTATCCGTCTACGAGGGCACTCACTCGAATTAAAATATCACCGAAATAAATGGAAAGCATCGGCCATATGTACGCAGACACCCTATAGGTATTGTGCTCTCCCCATAGGGCCAGACAAACGGAAATATGAAAATGAAACGTATAAACGGAAAAACGCATCAAACGCCAGTGCGCGACGGCTACCGGACAAAAAATGAACACAAACGACCGCTTAATTCGCAAAAAGCCCGTTTGATGTCGCTAATTGACAATCAGTCGGAGGACGCGTCTCATTGGTCCGCTTCCTCGTTCTGTTTTTAAAAATTAAAAACAAATAAATTAGTAGGGTGGCTATCTTTGTGTGTCCATTATTTGTTTTGCGAGTGATGGAGGGATGAGGGATGATAAAAATCTGTGCCTACTGTGTCTCATGTTGTAGGTGTATTAAGGTGCATCCACACCGAGATTACGTTTTGTGGAGCAACGTTTGTTAATGGTCAACAATATAACAAAACGTTGTTTATTATACTTACCTAGGTACTACGTATTATAGAAAGTTACTTAACGGTAACAATGGTTATCATGTTACAAAATGTTGCTCTATAAAAAGTAACTTCGGTGTGGATGCACCTTTAGGATGTAGGTAGGTAGACTTGTTTTGATAACTATGCGGTGTGAAATAAAAGTAAACATTGAGAAAATTCTATTGTCTAATAATCTAGATGGTAAACCAACTTACTGTAACTTTACCTAAGTACTATATTATGTAGGTAAAATAGGCATACATATGAGTACCTACATCTCCAAGTAGGTATCCTAACGGCAAACCAAACAAAAAGGTGATCTCATCACCCAGTGCTAGTTATTACTGAAAATACAGGTACCACAACAACTACTATCTATATTAAATCAAAATATAAAAGCTTCAATTTTTTAAATAATTTCAAAGAATCAACTGTCGCATCAAAACTAAAACAGAAACATTTTTAAAAAGGTGTCATTTCCCATTAACCGTCAAGTGCGACCGGTAAAGCGAGTCAACAAGTTGCTCTTTAAAAAAATATTTCAAATTAAAATATATATATATCCCTCCACATTCGAGGGGTTAAACCGTGTCAGACCAATTAGTTTCTGAAAGAAAACTACAGGAGTGACGGACAGACATGTGTTGACAACGTTTTTGATTAAAAAACTTTAAAACGATAATATTAAAAGTTGGTAGTAACATAACTCGCTCTTTAACGCGGTTAGTGGGCGTGCCTTTTTAACCGACAGCCGAAATGAAATGGTTTATTTCATCTCGGTTTTCGTATCAACAGTAGGTAAACTGCAGGCATTTTTTTAGAATGTCGATGCGTTTTCTATACGCTCGTATTGTATTAATAGTTTTACACTAGCCCAAAATGAACAAAAATAACGCAGCCTGTCCGACTGATGAATATGAATTCTGTTTTCAAAATTCCGTCATTCATTTTTTTTTATGATATAAATATTTTATTTATAAAGCACTAGATAGAGTACTTCAACGGCCAGCTTTAAAGTTTCGAAACAGAACATCACGCACTCGATGTACAGTTTATCGATTAGTTTACTGACAGAACGATTAGTCATCGAGAAACGATTTATGATTGGCATCCGCCATCACCCCTATTTGTTCCTCTGAACCACACCATACATCACATATTACACTATTTAAGTATTTTAACCGCTTACATGTTTCACACAAATTAGAAACACTACTTAAGTTATCTTAAGTAGAATTTTAATAGCTTAGACGTTGCCTAACGCTGGCACTAAAATTACTAAATGTACTTTGTGGTTTTAATCGATTTATTGCAGCTGTTTAATAGTTTGTCAACCACATAAAAACCTATGCATCTTTACGATCTTTGCTCGTAGTGTTTTTGCTTTGTCGTGATCTAGAATTCTTCATGGGCATAGTTTTTATCTTACCTATACCTAGGTTATCACATAAGTGCTTGTCGTACTAAAGTTAGCTTTTTTATTTATTTTTTATGAAATTAGTTTAGGGTACAACAAAAATTGAATTTACTAAGAATAGAGAAAACCAAAATTTAAAAATAAATACTGATTGTGAATTAGGCTCACCTATTTTAGTTGCAAGTTTCAAGCAACAATCAAGGTTCTTATAATTTTTTTTTCCTTTATATAACCAAATCTCTATCAATAGGGCTGCCCATAGTGCACTTACAAAATCAAGGAATATTGCGGAATTTGAAAGCATCCGACCGAATCCGGTTTTGCGGAAAATTGTAAAAACCGATAAGAAAATGGTGACGTTTTACGATTACGGTATTACATATAATAGAATAGCAATGGTAGGTAGGTATAGGTAGTATCTATTCTTAAATTTAAATGCATGTTTATTACTTTTTTAATTGTTAGAATTATTTCTTATTAAAGCGTGTTGAGTACCTACTTATAAGTGCCTATGGTGTTGTAGCTTTCAAAGAACTGGTAATACGATCCATACTTTACTTTTATTTGCTTTTAAAAACCTGTGTTAACCGAAATTCATACTGAAAGTGACGGATTTATAATTTTTCATGATATTCAGGACATACCTACATATGTTCAATAAAACTAGCTACTGGATTTAATATCGATTAATAAGACTATATAATTATGTACACTCATTCTATACTTAGTTATGTTTGAAGGTACATAATCTATTGTTACCCGCCCACTATCACGACCCCGAAACCTTCAGCATTACACCGTGAAATCATAACCAAATAGACATGCGCACAAAATTTTATAACACATCACTAAACCGGTGTAAACGGACGAATAGAAGAAAATCCTCGCCACAAAGGCGTGCCCATTTCCACCGAGCATTGTGAGAGAAGGCAACAGCACTATACACCTGTCTTGCTCACACAAAGTCGCCGCCGCGATGCGCAAAAGAGATAGCCAACACAATAGACAATTGTTATCCCCACTTCTGCGCGGCTCTATAATGTTTTTCACGCGATTATAGCCAATAGCTCTTGAAAATACAGGCGTTTTTCCTTTGGTGTGGTGAGCCAATAATTTGATTCGCTAGTCGTCACTGAGAAAACAATGGGTGAACGTAGGTATAAATAGAAGTTTATGGTTTGCACAAGACGTTTACTGGCGTCGTTTCAGCGCAGACATTTACGATGTTTAGTTTTTCATAAGCCGTTTTATACCGAGCAATGTTAGCGGTTGTAAAAATCTGGGGAAATCCATTAATACATTGTTTGTTGTACATAGTGTTGGTTTAGCAATAATTTACCTACTCGTTAGAGATTTAGGGCGTTGCTTTTAAGAATAATAGGAAATTCTAGGCGGACTTTATATTTTCTCAATAAGTAGGTAGGTAGGTACCTGTAATTTTATGTTATTTTTCCACTAATCAGAATAATATCGATTCTTAGCAATCGAATATCGATGAATCGATCTTGAGACTTATTCGCGGCTGTAAGTACCTACATCACCACAGTCAAAACAGACGTGAAAATTACCCCATACATTACAAAACTCCACAACTAATTACCTTACTGACCCGCAAACTAACGGGAAACGAACATTAGAATATCGACAAGCAACTGTTCATAATACCAAGAACACATTTTATCGGTAGTCTTCATTTAAATCCAACACATTTCCTATCCTAAACAATATTCGAGGCAGCGATACCTCCCGCTTTACATTTGCATACATATTAAAAGCAATAACACAATTTACAATGTTATTTACAGCAAGATAGGATAATCTTCTTACATTCACAGTAGCACGATTTCACCTTTGTAGCTAAATGGTAGCTTATGCCTGTAATGGCAGTATTAATCTGCCGGTGCCCATCAAATATGCTCTGCAGTTCCTTTACATACATTTTAATAACTTTGTAGGTTCATTGCTGTTGATAAGAAAGCTGTTTTGTACATTTTTATGCTTGTTGTTATCTGCCAACGGAAGTTTTGAAAATCTTTCCACTTATGAAAAGATAAGGAAATTGCCTGATTTGTTACCTAGTATTTATGAGAAAAACTTTGCATCAATCGCATTTTATTAATCTTGAACGTTTCTATTTTTAAATTCGTAATCAAACCTCTTTAAAGTCTATTGCTATGTTAAAAAAAATATGAAAAGTAAGCAATTTATAACAATAAAAATATAACATTAAATATTAATTTGATCTCAGCAGAAGCTACAGTATCTTGACATCGAGCCAAAGGTATTACGAAAATCATCCTTGTTGGGCAAAAAAAAAAGAAAAAGGGAAATTGTCTGTCCCCTTTTGACGAAATTGTAGGAAAATGCACGAGGTTGAAAAGGGGCTTGTTTCGTAATTAAGTAGTGAACGCTTAGTTACCCGAAGGAGCTGGAAAAGTTTCGTGAAGAAAACCCTGAATGGCATTTTCAAATAAGTCCCATTGAGAATTCTTTTGCGTGTTTTTCCATTGTTTGCGGGAAGGTTTCTAGATTTTAAAATGGTGTTATTTTCGTGGTTTATATAAATTTAAGTTGAGTAGTTAAATTGTAGTATTAGGAAGAAGGTTATCTAACAAAATTCCTGTTTAAGAAAAACCAACTTCCAAAAAAACACTGCAAAGTGAACAATAACTTTAGTTTCGGAAGTCGGTGTCTTTGGATCTGTATTTTAGTTTTTTGCCATTAACTTCCGAAATTAAAGTTATTTTTTTTCTGTGTTTTTAGAAGTCGTTTTTTTTTGTAAAAAAGTTTTTTTGTGTTCACTTTTTTTGCTACAGTACCTACCTACAACACACCAATTCGTACACCACTACTTGCTATGTAAACAACAGTGACAGGAAGTATTATAAATAATACCATCAAGATGGATTAAATACGTAGGTACCTACCTATTATCAAAGCTAACTCAAAAACGCAAGAATTTTCAAAATCGGTCCATAATTGACGAAAATATCGATGAACAAACATAATTAAAAAAAACACAGACGAACTTATAACCTCCTTTTTTAAGTCAGTTAAAAATACTGTTTCATCGGCTATATTGAATTTATTTATGAAACCTATACCACACCTACATGGCCTGCTTATATGTATACAAGATGTAACATAAATAACGCACAACCTCTTAAGGGGTCATTGTACTCATCATTATGAACAACTTTTACTATGGGACCAAACCTGAAATCGCAAAAAAAAATCAGCTGTTCCCCACAACAGCTGATTTTTTTTTGCGATTTCAGGTTTGGTCCCATAGTAAAAGTTGTTCATAATGATGAGTACAATGACCCCTTAAGAGGTTGTGTGTTATTTATGTTACACCTTGTATATGGAAATTCCGTAGGATTTTAGTAATGACTAGGAAAATAATGCGAGGAGAGATAAGGATATTATTATGACGTAAACAGCATAAACTTTACAAATAAATCTTAACAAAAAACATAAATAAATATAGTAAGTACCTACTACAATCAAATGCCATACAATATCCGCCAAAATAGGACCTCCAACGTTCACAAACAAAACCGTACTGAAATGTAAATTAACCTTTCTGTAGTACGAAACTCATTTACCGATACAAAACAAGACCGTAGCCAATAGAGCTGCCCCAATCGGAAAATACTGAAATGAAAATACGTCTGAAACAGGTACGGAATCAACTGAAACATGCTTCTTTGTATGTATTCAGTACACAAATGCTTTTCTTGGTCGGCTTTCATGCTTTTCTATGGGGGCAATAAAGGTTCCCACGGACACAATGAGCCGGGAAGGCAAGGAGAATGATGAAAAGTTGGGAATCTGGGCCGCGTTCCCCGGGCGACGTAGGGATGCGAACATCCTTGTGTACTTTATCGATAAATGCGCTGAAAAGAAAATTGTGTGCATGGGGAGAAAAGCTGCTTGGAGTTTTATAGTGGGTTTTTAGAATTGAGATCAGCGACTGTCTAGTTTTGTCTGCACTTATTGGTAAAGGCATTTTGCCCAACAAAGAGCCCTGTGCTTTTGAAATAAACCCAAGTGTTTCTTCTTCTTCGTATCCATAATTTCATTTACTTATATCTATATTTTAAATAAGCTTCGAACAAAATTCGGCCACTTAGAGTTAGCGTTGGCCTCACAAAAGCCTTCCATGTGCAGGTATTATTGCACAGTGAGCACGACAAGAGGTGGGGCATCGTCTGTGATGTGGCTCCACAATCGCATTGTGGTTCAAGGATCCCACTACTGGGACACAGGCCTCCTCTCTGTGGGCCATCATCCACCACGCGGGCCTAGTACGGATTGGTGGATCAAGGATTCAGAGAGAAACTAGAAAAAAAAATCTTCTATTCTTTATTTCTATTACGATCTCTACACCAATATTATCTTTCCCAAAAGCAATAATTAGTTAACAATATCGACTTCCTTTTCCATCACTAAACCGTAGTTATTCGCGTCACTTTCCAATTATTTTTGCGGTCTTTCTTCGCCACAGACTACAGTCCGCATTGAATAGGAACAGAATGGAGTCGGGCTTTAAGGAATTAACAGCTTTGTCCCGGCGAAGCGGAGCTGCTGCTTAGGCCACCACATTGATTAGCGGGGGCGAGGGCGAATCATGAAAAAAAAAGATAATATACAAGAAGGGTTATTTTACTACTACTAGTACTCGCAGACGCGATGTGTATCGATATGTAAACACGATAAAATACAAAAAAAAAAGATTTGAGGTTTTTTTTGGGACATCATTAGTGTTGTTACTTGAAGTATGCGTTGAGAAAAACTGTTTTCTTATATTTTATTGTGTTTAGATATCGGTACCCATCGCATCTGTGAAGTTTGCACAAAAAAAAAACAGATTTTTTAAACTGATATTTCAAGTGACTACAATAATGGCGGTCGATGACACAACAACAAAAGCCATTAAATTAATTTATTTTTTGTTTTGTCATGTTTAGATATCGATACCCATCACGTTGGCGGAGTTTAGCTAGCCAATTTAAAATAACCCTGTGTCGGTAAAATGTTTTCAGGACTGTTTTGATAGAAAAGACGAGACTTACGGGAGTAATGTCAAATCAGCTCATTGCGATACATTGCTGCTTAGGAGAAGGAATGCCTGTATTAATTATGCTAGGAAACAGAGTTACTGAAAACATGAAAATTGGGGTCTATTTCCGGTATTTTTTCATGAAAATGGCCGTGGCTTTACACAAGTATTAGGTATTTTAAGATATCAGTTGTGTTCTTTTTTTGTGAAAGAAATTACTTCAAACCGGGCAAAAACTGGTTGATTTTCACTGCTTATAAAATTGCCCATGCTATCTTGTAGTTTTCTGAAAAGCGGGCTTGGTACTATTGATATATTTACATAATCGCTCCCGCTCCGTCTTCGCGGCTACGTGCGCCGCCTTAGTTTTCCTTTTCCACCAACTTGCGGTTAATTTATTTAATAAGTTGTTTCTGAATAGAGCACCGAGCAACGAGCGCCCGGATGAATCGGACTTTCCATTTTTCTTTCTTATATTTTTCTCTCTTTCAACACAAAAAAAAAATCTTCAGTACTATTTTGTTTTTGAAAGGAAACAGAAGCTTTACATTTTTATTCTTTTTTACTCTCTTTTGTGACAGTTGGCTGTATCGTGCTAATTAGTAGAGGTTCTATGAAAATTATATGAAACAGCTTTTTTCTTATTATATCGACAATGAATAAAAGTTTTCAGAATCGCTTCCAAAGAAGGAATATTAGTAATGCTGCCGTTTTCATTCATTTGTTTATTCTGCGAATACGTCCAAATTCATATATTATATTAACAAAATAAATTATTTTCCTTTTATAATCATCTTACTTATTCCTTTTAACATGAATACAATAAAGGTAAAACACATCACACCGTGTTACATTTACCCACGCCAAAAAATTAAAAACAAAAACCAGGTAAGTTGTTAATAATTGGTTGAAAGTTGAAAAGGCCGGCTTGTAATTCTGGTATCATTTATACTGATGGCAACACTCGCGATTTATTACAGGTTGTCACCCTGTGCATGAAAGGAACACCGCACAATAGCCACCTACAAAAGTGACGCCAGATTTTAACTGTTTGATTAATAGTAGTCATAAACTGTTGTTTATATCTCTCTCAATTGTACATTTGATGAATTTTTAATTGCTTTGTTTTACTTTTATTGTTTCCACTTATCCTGGTATTATTTTAATAGTGGTAAGATGGTTTTACACTGGAATTAGTCTCAGTTTATGGTCTTGAAATGCGAATTTAAGTGCTTTTAAGGTCATTTGCTTAGAAATTGTGAAGTAAACGTAGTATGTGTAGTAGTAACATGCGAAATGTTCATAGAAATAAAATATAAATGTTTTTTCTAAAGTCTACATTCTGTTGTACTAAATATAAATGCCCTATTAACGATTTCCCTATAACAAAAGACCGTAAAGAAAAGAAAACAAAATGGCGTAGGTGCGTTCGAAATTGGAATTCATCAAAATAATGCGCGGAACGTGATCTCGTGCGAAGTGCGCGGATGAGCGTATATTTCGTGATGCGTTAATAATAGGGCTGCTAAACTCTGAAAAAATATACAAAATCAATGTTTAACTGTAAAAAATGTTTAATCTGGCCAGTATTTGGAAAGGAATCACAACAATTTAAAATAATACTATTGTTATGTAGATTATCATGTATATTTTGAAATATAAGTACCTACCCAGCGAATTCGGTACTTTTTATAATTTTTATGAATTCGTTGTCTTTGGAAGATTCTAAATCTTGAAAAGAACAATTCTGCCAACCCTAGTCTGCTAACGAAAGGTGCGCGGGAGTCGCGCGTTTCGTCCCGGTTCCTTTTTTAAAAAGCCGTTTTTATTAATTGCCCTCCATTGTTGGTGGTCGGTGTGCGTATGGGAATGCACAACGTTCCGTCGTGTTTCGGATTATCCTTTTTCCTCACAGAAATAGATCTTTTTAATGTACTCTGTTTGAAGAACCATAATTATTGTTTCAGTGAGCTGACATAATAAATTGCATTTTTTTATGTGAGGAAAAGATAAGGAAACATAAATTTCACATACTTGTGGTGCTGAACGTAAGAATTTAATGTGCAATAAATTAAGGTATCAATCTTCGCAGTGGTCGACCTGCGAAGTCGTTAACCTATCGTCAACGCTAAATGCGTTGACATAAAGCTTAGAAAATTATGGCCAAAATATTATAATTTTGCAGTATCGTGACGTCGTTCAAAGTTTTTACGAGAGTGAGATTGCGGCCAAAATCTACCGCGCATTGTTTACAGAAGGAATGTTAATAAATCTCTTTTATTGCACATCTCGGATTCCGAACAGATATATTAACGATGGTTACTTAATCTTGAAGATTAAAAATCTTGGAGAAAGCAAAAACGTGTTACAATATTCTTTTATGACACGAAGTAAAGGTCATGGCGATATTACCCTTTATTGCCAAGTGATAAAAGAAAATGCGATTTCCAGCGCAAGAAAAGATACGTGAATAAATACCTACAGTTTAATACATGGCTCAATCGTTTGTACAACGATGACAATAAATGTGTCACAATGTTGAAAGTAGTACTAAGTAAATATACTCGACCATTTCCTGTCCTATATTTTGGCATAACACTACATATAAATTAGCAGGTATATAATAGTAAATAAGTTAACAGATCAATTACATTTTATTATAACATACACTGTTTTACAACAGTTCACTATACCTAGATAGGTTACAAAAATATCTGACATGACTAGCAAAAATCTTGACAAATTTGCTTGTTCATAAACTTAATTGTGTACCTAATGATTTGTGTAGGTAGTACCTAATAAGGCTCAAACTTAGTTCACTGGATTGACTGATATGACTTGTTTATTAACACAGAGTATAATAGTACCTAAAGTTTACCTCGAAATATTTTTTTGTATGCAACTCCCGTCAAAATAATACGACATTTGTCTGTTCACGGTCCACCCGTCATTTAGTTCTATATTCCGCATTCGAATAGATTTTAATTCAGCCCAGCTAGACGGATTTACGAGCACTCCCCTCTATTGTGACTAAACATTATTATTATTATCCAGGTTTCCATTTGTTTTTCTTTAAAATATAGCATTTTAAAAATACGTAGGGATAACTGTGAGTCAACTCACGAGGTAAATTGCTTAGATTGACATTGGCACATTCCTTTCTTTATGTTTTATAAATTTCTCTTTCACTGACAGTCTTTGACTTTTAGGTGATTTTTACGGTTAGTTTTGCACGTTAAATAATCTGATATTAAAGATATTTATGTTTTTTTTAACTATAGGCATTTATCTTAGAAAAAAGATGTCAAATTGTCGGAATACTTTTTAGTGTTAGCAAATAGGACTGTAGAATTTTGAAGGGTGTCAAAAAACACCAATTTGTTTATTTTTTGTATAAGACGGTTCAAGAAAATATGATTGATATTACAGAAAATAAGTTAAGTTGCTATCATTCCGAAAACAGTCACCGCCACCAGCCACCTGAAAAAAAAAGAAAATTTGATTAATCTTAAACAGGTAGCAAAAAAATCTGGTAACTGGTAAGCAAAAATTTTTACCGTTCAGTAATCAACTCGTAAGTTTTTCATCATCTGTATAACCACAAATTTTCAAGGCGCGAGACAAAGTTCATTAAACGTTTAGTTTGTGTAAAGTAAGAACGGGGCATTAAAGAAATGTATTCAGTTACCTACTTGGATTACTGTTATCTTAATCTTAACATCGTACAGTTACTATTCTCTACAAACGTTTTTATTGGCTGGCCTTTAAATGTTATTTTCACTTTGATTATATCGGTAATGTTGATTGAAATCTGGTTTTACATTAGGATTTCTTAATTTTGGTTTCTTTTGACTTTATTGCCAGTTTTGTGATGGACTGATTTTCTGTTCAAAGCGTCAAGATTTTTTATTAGAATTAAATCAACGGGTCTTAAATCTCTTGAAGTATTAAAAACGGTAACAAAAAATCGTAGACTGAATTAAGACAAGTCGTTTTTTTAACAAGAGTTATGTTCTACAATTAGTAACAGAAGAAAAAATTAAAATTGCTCACTCTTCGGCTCGCAAATGGCACAACAGTAGCGAAACACATTTTGTAGACAACCCACTGAAAATAATATATTGATCGTAAATAAATCATGGACGCTAGCATAAATTCTGCGTTCATTTTTTTTTCTAATGAACCTCAGTGACAGATCGAACCGTCAACATTGTCAGGGTTGAACTAAATTAAATATCCTGTCATAATTTCGTTTCGTTTGACGATGTGACAGATCAAAGGCGAGATCCTATTATTATGAATATTGTTAGTCTACACACGCCTACCACATTCTAACCTAGAAACAAGGAGGTTCATTAATATAGAGCGATATTAAGGGGAAACATCCGCTTGTTTGCTCGTATTTGTTCTAGTTTGCTAGTGTGTGCTTTAATTACAAAATTCTGAAGCACTATCGTATTTTTATAGAATAGTATTTTGTAATACAAAGCTTGGAAAATCAAACATCGTACCTACTTGTTTTTTTGCCGCGCACTTTAGATTAGCCCGGTTAACACTGTGGTAAAATAAAACCTTACGTTCTTATCGAACTATGTAACTTTTCAGAAAAGATTAGAGTGAATTTAGAAAGTATTAAAATTAATGTTGTATAAATAAATATACCTAAAGCTAAAATAAACAAACAGTATAGCAAAAATAATGACAATTTTACATGAAAATTTGAAAAAAAATCCTCAATTTTACCATCTTTACTTTTCGCACATGGTCGCCCTACGCGCGTAATTTCACGCGAGCATGTCAAGTGTCAGTGTCACACAATCGATTTCCGGTGTCGACAGTTCGACACACTCGGAGTGTCATAAGAGGTCAGTAGTCTAATGTCAGTGTAAACATTCCTGCAGAGGTTACAATGTAAACTAGGCAGTGTGAGGTGCGCCTTTGATGTGCGTCAGTCGCAGTAGTAGGGCTGTCCGTTAATTTTATGGTTATGAAAAAAATTCTTCTGAACTGCGATGATAAAAAGCTAATCGTTTTGTATTTAATATTTTGTGGTCTCTGTGTGGTAATGTCCTGCACCTTAACTGCGCAACACACTATCAATCACAATCTGAATGATTTTGCAGTAGGTATATTGCTAATTCATTGCTTCATATCTTCGAAAAATGTGTCTGTACAACAACGTACATATCGCAATGAATGTTGTTGAACTGTCAAAATGAAACCGATTCCTACTGTAAGTGTTATGCAATTACCCCGCTGGGTTTCAAAATGCGATAAATAGATTATTTTATTGAGCAAGGACTGGATACCGCCCTATTTTATATTTTAATTGAATACTATGCTAATGTTGCAAAACAATGTTTGTGGAAGATTGTACGGTAACGGTCTATGTGTCGTAGAAATGCTAATTATACTGATGTTATTAAATGAACACAGTAATCTGATGTAACACTATCTCATGATCATGATGAACACGAATCAGATTCATAACGTATCGTTTAAATACTTTGCAATCAAATATTAAAATAATCTGATTTTAAAAGATGGCCGTGAATATTTATAAATCTAAGTCTGGTTTCTGATTCATGCGATTCAAGATGTTAAGATTTCACGACGAATAACATGGAGCGAAAACCCTAAACGGTACAGAGTAGTCCATAGAACAGAGTTTACATTGGCATCATTCAAATGTATGAAGTTGCTATTTACGTTTGACCAGAGCACTCATTACGGATTGTTATTGGAATAATAAAGAGAGAGGCATCGCATCCGTAGCTATGAGATCGTAACGTATTTCCGAGTAACGCTCTATCCATTGCGAAATGCTATCGCTTTATTCTCATCAACGATTCCGCGAACTGACACTTCTGTTGTTGTTTATTAATCTGTGTTTATCTGAGCTAGTTTATATTCTTTGATGGAATGTTTGTAATTGAAGTGTTCTTTTTTTTTATTTAAATATTTGACGCAGTGTCTCGACTGACACGACTTTTATGGAGAACTATGAAATTTAATCTATGATGTGCTCGAAGGCGTGCAATCACGTTGATTTTAATAATGTGACAATATTGATAGTGTTACTAACTAGACAGTTGGATGGTAATTTACTGTTGGCTTTTATTGCCAGACATAATTTTTCTATGAGAATGCCTGAGTCGCCTACGTGAAATCCTTTAAAATGCACGAAAATAAGCGACAATATTCTTTATGGCTCATTATCTTGTGCTTCTACTTGACTCATTTTTTATCGTGACTAGTGACACGCCCAAACATCGTTCGAGAGCGGTTTTGACAGGAGCAGAGCAAGACGGACGCGTTGAAATTCTCTATTATTAAAATTAGTTCAAAATATTATAACAAATTCATTTCAGCACAATGTCCGGATGAACGCTTGTCATACAAAATCCACGAATACCGGAGTCCGGAATCTTTCACAAACAGTCACACCTTTTTGTTGTAAAAAAAAAAATAGATATTTGTGAACATAGATTTCGATGTCACCCTAAATAGGTTTGCGCACAAATCTTTCATCGTGGTGTCGTATAGCGGGTTGTCATCGCCATTTTAGTTGTCAGCGGGGCCACGATAAACTGAGGGAAATTAACCAAGGGCCAACATTAATGTGTCCCGAACGTCCAGTAAATTATTGACATTAATCAACATCGGTAACAGAATGGAACACACGAATAAATGTAAATTCTCACATTTTATTATGGGAAATAGGCGATAAATTAACTTTTATTTTTGTTTTACACGTAAAATTGGTGCGTTTTATTAGTGATTTGAAGGTAATGACAGAAATGTTTGTTATCAAAAGAATTCTGTGATGGCTTGAATAAGTGAGTTGTAAAAGTCGAATGCGGAATAGGTCAGGAAATTAAGTAATTCGTCACTTTGGTATTCACATTGATTTATTCATTGTTGCAATACTGACTAGGAACAAGTGGCGCAGCTACAATTATCATTAGAGGGAAGCCGAAGAAAAATTGTTCATTTCTCATAAACTCGGTCAAAAAAATTTTAGGCATTTTTGTAATGATTTTAATCTTATGGTGACTGTATTAAACTGGTATTAAATATATATAATCTGATGTGATACATAGTTACACACACATGTACATTATTTGGCAATAGTAGATATTAAGAAGAGTGGTGGTTCCGAAGGGAAGCCGATAGGAATTGGGTTATACGAAGACTGCACCACTGCTAGAAACAACCCAATTTCCTTTTAATGACTCTTCTAATCCTTATTAGAACCAACATTACCTACCAAAATTTACTTTTCAGTCACTCATCACTGTCAAACAAACTTTTAAACCATTTCATAAAAATATTAAATTAATGACATCATCATTAAAACCGTTTCATATGTTTAAAGACAAAATGTACGTAATGGAAACTGCACTAACTACAAAATCTTTATGAAACTACCCGCCGGCGACGTTTACATTAGGAAATGGGAGTTAAAGGCTAGGGCGACGACAGAGTGCCTTAAATTTTTTAATTGCGGGCCGCCTTATGTTATTATATGGCTTTGTGCATTCAGGGCGCATGTGTGGAGGCTTTGCGGGGTAATGCGCGAACACTGAGATGGGTGGTTTAATGTGTGAGCGGAGAGCGGTGTGGACTCAGGAAGAATGGGTTGACGTGACTTACGTTGAAAAGCTTTTCATTTTCTTTTAATTACGCTTTTTAGTTTTATAATTTAATTATGTGAATACCAAATCTCTTAAGCAAGCTTGTGAATTGTGAGAAATCGATTTTCTCTATCACAGCTTAAATAAATTTTATTGAGCTTCGGTTTTAATTTTACTTTAGGTATGAGTTCTTTATTTTAAATTATTATGATGATTATTATAGTTACTCAGATAAATATTTAGACCGATCAGAAACAGTCACTTGTAACATAAATACAGAGAGTACAAAAAGACTTAGGTAACTACCGAAAAGTAAGAAAAAAATTTGATAAACTTAACGTTCTCGCTGTCACGTATGGAAACGCTTCCGCTCTTAGTGTGTACCAGGGCGTTAGAATTTAATAGAGTCCTACCTTGTCGGCACCCGTGTGTGGACCTAACAAGACTCTTCTGAGCCGTACAATATTATGCATATTATGCTCATTAGTGGGCCGTTATTTCACCAGGTCGAATCTTGAGAACAGACCTTTACTGATTCTATAAAGGTAAATAACAAATGACCTAGGCCACCTACAGAGTTTTATGTAAACCGCAAATCTTTAAAACAATATACAATCTAACACTAAAAATATATATATTACGCCGGATGGCAATGCTGATTCTTTGACCTAAAAATAGGCCAGCCAGTAGGCCGGCCAGCAGGCATCTGGTCACGTGAAGAGTCGACCAACTGCTTGGCGATATCCCGAAATACTCGATGAGCACTCGGACCCCACGGCCCTAGTGTTTCAACCCCAAACGGCTCAAACACATAGCTCCTAATGGACTTGTTATATTTGCGCCGTTTGAGGTTTTCTGCGCCTGCAGCAGCCGCCACAGCACAGTCCGTCGTGCTAGGACGATTGGGATGGCGCGAGAGTATCGACACAGGTTGCATCCCACACCAAAAGCCTACCCAACTTCCACAATAATCGCTACAGGGCTTTTGTAAGTTCTGGAAATATAATTCTCCCTTTTGTCCTGCAGAGTAATGCACATCGGTAAAATGTTTCAGCGGGTAGCTGCAAATGTATCTTTGAGTGTTGCGTTACGTAATTTTATGTTCTCATTTTCGTGTTATTAATTATAGTTTTTATTTGTTTACAGGTAAGTTCGAATACTCGAAGTCAGCTTATCGGTAAGAAAAGTTTTCAGGATACGGTATTTTTTCGTCATGAAGACATTATTACACTATAGTTTTCTCACGTTATAGAAACATAATTGGCCCTAAATATTACCAGATAAGTGTTTATAAATAATCTTGATCCAAACAAGAGGAAGCTTCCAAGACAAAATTCTTCTAAACAATCCGACTCATCAACTGACTAACTAAGATCTGATAAAGTCATATAACACCGCTGTTCTAAAGTAATTAACAATGAAAGTTTCCCACAAATGTACCGAGAAACTCGAGATTACAACGTTTTACTTTTAATCTGTGCCTTTAATTGCCTTCACGACCATTAGGCATGGCAACACTGCGTTAATTTGTACAGTCGTCAAAACACAAGAACTTGTGTTGACTTAACTGTTTAGAATACATTGCTTATTTTGTATGTAACCTACAAAAAAAAATTCAAAGTAATCTTTTAATGTATTATGAACATGAATTACAAAAAAACAAATAATACTTGACGTTGAAACATTGTTTATTTTATTTGAAGTGTAACATTATTTTTGTGTTTATAAAGTGGTAACAACCTCTGTATTGCTACTGGGTAAAAGGTTTTATTTGGTAATTAGTAAAACTAAGCAGAATGTCCATTGACCTTTTGCTAACGTGAATGTATTCCCCAAAAGGCTATATTATTTATCATCCGCTAACTTATAATACGGGCATAAAATTGACATTTAATTTTGACAGTTCTTCCATAGAGCCTTATGTCAATATAAGTCATCTAATGAAAGTTAGTTGAAAAAAAAATAATCAGCCTTAAATTTTATATTTTACTGTGCTATCTACTTAATGCGGTAAGGGTCATTTGAAGATCATTGTCACTTTTTGGCTATAAATTATGGACGTATAAAAATATTCTTGAACAAGTAAAAACCATTGGTTACTAAACTTAAACCTAGCTCATACATAAATATGACTATTAAACACATTCTCTTTTATAGTTTTTTGTCAATATTTATAGCTTTTATTTAAATAATACGTCGATATAACCAGTAACTCGGAACATAAACGAATCTTAATGCACACTTGAATATGTGTTTATTTGACTGTGAGCAATAAAATGGCTCTCAAAATATTCAAAACGGATCGTATTTAAAAAATTCGTGAATTAATGCAACACAATATTGTCTTTATGGTAATGGTTTTTAATTTCACGGCTTCAGTTTCAACAAACACATTATCATTTACATGTCAAAAGCGTACCTTCCGAAATAGTTTTCGGAATTTATCTTGCAATAAAGTTGGACCTACTAGTGTGACAAAGCATTCGTAAAAGATTAGTTCGATAATACTGCCCCGCCATTACTGTTTCAAATCAAACTTTATCTGTGATGTCACAAGGTCGAATTTAATTTGTCGTGGGTTTGGAGTGTTCAATAAAAATTCTAATAAAAATATAAATAATGGTGATAGCTTGCTCACACCATGGTGATGTCCAGTCCCACGCTTCGACAGATTGGACAAAACCATCAGTGTTCTCAGCGCACTTGACAAACGATGTAACGAGATAAGGCTGGGTGCATATCATCAATGGCGCCTGCAGGGTAAAGCATCAACCAAAATTAACTATTGTTATTACTTAGGTGTTAATTGTCACATGTGACTTAAATGTCACTTGTCATTTTTACGCGCCTATTTAAAAAAAAATGTCCCTGAAAGTCATTATACATATTAATTCAATGCAAATTAGCTTTTCCCGTTTCTGTCACCTCAACTACGGTGCTCTCACGCATAACCTTTTGTAATAGATTTTAAAGCACTTCTTTTAAAAAATACCGATTTAAAATTAAAAAAGTTGTTCGTCTCGACAGGTCTTAAACCAAAATCCAAGCGAAGCATAGTTGGTTGTTCTAATTCCCGGTTTCCTGCTATTGTCATTCCAATTGAAATAATGCCTCAATCACCACTTTGTTACCGCTTTTAGCGCTTGGACCGCCCATTATGTCACCCTATGTAAAATATCTTTATTTATATCTCAAATTTTTATGGTGTACTTACATAATTAAAAATCATCATCATCTGCCTAGCCTTTTCCTAATTACGTTGGGGTCAGCTTCCAGTCTAATCGGATGCAGCTGAATACCAGTATTTTACATGGAGCGACTGTCTATCTGACCTCCACAACCCAGTTACTGGATAATATAGGTACGATACCTCTTGGCCAGATTGGTTGTCAGACTTTCGGACTTCTGACGACCCGTAACGACTGTCAAAGATCCACGAATGACAGCTGGGACCAACGGCTTAACGTGCTGTCCGAGGCACGGAGGTATCTTGGTATGTAAAGATGGTCATCCATCTTTACATACCAAGAGCGGCAAGCGTAGCTGAACGATCGACCTGTGCGGCTGCTATTACTTAGCCACAAGCCCCCTCTACATAACTTATTGGTAGATAGATAGGTAAAACATTTATTCAGTGCACACAAAATACATAGCACAGCACAAAAAAGCACAATTAGAAGATGATAACAAATTACATGAATATACAACATATAAAAACAATGTTCCAATATACAAAAAAGAAAAACATAAGTATTTAAATAAATAGAGGGACACGATGACAAACTTCAAATTTAATAACGATACAAGGTGCGGTGTGCATCTCAAGGTTGCACCAAATGGGGGTCCAGCTCAGCATGTGTCAGGCAAATATACCTGACGCTGATAGGTATTCTGCTGAATCCCTGCAGTGACACATAGTTATTAAAGAGGATTCTATTATATTATACAGCTACACGCCTCAGTCCTCAAACACGAATGCACCATATTTACACAACTAAGGACCACACGGCAGCTTCATACTCAACAAAAATAATAACCAGTGACAATTCCACCACCGGCCACAGTGAAAACACTATTAATCAGATTTCTTACTAAAACCTCAGAAGATCCGTAATGGGGCGACACAAAATAACATAATATTAATATGATTTATTCACAATTCTTGCCGCGTTAATGATCGCAGTTAACTTGTTTCCAAAACAAAATGGATGGTATGTCTAAGACTCTAAGTAGTTGTTACTCGGTTAATAGGCGAAGGGAAAAGATTTCCGTGTTAAAAGTAGCGATGGATAGCGGCTTTGTGATAAATTAGACTATTAGCATGAATACGGTGGGATCGAGACTAGAGAGGTGGAAGAAAGAACTGGATATTGTGGTTTGTTTAATTAATTTAATCGTCGGCTGATTTGGAATAAAGCCTCTTAAAGATCATCTACCTAATTGAGGAAACAGTAGGTAGTGTTTTTCTCGAGTAGGTACTTATCACATAGCTTCTGGTAGATAAACACTGTCTCTTTGATTGTATTTTGTTAGAAAGAATCGCTTCTCGAAATTGTGAAGGAGTACCTGGGGCATGTCATCCAGCTCGGTAAGAACAACTTTAAGAAATCGGCCGACAGAAGTATCCAGTTGAGTTGGGCAGCGTTTTGAAAACTTCGTCGCTAATCCCACAGTGTTTGAAGACTAAGGTCTTTAGTCACTGCGTCCTGCCCGTTGTGACATACGGTGCCGAAACGTGGGCACTGTCAGTCGGGCTGGTCTACAAATTCAAGGTCGCTCAGCGTGCTATGGAGCGAGCTATGCTCGGAGTTTCTTTGAAGGATAAGATCAGAAATGAAGTTATCCGGAAAAGAACCGGAGTTACCGACATAGCCTGCCGACTAAGCAAGCTGAAGTGGCAGTGGGCTGGCCATGCTTGTCGAAGGACCGATGATTGGCAGAGCAGACGAGTCCTGCAGTGGAGACCGCGTATCGGCAAGCGTAGTGTGGGACGACCCCCAGCTAGACTGACCGACGACCATAAAAAGGTGGCATAAAAGGATGCGGAAAACGGAGGGCCGGATGTTGTGGCGCAGCCTGTGAGAGGCCTATGTCCTGCAGTGGACTGTGATAGACTGAGTTGTTGATTGATTGAAAAAGAATAAAAGTATAACTGCACTTCCCAGATTTGGACTATGCTAAATTTTGAAGGTAAAAAAGAAAAACTCCTTATAAATCGTTTTTAAGCACAATTTTCGTTCAAGATTACCATTTGGAACAGTCTATTATAATTAGGTATACCTAGGACTGAATCCAGCACATAATTTTATAATGCCTATATTACTTTACTAGGTAATTACCGGTTCGCTGTATCATGTTCAAAAGGACTAAGGTCAACTTTAAACATTACAGTAAGATGTACAAGGATTTTGATAAATAGGTATAATCGAAAAAAATATCAGTTTTCTATATAAAATAAAGCTTGTTATACAAAAGAGAGTTGAAACAACGGAAACAGTAAACAAACGCGCATACAATATATTTAACCTCGTAACTAAGAGTATTCACAAAGTGCCTTCCTGCTTACATAACTATTCAAAGGCCGTCTTTTCAGTTGTCCGTCTGTCTGTCAGCAACAATGAGGATGACAAAACAAGCGATATATTCCCATATGGGCGCACAATGAGGTTTTGTGCTTGCGCTTGCGCATCTCTACACAATATGGCCCCTCTTAAGTATTGTTTTCATGTTTTTTAGTATTCTAGTGTGTTACTGATCTTGCATAGTTGAATTAATTAACTTTTTGAAGCAATTGAAAGTTGCCAGTAAATCAATGGCATACAGATTCGTTCTAATCTAAGTTAAGAAATATTTTTCACAATATAGAGCAACCTCACAACATTTAATAAATTCACACCGATAAAAATCCGAATCTGGTCGACACATTTTTTTATGTTTTGCATTAGTATAAAATTGCTATAAAATATGTATTTCCTGTCGTTCTCTCCGTCAATAAGAACCACGTTTATGCAAAGTTGGTAAAACATCATAATAATAATGTGACGGAGATACCGCGACTCATTTTAATTATGTAAGCACAGTATTTCATACCGTGAGAATTTCGCAAATATTTGCAAAGCTTTTTTCTTTGTTCTTTTTAAACACATTTAATGATTCCGCCGACGCATCGCACGACAATACACCGCGACGGTCGACAAAGGAGTGAGCCGAGCGGGCCATAGACAACGAGCGAGGGTTTTGTCTCGGCCCATAGACAAAAGCTCTTTCATTGGTGGAACAATGACGGGTCGTCTTTGCCTCATTTATCATACAGGCAGGTTACTTTCATCCAATAATTACAATGTACTGAGGATTCAGACGTTCAGAGAGGCTTTAAAGGTTTGCATTGTAGGAATTAATTACACACAACTACTTAGTATATTTCATGGCTTTGTTACACAAGTAGGTTATAAGCACTTTATTATTATTATGAAATCGACTGGTAGTATTGTTTGTAGTTGGGCTACGTTTTGTTATACATTGTTTTCCGGAACAAGACACCATTTGGGCCTCCTACTGAATACTGAAAGCAGACGGTATAATTATTAAATCTCACCATATTAAGTAGTTTTAATGTGTCCATACTACTAGGAATATAATTTATGATTCATATCGTTCAAAATTAATTATTAAACTCTGCATTTATATAAATGGTTAAACAATCATTAACATTTGAATATCAAATTACATAAAAACTCATTAGACGAAGCCAAAAATTATAAATCTCGATACCATCTTGACCAACGCATTCTATAAATTCAAAGTAAGAACATCTTTTAAAAAACGAACAATGCTGACCAATCAGAACTGGTTTTTTAATTTTTTAATCTCGGATTCTGTGAGCAGTGGTTTATTCTCATAATTTAAGGAATTATTACCTAGCATTTAGTAGTTAATGTAACATTAGTAAGATAACAATTCTGAGAATCACGCCACTTGTTTTTGGACAGAAGAAACTTGATGTTAATTAAGAGTACCTACATCATTGTCATTAACATAAAATACTAACATACGTTTTGTTATTAACATCTTCTTATCAGAGATGTTGGAATGTTCGTCGGTTCAAGTAATAGTTAAGGATTTCGTTTTGTTATCTAGATAAGTCGAGTTATTTGATCTGTGTTGTTTTTATTGCTTTATTCTAAGCTTACCTACACCGTGTTTGCTACTCGGAGAAAATGTATATTTGTTCCTCATAAAGGAAAATATATGGGGAATAGAGTAAGAGGCTGGAGCTATGATTACAATCAAGAGAAAGACATTATAACGGAAGCACAACTAAGTAGGTACCTAAATGCTTTATTGCTGTCAAATAAATTACTTTTACACAATGGTGGATAGTGGATAATGTATTTCTAGTCGTATAAGGAAGTATTCCTCTCAAGTTTCATAAAGTAAATATCGTGTCTAGTGTCTAGGTATAAACAACTAGTAATTTTTGTTTTATTAGAGAAAAAAAAACTACTTAGCAGTTGCCCGCGATTTTGAAGCTCCAAAACATCTATTTTCAGTGCCGCTTTACAACTGTTAAGGAACGCATCTCGAAATATTGTAAATTCAATATTTAAAAAACCTCGACACACATCTATTTATAACCTATTAATTGAGACCATTCCAATGAAACCAAAAATTATAGTTTTGCTGTAAGTTGGTGAGGGAGTCGGGTATCCTGCAAATTCCAGGTGATGCTGCAGCAGTTCAAGGTTACTGTGTTATTCTAATATCATTGAAGTAACAGAATACCAAATTACGCCTCAGACCCGTGGAAGATGCTCACATCCATTCATCAACTAGAAAAGGGCTGATAATCTTCAAACGTCTGAATAGATTTTCTTGAATCATAGCTAAGAACACTCTCGATCATGTCACCTTTTAAACAAAACAAAAAAAAAAAACTAAATCGGCTCAGTCGTTTGGGAGCTACAATGCCACAGACACAGATACGTTAAACTTATAACACCTCGTTGTTTCTGTCAGGGGTTAAAAAAGAATGAGTACCTGAAATATGTAGATTAGCACATTCTCCTTTTAATTTCTTTTTTCAGTGGTTTTGACTGTGCGTTTTCCGTTAGTCACGCATCAGTCATTCGTGTAACTGATACAGTTTTACTTATTTATATAAATAGATAACTAAAACCATTTCTCAGTTAATGATATTGATCTAAAAACAAAGTACGCAGGCGTATTATCTAGTGCCTGGTTCTTATCTTCTCGTGTCGTGAAAATAGCCAGGGAGTCGATAACAGTTCGCGATACTATCTGACAATGAAGTAACGACGTGTCAATACGCAATTGTCGCCCACTTCTACTAAGCCTATTTCTAATATCGATGTCGATTTTGCAATTTTTTGTTTCTTTCAGAAGTAGGTACCCATTAGGATCGTAGAGTAATAGTAACGTATATTTTTGTTGTTCTTTCCTTATTATTATTTAATGTTTATGAATTTTTGGTTTTTCCTAAGATTTCTACTACTTTTTCTGTTTTTACCTGTGAGAACCTCTAACTGGCTATGTGTTTCATAGTAAGACAATCTATTATAACTCCATCTATTATAACAGTTGGATCTCCTGTTAAAAAAACAGTTTAAAAACTAAGGTTTTCTTTAATAAATCACTCACATTTAAGACACCATTTGTGTGACGATTAGATATTATGCCCTAAGAGGATGATTTAAAAAGAAATTCAGGAGATTAGATAAACCGTTCTTAAAAATTTGAGTGAGAGTGTTACATACTTACAAGGCACGTAAAACGTAGGTAATGCAATACTTGATGAACAAGTAAAGAAATTTTCCATTTTCCAGGCAACTAACAAATAAAAAAACAAGATACATTTTTTGAAACGTCAAAAATTCTATGCATTCCCACAGATTAAAAACAAAAGCGGCTGGCAATGTGCACGCGCTGTTGAGCCACGGGCGGCGACCGAGGAAGCAAAGGCAAAGGCACGATGGTTTGCAGCCAGTCGGAAGCTTTTGCACCACTCTAGCCGCTAGAGGGACGCTCTATTGCCGTTGTTCCGAGTACACTTGTGCGCTAATTGTTTGCAGAAAGGGTTCCTCGAGTATTGTTACGATGAGTTTTTACCGTCAGCATGATAATAATTGTGAATTATATTTTTTTTTTACTGATAAAAAGCGTTCTGCATTAGAGTCTAGAAGGCTTTCTAAAGCCGCGGCTTATGTCTGATTAATGTGAACCTCATTTCAATCAATCAATAGTAGGTGAGCCTAGGTTTTCGTTCAGACTGAAAAAAACAAAACTTTAGAAAAAACACTTAAAGAAAAACCATTTAATACTATGACAGCTCCGAAACTTTCAATAATTACAAATTTATTCACGGCTTTCGTCAAAAAATAAATTGACAGATAATTTATTTTTTCTCGAAATAAGGCACAGACTACACTATCTGACTGTACACGAGGCACTTGCGCATTTCGCCGCGGCAATTTTTCTCTAATTAAAATTATACCGATTGTCGTTTCTATCCGCCGCGTTCGTTTGTTGTGGTCCGTGACGCGTGCCATTTGAAGCGCTCTTGTGCTTTTTAGTGCCCGCGTTTACCCCTCGTGCTCGTATCCGAACGAAATTTGTACCGCGAAAATAATGGTTTTTAAAGTCATGTTTTTATTTCCGCATTATGCTGGCAAGGGTTAGTATTTTGGGAGAGAAAAAAGGTACTGAGCTTCTTTTTTGCTGTTTGCCATTTTGTTGATTTCAGCCGGATTGCGTTGTCATTAAGTAACCGGGTTGGATGGCTATTTCATTATTTTGACGAGGTTTGTAATGTGTAGCATTCTGCTGTTCTATGTGTAAGCTTCTTATATTACATTTTATTCTTAAAAATGTTATTATGAAGATCCCAATTAAAATACCTAGGTACGCTATTTTCCACATACATATTATTTCATTAATCCTGAAACATTTTTCTTACTTTTCAAATTAACGCATCATAAACGTTTTCCTACAGAAAATTACCGAACAAAAAATCGTGTTCAGCGTTCGCTTTCATCGCTTATCTCGCAAAAGTTACTTCCAACACATTAGCTAGCGAAAAATTTACGCATATTGTGCGTGTGGCGATAGCACGCGTTCGCGGCAAAAAATCGCGCGATAAACGCCGACAAATCGTGTCAGGATGACGCGGCAGGCGCTAATGACGTCACTGCTATCTTTCGTCACGATGACGGTGGGGACAGATGATTTTAAAAAAAGAAGGAGGGGTGTAAAGCGGCCTTTGTGGTCGACGTGATTGGGTGTTTTGTCGGATTTTTCTCACGTTGGGGATGTTCGTAATTGGAATTGATGATTGTCCGTGATTTCGAGATGTTTTTAAGGGGGAAACTATTTTTGTTTGCGGTTCAAACGCGGAGTATTTTGAGTGTGATTAGTGTTGATAGTTCGCTTATTTTTAGATGCAAGCGTTTTTAGATTGAACACGTGTAGTCTTAAATTACCTGCCAGTGTTTTTCGTAATACTAGCTGTTATTTGTTAGTTTTAATTTCCCGAAGGAGCCGTTTTTATTTGCCCTGTTTGGTGAGAGTATGTAACAGCTTTGATTCCACAAGACAGTTCTGAGTACTGTTATGCTGATAACAAGTAGATAATTTTGTCCTTTCTCTGCTGAAAAATGTATTCATGAAAATTGGCGTAGGCATGTGTCTTCCGGGGAATTTATTTTTAGATTTAAGATATCACAAATACCTACCCATCAACTTATTAATTTCCACTAGCAACAAAAAAGCTAGATCGAAACTTTTTCAGAAGGGTCAAAAGCCATTAGGTATACAAGGTGAAATTTTAATCAGTGTTTATCTCTTAAGGGATCATTGTACTCATCATTATGAACAACTTTTACTATGGGACCAAACCCGAAAACGCGAAAAAATAATCTGGTGTTCCCTACATTTTCATGAGTTATGCGAACATAAATGTAGGGAAAAGCTGGTTCTGTTTCGCGATTTCAGATTTGCTTCCATAGTAAAAGTTGTTCATAATGATGAGTACAATGACCCCTTAAGAGATAAACACTGAATAAAATCCACCTTGTATAGGTAGGTACCCGTTTCGGATAACTGAAAGAAAATACAGCGCCACAACAAAACCAATCACAAAACTGACATGGTACTACAATAGCCGCCACTTAAATCCGTACGCAATAAACACTTAAATCTCTCTTAACCGTAATAGCAACAATAACCACAAATAAGCTGCTTACAATATCATACGACCGCATTTTCATAATCGTATCTGCCGTCCTTATCTTTCCAAAACGGATCGACGAAACAAAACAACCCCTATTAACAAGGGGGTTAACGAAATCGTAGGCATCATCAAGCGTATTACCCGATCCCATTAAACAGGCACCCCTAAACAGGGCCAAAAGCTAACAGAAGCAGCATCTTTGTTTAACCAGATAAAATCTCTTTGACAATTTGTGCTTATTCAAATAAGGAGTCCCCTGATACATAATGGTTTAATATTCCGTCTTACTTACGCTTGTATAAGTAGTGACATTTTAATTAGGTATGTGTGAGTTCCTTCTTTGGTTATTAATCGGTCAAAGAAACGCTTACAATATGCGCTTTTTAATCTCTAACGTAATATTATCGTGAATGTCCACTTCCACGTCACGGCATCACAATACATTAAGGAGGAAGCGCCAAGGTAGCCCGCGAAATTCAAATTTTCTTACGATTTTTGCAATTTACAGCTCAGTGTCTGGGGTGTATGTATGATTCGCGAGCATAACAAATATGTATTTACAGAATTATAATCATTAGAATCAGTAATACAATTCCTTAAGTTGTATAATCCTGAAATGTTAATATTTCATGAAATAATAAATCAATAGAATTACTTGATCTTATAGAGTTGTATTGATGACTTTAATGATTATAATTGCGTAAATACATATTTGGTACGGTCGCGAATAATATTTTAATCAACATACTACCTAATACTGACCTGCAAATTGCAAATAACGTAAGAAAATTTGAATTTCACGGGCTACCCTGGTGCCTTCACCTTAAGTAAAATGTATGAACTTATATGAAGACGCTTTTTCGTCCACGTAACCTTGTAACGTGCACGTATTTCTATAAATTTTATGGACATGGACGTTCGCGATAATATCGTCACGTAAGAAATGATAAAACTTGCACACATTGGTAAGTATCTATCTCTGACGTCAGGATTTTACTAGTTTGATTCTGTTATAAGTCGGGATGTTCAAAATTATACCTACACTACATGTGAGTAAAAACAAAAACGGACACAAAAATGTAAATGAAACTGGAAAAGTAAAAAACCCATTAAGTATAAAAACAACGAATCAAAATGTTATTCGAAAATAAAAGCCAATCAGTTCCAAAACAAATTCTTTTACATACACACTTCACAAAAAAAAAATACAAATGTTTTCCATTTATTTGTGGCGCTCTGAAACAAACGCTCAATAATCATTCCCGGGGCAAAGCAAATAGAACTTAACCTTTCCTTTTCCCGGGGCTTAGATGAAAAACACCGACAGACGACGTTGAAAATTAACAAAACAGATTACATTCGACAGTTTCAAAGAGACCGGGGCGTGTTGTTTGCTGCCAATTCTTTCCATTTACAGAACTGCGGAACTGGAAAGCGTACCCTATGAAACACCTCGTCGGAATTAGCGGGAAGATTAATGTCACAGATAAAATAAAATCATAGATTCCCTCTTTTTTTTCTTGCGGCACAGGTGCCTATTATGTTAATGAGTCTGGCATGCATTCTATTAGTATCTTTTAGTCGCATTCTGTTATTAATTTTGAAAAGTTTTAATAAGACGTAATTAATAGATTAAGATATATTATTTAACAGATATTAAAATAAAGTGACTATGGTGAGATATAATAATTTTATTACCTTGATCTTTAATTATTGACGTGTAATTTTTTACAAAATATTCAGAAAATCATTATGACATCCGGTGAATGCAAATTAAACTTAGCTTTCATGTCTTTAATCAATAATGCCTCAGTAATACCCATATCTAGGTATTTCCAACATATACTTCTAAATTAAGTAATTCATACAATTTACCGTAGGTAAAATTAACATTCAAAATTCAAACACGTCTTTAGCTTACTTAGCGAAGTCGTTTCAAAGCGTTTGTCAAATTACGTATCACCCTCCCCCACGTCCCGCCCACCCCTTATTCACGAATTCAAATTCTATCTTTAAAATAACTGATTGTCTGTTTACATTTCTCTGTATTGAATAAGATGCTTACTTAAGTAAGGCCGTGGATTTTCATTTGCTTACCTCTCTGTGGCCGTAGCAATGAAAGCAGGCGGGGGAGGCGAGGGATCAAAATAAAATGGTGACTTTATTAGCGTTCGGTACATAATCGTTCTAAAATCAAAGGCGTTCGAATTCCGAATTCTGATGATTGTGTACTCGTAAGAGCTTTAGCAAATTATACGTGGTGTTTGTGTTTTGACGATATCCATTCAGTAGGTATATTATTTACATAAAAAAAAACCTAAGAAGTTGATTACTTTATAAATTAGTAGCAGCACCCCACGGTTTCACCCATATAAGTCTCGATCCCGTATGGATATCGGGATAAAAAGTATCCTATATGTTAATCCAGGTTATAAATTATATGTGTGTCAAATTTCATCCAAATCCGTTCAGTAGTTTTTGCGTGAAAGAGTAACAAACATCCATCCATCCATCCTCACAAACTTTCGCGTTTATAATATTATAGTAGGATAGTATGATTGAAGTAGAAAAGTACCTATGACGTGCTGCTTCTAAGAAAAGCATAGTTTTTTGCTAAACAGAACTTGTACACCAAAACAATAAATAATACCATAATACCATGATACCATGTTATTATACCGACACATAAAATTAAGGTACTTAGATCTATTTTATAGCAGCAATTAGCTTAAGTTCATACTGATTATTATTTTTTACTAAAAAGGAAGCAAGCGTAAAGCTATAAACAAAACTACGTCAAGTTGTCTGATTCTATTTACATAATGATATTAACGACATTAAAGACGAATTTCAGTAAATCACAAGGCAGGTTCAGTCGTTAAAATATCTTAAGACGCAGATAAATGCCAACGGCCTTGAGTGCATAGCTTGCATGTTCTGGGCTGAGCTCACGCAACGCGTCGTACGTCCCACCCATTAATAGGACTCGCCCATCAAGAAGAGCTGTCCCAAATTGGACGTATTATTAATTTATTATACATAAAACAAATGGTATTATATTAAAACACGTATACTAAAAGTTACATAATTAAATTATCTTTAAAATGGTGAAGGTTTCATAAAAATAAGCTTGATAGTTTTTGCGTGATTATCAGTTTTTTATCCGCGTTAGACATAAATTTACAAATTAATTACACTATATAATTAACATAAATTCTAAAATATTTATATATTAAGTTATTAAAGAAATGCTCTAATTTAATATATTTTTTTTCCAAATCATTAACTTTACTCGTTTAGACGTGATCTTCAGTTTGAAATCATTAAAAGTCGGTTATCGTCGCCTTAAGTAGGTAGGTACTGATACATACCATTTCTCTCAATAAACAAAAAGTCTTATGTCCATTATCTTACAGAAAATTATTTCAAGTATAATTCCTTTTGAGTTCCGCTTGAAAAATCCCCGTCGTAAAGATAATTGATTTTTATACTAAACAGAATTTAATGCACTTAACATTTTCTTAAGAGACCCCGAGCTATTCATGAACGATCTATTTGTATGGGGAAAATCATTTTATGATTAAAAGGCCCCTATTCAGCAATCGCTGACCACTTGCATAAATTATTATGTACAGTCAGGGCCATAAATAACTTTATATTGTAAAAGATTTTGTGTGTGTGAATCAGCGAAAATTTTGATTTTGTAGGTAGGTACCTACTAATAAAATCTATTATAGAAAAAATGTGATCCTGAAAAGATAGGCAGAGATGTACCTATTATATAGAACACCCACATTTTGCTAGTTATGTTTAAGATGCATGTAATAGGGGGCGAGTCTATTGCCATCGACCGGGCACAAATCAAGCCTTCCGGGTTGCTACTAACAAAAAAATAACCTAAATACCTAAATACCGGAAATACCTTAGCTTAGTCGTTCGCTAGTTAGAATGTTAAGTGATACTAAAAAGTAAAAATCAAATCCTTGGTTTTTCCTCCAAATAAAACTACACACAAACATAATTAATCCCAATAACATATCTAACAACATTCTTCCTTCCTTTTACACGAAAAAAAAACAACGAACCGCGCGTCATTTGCATACCACCAACGACAGCGACTGTACATGAAAGTCTATCAAAGAGATAGCCCCTTTTGTACCAAGAAACGGATCGGGGAAATTAATTTAGACTTTTTTTACAAGAGCCCCCATTATGACTGTTATTATGAAAATCGCTCATTCCGTATTGACGTTGTTTCTTTGATCTACCAAGTTTTGAGATAATGACATTATATTTCTTTGATATTCTATACGAGCGGGATGATATATTATATTTTATATTCTATTTCCTATTTTAATTAGGTTTTTGTTAGTATTCATATTAATCGGCACTTCGTTGGTTGGTAGGATATAGTATATGATATTGTTAATGTGGCATGAGAATTTTGATATTATAAATCACTAGAAAATGCTGTAGATTCTGCCATAAATGCGAGGAGAATCACAAATGGAAGGATACCTGTCAAGGAACGAAAAATGCCCCTAGACAACGAATTTGATGCTACACAGCTATTGCTTTATACATAGATTTGATATCAATCAAACTGTGTCCCTTTTACGATAACTGTACACCTATTTGTCCCCAAATTTATAAATGAAATCCGGTTCTATGGCCAAACACAGTCGGACGAGCCTTTACAATGTGAATATGATACATCCCCAATCCACAATGACTAAACTATCTATTCAAAGCAGAAGCACACAACACTCCACGTAATAAATTATATACTGCTATTTTGATCTAAGTGACAAGAAAGACCAGTTTATTATAGAATATTCATGTTCGTACGTAATCTCAATATATAATGCGACGTCAACACCTCTTCTGCGAACACACTATCACAATGAATGAGATTCATAGTATTAATGAGTGCAAATTCAGTTTTAGAAGAACCATCAATGAAATCTCTCAGCCACACTAAACTCAACCCTATCTCTCTAACAATTAAGATTGTTATCTCTCCATCAATTCACACTGGTTACATCAAAGACGTCTCACTCAGGATGTGAGATTGAAATTCCTGATCTGACTAGTAATAAACTTACTTCAGCTTAAAAGAGATTTCAAAAGAACGAATAAAGAAAGCGGAGATGTTGTTATTAAAATCGTTGCGGACGGAAGAAAGGGGTCTTAAAATGACACCAGCCATTTTGTGCGATATCGCGCATTCTTAAGATGGCCGACAAATCTGAATCTTTATTGTGATTTAAATATGGAATCATCGGCATGGCCAGTTGATTATCTTTTCACGTTACAAGGCAATTGTTTCTAACGCATTAAAGTAATGGTAATAAAATTCAGAATACAAGAATCCCTTTATTAACTGGACGTTATTTTATTACAATTGGCTTCAGCAATTTGTGCATAATTGGACATGCCACTTAAGTACAAATTATGGCATTATGAAATATTTTATGCCACATTTTGTCCGATATTGTATGCCGCTAAGATCTCAAACGCATCTCTTGAAAGCTCATACAGTAAAACCATCGAGTTTATGGTTGGTATGGAGTAGTTTATGTACCGTACTATACAATAGTAGCCTACTTGCTCGTAGCCTAGAAAATAATATATGGCTCCAACCCGTTTCTTTCCTCAATGAATTTTACAACTGGTAGGAGAAAATAAGCAGATCATACATTCCATGTTATTCCTTCATTCAGCTGAAACAGGCTAAAACACAGGTGTTTTTCGGTTTGTTTTGACAAACATGCGATCTGCTACAGTTCCAACAATGTTTCATTAAACTCCGCACTCTTGCAGGTATGAAATCATTCCACAGATACATCGTTGTGTTTTATCGCCCCTCGCACTGTTGGATAGACAAAAGCCGAGTGTTTAGATAGAAAGAAGTATTTAGATCCGTCTGATAGTTAACATTGAACAGCGATCGGTGTTTGTTATTTCATTAAGTGTTCGTTCCTCGGTACATTTATTGTAATGCCCGTCAGTAGATCACAAAGACCACAACCTATGTTTATTCTAAAGGCAAGTGGCGGTTTACTGTGTACGTTTCCCAAATTTTATTCGTGGACTATTCTTAACCTTTTAGTTGCGTGGCCGCAGCACCTACGGTGGGATTGTATAAAAATAAATATTTACATTTCACCGCATATTGTTGACGGGAAAAGGTTAATATCTTTATAAATAGAGCGTGTGCCGATCGATAGTGAAGATTGAATTATAATAATTTTATTATTAGACATTTTACTTTTGGCTCGGAACTGGCACTGCAGTTCGTTATCTGTTTTTGTTTTACAGGAACAGAAGCCCTCCTTGTAAGAAGGAAAAGCTTGATTGATGATTGATCGGGAACTGTTATTTAAAAAAAAAAAACTTACAAAAAATCAAGTCCTATATCTACGATTTTTCCAAAATTAGCTTTCTTTGTATCCGTTTTTATCCGCATCTACCCATCTTTTATCCATCAAATTAGCTATTACTGTTCATCTCATCTAGAACTACAAAGTAAGCTATTGATAGTCTGAGAGGCAGCGTGGCAATCATCGAAGCCATTATAATCGTTTTAATAAACAATAAATAAAAAGACTGACGCACGCTCAGCCGCCGAATGACGGCCGTCAGACTGACGGGTTTGACGAATCATTGTGTTCATGTCAGTCAACGGACCGCGGATAAAACGCCCGACGTTTAATAAACGCATTTACATTTTTGTGCTGTCTTGTTTATATATAGATTGCTTATATAGTTACTTGGCTTGTTAGTTACTTGACTTAGTTACCTACTTGGTGGCGTGTGTGTTGGATCATTGAATTCCCTTCAAAATGGTTGAGCTAAATGGTGCTGATCCATGCGTCATGTTCGTGAACGGGAGCCGTCAGTAGGGACTGGTCATCTCTTAGCTGCCACGGCTTATTTTAATTTTTGAATCGTTTTTGACTCTTATATTTTTGTTGCGGACGCTTTTAACGTGCACGTCTTTCTACATTGTTCTCACATAATTAATTTCAACATGAATGATATAACCAATATTTTGTAACAATATTTTGATTTAAAAGAGTGTCCGTGGAGTTTCTTGCCCGTTCTTCTCGATAGAGATCGACGCTTTGGAATGGACAACTAGCTTCAACTTTCTGACTAACTGACCGACTCTTTGACAATTCAAAAGTGCCTGTGATTGGTTTATTTGAAATAAATGCTTTGAGTTTGATTTTGACTTAGTTTCTATATGTATACGTTCAGCCCACCCTATCAGTGTTAAGCAAGAGTTATTGCCTTGACCTCAGGGCATGAGATTTTTCAAGCGCACTTTGGGAAGTCAGCCTTTATAACCTAGCTGACTGGCTAAAATATTTTTATTATATATTAGGTACATTATTATTATTTTAAAATGTCTTTGACATATCTCGGGACCCTGGGGTCCCGGACCTTTGGAAGGCGTACGAGGGGCCGAAGCCAACTCATAGAGGCCCCTTACACAATTTTAAATGATGAGGAAGCACCGACCGATGACTGTCCCTGTTATGCACTATGCAAGTGCACCCAAGGACAACTCCTGGTTGGTGTAGGACTATTGCAGGATATGGAAACAAAGATATTGGACTATGGATTGGGGTAGCTAAAGTGGATTGGTTGTCTAAAACTATGGAAGGACTATGGCCACTGCCTGACCAATGTTTTATAGATACAATATTTTTACCCACCACTGCATTATCTGTTTTCTCATAACTCATGTCGATATGAGACAATTAGTAAATGTGCAAATAAAATTCAGTTATCAGTGTAGTCTACCCAAAATCTTTTCAGCATTTTCCTGTAACTAGATTTACCACAATGAAGAATCTCTCAGTATTTGATATTACAGGGAACTTTAATTTCATAAAACGTATGTACCTACCTACACTTTGTAAAAGATGAATTCTTAGAAACAGTTCCGCCTCGTTCTTTCAAACAACTATTATAATTATGTTAGTAATAATATTTTTTTCTGAAATGTTCATGATTAATTGTAAATATGTATACAGAGACGAAGTATTTTTTGACGTACTCAACTTCTTAGAATTTTGTATGTAGGACGGACGACTATGTTATTTTTATAAAGTTGTTAGGTACTAGTTGTTGATGATAAATAATTACAATACTACATCTTACATGCTGATTAAAGAAATAGAGATCACGAAAATAATTAACGCGTCTTTACATGTCTGTACCTTAGACGCAGATATCTATTGCTTCGCAAATTACATATTTGCTTTGATGAGAATTTTGTTTACGAACAGAGTAATAAACGTCTTCATAATTGGCAACAGTGTTGCGGCGGCTAATACATTTCATAGTATACGGGAATGTTAGCTTTCGTAACCAAATCTGTGCCCAACTGCACTGCTGTTCCACTGAAGAGCAATGCTCCCTGACTTTATCCTTGTACCTCTCTATTCCTTAGAATAAGTACCATTACATTAACATAAAATACACAGGTTACATACCCAGCATAGTGAAAACTAAGTAAGTTCACTTTTCAAAATATTCTTCGAATTTTCGCAGCAATTTTACTGACGTAGCTTTGCACTAACTCCCAGCCAACAAGCCAGCCAACATTTGACCCAACACTCCCGCCAATATTTGACGCCACAAAGCCATACTTCTTGAGAGAAGCTCGGTTGCATCCTCGTTACTGCATTTCGCCCGGCTTGTTACCCGGTCTTGCCTTTTTACCCGGATAACTCGCTTGTTACCCCCATCCGGGTGGTTAGCTCGAGTCTCCTCCAATTATTTCCAGCTCAAACCAGTTGGAACTGGAATCTAACTTTTAATTTTTGGACGCTTCTTGTTTGGCAAGTCTGGAGAGGGCTCCTTGAGTTCGTGGCTCTAGCCACTAAAGTTTGACTAGATTTATTTATGATAGATGCTTTTAGCAACTATAAACAACATTTTCCATCTATACAAATAAATAAAATTGAAGTATCTGTTTGTAACGTCAAAATGACAACTTTTTTCTAAATGCATAAGATAGTATAAACAGTACTTATAATGTACTTAAAATTTTTTAAATTGCTTTTTTTTTATAACAAAAAAGCAATTTTAAAAATTTGTGTCTGTCTGTTGGTTTGTTTGTTCCTGCTAATCTCCGAAACGGTTAGACTGATTTCGACGGGACTTTCACTGGCAGATAGCTGATGTTACGGCGGGTAACTTAGGCTACTTTTATTTTAAAAAAGTTATTAGAGTTCCGCGCAATAAAATTAAAACCCATGAAATTATGAACATAAAGTCGGATTTGAAAAATTCTTTTTGCATTTGGTAGCACAATTCTCGAGGATAGTTATAGGCTATTTAACATCACGCTACGACCCTTAGGAGCCGAGCAAAAAGAAAAAAGTCGGAACGAACACTAAGCGAAAACGAAGCAATAGCGCGGGCGGGCGATTCAACGCGACGGGTCGGAGGACGAGGGAGTTTTATTAAAATGTGGCTATTATTTAGTAAATTGTGTATCTTACGACATCCACGCGAACGAAGTCGCGGGGCACAGCTAGCGATGCGATGTAATATAAATGGAACTCTAGAAAAATATGTAGGTACCTAATTCGGTTAGCAAGTAGCCAGTAACTGACCGTCGTTTAGCCATGAAACTTTTTAAATTGTAATTTTTTTTTTATCGATTTTGTCAGGATCAGGGATAGCTACAGGAATTTAGTTTAATTTAAAATATTAGCGTTTTCGTCCAAATTGAGTTGGAAATGGAAAATATAGAAGCAGATGCAATGAATTAGTGAATAACAATTATCAAACAAAACAGCTCTAGAAAAATATAACCACACATTATAACAACATAATATCATA
Organism: Fissipunctia ypsillon; assembly: GCA_947568875.1. Classification (NCBI taxonomy): domain Eukaryota; kingdom Metazoa; phylum Arthropoda; class Insecta; order Lepidoptera; family Noctuidae; genus Fissipunctia; species Fissipunctia ypsillon. The sequence goes on from OX387650.1 coordinate 12,872,961, forward strand.
AAAATAAACTATATATTTTCTTATTTTTCCTCGCCGCACTATTTCCCTCGAGATTAGAGGCGGTCCATTAGCGACAAAGGACAGGTGTTGAGTGTGTTCTAAGCTTTATTAATCTTTTCTCTCCACTGCGGTAAGGTTTCGCACTTTTGTGGCATCAGCCATTGATGTGCACAAAGCTTTTGAGTAGGTGTAGTTGTGGTACATGCTTTAGTTGTTAAGCCGTTAAATATTGTGAAGACATTGATTTTTAATTTGCACTATCGTGTGGTTTAGTGGTGTAATGTCGGTTCGTTTGAGGGTCTTCTTATTTCTTGACGAGATCTTAACGCTAATTCTAATAGTGTAAGTAATAGGTTTGTTGCTCTAAATTTAATTTTGTCGTAGGTGGTTGGACAGCAATCAACGAGACATTATACGATACCTACTATGAAAATTTTTAGTAGTTTTCGAATGAAACGGTTTTGGTTTTTTTTTTTAAATAAGCATAATTTCTACCTCAATACACTTACATAAGCAGGTAGGTACAAATTCTCGGAACAAAAAACGCGTAATTGAAAACAGTAAAGCTCTTAATTAATGCATTCTACGGGGCTGGTTTGTTCTCAATGCACGAAGCTCATTTGTTTTGTTTCAATATAAAATGTGGTAAAATATAGAATTGAATGAAAACAGAATAATGACGCCACTCCAAAACTCTATCGCCTACAAAAGGTCATCTTGGGAATACGAAAGAATAATGTGGAGCTTCTGGCTGAATTCGCTTTTATTTTGCGCATGAGGAGTTCCTATTTTTTTTATTTATATAACTGACTTTTATGACTTTGCAAGGTTGTTAATTAGTGTACCTGCGTTGTGTAATTGTTTTGATTTATTAATGAGCCACGTTTCCACACATTATTGCAGTTCCTGAACGGCGAACTTGGCACGGGTTGCATCGTCGTGTCATAACATGATGTATTTCGCTCTGAGATTTTGTAGGTAAGGTAGGTCGTAGATTCTGTAAAGACTCAAGTTCCATTAATCGTTCAGACACGAAGTTAATGATAATGAATTACTTATCCATTTTATTATTTTTAAGAAGGTAGTAGGAAACCAATCGTTCTTCAAGTGGTACGGTATTGGGGAAAGTCGAATAATTTGTTTTTTTTTCTGTCAGTTTTATATCCCACACAAAGAATTCGTAAAACAAAACCCTACCAAAGTAGGCACATCCACAACATCCTAACGCCATTATTTCCGCCGGCTAACGGAAAACAAAAATAAACACAAGAGTAGGCAAGGAATAAAAGAAAAGCTCAAGTGGGACGAGCATCCGGGGCTAGCAAGAGGCAAGATAAGGGGGAGAGGCAAAAGGGGGTATAAAAGAGGGGGGTGTTATAGATGTTTGTCTGTGAAGGCCTCGTGGGACTGCCATCGGTTGGCTGGACGCCCGACCCGCTTTTGTTTATACGTATTTGAACTTACATCATGTTACTTGAAGTGGTAATTTTTTGGGTATGATAAGTTTGTTAGGGGTGAGTTATTTTTGGGTTGATACCGTGTGTTGTTTTTAAGTGGGGAAAATATTAAATTGTATTTATGTCATTATAAGTAGAATGTAGAAGAAATGAAATTCAATTGGAGAGGCCTATGTCCAGCAGTGACTGCTGTAGGCTGATGATGATCATGAAGTAGAACATCTTTTGAGGACATCGTGTTCGCAAACTGTGTTTCGAATAACATCCGAGTCTAACCAATACTTTCAAATCCCCAATAGATTATAGAAATAATTATAACAATATTATAACAATCTACAGTTTTCTCACATTTAACATCTCACAACAAAAACTTTATTTCCCAAAAAAGCTCCCAAAAACGCTTTCTCTAACATAATCGATAACAAAAACATGTTTCAAATTATAAAGTCGTTACTTTCCGTGCGTTGTCGTCCGGATGTCTAAAAATTGTTCTTGCTTTATAAAAAACGTTACAGTCAAAAGGAGCGCCGACTTGTGATGTGGCCGTAATATCTTAATTTCTTGATTTACTATCCACGCTTGTTTGATATGTCCCATGTCGAAGGGAAGCTGTAAAATAATGGAAGGTGCTGTTGTAAACTATGGAGTTAGAGGTGACTTCAAATGAAATTGTTATGTTAATATTATAATGGGTTTCTTTGTTATACCCGCTGAAACTTCAGATAGGTAATTTTAGGCAGCTGTAGATTTCTCACGTGCGTAAATGTTATGATAAGCAGTTCCCAGTGCTTTTTTTATGGCACCTCACAGGTCAACCTAGGAGGTTGTCGGCTGCTTAACCGGGCTATCCCGTGGATGCCTTAATTTATTATAAACATCTAGGGCATAAAACTTATAAACTAAGCGACTATTTACAGGCTAACCCCCCCTTACCCTTGAGGGTTCCCCTTGAGAGGATATGACGGCTTAGGGCGTCGCTGAGGGAGGGCAGCAAGGGACAGGCTGGATCGGGTCAAGAGTTCCCCAGTGTCCATTTCTAGACACGTTCACTGACACAGTCAGCAATCAACAACACTTTAAAGAATCACCAATATAAAACACGTTAACATCCCAATGATAATTCATATCGTCCTTCAAATCAAAAGTACAAACAATACCAGCACAACGTATTAACAGAGTTTCCTTTAGCAAAGTAACATGAAAACGCAATAGGTAGGCACCTAATTCCGGCCGCCACGTGCCCAACCGTCGTCCGATACCAATCACTGCGCTAATTTGAAGAAACCGCAGGGCTGCCACTCTTCGGAACCACTCTACAGGGCTGCCACTATTAGCGCCTACAACCGTCAAGTATTGTGTGATTTAATAACAATTCAACGCCAGAAGTGGGCGAACCCTTAATATTTTGACTTTCATGTTGATTGAGAATGAGTGCCTATTGTGGAGGGTTATTCTGATTTTTGCAATCAAAGTTAGGGAGACTGACTTCCTTCATAAGTAGTTTTGTTGTGATTTCAAAAGGATGTCGTCGATTGTAAAAAAAAAACGGGCACAAAATTAATTTTATGTCAAAATGATAAGCTGCCATTATCGTAAAACCTTTTCCCAGTGGCAACAACCTCTCGTTAACGAATTTCTGCAAACTAACCACGATAAACATAATAAAATATTAACGCTATAAATATAAAACAGGGTCCGAACAAGACAAAGCACGCATCGATTCCATTATGCAAAATGCATAATCACCGCGGACATTAGATAAGATCAGTGCATTCGCGAAACTGCGACTCATGCGCATCGGGGATAAAACATGCGATAAGCGAACTCCTGCAGGGAACGCCGGGTGTACAGCTTGTATGCCCCCTGGCAGTTTAATTGGGGGACGTCATAATGTTTTACTTATTTGTGCTTCGTTAATGTTATATTTTAAAGCCGTCTCTTTGTTTGATACCCGGGCTTACCAAGTTATGGTCACTATAAAATTAGAGGCGCCTGTTTTAGCTCTGAGCTAATTAGTATGTGTGGGATTTATCTTTTGTATTGAAGGTGTTAAAACAGTTGTCGCATCTTTGTCATCAAGTATTGAATAAACGTTGTCTGCAACTAAAATCATCGGTTCAATGATCAAAATATTATTGGAAAAAGTGCATATGGCTGTAACAAGTGCGCAAAATAGTTTTATGCCCAAATCTAATATTCAAACAGTAGCTCGAGTAGGTATTAATTTTAAGTTTGAAAGTGAATTTGTAACTATCACACATTATGCAAACTGTTTCGATATTTAAAATATTTTAAAGAAGGTCACAGAAGAAGGGTGGAGTTGTGATGGATGTAGTTTCATATTTTTGCGAGATTTTTTTAAGCAGTCTTCAGCTATGATCATGTTTAGCAAAAAGTTTTGCAAGTGAAAGCACTAATTGCACAATTTAATAGATACGCTTGTTTATATTAACTAAACGTAGTTAATAGTTTCCATTTTTTCAGTTACAATAAAAAAGCCAATCACTAGTTACGCGTCAAAATTATTTTCTCCCATTTTTTACCATCGACCATGCAAAAAAAAAAAATAAGTTAGATGCAACTCTACACATTTCTTGTTCTTAGACATGCATTAGCGCTTCATTTTAATATGTCATCGCGTTGCACTGCCTGTAACGCCCTTATTCCCGGGCACCCTTCAAATCATGTCAAGCCCTTTTTATATTGCATTATTCAAATTATCAACACTTTAGGGTCACGGCATAAATAAATTATTAGTTCGTTGTGGTTCGGTAAGTGGATAGACAGGCTGCTAATAGGATGAGTTACCATACAGACTATGACTAGGTTTTCAAGAGTTATCGAAATCGTCGTTAATTTTTGTCTCGTCTCCATAAAAGGTCATAAAATATTTACATAAATCTGACGATTAAAGTCATACGGTGATCGATCATCCCAAATTAAGAAAACTTTGTTACCTAAACTACAGGAAGCATATAAAATATTGAACATCACTACATGTTTACTTATGCCTATGTCGTCAGCCTCGCATTCATAAATCATGAGATTCGACCTCCTTGATAAGGCTTACACAAAAATAGTCTCTTATTTTAACAGCTTTAATAGATAAATCTCTGTCGCCAGGAAAAGTACCGAAAACCTAAATCTATTACTCGAATAATCTATCTAGAAATGAGAACACGTCGGCCTGTGACAGTAAATATTATGATTTCACCCAAAGATCTGCATCTCTTACGTCAATGTGACGTCTGTTTCATTATACAGCTTTCCGTGTATTCTCACCTAATCTTTTCATATAACATCATCAACTCTTAATCCAACCACCTAAGGGTCAATATCGTTAGTCGCGTATTTAAAAAGTGGGATTACTATTTTGATATCGGCGCCCACGTTATAAATTATGTCATGGTATGTCCGGTGTTCATCTGTGATCTCTTTGTCCACTATATATTCTTCAATTATATTGTTTTTGATGTACGCTTTCAAGCTAATCCGCGGTTTCATATAAATCATTAGGGTTTTGTGAGTCTGTTTCATTGACAATAGCTTTATGAGGATTTGTAGCTTTAACCGCGTATTCAATAAATCTTGCAGGTCATGTATTATTAAATGTGTTGAGATCTGATAGAACTTTATGTTTTTGATGAATTTCTAATATGTTGGTATCATATTAAACACGCATCATTTGAACATCTAACAGTGCCATTCCTTAGATCTCTTGTTTTATGTCAAGGTTTCTTGTATACTTTGCTCGAAGGGCGACATTAATAATATTTATATAATTAACTGTCTAAATTTCGTTTAGCGAAGATATATAGGAAAAGGAAATCGTTCTTAACATATAAGCGACAAGGACACAATAACAGAATTATGTTTTTGCTTCCATTTGTATCTATCGTCATCAGTATTGACAGAACATCGGGTGGTGCTCCTCGCCAAATCACACCCACCTATTTCCATTGGCACCGGTTCCATTGTTTCAATCAATATAACGACGCCACTCCATCTTGGCTGTTTCACTTCCATATCATATTTATGACGAGGCGACCCACCTGTGTCGTGCAACAATAAATTGTGACGCCACAGCTGGTCACCTCTATCAAAAATCGCATTTTTATATCATCTCTAACATTAATAATGCTATCAAAATACGGTCGAAATGCCAAAACGACGGATCGCTGTAAAATATAAGCGCCAATTGCTAGGACATCTCCGCAGAGCTATTAAATAAAAGTCTTTTTACATTAGATAAATCGCGTACGTTATTCGGGAACATCTGTCCCTTGCCGATTACGCCCATACATTATGCTCAGTTTGTTGTTTTTAATAAAAAGTTTAATCCGTTCGGTTATGACGGCAATTTGTCAGGCCGATGGAAAAACTTGCTCGATTACCGGTGGCGCTCGATGTATCGCGGTATCGCCGAAGGGACGCCTATTACACTGTGCCGCTCTTTTTATTCGCACGATTATGTCACGTTTATTTATGCATTCGCTTTTGTCTTCCATTAGCGCTTTTTCTTTTTTATCTCCACCGACAGTGATTCACTTAAATGTGCCTACTGTCAGGAGCGCATTTATACGTTTGGAGGAAACTTTTAAAATTGCAAATCCTTTTCATATTTCGCGTCGACGTTCATCCGGAAACTTACATCGTCGAGTTGTTTTAATTTCATCACCTTATAACGTCTTACTCTGTCCAACCATTAACAATTCAATACTGTCTTAATGAAGAGCCGATAAAATGTATATTGTGTTATTCGTCACGACTCCCAGGCAATTAATTGGTGTACTTTTTTTTGGGAATTCGCTTTATGGTCGCCGTGATTTAGTGACCGTCCCGCCGGTTGATTTGTGCACACATTTTAGCTTATTCTTTGTGTTGGGAAGTGCTTAAGTGTGCAATATATTGTGTGGAACAAATATCGCGTCGAGAGACTCGTTAAGACTGATAGCAGAAAGTTGTGAAGCTTAAAAAGTGGCGCGTATGGAGCCGCTGCCGCGCGGTGCCTTTTGTTAGTGCATATAAAGTTATTTTATTAATGACACGACAGTCAAAATTTTACATGACGCAAATGAAATTGCGGTTCTTTTATTCTCGTTTCAATAATAACTATTACATACGATTCGCTGTACTTCACGACCATAAGCTGACATGCGAAAAATTTTACGAGTACCCAAAATAAAATCCATTTTTAGAATTCACGAAGTCTTTAATTATTTTTATGTCACCAATTGTCATTTTGATTCCCTTCGACCTAAAAATGATCCCAAACTAACAGCATCTCATCTCCTTGTAACAGAACATCGGCAACGTGACAGCTGAGCTGGAACTGCAGCGATTACAACAGGAGCAGCTGCGTCGACAGGAGATGGTGCGGCGTGGGCACGGCATGTACCCCGGCCCACCGCTGGGACTGCTGCCCTTACTGGAACAGATGCGGCCTCCGCAGCAGCAACAAAACGTGAGTATATACCACGGTGTTTAATAGATATAGGTATATGGTGAATGTGTATATAATATAGATGGATCGACATCTTGGTGAAGGTCACGGAAATCCGCTGGATAAGGAAAGCTCGGGACTGGTCGTTGTGGTGATACTAAGGGGACGTAGGTTCAAGCAGTGGATGCCTTTCAACTGAATGATGAAGTCGTTCATGCCATAAAAAAAAACTCGAAGAATGAATCTAAGGAAGGTTTGATAAGGAAATAACCAATTAAGCCACATAAGATCACCAACGAACCGCATCCATTGTTGCCAAAATATCTGACTCATCAACTTTAAAACGCTACCAAATTATAAATGTAATAGTCACTACGAAGATGAAAATGTATGGAACAAATTGATTTGGCAAGCGACCATCGTGATATACATATAGCTCTATATTGGCTAATTTCCTGTGTTCAATAACAGCAATAATTGACATTGTGTTTACCTTTTGGCTAGGGCTGTCTAATGAAAATTCTTCGATCATCTTTGTTAGCATACCAATTTCTTGACATATAAGTGAATATGTGGTAAATGTGACTGCAGATAAAATTAAATGTTACCAATGATTAAGTATTATCATCTTCAGTAGCTCTTGCTACATTGCCAAAGCTTGGTTCTCTCTTTAGACGTTTCTTTGTCTCTTTCTTCGGGACCCTGTTTACCAAAGCTACTCTCTTATGACTGTAGATGTTCTGTTTGGTTTCAAAATGTTTCAATGATATCGAATATAAATAATCGGGCATGAGCCTATAATAATACAGCCCGTCTTACTGTCCCACTGCAGGGACTCACTCCAGGGCATTGATCACTACGCTTGCTAAAGACGGGTTGGCGATTTCAGACTTATATCAACTATAAGTCCAGGTTTCCTCACGATGTTTTCCTTCACCGATGTCAATAATGTCCAAGATAAACTCCTGGATTTGAACTCGCAACCTCGTGAGGCGGGCGCCTTAACCACTGGACCATCACGACAATGATTGGGCATGATGAAAATGAGTGCTGCTCTAAACAATTTCAGGCATATATGTACGTTCACATGCCAATATTTCAACTCCCCTCCTGCTTCAGAGCATTGAAGTCTATCATCATCTTAACATTCCAATGCCATCACAAAATGACTGAAGAGTCTATATTTTCCAAACGATTTTAATTCGATGCCTCAATCAAACAACACTCTGAATGGTGCAATCGATATTACCACTATATATGTATATTATCAGAAGACGTGATATTAAATCGAAAGTTGTTCTCGAACTAATTACCTCAACAACCGGTGTTTGTTATGTAAAATTATAATTAGATGCGTCAAATCCTGAATTGCTGAGAGCATCCAGTGATTGTAAACGTCACCGGCGCGGTGACTTGTTTGACGCAAGTTGCTTTTACTGTTAGGTATATCATTGATGATAGTTACTGTTTCTTTAGAGGTTATGTATGACGCGTTAATACTGATCCAATTTATGAATTTAATATTGAATTATTAATATTTGTGGTAATTTGTGGCGTCAGCCAGTTTTTGTACTTACATAATTTTCCATGAAGGTATAAAATGACTTAGACTACAATATATTTATACTTAAGACACATTTCCATTTATATTATTTTTAATCCAGCTCTACCTAAAATATAAAAAGTACGAAAAATCTATCACTATCATTATTATTTTTATATATCTCTCGGGACCCTGGGGTCCCGGACTTTTGGAAGGCGTACGAGGGGCCGAAGCCAACTCGCAGAGGCCCCTTAGACAATTCTAAACGATGAGGAGGCACCAACCAACGATTATCCCTGTATGCATTATGCAAATGCACCCAAGGACAACCCCCGGTTGATTAGATACCTTACCTTATTTCTAACTCTATCTACGCAAACTAAAACTTATAATATTTTTCCATTCTAATTTCTAGGCAATGCAAACAAACCAATGGCCAGCGACGGCTCAGCTCGCTCAGCTGACGGCCAGCGCTCGCTCGCCGCCTCCCCAGGACCCAGACACTCCGCTCAACCTGAGCAAGCAGCGCTCACCGTCGCCTGCGCCGCAGATGATGATGCCACGTTTCGTGCCCTACCCTCCTATGGAAGAGAGCCAGTATAATATGCCGAAGGAAGAGGAATATAATGCTCCGTGCAACAGTGAGTATCATGGCCTTAATTATTGCGATATTTGTGGTTTATGTGTACCCAAGATGGGCGATTAAAGCTAGGCGCATATTACAACCGGCGTACAAAAAGTGTGCGATGGTCCTTAGGCATTTACGAAAGTGACGTAGGAGGATTTTTGCAATGCGGAGCGGCCCGCCCAAATGTGCGTCAGTTTTGAGGGCGCAGGTTTGCACCAATAAACTTGCCCCATTTTGGATATGAAGCTATCCTATTGTTGCACTTTTTCCTCGCTCAGCGTTCCGCTTGATCGTTAAAGGAAAGTCAGCGTTAAAGGTTGCTCTCACACATTTTTAGCTGAGATTGAAAATAATTTCTACTGTATCAGCCACTCAAAATGTAAACAACTACCTATGAAGGTACTCAATACTCATTCAGCCTCCAGAAAGCATTTGTTCATTTCATTAGCCTTAGATCCCATTAAAACCTCCTCAGTGTATTCTGTGGCTAATAAATGATTTGACTAGACAGCCGTAATAATATTTTTGGAAGTGGTGCGCAATGACGTACTGATGACGTCATTATTATCTGATTCACTTGTTACCTAAACACGGATTCTGGGTGAACTGGGGAACTATGTCACTGGTGTACTAATAGCTTTCGTGCGTAGATGATACGTGTACAAATGTTACGACTTTCAATTCTTATAAAGAGAATTAGGAACAACTTTTTTTTTGTGCTTCAGTCTTGACAATGACTAGCCGGAATAGTGAATGCTAAAAGCTGAGACAGTTAACTAGTATATTTTGTACGTTTTCTTGTAATCAGTCACGAAATTAGTAATAACCATTCTGTAACACAAAAATGCGTAAGGGCCACTCGGCCATTAAAACCTAGTTCGGGGTCACAATAATATCTTTTTGAACAAAACCTACATTTAAAAAAATAGCCAATCTTGGGGACTGCTGACAGAAGTGAAAACTTAAACGCAAAACTATGCATAGCATGTCGCATATCGGCGACGCGAACCCGTAAGATTTCCCCCTAACAATATAGCATGTCGCATGTCGGTGACGCGAACCCGTAAGATTTCCCTCTAACAACATAGCATGTCTCATGTCGGTGACGCGAACCCGTAAGATTTCCCCTTAACAAAAATCGGTCAACGCGCCTAAAGAAGCTGGTTTTGTCTTTTTAAATAAGTTCCGCAAATTCTGTACCTTTGACCTCATTATTCATCCAATAAAACTGTCGGAATATCTTAAGCAACAGAGAGATGATAATAGGCTTTTCATTTACATAACTAGTTTTTAAAGACCCAGGCATTAGGAAAAAGATAATTATAGATGAAAAGAGCATCTAAAATATTGCCACAATTATTAATTAAGTCCTATACATCACAATATTATGGTCGCCGTTACAATTTACGATATCAATAAATCTTGGGTGTTCTGATTTTTAAACGAATAACAATCAATCAATGGTGTTTTTAATCTGAGGGGCAATTCTCGTAATTTTAAGAACGTTCACAGACTGATCTGTCTCAATATGTCAAAAATACCTATAATTTCCCTACATTTTTGACATTTGATTGTCGCTGAAATGAGATTGCGACTAGATTTTGAACGTTTTTAGTTACGGGAAATGGGCTTCTGATTGATGAACTGTTTCGGGCGATTTTTTGACAAAAAATTACCTTTCCTTGGCACCAGAAATGCTCATTGTGTAAAATTATATCTCTGTTTCATGTATAGGTATATTTTTTTGACAGAAACCCTATATACATAATAGAATGTTATTCTTTTGATATCACAATCAATGGATCTACAAATGACAGCCGGGACCAACAGCTTAACGTACTTTTCGAAGCACGGAGGAGTCTCTATATGTAATGGATGGTCACCCATCAACGAACCGACCGCGGCAAGCGTAGCTTACGCTCCGATCGACCCATGCGGCGGCTTTTATCATTTAACCATGAGTTCTTTTATAATCACAACTAGATAATAACTCAAACACAACACTATCTATCTGCCTAGCCTTTTTACCAACTATATTGAGGTCAGCTTCCAGTCAAATCGGATGCTACTGAGTACCAGTATTTTACATGGAGCGACTGCCTATCTGACCTCCACAACCCAGTTACTGGGTAATACGATACCCCTTGGTAAGACTGGTTGTCAGACTTTCGGGCTTCTGACGACCCGTAACGACTGTCAAAGATACACGATTGACAGCCGGGACCAACGGCTTAACGTGCTTTCAGAGGCACGGGGGAGTCTTATCAAGGAACTCAAACACAACACGATACCAAGTAAATCCGAATCAATTTTAATAAGAAAATGTTCGTACTTACGAAATGTTAGGAACCAAAATAAACAAGGAGTAGTCTTAGATAAATAGTCGGCAAATGTTAAAATGAAGAAATGTCCCGTGTCGCCGCCAAACATTTTGATGTTTCGCATTTAATTGCTAAATATAATTAATACGTCTTACACTGTTAAACAGTTATACTTCGGTAAATATCGACTGAAATGTAGGCCATGCGATTCATCGCGTTTCCCTACTCGAATTTATTGCTAACGGTGTTTATACCTGCCTAGGTGGTTATCAAAGCCATTGTTCTTTGTCTTTAGTACCTAATATAAAGCCTGTATCAAACGACCTATAAATACTTACTATATTTTGTCAATAGCTCGTGTAGATGACATCTGAAATCGCCAATTAGGTATTTTAACAGATTGATAGTTTTTCTACTTCAAAGACTTGCCCTTTTTGTCATGTTTTTGAGACAGAAGTTCTCTTCAAATAGGTAGTGAAAAACAATTAGCTTTTTATAACATCTATTATAGGTAACTACAAATACTTTTGCAGTAGGTGAGTCAGGGCCGTCTTTTCCATTGGCCACTCTGGGCAAGTGCCCAGGGCCCCGCGATTATTGAGCCCCTATTTTCTGCCAGCGTCGTAGCTAAGGCCTATTAGAAGTAGGGTACAAAAAATTTCGAGCTTACTTCGCTCGCTCTTGCATCCTTGGTTCTTCATACGGGCCCCGGTATCGTGAAGTGCCCAGGGCCTCCAATAGGTTCAAAACCGCCCTGTAGGTAAGTGCTGTAAATATGTAGGTCGATAATTATGTAAACAAGGTTACTGCAGTATCAGACACATTAGTGACACCCCGGAAAGTCATAGGATTGCTTCACGACATTAACTTGTAAAGTAAAATGTAGTTAGTTCGCCACCGACACTATCCGACACATCTCGTGTAGGATGCAAGTCTGACAAAATTGAGAGATACGTACCTAAATTACTTTAGAAATATTAATTATCGCCGGTAATCTTGAAACTCATCTGTAAATCATACGAGACAAAGTTTTACGTTACAAAGTTTATAAAGTTTCGTCTTTATTGCGTCCCCCGGCGATTTGATGACATTCCACGTCGAGGATAATGGTCGCGGGCATTCCAATTATTTTAACAGTTAAGAGAGTCTTTTTAGTAGGTACACCACATATTTTAATTTCTTGAATAATTTTTGGTCTATGGTACATAGATAGCCAACGAACTGCAGAACATTAATAACAGATATTAGATAAACTTTAACATTCATACATATAAATAATTGTGTAAGATGGTGTACAATAAAACAAATATCTACTTTAAATAGTTGGCGCGAACCCAAACCGAATTGGTTACAAAATCGCAAGTGTCGTTTCGTTTCCTTTAAAACAAGAGAATCGTGTGAAACGTGAAATAGATGGCGCTGGAGACACAAACTTCCGCTCACTGCAACGTCCCGCCTATGTGGACACTCGCGCACACTAGTCATTGTACAAATTAATATTATAAAGACGAAAATTTATTTGTATTGTGTTATCTCGCCGATTCAACTACAAACAACAACCTGCTGGCGTTTATCTATGAATCTTAATAGTGTGCTAAAATGAAAGAATTTATAACGCTCGCTCTCTGCAGATTTTGATCTCCAAGGCCTAGTTCATTATAATGCAAATCCTAAGCTGATGGAGGCAGTAAAAATGTTCATATTTAAAATTTTCATATTAAAATTTTCAGTTTATAGTTAGTTACCTACAGGAATATAAATAATTTCCACAACTTTCATGTTACAATAAATATGACAGCGGTAACATAACATTTTAAGTCAAAACGTCATGCAAATTTCTAGATAAAACTCATAATGACTTACACTATAAAACGAAATGGCCTGGTGTATCTGAATCACCGACTGTGCCGTACTTGACCTGTCACGAACGGCTAATTATTGCCGTCATTCCAGGCGAACGTCATTAATACTAGTTATTAGCGTGACAGCCGCGTAACGGAGACTAAAATAAAATGGGATTGACGTCATAAGCCGACACGCGATTTAAAATTGTGCATGATGACCAAAATTTTCAAAAATTCAAGTTCATATATTTTATTTCACATATATCTACATGGGCACTTATCAGAAGCTAGGTGCACGGTTCGAATTAGTCACTTCCTATGGAGCAAAGCCGGCAAGAAACTCCACGGTTACTCTTTTAAAAATAATTGGCTTTTACAATGTTTTCAAATTACAGTGTTAATGCGTATGGGCGGACAGTGTAGGATTATAAATATCTTAATAAATATCTTGGGACAACTCACACACGGCCATCTGATCCCAAGCTAAGCAGAGCTTGTGTTATGGTAACCAGACAACTGATATACATACTTATATAATTTATAAATACATACATATTATAGATAAATTACACCCAGACACAGAACAAACAATATGCTCATCACACAAAGTTTGTCCTGGATGGGAATCGAACCCACGACCTCCGGCTTTGCAGTCAGGGTCACTAACCACTAGACCAACAGGCCTGTCAAATCAACAAGTACCAGGTCCTTAACAAAATACGTAATGGCCCACAAATGGAAACATAACAAAAACAAGGGCGTAAGAGTTGTGCGCGAGAGTGTCCTCATCGGCGTTCATATTAGAAGTGTATCGTGCGCGTATCAGGCGCGGTGGTAGGATGTTATAAATTATCTAACAGCGCTTCAAATTAATTCGAGGAATGTCCCTCGCTTTGAGTGCGGCATGTTTCCGCGGTGGCTTATTAATCGAGTGGACACTTGGTAGCGAATCCGTCAGCTCAAATGTTAGCCGGACATTTTCCAGTGTGACCCACATAGCAGGACGGGGGCTGCGGGGGGATGCGGTCGCAATAATCGTTTCGGAATTTGATTAGTGCGAAATTTAATGTGCGCGACACTCGTGACGTAATTCACTCCCTATTGCTGTCTGATGGTTTTAGAATTGTAGCGAAGTGCACTTATCTGCTAACATTAATACAACAATTCGTAACTGCACCTACTTTGACATTTGAACACTGTACAAGTGTACAATTATGAAAATATACAGATTGATTCTTCTCGCCTTTAAGAGATGGAAATACAATTAAGAAAGAAAGAAACATATTTGATTTGGGACACGTACAGGAAATTCAACAATAAAAGAACATTAAAACTAACAATATCGTGAAAACAATTAAAACAAAAAAAAAAAAACAAAGAAGACCTATGCGAGGCCAAAAAGGCTCCTGTCTCAGCACGATGCTGCGATATATGTATAAGTATACAATAACTTATCCTAGAATGCGAATTCTAGAATTTGTGGTACTTACTATTTGTTTTATGCCAATAAATAATTTTTGTATTTTTTTTTTAACAAACAATCACAAAAAGCTTTAAACGTACCAAACTTTAAATAAAGCATTTCCATCGACAAAATTAAACACCAGTGAATTATCGTTTTACACAAGAACCGTGAAAACTCGAACGACAAAATAAGAAATACGACTTCTAAATCTAAATTCTTAAAAAAAATCCATATTCAGCTTACGCTCCACTACAGTACTTACTTGGTCATTCTTAGATACTCCTTGGTAGGTAAGTAAGTACCTAGATATAAAGTATGTATGTAGGTACATACGTACTACCTGCTAAACAATTATCAATACCTACACTGACTAATTCGAAAGTATTGCCAACCCTGGTGCCATATTATGACGTTCTAATGCCATCATGATTCCATTGCGCGAGAGACACCTAGCTATACATGACCGATAACGCCATCCCTTTCTCGGACTGGAATCATGATAGCATTAAGCCGACGTTCGCACGGACGCGAAAATAACGCGGCGGGATTTTATCGCGCACTGGATTTTGAACACTCTCGTGTTGATCCGAGCATTGAGAATCCAATAGAGTTCATTCCAACGCGTGGAAAAAACACTGTTGGATTTTCAACTCTCGGCGCTAAGCAGAGCGTTGAAAGTTCAGTAGGTACGCGATGTCGTGAAAGACGATCAAAAGAATGAACACTGAACAGCCGCCTGTTACTATGCTACCTAACTGCGATCACTAATTAGGTATTTTACCAGATTGTGTGAATTGGTAATAGCAATAGGAATAGCAACAATTCTATTATGACGTATTAGACAGTCTTTGATGAAGCCAACAACGGCTTATCATCGCGAAAGTTGCAAGAATTTACCCAAGAAACTAGGTCAGTCTTGTACTAAGACGCCATAAATATCCAATCAATTGCTATACTTTATAATTTATTCAACTAGAAAGCTGTCAGTTTAAGGGTAAATGGGTACTGGTTTAACGTAGCTTAAGTATATCTTGTCTTCAATAATCTATTCTAATGAATTCATCAGAAATACAAACACAAGATTCTGCTATAAATGGCTACCTACCTATTAATTATAATCCGACTTCTCATGTTAATTTCAAAGAAGGCAATGAACGTCATTTTAGACTGCTTCTTCATGAGTTTAGTTTACGACGTGTTTGTAGGCGTCCGATTCTATTAAGATATAGGTAAGTAGGTAGGAACTCCAATCAATGCGATGCGGAGGAATTTTACGACGCCATATTTTAATTTGTCAATTTAATAGTTTTAGTTAAGTTAAGTTATTTTTTTTAATAGTTTGTTAGTTAATTTAGTACCTTTAACCCTTTACTGCATGATTTTTTATTTATGTTAGAAAAAAATATATGTGGTAGGATACACTAAATAAATAGACACGTGTTTCAGGATTTTTCTTTTTATTGAATAGTTTCAGAAAATTTTACACTTTTCCACTTTGGATCACATTTGGTACATTGAGCAGAAAATGAACTTTTACACTTTTTAAAACAATAAAAACTTACCTTAGTACCAATATTTAGATAACTTTCTTTCCTGTAGTATTTATTTGCAAGCACGAACACTGAGATTTGTATTTTTTACACAATTTCGAAAATCAAAAACTCGCTCCGCACCGGTTCGTACCTGTTCACTGACTTTGATGAAGGATGTAGTTCACACAACTTGCTCATAGATGGCGGTTTTATAAATAAAAATGAAGCTCGTCTGAGACGAATTTGACACAGTGTGCATAAAATAAGAAAATCAGTTTGAAACTTAAAAATATTTAAGATAATATGGTTTGGTTCATTTATGAACCACGATGCGGTAAAGGGTTAAGAAGTGTATAGACCAATCAATTGAAATGCCTAGGTAAGTATTTCTCTAAAATTTACAAGAATGGCACAACGATTAAGCCACCTTTTTGGCTCAACCGCGGTAGAACAATACATATGTACGTAGAAAAGTAGAGCAAGATAATTCAGAATAATATTCTAGTTCTTACCTACTATTGGGAGGTAGTATAGGTAAGTACTTACCTACTGTCTGGCGGACAGCAATACACTAGCCGATTGGTTGAGCGCATTCCCCGCCCGCGTCCCGCAAACAGGACCAAGTTTATGGCAGTTTACCTATAGGTAGTATATACTTACCTACTAGGTACCTACTGGAGTTTTAAAAGGAACCTATTGACCGCCGCAGTCTGATTAATACGACAAATGTTTTCATAGCCGTGCCGAAATTGCACGAACTGATATTGCCATAGGTGCATCGACGATTCATCGATCTTTGAGCTGAGCTCTGGGGAGGGGGGGGGGGGGGGCACGGCACTTGATATAAAACTAAAGCGGACATGCCGTAGACCGCTCCAACAGATTTACGGTCTATGTACAACGGAAATAATAAGTAGGTACTTACAATAGGTAGGTCCCTATTATACCTACTGCACTAAAAGTACCTTAACTTTGTATTCTATAAATGCAACATGATAAAAATAAAATGCCATACAGAATTTTAACTCTCTCGATATAAATGGAAACGTTTGAAATAGTCACACAATCCCAGTTTAACGATTGTTTTACGGCCGACATCCATCGTTCGCGATAATTTATAGCCGAGCTAAGCGCGGCTTCCGATTGTGTTCTCAAGCAACTGTGCGACAGACCGTTTTCATATCTTATTTATATATTTGTGTTATATTTCCATAATTTTATTAGGCGTCGGAATTTATTTACACTGTTTTAGTTTTATAGCAGGGTATCACTCAAACAGATTATATTTCATTGACAGATTAAATTCATTGATATCGATTGCGACGTCAATTTTAGAGCTGTCAAAGAATAGGCGACGTCGTCTTCAGGTTACCAAGTACCTATAGATTGGGTAGGTAGGC
Organism: Fissipunctia ypsillon; assembly: GCA_947568875.1. Taxonomy (NCBI): domain Eukaryota; kingdom Metazoa; phylum Arthropoda; class Insecta; order Lepidoptera; family Noctuidae; genus Fissipunctia; species Fissipunctia ypsillon. The sequence goes on from OX387650.1 coordinate 12,890,594, forward strand.
ACCTATATCAGAAAAATGGTCAACATCTTTGTCTTACTCGCTATCTTGAACCACAGACCACCTACCGTAGTCTTTAGCCTATACCATAGGTATCAACCTGCTTACTATTCTTTAAAAGTCAGTTAGAGCCGTTTTGTCCGCTCCCATAAACGACTATCAATACTAAACCTAATCCTTTTTGTAAGTTCTGCTTATGTAAAAAACATCTACTAATAACCAATCCAAACATTCCAGCATCATCATGGAGCCAATCACCGTCCGAGGATGCAGAGAAAGCGAAGCTGGTCCGTCAACCACGTCGCGACGAGACCGGCAAGCCACACATCAAACGACCAATGAACGCGTTCATGGTGTGGGCCAAGGATGAGCGCAGGAAGATCCTGAAAGCGTGTCCAGACATGCACAACTCTAACATATCCAAGATCCTCGGAGCCAGGTGGAAGGCGATGTCCAATGCTGAAAAGCAACCCTACTATGAGGAGCAGTCGAGACTGTCCAAACAGCATATGGAGAAGCACCCTGATTATAGGTAAATTACTTACTACTTCCGTATCATATTACCTATATACATATAACGTTCCCTACACCTACTGACATTACCAATAATATCTTTAGGTTTAACTCGATAGTTTTTAGAGACCACAAAAAAATGGAAGAACACTCTTCTTCAGCCAGGGCTTATACTTTTATACCTCTGTAAAATTATTATTTGTGTTGTATCCAGAAATAAACCAACCCATTTTCCGTATCACTTCCAGGTACCGACCAAGACCAAAAAGGACATGCATAGTCGACGGCAAGAAGATGCGGATATCCGAGTACAAAAACCTGATGCGTACGCGCCGGCAGGAAATGCGGCAGCTGTGGTGTCGCGACGGCGGCAGCGAGCTGGGCTTCTTGCCGCCCGCGCTCGCCTCCCCGGGACCTTCCAACTCCTCGCCGCCCCCCAACGGAGGCAACTACATGAACCCCGGGTTCTCCCCGCCGCTGTCGCCCCGTGAGGACGATTGAGGTACGGCGCGCGGCTGGCCCTACCCGCACGCCGCGCCCCTCTCCTTACCCCCCTCTCACCACCCCTGGTAATAACGCGGACAGTTCTAGAACACTAGAACACTCTGGATTACATACATAAAGACTTGGAGCAGGAATCTCTAGTGTTGCCCTCGACCCCGCCCCCTCGTATCGTGACTGTACAAAGGGAGGCACACGTATAGACGGTAGCTATATTATTTTGGGAGTTTTTGCCAGTGTCTCAAATTGGATCTCTCGTTTACAAAATACTGATTATTAATAATGAGATTATTCCATTAGTGAATTAAGAAACTTCTAACTTTGGACACTTTCGCCCGTATATTTGATATGTGACGCAGTGATTTTCCCAGTGAAAAATTAGTTCAGAAAAAGTAAGGAAACCCTTTTAATGAAACAAATCTTAGTACAGTACGAATCTATACGATTCAAATGTGTAAGACTTTTTAACGAGCCATACGTTTTCTATACTGTACTAAGAAATTTGATAATATAATTAGTAGAAATGTCTTAAATTAGGTACTCTTTAATTCATAAGTATTATGCGGGTGTTTAGTTCTCCTGTTGTGTAAATAGCGCCCTATTTAGGTTCAACCTATAATCTAACAATGTTTCGACTAGAATTGTAGATTTTTGGCACAAATAGATAATCCATTTTATAAAAGAAATTGTGCCAAATGTTGTATTGAACCAACACATAGATAATTAGAAAAAGAAAGTGTATATATCCACGTATCTACGTACATAAGTAAATCGTTTTGAATCAATTTATTAAAGTAGATTCTAGCCTGATATAACCGGTTTCAAGTGGATTCTTTGTAAATAAGTAAGTAAAATTCCCTTTGTAGATAGATTACATTAAGTTTTATTCGAATGTTCGGCTAAAGGTATTAGTGTAAGATTCAGAGATTAGTTCTTAGTGTAAGTCGTAATGAGTACTTTGAATCTTGACTATCGCGTGGCCATGTATAAACTTAGAGCAAGGTATTAAGGTATTGTATTGTAGCTACTTTAGACAATTAAGCAATTTAAATGTATCAAACCAAAAATTTGAAGCGGATTGCTTGAAAATTTAAGTGTTTTGAACACGGGAACTGTTTTTATTTAAATTCAGTGAGATCTATGTGCATAATGGTTATGATTAAATACTCATAGACTTAAATAGTTGAGATTGGTAATAGACCCTTTCATAATAAGCAGTTTTAACACGAGCATACCTAATGTTAAAGAATAATCAACATAGCCATACAAATTGTATTTATAAATCATAAACGAAACGAGGAAAATTATCTACCAGTTTATTAAATGTAATCAAGGGAATATTGTTTTTATACTGTCAACATTTTGGTGCTGATACAGATCAAATCTTTTGTTACTGACAGTATTTTTTTAATAAAAATAATTGGTCAATTTCGAAATTGTCAATTTGTTAATACATAAAGACATTTCCTTTTTATTGATTTGTTGAACCCCACCGACGTAATGTGGGATAATTTAGGGCTTACATCACCTTACTAAACTAATCTTTCAAGTACTTAATTGGATATGAAATAATATTAAATGTAGTAAATTGGTCTACTTGTGAACATTATTATTGTAATGTATCTGCAGCTTTTTGAATTTTCCTTGACGGAAGATATAATTTATTTTTTTAACATTGAGGGTACCTACACTTAAGGAAATTTTCACTGTACCTACACCCTTCTTGAACATTACTTTTTGAATAGAACTTATGGGACATTTTATTAGTCAATCTTAAATGTTAATAAGTACTTTCTTAAAGAAAGTGATGTAACGCCCTTAAAACTATTATTAATATAAACAAATATTCGCTTTATCGAATCGTGCAATTTATATAAGTAGATAATAGTAACTAAGCTATAGTAACGCATAATATTATCTACATTTTTATATAGCTCTTAGTAAACGAAACTTGTATAGATGCCTATTTCGAAAAAAAAAGTTAAAAAAAATTGTTCAATGACGTTAATTGCCATTTTTTTGTTATTTATTTTTCTAATTATATAAAACTTGTTTTTGTTTTTTTTCCTCTTTTTTCTTTAATAAAAGCTGTATGCCAGTAATTGACGTGAAGTAGCGTTAGTATGAGTAAATAAAACTTACTGTGTATGTGAAACTTAATGTGTATAAGTAGTGTGTATTCATAGTAAATGTGTAAGGGTTTAGAACAGTGCCGTTAAATTATTTATTTTTTATGTTGAACTCATGTAAATACGCGTATATTTTGATGTAAACGTTAGTAATTGTGGTTATTTAATGAACGATACTTAATTTTGGTGTCTCCATTGTATGAGTTAGGATCTCGAATGAGTTTTATTTTTATTTATTAAAACAGATGTAACAAAACAATTTGTTTGGTAGTATCCACGCATCTTGCCATATAGAGTACCTACCTACTTTACTTCTAAACATCACAATGTTGATTCACAACTGATATTTTTACGTACTTAAAAACAAACGTTGTTATTTTTATTAATAGTTTTTTTGAACTATTTTCACAATAATTTGTTGAGATTTCCGTTTTAGCATGCCGTTTTACTTAGCATTCTAAAATGTTTCAAATGTGTAAGTAGATACGAGTTTAGGTTTTATTACCTAGTGTAAACCAGGACACATTGTTTAAAATTGTGCCAAAACCCAAAAGTATATTAAAAAATAAATGATAAAAAATATTGATTTGTTTTATTTTTTTTACCCCCTAACTGCAGGTACTGTAAAGTTTTGTGGAAGAATATGACAATTTCTAATATAATAATTATACCAGCCTATTATAAATTGTCCCACTGCAGGGCAAATGCCTCTTCTCATAAACTGAAGGCCACCACCCACCACCACCACCACCATGCTTCACCATGCTTGCTCAAGACATTATAGTCTTTGACTCAAGACGAGTTGGCAATTTCAGACTTATTTTAACTATAAGTCCAGCACCCTAATTGCGTAACACACTATCAATCACAATCTGAATGATTTTGAAGCATATTGCTAATCCATTGCTTCCAATGTTCGAAAAATTTGTCTGCTCAACAACGTAAATAACGCAATGAATGTTGTTGAACTGTCAAAATGAAACCGATTCCTATTGTAAGTGTTTCGCAATTGCCCCGCGGGTTTCCTCAAGACATTTTCCTTCACTAATGTCAGTAATATTCAAGATAAACTCAGAAAGTACAAATGAATTGAAAATAATTGGCACTAGCCCGGATTTGAACCTACAACCTCGTACATGAGAGGCGAGACCTAACTACCAGGGCTGACAATCTTAGTAGTGGCAAACAGGTAATCGCTCTCCTATAAGTATACAAAATATGGTTGGACACGAAAAGTATTGCCGACCTATACATGAAACTGACGTGTTAATTTGGTGTCATTAAAATGTGATACTTCTCTCAAACTCCTTAAGAGATGGCAGTTTTCATAATTTTGTGACCAGGTAGTTCTACTATGGCACGCAAGATGGCATGATAAGAGTCATGCATTTGGCTCTTCGATGTGACCAGCCCTCGCTCAATTTCCATTGATACACCTATCTATGTAATAAAAACAATACAACGAGAAAATATTTCCAAGATCAAAGCTCACTATAATAATAATAAGGTATTTATATGTATTTATTGTAATAAAGGAAATAATAATAATAATAAGCGCCCTAAACAACCACACGTCCTGATTGACCATCTAATCACGTGGGGGGCGGATACACGAATGAGAAATTACTGGCGTGGCTAACGTGGCTCTGGAAACCCACTCAAAATGGAGACTCGTTCAAAAAGAAAACGTATAGGACCGCTGCCCGGGGGCGATCGCCGGGGCGCACCTGGAGCTGACGCTGGGTGTCTCAGCATGCGAACCGTCAGCGGTGAAGAGCTGAACAGGCGGGCTCCCACCGACAAAGATGTTACAGCCAAAATCATTGACGATGGTGACAGACTGACGGACAGGACAAACACCCCCGTAGAACCGTATAGTCCAAGTACAGTATCTTACACACCTTCTAGACCATCATCACCATCCATACCATCGTCACCCATAACATCATCACCTGCCATTATTAGTTTAAATACAGTCCCACCCACTCCGACCTTGAATGTTGCGCGGGAGGTATCTACCTTTTTACCCGCGTCCACCAAGGCTGGAAAAGCAAGAGTTCGCATGAGATGGAGCAAAGAAGTTAACCTATTCATCATGCGAACTTACCTACACATCACTAAATTAGAGACCGACTTGACCACGTACAGAAAACAATTACATGAACTTTTTACACGTCAATATCCTGAGATTTCCGTTTCAGAACAACGGATTTCAGATCAACGAAGAACTATAATTAGGAATAAACTCTTATCACAAGTCGAATTAGATCAGTTAAAAGAAGAAGTACGCACACAATTACGACAGGGGTCAGAAAACTACACTGACACTATCATACTAACACAAAACACAAACGAAAATATTCTGCAAGAACAACCACAATCGCTCACTCAAACACATCCTAATAGTCAATCTCTAACATACAACCAATCGCAAGCTTACACGCAAACTGCACACACATCCACACAAACCGATTCCTTAACCCTAACGCTCGAAAATGATATTGAGACCTTAGTTGTCGCTGATCAAAACCTAGCCACAGATACCTACATCCAAGAAATACATGACAAATTTAGAACAACAATAACACTATACTCTGGGATGGATCCAGCAGTCCGACCAAAACTACCTAAACTTAAATACACCCCTAACCTATTTCGTTTAGTTAATTTATTTAACGAAACTTTACTCATACAATTTATGTCGGATGACACACAACTTATAGACATACATTTACTTATTTATTGCACAGCGATAGTTATATCTGAAGAACTCAACTTTAAAATCACGGACCACACAGGAATCTCCAGAACAAGTCGTAATGTCAAACCAGCATGGCAACAGAGATTAGAAAAAGAGATTGAAAAATTAAGAGCGGACTGTGGTAGACTCACACATTATATTAACGGCATCAGATCAAATAAAGTAGTTAGGAGAGTTGAAACAATATTTAAAAATTATTCTAATCACACTAGACACGAAAGTAATAATAGGAAACCTGAGGAGTTTTTGGATACATTAAAACAGAAACTAGCTCTTAAAGTTCATAGGCTTAGGAGATATATGAAGGCACAAAAGCGCAAAAATGATAATGCAACATTTGCAATGAATGAAAAAGTATTTTACAGAAACATACAGAAATCTCACACCGACACAACAATAGAAAACAACACAGACGCACCATCGAAAGAACATCTAGAAACATTCTGGTCCAGTATATGGGAAGAACAAGTGCAACACAATGATAAAGCAATCTGGATTACAGAAGAAGAAACAAAATGGCGATCAATAGTTGAAATGGAATTTAAAGAGATAACAGAAACTGATATTACAAATATAGCAGCTAGATTACATAACTGGAAGTCACCAGGTATAGACAAAATACAAAATTTTTGGTACAAAAAACTAACGACACTACACAAGTCTATAGCAAAAAATTTGACAGCTATTATATTAGGACAACAGAACATACCCGAATTCATTGCTACGGGAATAACATACATGCTACCTAAAACTACACACACAACACAACCTTCCCAATATAGACCAATCACATGCCTACCTACTATTTACAAAATATTAACATCAGCAATCACAACAAAAATCAACGCACACATCGAACATCACAATATAATACTGAGGAACAGAAGGGTTGCAGACGGGGCCACATGGGATGTAAAGAACAGTTGATTATCGACTCCACTATTCATAAACATGCTACCACAAAAAATCGAAGCCTTCATTGTACCTATATAGATTACCAAAAAGCTTTTGATAGTATACCACACTCCTGGTTGATAAAAATTTTAGAGATTTACAAAATCAATTCAAAAATAATAGATTTTTTGCGTTTCATAATGCCACATTGGAAAACGACACTACAGCTAAACAACCGCCACATCTCTCTTATAACACGACAGATATCTATTAGAAAGGGTATCTATCAGGGAGATTCCCTGAGCCCTCTGTGGTTTTGTCTCGCCCTTAACCCCTTATCTCACTTGTTGCGCCACAGTCAGGCCGGGTACAACCTTAAACATAATACTGAAGAAACAGTTATCCCTCACCTCATATATATGGATGACATTAAGTTATACGCAAAAACCGAAAAAGAAATGAAAAAGCTTATAGAAGTCACGACAGAATTTAGCCAAGATATAAATATGAAATTTGGGTTGGATAAGTGCAAAACATTACATATCATAAGAGGTAAAATCAAACCTGGCAGCTATACAGTTAACGACACGGACACAATTGCAGCAATGGAACCATCAGATCTATACAAATATTTAGGATACAAACAACTTAAGGGACTCGACCACACAGCAATTAAACAGACACTAAATACAGAATATTGAAGGAGAATTAACGCAGTTTGCAAAACACAACTATCAGGAAAGCATCTTATTAAAGCCTTGAATACTTTTGCCATACCAATATTGACCTACTCATTCGGAGTAATAAAGTGGTCAAAAACTGACATAGAACAGTTAGAGAGGACCACGCGCACAATACTCTCAAAACACAACAATCTGCACCCTAAATCTGCGATCGAACGACTCACCATCAAAAGACAGAATGGAGGGAGAGGCCTAATCGACATCCATCACCTTTGGCAGAAACAAATCACTAGGCTAAAAACATTATTTTATTCCAAATCTCGCACTAGTGACATACACAAATATATCTCTCTAAATGATTTTAACTACACCCCACTTAACTTAAATGAACAAAATATACAAGACACAAATAACACTGACCCACAGAACCAAAAAATTGAAAAATGGAAGAAGAAAGTCCTTCATGGTAGGCACCCTCGTGATTTAGAACAATCCCATATTAACATAGTGGCGTCTAATAAGTGGCTTAAAATAGGCAATCTGTTCCCTGAAACAGAAGGCTTCATCATAGCTATACAAGATCAAATCATCAACACCAAAAACTACAGGAAATTTATCATTAAAGACCCTACCACCACAAACGATAAATGCCGAAGATGCCACATTCAATCAGAAACTATACAACACATAACTGGAGCATGCACAACCCTCACACAGACAGACTACACTCACAGACACAACCAGGTTGCAAACATCATTCACCAAAAACTAGCACTCAAACACAATCTCATACAAAACTCTAACACTCCTTACTACAAGTACACACCACAAACTATTCTAGAAAATGATACGCACAAAATGTACTACGATCGCGCCATACTTACAGATAGGACTATAATAGACCAGACATAACCCTACAGGATAAAATAAGAAAAATTACCTACCTTATAGACATTGCAGTTCCTAATACCCATAACCTACAAAAAACCATATCAGAAAATAAGTAAATATGCCGATCTTAAAGAAGAAATCGCAAGAATCTGGAGACAAGATAAAGTATACGTTGTCCCTATAGTTCTCTCCACGACAGGCGTTATCCCCAACCATCTTCCCCGTAGCCTTAAATTAATAGATTTAGAAGAATTCGTTTATATCAACCTACAGAAAGCTGCCATATTAAACACCTGCAGAATAGTTAGGAAATTCATGCAGTTAGATGAAGAAAACACACCCTCATCTTAAATACACACCACAAGCTGCATTTACTTGGCTTTGACCCGTAAATGTAGCTAAAACCAGCCTAGAGCTGAGAAAAAGAACACTCCCGAAAATAATAATACACTTCTGGACACGTCTATTGGCCCACCTTGTATTTTCAGTTTCGTTTGGTCCTAGCTAAAATTTTATATTAGGTCGAGCAAAAAGTTTTTATGCAGTTTTGAACCTGGCACATTCACAATTTCATTCAATAGTCTTTTTTTGAATTTCGAACACAGAATTTAAAGAAACAAAAGACAATTTGGAGCCTGTTTGTTGATATCAAACAATCGAATACTAAGAAAACTTGGTTTTATTGGTTTACTTGGATTTAATTCTTGAAAAAGTGATTGATATCTTTGGTTTTGCAACAAACATTACTTATTCTTAACATTAAGGTGAGGTTCTATCAATAATCTATGGATACTTCACCTGAAGTCGCCGCCCAAGCTGTGGCACTTATTCAGGCCGGACACAGCCAAAGAAACGTGAGTGCTCAACTTAATTTAAGTCGATCTGCGGTCCGAAATGTTTATCGGAGATACCTAGAGACTGGCGGCTTTGTTCGTCGCCAAGGAAGGCCACGATCTCGGGTCACAACTGAAAGGCAGGATCGATTCATCGTGACGACCAGCTTGAGAAATCGTCACCTTACCTCCATTGAGATACAAAACCAACTTCGCGACTTCCACGGAGTATCTGTGAGCGCTCGAACTGTTCGGAGAAGGTTAAAAGAACGCGATATGGTACCACACAAGCCAGCTAATGGGCCCAAACTAACGCGAGCCCACCGAACAGCGCGTCTTCATTTCGCACGCAGTCATTTAAATTGGACACAGCAAGATTGGAGCCGTGTACTCTTTTCTGATGAGTCTAAAATTGTGTTACATGGCAATGATGGAAGGAAGAAGGTCTACCGACGTAAGGGAGAGCGTTTCGCACAATGCTGCTTTGAAGAGAGGGTTGCTTATGGCGGTGGCTCATGGACTGTCTGGGGCGGTATATCCGCGAGCGGCAAAACTCAACTTGAGGTTGTTACAGGACCACGGCTGCCAACATTAAATGCTGAAAGGTACATTCGTGAGTGCTTAGAACCTCACGTGATACCATACGCGGACTATGTGGGCCCAAATTTCCTTTTTATGCATGATAATGCAAGAGCCCATGCGGCCGGCATCGTCAGGGAATATCTTCGGGATGTGAACATCACAGTTATGGACTGGCCAGCCAGAAGCCCAGACATGAACCCCATTGAGCACATGTGGGACGAGCTAAAAAGACGTGTTAGGGCTCGTCAGCCAGTTGCCCAGACGATGCAGGAGTTGAAAACTGCCATAGAAGAGGAATGGGAGATGATCCTTCAAAATTTCATAGAGCGGTTGATAAACTCTATGCCTAATCGTATGAGAGCTGTGGTAGATGCCCATGGAGGCAACACGCGTTATTAAATTAAACCTTTATTTGATAAAACATGTTTTTTATTCAAAAATCAATTGTCTTTAACAAGGCGCATATCCAACTTGTTAGGCGTAGCTCCATGTCGTATGGTATTCTGAATTCAAATTTAAAACAATACGATCGAAAAAGATGGTAAAATGTATCAGGTTTAAAACTGCATCAACAGTTTTTGTTCAATCTAGCAATCATATTTCGGTAGGGGCCATCGAAACCTAAACTCTAAGGTGGGCCAATAGATGTGTCCAGAAGTGTAATATATATTAAAAAACAAACAAAAACAGAAAAAAAAACAGAAAAAAAACTGAATTTATTTTTGTGTGCAACACTACAACAACAAATTTCAAACAAAACTTTGCCGCCGGTTTGCCTTACCGCATTTTCCGCGTCTTGCTTGTTTTTATCTGTTTTTCTAGATTTTAATCGTCCAAAAGTGCTTTTTCCACCTAAGTCCATTGAGAAGAGCCTCTGCTCCTCCGGCAGTCTTGATTTTGTGCTTGTGTTCATTGTTAAAATCTAAGTATTGAGACAGGACTCTGACTACACTACTCGTTTAGTGCTAACTTTTGGGTTTGTGACATTATTATCTAATTATCATGTCAAACAGAAATTGTTGCGTCCCCGGATGTTTAAATAGCTTAGGTAAGTGTTTTTTCATAAAAAGCCGCTGGGCTAAAGCTATGTAAACAGTTCAGCACCCATACGACAAAGCCCTATGGTCAGAGTACGCTACCCGTCAATTTCAGGTTTCGACTTTCAACTCCACTGACTTTTTTTACTCTATTAGGTATTTCAGATTCCAATGCTAATTTACATAAGTTCCCTAACCCAGCTAAGGACAAGGAGTTATTTAATATGTGGATCTATTCCGTTGGTGGTGACATAGGTACTGCAACTTGAAAATGAATTTATTTTCAAATACCGTCGTGTATGCCGTGTTCACTTCGAACAAAAGTATTGGTGCTGGAATAATCGACTAAGCAAAGAAGCTGTACCAACAACATACATGCCAGGTTAGTCTGTTATAGTAAAATGTCTAATAAACACAAAGAATACAGATTTATGATGGTAACTTTATTATTACTTATAATCATGGGTGCCAAAAGATTTATATCCTTTTTAAATTATATTCCTCACTATGGAAACTAAAATTACTTTATGGGGAGGGATGTTTAATGGATTGATAAATAACTTCTTTATCTGGAAGAAAACGGCGTCTGCCTTTCAAGACTAATATTATACAAATATTGGAATATATGACGGTGATATTAAAGTGTATTAAATATTGGTTTGACCTTTCACACAACAACGGAGCAATGGATCAATGTTATTTTTTGCTCAGAGATACTTTATGGACCCGAAAGTACAAATAATATTTACCGAAGTATAACTGTTTAACAGTGTAAGACGTATTAATTATATTTAGCAATTAAATGCGAAATATCAAAATGTTTGGCGGCGACACGGGACATTTCTTCATTTTAACATTTGCCGACTATTTATCTAAGACTACTCCTTGTTTATTTTGGTTCCTAACATTTCGTAAGTACGAACATTTTCTTATTAAAATTGATTCGGATTTACTTGGTATCGTGTTGTGTTTGAGTTCCTTGATAAGACTCCCCCGTGCCCCTGAAAGCACGTTAAGCCGTTGGTCCCGGCTGTCAATCGTGTATCTTTGACAGTCGTTACGGGTCGTCAGAAGCCCGAAAGTCTGACAACCAGTCTTACCAAGGGGTATCGTATTACCCAGTAACTGGGTTGTGGAGGTCAGATAGCAGTCGCTCCATGTAAAATACTGGTATTCAGCTGCATCCGGTTTGACTGGAAGCCGATCCCAATATAGTTGGGAAAAGGCTAGGCAGATGATGATGTAAAGATATTAAAAATATATTAATAAATAAGAGAGTGTGATGATGATATGGATTCGTATAAAGTTAAAGCGAAAAAACTAAGTAGGAAATGTTTCAAAAGAAAGAAATAAATAATTAACTCGAAGAGTATTATTTTTTAAAAAGTATAAGTTGCTAACTTTACCATGTTTATATATTTATGAGACAGCAGTATTCGTGAAATCAAACTTAAATCTATTTGAAACACTGAAATCGAAACGTCGCAACAATGAGATTTGTGCTAATACACACAACACAGCATTCTACACTAAAAGTTTTCTAGGCATGGCACCCAGAATGTATAACAAAATACCGAAGCCTATTAGAGACAAACGCGATTTAATTGATTTTAAAACACACCTAAACAACTTCTTAGCGCAGAAGGCATATTATTCAGTTAATGAATATCTAGACGATAATGCTAATTATGCAGATAAATATGTGCAGTAAGACTTAGAGGTGATTATATATTATATTTGTCACCCTCTAAATGACTAAAATGAGATACAATAAATGTAGAAGTGTGTAATTTAATTTATTTTTTTACAATTTTGTACTTACGCAGAATTGTAATCTTTGTTTTATTTTAAGATAAGTTTTATGTCATCATTTAGCGTGGATAGATTTTGTTATTAATTTTAATAAATTTAATTTTGTTGCATATGTGTACTTTTAGATACTTACTACTTTTTTGATATTTGTATGCCGTCAACGGCAAAACATAGTGTACCTATACATATTTTATTTACAACACCTGTTTTTACACCCACCTATGTTTTACAAATAAAAACTTTTTTATTGTTTAATAATGTGAATTACTTTTCGGTTATCTACATAACTGTAAACGAAGTAATTCACATTTTAAAATATCCTAAAAATATTAAAGCTGTAATTTTATTATGCGACGTACGTAAGATTGTGTTGGCATTAGTTCCAAAACCCGCGTCCAGAGGGCGACACTTGACGTTTCTCATTTTAGTCGCTGAGATAGACCTCTATTCCATATATACAAAATAGTACTCTTACTTAGATCCAAAAAGCTTTAAAATATTCAGATAGGTACGACATTAGATAGGTGTCGGTCAAGGAGTGAAAATAGCAGGTGCATGTCACCTTTTTGAACTCTCATTTTCATTCAAAATGTTGAGAATCCGTAGTCGGAAAAATAAGTTGCAAGTAATAATTAACCAATTATCATTCCTTGGCTGTAACATCGTATATTCGAGTACATTTAAATATAGTAATAACAACTAATTTGACCGAATAAGTAATTTTATTAAGAATATAATTACATTATCATTAATACATTCATACATTTCAAAATACATCGAGTATCAGAAAAATATAATTATTACATGATATGGATACACTTCCTCGCATATATAAAAATATTCTTTATAATTATATACATACAGCATGTTTTCACTACACAGGTGACAGTCATTTAAAGGACTTTACATTTGCTAAATGCAGTGTATATAGTAGGCTCTATATTGAGGCAAAGAGAACACAGATATTTACATAAACTCGCGCCTTTTGCCAATGGAGGTAGGCCGAAACTGCAGAGCACCACCAAAGAGAACTAAGAAATTTTTAGAGGTAGCACCATACTAAGCAGCGTATTTACCTTTCCGTGTTCAATTCGAGTCACCAGTTGCGTCAATTCACCACTCTTTTGTAACACGGTAAATGCCGACCAAAACCAGTGCAATTTGCGACAAAAAAACACAGATTTTTTCTACAGACTAATGGATGACCTTAATTGACCTTGACCTTGATATATTACATGAAGCTTTGTTAACATGGTCACTGTTGTAAGTTCATTCAACAAGTGAATTTCCCTTTTTGAGAGTTTCGCAAATATCTCAAAAACTAAGTCAATGATAATATTTTCATCCCCTTGTTCATATAGGGTGACTGGTAATTAGTGACCGATACTTAAATACATGATTGTACTCATGATAACAAACAACTTTTACTATGGGACCAAACCTGAAATCGTGAAAAAAAAATCAGCTGGTCCCTACATTTTGACGAATTATGCGAGCATAAATGTAGGGAGCAGCAGATTTTTTTTTCACGATTTCAGGTTTGGTCCCATAGTAAAAGTTGTTTGTTATCATGAGTACAATCATGTGTTTAAGTATCGGTCACTAATTACCAGTCACCCTATATAACACCCCCTAAAATGTACAGATTAATCAAATGAAGGTCATCCATTAATCTGTACCTACACAAACCGTAAACTGTATACCTAGGTACATTATTTTGTAAAAACAAAACAAGATTGGTCGTTACTAAACAGTGTTTAATTGACGCAAACTGAACAGGGTTCTGGTCGGCATGTATCGAGCTACAAAAGCATGATGATCTCACGCAACTGCTGTCTCGAAGTGAACAAGGAAAGGGAAACACGCTACTAAGCAAGCTAGTAAGCTTTTTGCACTATGGCAAGATTTGACTGTTAACTTCATTCTCTCAAAAAATAGGCGATTCCTTAAGTTGGAGTAACACAAAACCTTAATTAGGTCCAACACTTTTATAATAAGTAGTAATCTCTGATATTAGACAGAAACGAATTTGAATAAAGATAACTTTCACTACTCTAACTATTCAAAATTAAAGCACTGAATTTAGCGTAATGTAAAGGCCGGTCAGACGATCTAATACAAAATTGTTAAGTACATAGTTACGATAGGATACAAATTATTTTTGGTATTACTATATTATAATTTATGGGTACCTTATTAATAGATGTGAGATTATTAAAATAGCATCAATATTTCAAGTGATTTAGCATAATTTACATATTCGACATGGTCGCGGTCAAGACTAAGAACAAGTCCAAAATATAATAATTTTCATACAAATTTAATGTCGTATATTATAATATCGTTACGTAGGTATGGTACCTAATATCATAAAACAAAACATTCCCTCACCGGGAGCATTCGTCTGTAATGAAACAGTTCAGATTCGAGCATTACATCAGTGAGTTACGATAACCGAACATTACAGTACGCAACCGTAATGATACAATCTGTAACATTACAGTAGTGAGTGCGAGAACTCGTGATACAATTTGTAACACTTCTAATGACCGTGTCAATGCGCAAGCTCTGTGGCCTAGACGGCAGCGACGAATGCTCGTCAGTGAGTGAGGCAGTATTGTAATGTAATGCTCAAAATCGAATCTAGGATTGTTACATTACAGGAGAATGCTCTCGGTGAGGGAGCGTCTATTTGTAATGCCTTGCTCAAAATCGAATCTTGGATTGTTATATTACAGGCGAATGCTCCCGGTGAGGGAGCGCCTTTAGGTACGCACTTAGGTCGTATTCTCGACGGCAGCGGGCGGCGTTTGAGGCGCGGGTAGCGGGGCGGCGGCGATTGCAGCGCGGGGAGCGGAGCGGCGACGCTGGCCCAATCTCGATGACAGCGGGCAGTTTACGTGGCGTCGCGTTGTTTAGCGAGTATTACACTATTCTATATTGGTGACCTATCGAAAATTGCTGTAATAAATTCATCCACGTTCATTTTGTCACTTTTTTATAAAAATGAAAAGTTGCACAATACTACGTCAATCCCAGCGTACAGACACCGCTTGACTGGAGCGCATCGCTCGTGTCTCGCTCCCCAAGCCGCTACCATCGAGAACAGTTCCATATAAAACTATGCATTTGAACGCGCCGCTCCCCGCGCCGGTGCCGCCGCCACCCCGCCACCCGCTGCCGCCGAGAATACGGCCTTATATTGTCGCCAAGGTAGGCCAAAGAATATTATCAAACAAAAAAATCAGTATTGAAAATGGTTTTAAATTGTCAAGTTATTTCGTGGAATAACATCACGCCTGCTACCCCGAAGGGTTAGGCAAAGGTGTACCTACAGGACACCCACATTTCGCCAGTTATGTTTAAGTCCCATGTAATATGCCCATATATGAGCAGACGGAGTCTGAATGCCCGGTTGATGGCCCCATCAACCGGGCATTCAGACTCCGGTCTGCTACTAAGAATTTACTTATAATATAATTCTCGATAAGATTGATAAAAAGACAAATGAACCTGAACATACCATACTGATTAATAAAAGAACATTTAACACAAACAATAATGCAGTATTTAAAAAGGATTTTCAAAATAAAAATAATAATATAGTAGGCATCAATACATTTCTCAATTATTTTAATAAAAAATTTCGGAAGTGTTACCCAAACAAAACCACTAAAGTAAAACTGATGAACAATAATCAGATAAACTAGATTACCAAAGGAATTAAGGTGTCAAACAAAATGAAAAGAATATTATGTTCGGGCATCACCAATAATACTAGTGTTTGTAACTACAAAATGAATTACATAAGAATCTATAGAAGAGTTTTAAAGCACGCACGAAAGTTAGCCATATCATGTCATCTCAACAAAGCCAAAAATATAGTAAAGAAGACATGGAAAATTGTAAATAATCAGACAAAGATAAAGCAAAACAAAGTTAGCAGAAAACTTGTTCTAAACATTCACAACACGGTGGTTACGCATCCACAAGAAATAGCAGATACTTTTGTTGGTATATTTGTGCATAAATCATCACTTTTAAAAACAGAAAAGAAAGAACGATGTCCTTCCTAAGAGACTCAACATTGAGAGTAGAAAGTGAGATGACATTTAACATGACGACACCACAGGAAATAACAAAAATTGTACGTAAGATGACAAACAAAGCGTCTTGTGGACACGATGACGTGCCAATAACGGTGATTAAGGATAACATAGAAATATTAGCGAAAAAAAAATTTCTTCAGATCCCCAATCTGAATTCATTAATAAATGTATTGAAGAGTCTGTTTTTCCTGAACAACTTAAATTGGCAAAGGTGGTTCCACTACACAAAAATGGTACAAGAACGGATCCCAAAAACTACCGGCCAACATCCTTATTACCAATCATATCAAAAGTTTTTGAAAAATTAAGGAAAACTAGGTTAACGGCCCACTTATATATATCATTTTGAACGACCTGGGAATCGTACCCAGTGGCGGTACCTTCATAGAAGCCAAAAAGCCGGGCTTGCCCTAATAAAATCATTATTTACAACAACAAACGTAAGCCTATCAATAAAAAAAAAAATATTCCAAAAAAGACCAAGTCAATGAATTCGAACTCAAACATTCATGTCTTCATAATAAAATTTCGAATTCCACGTAATTTGCCGCGCGCACTAGCACTCATTGGAACTCGATCATTCATAGGTAATCATACTCGTAACTCTGTTGCCAAATCTACGCGTTCAAATGCGCCTTCTCGTTCACACTCGTCTCGGCTTGGCATCGGGCTTTTTATACCTGTCTTTGTCTCGCAGTTTTCGCCTACAAATTGCTATAGAAACGTTTACATTTGTTGACATATTGGTAAGTACCATGTAAGTACTTATACGCAGATTTCTATGAAATCAAAAGCCAGCTTGAGAGGCATTAAGTTCGCGCAAATGCACTATCCGCGTTGACCCGCGTAAAGTGAGTAACGAGAGGGATTCCACGCGAAGACAGTTTGATACACTGAGTTTGTTATTTGTTTTGATAGGTATTTTACGAATATTTTTCAGGTGCTGAGGTTATGAATTAGTTTTATTATTTAAAATGATGTGATAGTTAGTGCGGTGCTGTGATTTTGTGATTATATATTTGGTATTTTTATCAAAATGTGAATTTGGAAACTGTCGTCGAAAAGGTATGTAAATACATTAGGTTTTCTGATAATAAGTAACTCTTTACTTCACCGTAACCAACCTCTAATTACGGACTGTATTTCTCCGAAATAAAAACAAGTATGTTACTCGAAGAACAGATTAAAATAGGTACCTACCTACTCATTCGATTGTTTAATAAGCATGAATATGTTGCACATGAAATGACATGAATGGTGTTTTTATGGCATTTGTAGTTTTTGTTTACCACTGAAAAACTAAATTCTTATCGAGACAAAACACATTCATTTTCGTATCGAAGAGGTTCTTCATAGGTGTTTTGAAATGAAGATGGCATGATCAATGTTTTAGGGGAACATTTTCAATGCATACGGAATTAATAGAACAACAAATCGATAATTTGGAGGCCATCTAGTGGCATTTGATTGAAAAATTTGGCATGTGACAAGCGAATTGTGAATTAAGGTGAAAAGGTGCGGCCAAGCAATGTATTTATGCGTATCCAATAATATAGATGGCGCTTATGTTAATTATGTACCAATTAACATAAGCGCCATCTGATGCTTGAAATATACGTAGTACTCTTCGTATGGTAAAGGTTATGTAACCGACATTTTAATAAAGGTTTTAGTAGGAACAACATAAGACAATCCGTATTTTTTTTTTTAATCGTCGGCTTGCCCTAATTTTCACCCCTAGGCACGCCACTGATCGTACCCAGCATGCTCGACGGAAGCGCTGGTCGCAAGCGCTACTGCTGAGCATGCTGGGTAGGTACTAGACTTAGGGACCTATCCCATCACCAACGATTAACGAGAAGCGAGTAGAGCTAGCAACTAAAAACGAGTTGGCGAGCAACGAGCAACAAGTGCGCGACGGCGACTACTCGCTGGTATACGAGTGTGTACCATGAGTGAGTCTCTCGGCGAGTGTTCTGCTCGCCAAGCGAGCATCGCTGAGCGAGTATGCTCTTTGAGAGCTATTTTCTTTAACTATATATGTATCTCTTTTACTTACACGGGACCTACAATCTTTTGTACGTTTCTTGAGCGAGAAAATCGTTGACAGCTATTCGCTTCCTCGTCGGCGGTGGGACAGGAGCCTTATATACCGTGTGTGATTTTAGTCGTGATTTTCGTACGAAGTAGCTCAGTGGTAGCAAAAACATTCATGTTTTATAACAGTCTTATGATTATAAAAAATAATACAATGATAAATGGAAATAATCTGACCATCACTGAAATCGTGAAAATCGGGTGTTCCCTACATTTTGTCGAGTTACGCGAACATAAATGTATGAGTTATTTTATTTTTCATGATCAAAAGACTTAAAAAATATGAAGTTTTCTGCTACTAGGTACCTACCTACTGGATTTTTATAATAATCTCTTTGTATAATAATACATAATTCTATTTTTTATTTTATTCACATTATATTAGGAAAAGTAATCAACATAAATAATTTAGTACTTTTTCGTAAAATATGATCTTGATAAAATATACTTTTCTAGCAGAAAAAATTGCGATGTCGAACGACAGTGTATAGTGTGCGTAGCATTTTTTTTTACAAAAAAGTTATGTATAAAAATGATCGCTAAAAAAATTATCAATAAAACAATACGGGAAATAACAAAATTTAAAAAAAAAATCTTTAAAATATGTACCGAGTATGACTGTGTTGGTTGACTCACTCAGTCTGCCTAGCCTTTTACCAACTATGTTGGTGTCGGCTTCCAGTCTAACCGGATTCAGCTGAGTATTAGTATTTTACATGGAGCGACTGCCTGTCTGACCTCCACAACCCAGTTACTGGGTAACACGATACCCATTGGTAAGAATGGTTGTCAAAATTTTGGGATTCTGACTACCCGTAACGACTATCAAAGACCTATGTTAACTATGGTAATATAAAGTACTGATAAAACGCTGTATATTTAAACGATCCACATCGGTTTTTAACAGCAATTGGCAGCGGAGTCGTTCGAGATCGCAATACTGTATTCCATTATTTGAGGCCGCGAGCGCAAAAACGGCCTAAGTAACATTTTATAAAAAAATTAGTTAGTGGGCCTATCGTCTTGAAAAATCTGTTTTTTATAAAAGCAAAATGGCCTAGCACTGATTTCTCGAGCCAACAAGAGATGGCATTAGTAACACATTTATTGCCTCAAGAAATAGGGTCTTGCCTGCTACATTTTATAAAAACATTTGTGCGCAACAGAAAATTAATAATGTATTCTGACCAATGCGGGGGCCAGAACAGAAACATAAAAATAGCTGTACTGTGCCAGTATATAATTAGTTCCCCACAGTATACAGTCGAAGAAATAAAGCATAAATTTTTTGTTAATGGCCACTCGTACATTCCTTGTGACGGAGACATATTGCAAGTTGACGTTCCCAATCGAACAGTGTTTCTTTTGTTTTGGTATGGTGATGACTTTGTGTCGCCAAGTGAATTACATTGAAGCGGTGCAGATGTGCCCCGGTGACCTCGGTCGACAGAGCTTGGCCCCCGTGCAGGCTAATCTAGTGAGCTCTTTCCATATCTTCAGAGACTAGCTTCTTTCTGCAAGGCTCACGCCTTGTCAGGGAGGCCTGGATGGGATTGTGCCAATAGGCACGCAGGGCTCACTGCTTCATATACTACCTGCCTGCCTGCCATTTTAAGCCAGTAGTTTATTTTGTCCCTACTAGTGTTATGTGTGCTACATAGTGTACCTAACTTTATGATATAATGCGGATGTGACAATTATAATAATATTATGAGCAGTGTTATAGTGTTCCAAAATCGTTTTGAGTTCAGGGGTGCTACAGAGACATCTCGAGATTCGAGTGCTCAACTCGGGTAGTAAAATATTTCTGCAAAAAACAAGAGCACGTCTCATAAATCTCGGGTTTTTTTTGTGTCTGTCTCGAAGCCCAGCCCTAACGTGCGGTTGAATGACAATGACAATAAGAGACATGGAATGACAACTTAAAATAAGACATGACTTACTTCGATAAGGAAATAAATTTTTGGATGGACACATCTAAAGACCGAGGTATGAAGCCCAATTCCCGTAACTAAAAACGTTCAAAATCTAGTCGTAATCTCATCTCAGCGACAGTCAAATGACAAAAATGTAGGGAAATTATAGGTATTTTTGACATACTGAGACTGGGATCAGACTGTGAATGTTCTTAAAATTACGAGAATTACCCCTCAGATCAAGAAGGCTGCTAGCGAGATTTACAAGAAACCTGAAACGGGTAGTAGCGAGACCTTAAACGAAGACTAGAAACAGCAACGTGTAATACAGCATAGCAGTAACCCCGCCAAAAGATTCACCAGTGAAGCTTGACTTGAAACAACCTGGCGGCGACGACGTTAAAAGATCCCCATCCATAGAAAAATATTACCCGTCTCTCCATAATTCCATTTCTTACTGTAGGGTGCATACCCGGTAGACTCCTTAATCCTTATAATTCTTCCATAGCATAGGGCATATCTTCCCTACCATTATCGCGCCCCCCCCGGTCTACTCCTTGATATACAATGGCCTATGTAGCCCCTTGAAACATGACATGGCTATAGGGTCTAGTGTAAATCTTTGGGGTCATTCGAGTACCTAATCGCGTCTGGTCAAACCACGCTGGGATCGGTGCATTTCATTCATTCATTCATTCGTGCTTATTTATTGCGTTTCATAAAATCTCCATACAAGTTAGAAGTGGCTTGTTAAGGGGGAAGCGCTAAGGTAGCCCGCGAAATTCAAATTTTCTTACGATTTTTGCGATTTGCAGCTCAGTGTCTGGGTGTATGTTGATCAAAGTATGATACGCGACCGTAACAAATATGTATTTATAGAATTAGTAATACAATTCCTTAAGTTAGTATAATCCTGAAATGTTAAGATTTCATAAAAAAAGTCAAATACAATTCCTTAACACATTAATCGCCAAGCAAATTTGATATATATGTTTCATTTGGGCCATTTGGTATATACATAGTATATGTTCTGGTATATATGTACACAATATTTTTTTTAAATTATATGCATATTTTGGAAATTATAAAAGATTTTTTGTTTGCGGTCACCGGTGGCCGTCGCGGCGTGCAGATTGAATTTTGCTTCACAGCGCCGCGCGGATCATTTCGCCGGTCACCTGTCTCTTTCGCACCCCTTTCTCTGATTGGCCAAACGGTGCGGCTAGCGCGATCGCGTGACCTTTGTTTACTTTGTTCGCGGAAGTGAAGCGTGTTGTTTATTTCAATTACGAGTGCATAAATAATATTTTTTTTCAAGTATTTAGTTACTGTATTGTGTCCGTATAATGGAATTTCATAACTTTGAGTTGACACAGGATGATCTGTCGTATTTGGACCGTTTGGAATTAGAAATTACCAAGAAAAATGACAATATTGTGCCGCGTACTGGGAGTGAAGATATGGATATGGTTTTTCCATATATTCCTGATATTAGTTCCGATTCTGATAGTGCGGATGATTGTCTACAACCAATGCGTAATAGAAAACCTCGCCGCATCCTATCGGAAACTGATAGTGAGGATGAAATAATACAGCCGTCGCCTCGTGGTTCTACATCATCTTCGGGAAACTGGTACTCCCCATCTGGTAATCAACCCAAAATAATACCTTTTACGGAAACGCCAGGTTTGAAGCCTTTTTCTTTACGCCATATCTTGTCATGTTCTGGACCAAGTGATTTTTATAGCTTGATGGTTCCTGACGATATTTTTGAACGCATAGCGAGGGAAACTAACAAATATGCCCAACAACTTATAGCGAAAGACACCATAAAAAGAGTTTCGCGATTGAAAAACTGGACAGATACAAAAAAACGTGAAATAAAAAAAAATGTTTGGACTGATCATGTACATGGGGCTTGTGCGATTACCAAAACTGAGTGACTATTGGTCAAATGACAATATGTTTGGACAACAATACGCCAAAAAAAAATGAGTCGTAATAGATTTGAATTGCTTTTACGCATGCTTCATTTTTCTGATAATACCCAGGCTCCGTCACATGACCGCTTATACAAAATCAGATCCCTTATTGACGAACTGAATGTGAACTTCAAAGCACATTTTACTCCGGATATTTCCCTATGTGTCGATGAAAGTATGATTCCTTTTCGCGGGAGAATAATTTTTAGACAATATTTAAAACAAAAAAGACATAAGTATGGCATTAAAATATTTAAGTTATGTACAGTTCCGGGATACACGTGCAGGCTGGAAGTTTATGCTGGAAAACACTGTGATACGACAAACACTACACCAACTCAGGTTGTAATGTCACTTTGTCGACACTTGTTCCAAAAAGGACATGTACTGTACACAGATAATTGGTACACTAGTATTGATTTGGCAGAAAAACTATTACTGGAAGAAATGCATTTGGTTGGAACATTGCGCAAGAATAGAAAAAAAATTACCGAAAGATGTCATGAATGCAAAATTAAAAGTAGGAGAATACAGTGCAGCTGAAAATGACAAGGGGATCACTGTGATGAAATGGCGTGATAAGAGAGAGGTGTTCTTGTTGTCTACTAAACATACCACAAAATTCGTCACTACCACAAATAAAAGGGGACAATCAAAAAGAAAGCCACAGATAGTAGTCGACTATAACCAAGCAAAATCTGCAGTTGACCCGTCAGACCAAATGGCCGCTTATTCGTCGCCGTTACGGAAAACTGTCAAGTGGTATCGAAAGTTAGCTTGCGAGGTTCTACTCAACACAGCGATGGTAAATGCCATGGTTCTTTATAAACAAACCACGAAAAACAACATTTCTGTCGTTCAGTTTCGTACAGCAATTGTGAGATATCTTGTAGAATCTGAGGAGGAAAATGAAATGTCTGATATTGCTTCGAGACGACCAAAACGATTAAAACACGAACTAAAGACTAAAGAAGGCAAAGTTCGTACAACACGAAGATGGTGTCAAGGATGCTATAAAATAAATGTTCAAAACATGGGCAGGAACATTGCTAAAAATAAAACTAAAAAAGTAGCCACTTTTTGCTCCGATTGTCCGTCACAACCACATTATTGTTTGACCTGTTTCAATCGGGAACATCGGTATTAGATGATTGTTGTAATGTCTAAGCACTTATTTCTTGATAAATATTGTGTTTTTGAACTTAATTCGGATATGCTCGTTTATATTATAAATTTAAAAAAATTACAGTTTGTATCCATTTAATTTTTATTTCATTTTAATACTTTTTATATGATTGTGAATAAGATGTAATTGTGATAGATATGTGAAAGTGATTTAATAAAAATAAATAGTTCTTTAAAATTTTCTGAGTAAAAATAATTCTTACCCTCATTTCTTACTTTTGATCAAAAGCTATAAAGAAAATTTTAAAACCAAGTGGTAAGGTATGTTCCTGGGCGCCGCGCGGGTCACTTTACATGTAAAAATGCTACGTGCGAGTGACCGGCGACGAACAGAGCTCAATCGAAAATCGGTCCATCTTGCCGGGCACCGGTGACCGTCGCGGCCCAAATGGAATAGAATAGTGCCGGTCACCGGTGACCCCCATGGCAGTTAATGTGTAGTTAGTATAATCCTGAAATGTTAAGATTTCATAAAAAAAAGTCATTCAATAGACTTACTTAGTCTTAGAGAGTTGTATTGATGACTTTAATGATTATAATTCTGTAAACTCATATTTGTTACGGTCGCGAATCATATTTCAATCAACATACAACCTAATACTGATCTGCAAATTACAAAAAACGTAAGAAAATTTGAATTTCGCGGGCAACCCTGGCGCTTTCACCTTAAACAAAACAAGAAGCATAAGAAAATTCAATTTGAATTTGGAACATTAATTAACATAACATACGGAATTCGAAACCCTGTACTACCTACTGTTATATGACATTTCGATTTTTTCCGTATACATAATACAATATTTTTTTAATAATCCAGTAAAAACAGTAACTTGAGAAGTGTTTCGATTTTTTTGATGAGAAGTGTATAATATCATAAACTGTAAACAAAACATACTCCAAAAAACACTTCAAAAAGGCAAAAAGAAATAACACTAGCTTTTTCTGTTATACTAAAAAGATCATAACAAGCCTTAAAACAAATAAAAAATAAATTAATTGTGCTCATTGGCTAAGCCTGTCCCTATATTATAAACTTCATTTAACAGGCGAACACGAAGGACATAGTTTCAGTTTGTTCAAATCTAAACACGCGCCGTGAAAAGTATGGCCACACTTGAAAACCCAGAGTCCGCCATCTTTGATTAGAACGGTATTTTGTAGTGGCAACCCACATAATATACAATCTGTAATGCTATTATTTATAAAGGATAAATTGTCTAATATATTGCTGATAGATACGTCTGTTATGTACTCTTCAGTAGATTCGTTGTCTCCGGTAGATTTGGTCGCAGAAAGTGGTCTCAGGCCCCAATGTTTGGACTTCGCTGCCGCAATTATTGGCAGCGCAGTGTTCTTGGGTTTACCATTTAAAGTGCTGCGCAAAAGTCTGCATATCTAAAAATGAGAAGAATTGCATTACTTACAGTATCTTTTCAGTAAGATTTTATATGGTGTAGGAAACACGGCTTTAAAGATGGCTTGGACGGACCAAATACGGAGAACCAGTTGTTGTAGCACAACTATAGACTGAGTATTAACTCAAATCAATTATCAAGTCAATTATGACTGAATCAGAATCCCATAAAATAAATTTAGAGCCATATTTTGTAAGGAGGCAGCAAGAAAAGGTAGGTAAATCGACTATAATCTATCGACATCGGAACCATTTTAAGAGGAAAATACTACACCAACAAAAAGGCACTAATGATGCAATATTCTAAAGGTACTCTAAGCACGAAAACAAGTAGTCATCAAAATAATGTCCTTACCTCTATCCTGGAGTCTTCAAAGTTATAACAACTATACAGGGTGTCAGTCAACTGTGCAGTAATAGTGACGTCATATTTCTCGTACATAGTCACCATCAGACACGTGTGGTAGAACTTGACAGTGATTGCTCCTTCGTCTATGAGGCTTGCGTATTTCTCCATCACTTTTACAGCATTTTTACCACCGATAGACTTGATCATAAGTGCCCCGACATCGTCCCAACTCAAAGTATCCCTCACAGAGATGTGATCGAACTTCTTCGAACAATTTAAACACATATTCGCGTGTAGTGTAGCATACAACTGTACGGTTCGCTCCCAAATATTCAAAGTAAACTGGGGCAGAAAAGAATGTAGTACACCTTCATCCAACATTTGCAGTAATATCCTCAATATATTCAACAAGTCTTCGTTTCTCCTCAAATATAGAATCTTCCTCCACAAGTAAGGCATTCGTTTACAAATATCGTAACATTGGTTCCTCGTTTGACTTGACCATTGTTTCTCTATAAACTCGTCTATAAGTTCAGAAAATATTGGTGCTTGATGAGTTCTAGAGTACGGAAGAGGGAATCCGCATTCGCAACCAATGTTTGACAGTTTCCGACTTTTCATATTCACAGATATACATGAATCTACAAAGTATTTGTACAATGTTTCGTCTTTAATAATAGAATCGAGTAATTCCGCTTTCTTCTGCGATTCATTAAGGTAACTGAGAAAAATATTATTAGGTACAAATTTAGATTCATCAAAAGCTCCTATATTAATACAATAACTTTCTAATTGTAACATAAGAGTGTAGATCTGTCTAATATCACAGGCATAATTTTCGATTGTAGCAACTAAATTCGATCGATCTGTTTCTTTACCAACTATGCTTAATTTATAATATTGATACAAACTTTTGTTCGCTTTATCTCTTTCTAAACTATTATTGTCTACTTCTATGGCCTTTTGACTAGATTCTTTGTAAATGATTTCGTTATCAAATACAAGTGGTGTTTGTTCAAATGTTTCATCTGCTGCAATTTGTTTTATGAGATTTTGTGTCTCTTTTCTTTCTATGATTGGTGTGTCTTTTACTTCCTGGTGCTTATCAACGCTAAGGTGTTTCATTTTCCCTTCAAAGTCCTCCCATTTTTCCTTTAACTTCTTTTTGCTATTATTTAATCTATCAGACACACTCACACTCAGATCTTTTAATGTCTGCATTGCTTCTGGTGGTAGAGAGCTGAATTTGAAGTCATCGTTCATTTTTGCGTCGCTCTCTAGTAGCGATGACTGCGCATGATAAGTGTTGTCAACTATATATATTCCTGATTTCATTTGAGTAGCATCATTAGTCTTTAAACTGTCTAACTTATCTAGAACATCTTTAATGCTGTTCAGTAACTCTTCATTGTATAATTTATCTTTCAAGCTCACTAAAATATGTAATTTCGGTGACAAATTATTCGCCAGCAAATAATCACTAAACAAGGCACACATTTCTGCACACAGCACGTATTTCTCTTCAACATAACACTTGACTAAGAACTTGTCCACTTTCATGTATTTCAAGTTTACCACAGAGCCGTTAGACAGCCAAACATACAGCATGTCATGATACACTTTACAATCAACAATGTCTTTATAGTTGTCAAACCAAATTGTATGATCAACATCATAAATATTTAAGAAATACAAAGCATTCTTTCTAAACGAAAATATGGCACCATTTGTTGCAACAATTTTGGGGAAATTCACCGATTGTCCTTCTCCGTCAGTGACGACTTCATCTATGGAGACCTTCTCATTCTGGTAAGATTCTTTTGACACTAGCGTCATTGGTTTCTTTGCAAGCACATGTTTGAACTGATGAGTCCGTATAACAGTTCCATCTATCGTGGCTTCCCATACTCTAGAAGATGGTCTTGCACAGAATATCAGTGTATTCTCCAGGTCTTTGCCTACAGCGAAACCGGACTCATCACCGACTATGTTATATTTTCTGACTTCTGTAAAGTCTTGTGTTGGATTGGTTGCATGTTGCTTGTCGTTAGTTTCTTTGTTGACGAAGCAGGCGCCATACTCTCCGTCCCGGAGCTTCTGGCCTATCTGTCGATACTGTTCTCGAGACGTATCACAGACATAACACCTTGTAAGGGTGGTTACAAGGAGCATGCATGACTTCATGTCCAGTTGACAAATTCGAGAATCCAAACTCATTATTGTTAATGATGAGCTCTGGAACATTGTTTTGGCCTGAAAAAATGGATAACTTCTATATTAACAGGATCAGTCTGGATCTGTGCCTGGTTGATGGCAATAGGCTCTCCCCCTATTACATGGGACTTAAACATAACTGGCGAAATGTGGGTGTACCATAGGTACATCTCTGCCTAACCCTTCGGGGAAACAAGGCGTGATGTTATGTGTTATCAGGATTAGGCAGGAGGAGGCTACCTCCATCAATAGGGAACATTACGCAAATCTGAGACAGCAGATGGTGCCAGATTGACACGAAGTAAACAAAGCAAACTGTCAAAGGCGAGCGGCAATATTTTTCGGAGTTTTTCAATATTATTTCAGCTTTATTTCATCCTTGTTACTAATTGTAGGTTAAAATAATACCAAAAGTTTAAAAACATGGCTATAAGAATTTCAAACATATTTGTTTTTGTGATATTGAACTACTTTGCAATAAACTTTTAACGTTACATTCAAGTAAATAGCACTAAACATATTGTGTTTTTACATTAGGTTAATACTCTGACCTGTGAAATATCCTTCATTCTTATAGTCTGCAGCTCTAAAATGATCAGAACACAACCTTTAAGGTTTTGCGACTGTAAAATGTTTGCAATTTACCACTGCTTGCGAAATTATCCGTTTTTAGTGAATTAATGAACACCTTCGTTCCTGCATATAGTAACTAATGGCACAACACTGATTCACTGACTGATGCATTATTACTGTCTATCATAAAATATTCCTGACGAACGGATATCACTAAATTAATTTATCAGTAGATACTTAGTAAACACACCGGATTTCTCAATAACAGTCATCTAACCATAGATTTTTTTTTTATAACCACAGATGAAAAAGGAGGCCTAAACATGAAGTTTGTTTTTCTGTGAACGTTATTTATTTAATTATTTATTCCCCTTATAACTATCACTACAGGTTGCATTACCTAATGCGATAGTAGTACGGTCTCATAAAATGAATTTATTATTAAAATAATTTACAATTTAAAACTATTAAGGACTTTAACCTTTTTACTATAACCTTTTTGTTAGATATTCTTACCACAGACTGACGCCTGTTGTTTTGTTTACCAAGCGTTGCTGGTGCGCCCTCTAGCGGGATAAATTGTCAGTAAGGTTCCCTATTGGAGTCATGGTCCTCACATAATTTGACCAAGATTGTGTCTGGACTTTAAAAGAGACTGACTCCTGAGTTTATTTCGCCATTTCCTCTTAGGGGTAGTCAGATAGGAAATGTCGACTCCATCTAGCTTTAAATATTTTTTTTTTGTATGACGTGCAAAAGTGATTCCAATATCCCATTTACAGAATAAACAATCTCATTTAATTTCTATTGTAGTGAAGAACTAGAACTCTAGCAGATACAATGATCTATCCATAATGTTCCAGGTTTCGGTCCATTTAATGGGACATCCTACTGTCTGTGAGGTTTTTTGGTTTCCGACTTATAAGTTAAGCAGTTTTGCATAGTTTGCATCAGAAGCCACAAAGGTGCCAAAAGTAAAAAAAAAATGGGTTATTTTTCTTTTTCTAATACCTATAGATTGATAGCCAATTGTAATTGAACAGTGAAATCGCTAGCGCAAAAAAAAAATACAGTGAAATCGCTTGCGCTAAACAATTGAACAGTTAAATCGCTAATTGCACTCATAATGTTCAATGTGTGTCCCCCATGTCATGTCTGAATCTGTATGTAGTCCTAGAAATTTTATAGTATTTATTTTTGCTGTTTATTTGTTCATAATTTATATTTGAATGTTTTTTTGAACTCGTTATATATATTTTAGCTAGGTTTTTTTTAAGTTCATTTAAATTTAGCCAGTTAAATATAGATTATCGTATAGTTTATGTCATATTCACATGTCTTAGGTCTTCAGAAGAAACTTAGGAATTTTTAACAGTACTTATTTCGACACAATAATTCCGTGTGTTAAAGTGAAATTGTCCTTGGGAACATTTGAATACACCAAAAACTAAACAAAATTATACATCAAAGTTTATTAACTACACGTCAAACCGGAATATTATCTTATTGTTTGCATGTCTGCACAAGTGGGGCATCTTTGTTATGTAAATTAACTTCATACACCAAACCAATTGTTTAAAAAAAATATAAAATCGACATCCTGCATGTCATTGTAGTCATGTGGTTTATCCCAAACCTATTCTGTTGTGTCCTAACATGTAAAATGATATGATGTTCTTGGCTTTGAACAAAGATTTAACTACTTATTTATCGCATATCAATTAGCTATCCAGAAATTAAAGTACTTAACGTAACATTTTTATTTTCTTGTCTATTGTCAATATATAACATACATTCATAAGCACACAGTGACTTGAAACGCGTTTCATTCGTTTTCTCAAAATGTTTATTTTGTATCATAGACCTCTTTAGTTACAGGCCAGCTAGTATTCTTCTGTATACCCCAGACACCAGCAGTATAGATATGATACAGGCTTAGTAAGTCCGACAACCAGTCTTGCCAAGGGATATTGTGTTACCCAGTAAGTGGGTTGTGGAGGTCAGATAAGCAGTCGCTCCATGTAAAATTCTGGTATTCAGCTGCAAACGGTTAGATAGGAAGCCGACCCCAACATAGTTGGGAAAAGGCTAGACAGATGATGAGGGGCTTAGTAAACAAAAAACTACTTACAATAAAGTTCTGCGGCTGTAACACAGATATTTTCCCCACATCATCTCCCATGAACAGCATATGATTGGTGCTCCAGATCATGGCGGTAATCTCGTTCCCTTGGTGTTCTTTAGATATAACGGTAGAGTGACTACTACTGAGGGATTGGTTACATCCTGCAACAGTAGCCAAACCTCGACCGTTGGCAAAACCAATGTGTTTCTCATCGGTGGATATAGCCACGCGGGTGATTGCGCCATCCTGGAAATTTAAGCAGTGCATTAAAGGACATTCACATAAACGGAACGGAATAACTATTAAATGAGTGATAATATAGAATATATTGTAACTAATAATGTTGTAAAAAACAGATAGATAGGAAATAAATTAAATATTTAGTAATAAGGAAAATCATTAGAGCTCTCTTCCTCTCTCCTACTTTTAAAATTTTGCTGTGCCTGACAGGGTCCATAATAGTTTCTATAATTATTAATACCTACTTACCACCTGTATTTGTACATTATGGACTGCAATAAATAATAATTGAATTGAATTGAACAAGTAACACAACACATAACATCACACCTGTTTTCTCCGAAAGGTTAGGCAGAGATGTACAGTCAAAGATGTTAAGAACCTTAAGTCTAATTTTTACTTGCAACTTATTATTTTACCCTTTAAGTTACCAATATTTTAAATACAAAATGAGAGTTCGAAAAGGTGTCATGAGCCCGCTATGTGGGAAAGGAATTTGTTCGAGAATTGTTTACAATTTTTGCTGCTTGACCGTACCTATAGTAGGCACACCCACAGGCAGCCCAGCAAGCCTAACCTAATACAAGTCAAGTAATGTAAGTTCACATACCTTGTTGGGTATAAGTTGTACAAATTCACATGGGGTTCGGTTGAAAACATAAATACCTCCACTGGTAGCACCAAATGCTATCAACGATTTTGATATGTCGAAGCAGGTGTACTGAAATTATACAAGAACGTATTGTCATGATCGTCATCTGTATTATCCCAATATATATTTTAATATCTATAGTATATAATGGTGTACATAATTAAGAGTATTGTATCTGTATATGTCCTGTGTCACTCCACAATCAAGCGGGTAGTGAGACAGGGCGACACCATTTCACCGAAACTTTTCAGAGCACACCTAGAAGACACCGTGAAAAGTTTAGATTGGGACTATTGGGGTATTAACATCAATGGAGCCTACCCGCCCCTATTAAGTTTTGCCTGACCAAGTGCTCTGATAATTTTGATGATCTCCGGAGAATGCTTCAAAACCTTTATTATGCCTCTTTTAAGGTAAGACTTAGGTTGAATATGACCAAGACGGATATTATGGCACACAACTTCAGCAATTCAAATCCTTCTGTCAAAGTGGGAAATTAAATTTTGGAGATGGTTGACCAGTGTCTTATATTGGCCATATTCTTACATTTGGCAAAGAGCATTTACAAACAGAGATACTGAGACGAATAAAAGGTTAAGGTGAGCGTTTAGAAAACTAGGCATCATTCCGAGATCAGCAAAAATTCTACATGTCTGAAGTCCTGCTTATTTATTTATTATATACACATATAACCTCGGTTCTGCCCACCATGACGTACAGTGCAGAGACGTGGACACAGGGGAGTTGAGTTGCACAGAGAGCCATACGGCTTTCCATGCTTGGCATAATACTAATAGAATAGACAGAGTTCCAAAAATGAAGATTCAAAGATGTACGAAGGTCTTCAATATCAGAAAATATGGAACTCAAATGGAGTCGGGGCAAGGCAGTGTAGTGACATTGACAGGTGGAGTAAGGCTGTGACCGTGTGGCGTCCAAGGACTGGAAAAGGGAGGTCTATGTCCCGCAGTGGGTGAAGTCGAACTGTGGTTAATGATCATGATCTATTATGTTGACGTTGGCTTCCATTCTAACCAGTTGCAACAAGAATACTAGCATTTTACATGTAGTGACTGCATCTGAGCAACACACAAAATATTATTAACATTAAATATATATTTTTTTCAAGTTTATAATGTCCAACTGCCGGCCAAAGGTGGCTAGATCATTTCACACACTATTTTCTGGTGCCAACTTTTACGAGCCCTTGTGGTGAAAAACTTTGCATGCAGTAACTTAACTCTAAAACCAACAAAAATTCTACCTCTAATAGTTTGTACAGATCAACCTACCGGGCCCAAATCATTTAACATGATATATACAAGGTGCAATTTTTAATCAGACTACTTAAATCTCTTAAGGGGTCATTGTTCACATAATTATGAACAACTTTTACTATGGGACCAAACCTGAAATCATGAAAAAAAATCATCCTTTCCCTACATTTATATTCACATAACTCGTCAAAATGAAGGGAACACCAGAATTTTTTTTTCGTGATTTCGTGTTTGGTCCCATAGTAAAAGTTATTTATAATGATGAGTACAATGACCCCTTTGACAAGAGGTTAACAGTGATTATAATTACACCTTGCATTTATTTACCATTGACTCGAAAAGAAGAAGAAAAACAAATCAACATCACTATAGGAGCTTCAAATCTAAGTAGGAAAATATAATTTGACGAACTGGTTCATTGCAATTTTGATTGGCATGCTTTGGTTGTATGTGAAGATCTATTTTCTTGGTCAATTGGATATTTAAAAATGATACATAATATCGGTTTTCAAAACTAGCATTTACTCCTACTGATATTGCATACTGCTAGACCCACTTTCAAATCATTGTATCATCATAATAAATCATAAATCTTTATTCATCTCAACATCATATTACAGGCACTGGTTAATAAAATGCACAATCTTGAATAGACAAAGGTGTCTGAGGTAGGAGGGTCCCGAGTTACAGATCACCTGGCTCTCTTTTAAAGGCCATGTTAATTTACAAAACAGTTAAAGTTAAGATATAATAGGTATTATAAAGTCTGAAATTGCAATTGAGTGCAGAATGTAAAAAAAACAAAATCAAAGAAAAGCAAGTCAACATAAAGTTCAAAGAATTATTCAAATTATGTATATTATTATTCATTGATACATACTTAGTTATCTAATTAACAAAATAAAATAATAATGAGCATAACAAAAAATGAAGAATGGAAATGGGGAAATGAAGAATGTTGTATGTATGAATGTATAAGTCTAGGTGTGTGATTGTAAATGTGTGGATGTTACACTGGTTTTAATAAGCTTTCAGTGGCAATGTAGTCCAGATTTAATAGCCAAATGTATAATTTTCTTTTACAAATAGCGTTTGTATGAGTGTAGATAAGTATTTTGTTATTAATTGAAGACTATGGATTGGCTCATGCAGCAGGACTATATCAAAACAGAATTCCTTACTAGCATACATCACTTAAAATGTCCCTAACAAACATTCACACACGTTATTATTTATAATCACACAATCACTTGACCCTATGTATCACACACGCTTGAATCAAACACACACACAACACACACACTTATCCACCTTAATAACTACTCAGTCAGAACCCATTAAAATGAAATCTCACCTTCACATGCTAATGTTAATTTACACTTGTTTTGGTAGATCAATACGCGTTCATCCTCTTGAAGGCAACTAAATGAACTGTTTGGCCAAACACTGTCTCTTAAGACACAGGTCTCCTAGTTTAAGAGGCAGGGTTTATAACTTTTGGTTATATAGATTTAGTTAAATAATTTGTATATATGACCTACCACCTTATGTCTAATCTGTATAATTACTTTTGGAAAAAGAAAAAAAAAATTGAATTATAAAGAAAAGTGCCAAGAAAACAGAAAAACTTTTGGGAGAAACTAGTGTAATAACGGATGATGAACAAACATTTGTTGATCGTCTATTTTGTGTTGGTAAATCGTGATATAAGGGAAGTTCAGTGTGTCTTTTTAGTACTGTCATGAGAATGAACAACTGCCGGACCGTTAGCACTTGGCAGTGCTGGTAAAGTTTGAAAGTTGGATAGAGGATTGGCAAAAAGCAACTAACTTTTAATATGGCTCTTTGGGCTCTCTCCAAATTTATCATATAAGTTTTAGAGGTTTTAGAGGTAATATTCGTGTGCTTTCAATGGAAAACATAAAAATATACTATTTAATTTAAAAATTCAATAATTCACCACGTTTAATTATTTCACAAGAATCACTTAATTAAAAACAGTGTCTATTTATAAGTAACATCTGATAAGACCCTTAACACTTGATTGAGGTTTTTAGAGTTATATATATTACAACCTGGCATGTTTATTAATTAAAGATTTTTCTTACAGACAATAATAGCCAAAATATTTTGAACAAAGGCCAAAGATATAGGGAATATTTGGACTAACCTTTATGCGTTGAACATTTTGTATTGGATAATTTATACTTTCTGTAATATCTAGAAGCTCTAGTAGTAGGTATGGTGGCAAATTTGATCGAGACATGTTTAAAAGATCATCTTCTAATTTCGTGGATATTTAGATATTGTTTTGATCGCCTTTCTTCCGTCTGAAGTAAAATTGCCAAAATATGCAGATGCAGACACCACCGAGTCCACTGACACTGACACCAGACACAGACGACAGACAGACCAACAAATGTCAAAGTCAAAATGTCAAAATGTATTTTTTAATTTTTAGTGCTGCAACATGACAAATGGGAATGTTTACCAGCATAGCTATTCACATCCGTTTGATACGTTTACAGGCAACAGAAGGAACACGGGTGGGTTTTAGTCAGTAAAAGTCTGACATGCCCTCCCGCTCCGCCCAGAGCGGGAGAAGTCATTTGATGATTTCCCATCCACAAAAAAGAAAAAAAAAAGGCTGCTCACAAAATACAAACCCGATTGTCAGTTTAAATCAAATAGACGTCCGCCATTATTTAGACAGCCATTTGCTGTTGGGGACAAGGCAAATTAGTATTTGATAATTAATGTGTCTATTTCGTCGCGTCACGTTACGGTGCGAATTTTTCATTTAACCTATTGTAACGTGCCTATTTCTACAAACAAAAAAGGACACATGAAACGTATTAATAAAACGAAAAAAAGCGCACTAGGTATTTTCCTTGACTAGGCCGCACATCAAGCTACTACAATCTGTCAAATTTCTCCCGTTGAATGGGAAAATTTGACAGTTTCGGGTAGCTTGACCTGCTGGCCTCTGTACATATTTTCGTCTACCGGACATATCCCCTTTTTTATTATATTATCTATGTTGCCAACAGTGCTGCCAACTTACTAAAAACAAAAAGTTACCGTTGGTATCGATATTGAATAATCCATCTTTTCTATATAAATTCCCTTCACCTGCGAAGCAGTAATCAGTAATGCTCTCGAAGGAGGAGGCGGAATGCGTGAGGGAGAGGCAAGGAAAAAGAGAATTCATAAACGTAACAAAGTGCACTCGTATAAGATTTTTCACTTGCCTAGCCTTTTCCCAACCTCGTTTGGGTCGGTCTCAGTCTAACCGGATAAAGAATACCAGTATTTTACAAATTATAGTGACTGCCTGTCCGATTTCCACAATCCTGTTATGAGTTCAAATATGAAAATACAAAAAACTCCATGGGCATTTTTTCAAACGGCATGTAAAATGGTTTAGAAAAAATATGTTCCACAAGTAGTAAGTACCCACCTAACCTTCGTGTTTATCATGATTCACACCGCATTCGAGACCTATAAACTAGGATACACACTAATTCTATGTTAGAGATTGATTACATACAATATGATCGATACAATAAAGTGGTATTATTGTACTATAAAGTACTTACTAATTCCATTGGTATTATTGATTCGCTGCCATGGAATTAGTATGTACTGTATATTCGCTGCAGAAAACTTAGTGGATATAGCTGTCACTTCTTCATAATTATTATCCCTGGAACTCCCAAAAGCGCTTGACTGCGGTGGACTACAATACACTGATATGTAAATTGCACCACTACGGATTCGTGGACAAGCTGCTGAACTTGTTCTTTCCTATCTATCAAACAGGTAGCAAAAATTAAACGTTAAAGGGGCGACATCCTCGGGGCCTCTAGTTAAGATAGGCGTGCCTTAGGGTTCAATTCTTGGCCCTTTCCTATTTGAAGAAAGAAAGAAAGAAAATACATTTATTTAGCACAGACTAAAAGGCACACAATATAATATACAGCGATAAAAAATAAAATAATAAGTGTAACCTGCGATGTTATAAATTAGCAGGAAAGTGTACCTCACGCCACACTAGACCTATCGTAATTTTATTCGCTGATCACACTTCTTTTATCTTTAAAATAGAAATTACATGTCAACTCTGTCTGCCTGTTCTCTCGAAATGGTTCGCAAATAATACTTATTTTTTTACGAAATGCGAACAAAACCAAATGTCTTACGTTTTCATTACCATATAAATATACCCCAAGTGGGTCGAAATTTAAAACTTGGTGGCAAAAAACTAGATGTTATTACGGAAACTGTATTTAGAGTTATTTACTGTTGAATCCAAATTGCAATGTCTTACGGCATTCTGCTATGGGATTGGCATCTGACGTAGATTCAATTTTCATATTGCAAAAGAATGC
The DNA here is from genome assembly GCA_947568875.1 of Fissipunctia ypsillon. Lineage (NCBI taxonomy): Eukaryota > Metazoa > Arthropoda > Insecta > Lepidoptera > Noctuidae > Fissipunctia > Fissipunctia ypsillon. The sequence continues at coordinate 12,927,751 of OX387650.1, forward strand.
AATCCGCGCGATCTATAAAATGGGCCCTCGCAAATCCCTTAGAAACAAATTTTTAAAGGACTTTTCGTAACAGATTTTCAAATAAAAATAATTCTATGTTCTATCATCATGCTCAATGCTCATAACGACAATTGTGTACGTAAAGATAAATAAATATATTGTCGTATCCCCAACTCAATCTCTTGAGTTAGCCCGTTGGGAGCCAAGGGAATACAGGACGTGGGCTGCTGTCACCAGGGCACCTTTATGAGGATTGGTCTGAATCCTCAGAGATACGCCTTCCTTCTTAAAGTCTATTAGTAACGTTCAGTGCTTGAAGTTTCTTGAAGAAATCTTGAATAGGTTATAAATTGGAATCTTGAAATTAAAATGATTTCGTGGATAAACTTATTATTTATTTAAAAAGGAAACTCGTACACTTGATAGTTACTACTCTAAATTCTCTTTATCTCTACTGCTTTGGGTGTTTTTGTTTGTTTTGGGGAATGGCATCTCGCAGTTCAACCTATAGGAGGTTGTCGACTGCTTAACCGGGCTTTCCTGTGGATGCCTCAATAAATTAAGGCCTCCAGCCAGGCTTAAAACTAAGCGACTACACGCTAAGGGCACCCCCTGTGGGGTACGGACCTCGGCTTAGGGCGTCGCTGGGAGAGGACAGCAATGGGACATGCTGGGTCGGATTATTGCTACTGCTTTGGGGCACGCAGGCCTCCTTATATAGTCCGAGCTAATTGCGTTATTCATAATAGTAATGGGTTCTGGAATTCCCTTATCTTAATGTTCGTAAAGAACTTTCCAATGATGTAATAATTATTTTTATTGTGTAATCTTTTAATATATTGTGAAATCTGAGTAATCAGTTGGATACAACAATATATTAACTGCTAAGATAGATAAGATATTTTTAGGAAACCAGGTGAGATTTAATAAAAAAAAAACAATAACCACAGACTACGACACTTTATATTTCTTTTTAACAAAACAAAATCAAATCACAAAGAAAAAAATTGGAGCTAACTTTATTAATTTAAAAGAAATAACACCAAACAATCTACTAAATTACAAAATTAGGCAGGTTGACTTTCCAAACGAGCAGAGGTTCCCCTTAGGCCAGTTGACGGTACCGCAAAAATCGGCAGAGTGAGGCGCGCACGAACTTATATAGGCTTGCCACCACCACTTGTCACCCCTCCATGTTGACGTTTCTTCACTTTTCCTCTAACACGGCCTCTCCTGACTGGAGGACGTCCTCGTGCTCCTGTGTCTCATGCTGCTGGACATCCACCGAACGGGAGGGCACAGGTTCCGTAGTAGGTTCGTGAGGTACATCTTCGTCGCTTCTGGCAGCTTGCTTAGGTGTGGACTCCACATTTTCATCATCGTCTGCACCTGAGAACATAACAATACAAAAAGAAAACATATTGGATCAGGACGCAGATTATTACTGAAGACATATCGACATAGTTAACCAAAATTACAAACACCGGAGAGGAAGCACGACGTTAGCTTTCTCCGACCGTAAGAAATAGAGGCACGACGTTAGCTTATTTCTTACAACTCACAACATGACATAGGCACGCCGTTCGCATATCATGTGACTCCGCCTACATGGCAGTGACACGACGTTAGTGTACCATTCGGCTCAACCACATGGCAGAGGCACGACGTTAGCGTACCATGCGGCTCAACCACATGGCAGAGGCACGACGTTAGCGTACCATGCGGCTCAACCACATGGCAGAGGCACGACGTTAGCGTACCATGCGGCTCTTATCACTGTGTGGCAGAAGCACGACGTTAGCTTGCCACACAAGTACAACACAAGGCCTCAACGAAAGCAGCACACGTATCGGGAGTCCACTCCCTTCGCCACGGCACCATAAATTCTGCCGCGGCCTGGGTCGCTTTTCCATACGAGCCTGCCACCAGTTGTAGCTCGTAGCGACCGTGGGGAAGCGCCTTGACCACACGATATGGCCCGCGCATACCCGAGTCGAACTTGCCAGTCGCTTGTGCCTGTTTAATTAAAAAAACAAATGAATTAATTTCAAATGATCGAGGAGGTCTACGGTCAGCATTTACGGTTGAATCTTGTTGATGCTGATTCGTCTCCAGCCGTTTAGACGCCCTTTGTCTATGCATCTCTCTCAGTGCTTCACGATTGGGATGAGAGTTCTCCAAGGCAATATCCCGAACGAGATGACGAATGAGTGGCGTAGCCGCTTCAATGCCCACTAGTAAGTTCAAGGGTGAGAATCCGGTAGTTTTCTGCTTCGTTATATTTAAAACCAACTGCAGTCACCACATAACATCTGACCACTCATTCTGTTGGTGATTGCACTCTACGCGAACCATGTTAAGTAAGGTCCGGCAGTAACGTTCAACTTGCCAATTGGAGTGATGCATTTCAGGGGTGATTAGATGCATGTCAACGCCTAATTCCTAATTTCTTTTAAAAAATTTCCTTAATTTTTCCCAACATGACCTCATTCTCCTCTCCTATGTCCTAAAACCGCCTAAACCTGTCCCAAAAGTTCTGCACATGCGGAGTTTTGCGCGCATGGACATTGAGAAGCTTCGTCAGGATGCGTCAGATATCAGTTGGGATCACTTGGCAGCGGCGACAGCTGTAGACGATAAACTGCGCATTTTCAATCGGGCGGTCCTTGCTCTATACGACAGACATGCTCCTGTTAAAAAAATTAAACTTCGGCGTCCTCCTGCTCCTTGGATGACGACCGGGGTTCGAATGGCGATGAGGCGCAGGGATCGGGCCTTTCATAAATTTAAAAAGGATCGCTGTGAAGCAAATCGGAACTTTTTCAAAGTTGCTAGAAATCGGTGTAATCAGATGATACGTAACGCTAAGCGCCGCCATATTCTCGAGAACATATCTTCTTCTTCACCTGCTGATATCTGGAAGTTCCTTGGTACTCTTGGTATCGGCAAACCACGTCATGTGGATTTTCCTAATACAATTGGCCTTGATGATATCAACCGTCACTTCACAACCACTTGTCATTTGGATTCCCAAATGTTGTCCCAGACGGTCAATTTCATTACTGGCTTAGCTAGTCCCATCATAGAACCATTTCACTTCTCTCCGGTCACCTTGGATGAAATTAAAAAGACCATCCTGTCCATAAAATCCAAGGCTGTGGGGGATGACGGCATCAGTCGTAGTATGGTCGTTTGGATCCTCGATACCCTACTTCCTCCGATTACCCACATCATAAACTTTTCTCTTGATTCCGGACAATTCCCATCCCTGTGGCGTATGGCCTATGTCCGCCCGCTTCCTAAAGTTTCAAACCCCTCCCTGCCCACTCACTTTCGACCCATTTCCATTCTCCCATTCCTGTCTAAAGTGCTTGAGGCCTGCGTTCACAGACAGTTTGCGGGGTTTGTTCACCGGAACAACCTTGTTAGCTCGTTTCAGTCTGGATTCAGGCCTGGGCATAGTACAGCTTCCGCTCTCCTTAAAGTGACTGGTGACGTTAGAGAAGCGATGGAGGATACTAAGGTTACTGTTTTGGTTTTAATTGATTTCTCCAATGCCTTTAACGCTGTCAGCCACGATATTCTCCTTGCTATGCTCTCTCATCTCATGGTTTCGTCCGAGGTTCTGGAATGGTTCTCTTCTTATCTTCGGGGACGCCGGCAGTCGGTTCGCGTTGATGAGAGCTCTTCGAGTTGGCGTGACCTGGATGCTGGTGTTCCACAAGGTGGTATTCTTTCTCCATTGTTATTCTCCATCTTCATTAATTTTATAACTCACTGTCTTCGGTGTTCGTATCATCTTTATGCCGATGATCTTCAATTGTATACAGCTGCGCGGGTGGAAGGTTTATTGGATGCTGTAGCAGATGTAAACCGAGACTTAGATGCAATCAAAAAGTGGTCTGATAGTTTTGGGGTATCAGTGAACCCCTCAAAGTGTCAGGCCATTGTAATTGGAAGCTCGCGCATGATGGGTAGGGTGACGCTTAGCTCTCTTCCTCCTCTCATTTTCAATGGTACCGTCATACCCATTACCCCTACTGTGAAAGATCTCGGTTTGCATCTTGACTCGACGCTTAGCTGGCAGCGCCAGGTCTCTAATGTTAGTCAAAGGGTCAACGGTACTCTACGATCTCTGTATCGTCTGAGAAACTTTTTGCCCGCTAAGACGAAAACTATGCTTGTGCAGACTTTGATTTTCCCTATCATTGACTATGGTGACGTGTGCTACTTTGACTTGAATGCGGTGTTGCTGGATAAGCTTGACAGACTGCTTAACAATTGTATCCGGTTCATATTCAACCTCAGAAAATATGACCATGTGTCGAGCTACAGGTCTGAGCTCAAATGGATGCCCATTCGCCAGAGAAGAAATTTGCGTGCTTTGACCACGCTTTTCTCCCTTCTTAACTCTCCCACTCCTCCTTCTTATCTAGTGTCTCACTTCCAATATCTATGTTCTTCACACGCTAAGAATCTTCGTTCTTCTAACAATCTTCTCCTACTCTGTCCTTCTCATACTTCTGACTTTGTTCATTCTTCCTTTCATTTTCAGTCCATTCTTCTTTGGAATGCGCTACCTCTTGACATCAGGATGGCCACCAGTCGGTATGCATTTAAGCGGAGATTGCGGAGTTATTTTCAAAATAAATAGCGTAGAGTCATCTCAAAACCTCTCTCTCTTGAATTTGTATATAATATATGTATATAATATAGGTATATATTATAGTAAATATGTATGTATGTGTATTATAAGTTTATGACTTATTTATGTACAAATTGTTCCATTTCTAACAGAGCACCTGCCATCTAATCTCTTCACCACCCTTGGTTGACTGGTAGAGAATGCCTAAGGCATTAAGTCCGCCTTTGTACTTTTTTAAGTGTGAAAAGTTTAAATAAATAAATAAATAAATAAATAAATTCCCTTTTCATGAACCTGAAGAAGCACTGCACCATAACCGATGGAGCTTGCGTCCGTGTGGACCTCGATAGGCAAAACGGGATCGTAGATGGCTAAGACAGGTTCGCTTGTAAGTCCCGAGATAATATCTTGTCGTGCTTCTTCTCGTTCACTGCCCCACACAAAAGCCGTTTCTTCACTATTCCTCTAACAAAATATATATCTATTACTTAACTGAGTTTCCAAATTACGATGTTTGCTAGTATGTTTGCTTGCTTGCTTGGTTGCATGCATGAGGTGGAGAAGGAAAAACGATAGATGTTTGTCGTTAATTAGTTTTTGTGTTGTTGAGATGCATAGTGGTCTCATAAGCTAAGCACCATCTTTTTTATGAGATAATTGGGGTATTTACCATTTTTTCAAATTCCTGTTTTTTTTTTAAATGAAACAAACATGACTGTGTAATTAATATTTTTATTAAATATTTGAAGGTGTACAAAATATTACATTATGATGTAACTTGGCTATTTTTATAAGTAAATCTAAGCTAATTTGTAATGTAGGTTATGATGTTTGGTGATATCTTCCTGAATTGATGTGTAATCCTGGTGGGGTGTAAATATATTACTCCTATATCTATAGTACCTGGACAGTTAGAAACTGTCTAGGTACTTTTTTCTATTTTATCAAGGACCGCGTCCATGGATTCTAAAAAAAGAAATTGGGTATTATTATTTGCAGCACAAACATTTAAAACATTTTTTCTCTACCGAAGACCAAAGATATTAATTTGCTATGTTTATGTTAGGTATATTGTTCTGTAAAACTATCCAAAATTGTTACCTAATACAGAAAAAAAAAACTGTTTTCTAGTTCTGTGAACGAACTACATAAAGCAGGTTTTTTTGTGAGTAATTTGTACACAACCATAATGAACAACTTGCCTCCAATGTCGGTGACGTGAATATCAAACGATTTGAAGAAAGCTGGCAGTGAGCAGCAGTAAGTATACTTGTCGTTGCTAATAAACCAATCATTATATTTGTCACAAATGTCTTTTGTCTTGCATTTGATGTCCTTTTCTACTGGTTCAGGATCGTTTACATGGACTATGGCCATTACTTCATCGTCGTCGAGCCTTACCACCTGCAATGAAATTATTTTGATCAAACTCAAACTCAAACTCAAAGCATTTATTTCAATTAAACCAATTACAGGCACTTTTGAATTGTCAAAGAGTCGGTCAGTTAGTCAGAAAATTGAAGCTAGTCGCCCATTCCAAAACGTAGATCTCTATGGAGAAGAATGGGCAAGAAACTCCATGGACACTCTTTTAAATCAAAATTGTTACAAAATCCTGGGTAGGTACATTGTTATTGTTCTTGTTGCTTCTATATGTGAGAACAATGTAAAAAATAGAGAATTAAAACAATTTAAAATATAAGATTAAAAATAAGCCGACATGACGCGTGGATCAGCACCATCCAGCTCAACCATTTTGTAGGGAACCGAATGATCCAACACACGCGCCACCATCAGCGAGACATTTAAGTGAGCATGACATACTCTCAACTGCCATACTCTTTCAAGTCAACATACCTACAACATAACATAAAACCGCTCCATAGTACTCACATTTACAAAATTTAAAAGATGCTTCTAATTTATACAAAACTATAGTTTGCAATGATTGTATTAAAAGATTAGTAAACACTAAATCTATAGTCAATATATAGTCAATAAGTCTATAGTAATAACATAATGTCAGAAAAAAAGGGACGCATTTCTTCCAAACAAAAAAAAAAAAAAAAAAAATTAACAAAGCCCAAGTGGCTGTGGAGCAAGACCAGCATTTAGCCAAGCATTTTTTTCTATGATATAATCATTCAACCTATAATATGCTTGTCTACATAGCGTGCGTTTAATGCATGTTTTAAATTGCTTCTCATTTAGTTGAAGAATATCGAGAGGCAATTTATTATAACATTTTACACACATCATGAAAGATGATCTCAACATGTGACTAATTTATAACAGTAACGTATAATTAATAAACAACATCATCACGCCTGTAATCCCCGAAGGGTTAGGCAGAGGTGTACCTATAGTACACTCACATTTCGCCAGTTATGTTTAATTCCCATGTAATAGGGGGCGAGCCTATTGCCATCAACCGGGCACAAATCCAGACTACGGGCTGCTACTGAGAAATCCCTGATGGAAATTCCCAATAACACTTACCTGATCTGGGAATCGAACCCAGGACCTCATGCTAAGCAGAGCGCTTGCGAATAATTTTGCGAGGTTTCATCATGCGTCGAGAGCAAGCAAGTGAAGCACTTTGAGCGGCGCCATAATTAGGTATAGCGGTACGCTTCCGGTTCTCTTGACGAAACTTGGTTGACGTAAAACCATGTACAAGGCAGACAATATTATAGAAGATGCTTTTGTAAAATTGTAGAAAGTAGGTAGGTTTGTAGTGTAATAAGAATCAGGTATATGTCTATACCTTCCATAAATATCGTGGTATAATAGCTCCATTTTTCTCTTGCAACGTGTGCGTGCCAGACCAGGTAACGATGTCAGTGTAGAGGACCAGCTTGGATCTCACCATCTCATTAATACTTTCCCATGATGGCTGAAATAATACAATCAATTTGAGACTTGCTTAAAAGCAGGCCTAAATCAAAATTACCAATCGTAAATTCATGAAATTGGCTAGACTTAGGTATAAATTTTTTATTTAAATTTACCACGGTTTACTTTCTCAGTAAGTGAATTATTCTCAATTCTTAATTAGGCATACTAAACTTTGTAAACCATAAAATAAAAATAATATGAGTTAACTATATGGTATCTGCAAATATTTTGTGGAACAGAAACATAAAATTATATTTTCTCTATAGAAAAACATCATGAAGTTAACCATAATATCCTCGTTAGATCCGTAAAGAAACCGTGAACATGGAGGTATTTAATAATTAATTCAAAGTCATAAAATAGCGCTTACCTTTGAAGTATCGCAAGGGAGCCAGACCGGGATTATATTCAGAGGATCGATGAACGTGCTCCTCTTAGCAGGGCCATCATTAAAGTCTATTGCATTCACCAGCTGAGACTTACTATAACAACACGACGTCTTCGTGTCCTTACAAGTAAATCCTCTCTCAGTTTTCTCGTAGCCTATTCCTGGGTACGTGTACCAGTTGTAGCCGGCGCTCGGACCGTTGTTGTTTGTTTCAGTCATTATGTTGCGAGTGTATAAGGGCATATTTTTTTCAGTGTCGAAACAGACTTCGTAAGCCTCTAAGAAGCCAGGGACGTTGTAGCCCACTCTTAATAATTCGGAGGTTTCCGTAGAGCATTTCACTTTCTTTCTGATAACGGAGGGTTCAATGCTGTTAGAGCAATGTAGGTCTGAGAGCTTGTAAATGTTGTCGTCTACTAAGAAAGAGTCTTCTTTATAACAAAATGCCTCTAATGTGCTCTTTTTAGGGAATTTTTTGAATGTATTTGACGTCTCTTTTTGGCTTGGACAAGACAGTGTGATTTTGTCTTCTTGTTCCACCACTGTATAATGTTTCGTGTTTTTAAGTTTGTGCCAAAATCCTTTGCCATCTAGCACGAGCGGCATATATTGCGCATCTCTCAAGTTCCTAGTTATCAAACATGCTGTAACAAAATATATATTTTTAGATAAATACAGCTACATGTAGGTAGTAGAATAGATACTTCATGTCCTTGATTTCATTAAGTTACTGTAAGTACTTATAAGCTGCAGCGTGATTAATTAGCCGTGGCACTCGGTGCGGCGCTTAACCGCCAGCACACGGTGCGCGAATGGGTGTATCAATATCTCCGAATGACACATGGACTAGTGCCGTATGTCAATTGCAGACAGATTACCTTCAGAGGGGTACAACATTTTTATTGGGTCGTCCACGAACCACCGCCCGCTGCAGGCTGCCCCGCACCTCCATTGTGGTTGGCAAAACTCAAAAATCATTTCTGGGTGGGAAATAATTGATACTTGCCTGAAGACTGGACGTCAAATCTCCTCTGTATTGATCCGTGCACGTTGCTTACGTTGCAGGTATAGTGACCTAGGCCTGCCGAGTTTAGGTCGGTTAACACTTTGCCATTAAACCTCCATTCAACCTGAAAGTTACAGAGCTTAAAATAGTATGTTGAGTGTACCCATAGTATTTTCACGTGGTCGTAACATTCTTTTAACAGCTCAGCATTTTGAGAGTACCTTTAAATGTAATAATTGTCATCATGAAAAACTCAAGGTTGAAACATATAATTATTTGTGCATATCTACTTTTATCGTTTTGATTTAAGTAAAGCGTTTTAATAACCATGTGCAATGCAAACTTACGACAGGCTTCGGTTTCGGGTTCTCTTGAATTTCACAGTTTTGTGTAATATCTGATATAACTCCTCGCCAGTTGCTAAGAGAATTAGCGTTGGAACGAAACTCCGGCGCACTACCGACGTCTACAACATATGTGTGTGTATGTGTATTTCCAAGCTTGTCGCTCACACGACACGTATAGTTGCCGTCGTGGTAGGTGAATGAAGCATTTGCTATTTGTATGTATGGTTCTTTGATGCCTGCGTCCTTCGTCTGTGAAAGCAGAATTGTAATTTTTAGTTAACCTTAGACAGACTATCAAGTCGTAAAAATTCACATCATATGTAGCGACCCTCATTTGCTTAGCACGATTCTTGCGACTTGATAAAACATCGAGATTTTATAATTGTGTGCAAGTTCACCGCATAAAAATCTGTTGCATAGTACGCAACGGATTTCGACGCGATTTTCAACATCATTTAGAGAATTTATTCCGGAAGGTTTATGGTGTTTAATACATTAATATTTAACTTAGATACATTATAGAAATCCTCTTGTTTTGTCAAATCGTAGAAACTATGTATATGTTCATCTCAACCACCAGCAACGGCGATCCGTATCGGAGCGGTTTGCCACTAAACCTCTTGCTGTTCGGTAGCCCTCCTCTTCTCTGATGACTTACAATTGTTACAATTGCTGGCCTCGGCGTCGAGGAATCCTCACTCGACGCGGTGGTAGTCTCTGGTGATCCGAGTTCCGGTGGCGATGGGGTGGTGCTCCGCGACGAGGCCGGACGTACTTTTGTCTTTAACATTATTAATATCTCATATTAAAATTTTTATCTTATTATTTTTAAAATGTCTTTGACATACATTGGTACTCTGGGGGTCCGACATTTGAAAGGCGTACGAGGGGCCGAAGCCAACTGAATTCTTGTTATTATTATTAAATACAATTAATACCTCATCTATTGAATCGACTTTTAGACAAAGCACACTAACTACAATTTTAAACAGAGTAATTAGATTAAACAAGAACAATGAAAAAGTAAATTAATAGTAGTTACATACTGTTTAAATTGTTTTTGTTAATTAGTTAAATTAACACGAAAACTTCTTTTACCAGTAATAAATATTGTAGGAATGAGAATATACTTACGATAAACCATTTCACTGATTGGGATGCAGAACTATACCCGTCACATTTTAATTTTTTCGTTTCACCCTTTAATAAGTACACGAAATGTTCTGTGCCGAAGTTCGTGGGGAGCGCTGCAGAAGAATAATACATACATTTTTGAAATATTCCAAGAAAAAGGTCTGTCGTAGTAAGAATATTATTGCTGAAGGCGCTAAGTATAGGTATCCCTAATTGCCAATTTTGGATTCATTGCTCTCGTTAAACGCTGTAGCTGAGAATACGAAAAAAAAAGATAGTTTAAGATAATTATATGTGCTGTGGTTTTTTCGATTTCCTCGTAAAGGTAACACCCATTTCCAAACAATTCCACCATTTCCATGCAGAGGCCATTTGCTTAGTATTAAGCACATAATAATATATCTGCCTCGTTAGTGCTGAGCATGAGATCCTGGTTTGATTCCCAGGTCGGGTAAAGGTTTGTTGGGTTTATCCCATAAGAAATTTCTCAATAACAACCCGGGGTCTAGATTTGTGCCATGTGTAGGGTCTAGATTTGTACATGGGACTTAAGCGTAACTGGCGAAATGTTGGTGTTACCATTGGTACTTTGGCGTCGTGATGTTATGATGTTAAAATAATATAACTTACTTTCAACTGTTGCTTGGAACGTGTTGCTGACTGTATCAATGTGGTTCTTAGCTTCACACGTGTACATTGAAGAGTCTTTTTCTGTCGGTTTCATAATGACTAGAGCTCCATCCTCAATTAAGTACTTTGAATCTGAAATTAGCGATATAATAATCATAGGCAAAGTTATTTTTAGTATAGAGAAAAGCCAAAACACGCCACTAAAATAATGTTATTTTTACAAAAGATAAAGTCGATGTAAAAAGCTAAAAATGGAAATAATGAAAGCTGTCATTTAAGCTAGACCATCAATTCGGGTTTGTTACCGGTGTGATTAAGCTACTTTCAGGTTTCTACTATAGGTAGGTACGGAGATATGTACGTGCTGAACAACCTTTAATGGTCTAACATAGTGTTAAATATTCTATGCATGATTCAGGGCCAGTTCTCGAATAACAATAAGCGCCCTTAAACTGCTGCGATTGGTCGAATGATTTATCAAAGGCTTAACAACTTGTCTCGTTCGAGAAATTGCTCCTCAGTATATACAAGGTGTAACATAATTAACGCACAACCTCTTAAGGGGTCATTGTACTCATCATTACGAACAACTTTTACTATGGGACCAAACCTGAAATCGCAAAAAAAATCAGCTGTTGACATTTTGACGAGTTATGCGGACATAAACGTAGGGAGCAGCTGATTTTTTTTGCGATTTCAGGTTTGGTCGCATAGTAAAAGTTGTTCATACTGATGTGTAAATGACCCCTTATGGGGTTGTGCGTTAATTCCGTTACACTTTGTATATAGGTAATAATTAATTACGTACCGGGTGCAATAGTGGCGCCTTTTAATTTCCATGTAATAACTGGTTTAGGAATACCGACGACATCACAAGGGATCCTTAAAGCTAGATCTCCTTCGATTCCTTCTACTGCTGACGAATTTTTAATGATTTCTGGTGCAACTGTAACAATATGATTAGTTCAGTACTGTACTACAAGAAGAAAAAAATGTGACCCTTATAAGCCAAAATGGTAGTGACAAAAATTTAGAAGATGGTTGGTTTGGACGTGTTGTAAGAATAGACGAT